>OU862880.1:18771830-20021830 GCA_917880725.1 Selenia dentaria | reverse complement strand
ATATCCCTTCCAAACACCCAACTACCTTTTATGGTTCACACTCAGGAAGAAAAGGAGACCTTGACCAGTCAGGGTTACGGAATGGGAGAGAGATCAGGCACGCTAACCATACACGAGGCGCAGGGACTAACGAACGAGTCAGTTCTAGTTATAAAAACAAAGAGCAAAATGAAGCAGCACGTCCCCACTTTTGGTCGTAGCGACCGAACTAACACGACGCACCGACCTAAAATTTTACTAGCGTGGACGCGATAGTGTCGAGTTGTTTCGTAATGTCTACCAAAAAATGCTGTCTGGGCATGCAGTCGTTGCAGTTTCCCGGCACACAAAAACCTTCATCTATTACGCCGACGATGACGATGATGCTATTAGACGATTCGTGAGGCAAACGATGGTAGCAAACATCAATACCATCCATGACTACAACGCGATCGGAATACGCGGTGGTGGAGGCCCTGCTTCAGTGCAAAGAGGGTTCTCAGCAAGTGCAATAGATGTTGAAATTGTACTATGAGTGGGAATAGACATTCAGAGCAGTCATGCTTACGAAAAAGTTTTGGCAGGCGGTGGCGTGTGTGGCAGGTCGCCATCTTTCAAATGTGGTTAAGAGGCGATGGCTGTCACATGTGTCAACTCGTGAACGGGTGCTGCCTGCAGATCTGGTCTGCCTTAAATGCTTATACCAACTCAGAAACAAAGTGTCTATTATTTATCATATGTATAGAAAAATTAGAAATCAAGGTGATAGTCTTTACAAAACAAGCTGTCCCTCTATGTCTATTAAATGAGCATGTTATGTTGTCCCTATAAATAATAAATTAGGCTTCAATAATATATAGCAAAAAATAATAAAGGCACAGACCCTGGAGTCTGTGGTGTGTAGTAGTATACTTATAAAAAAACAGACTTGAAGCCACCCTGATAAAGCCAGAAGCTAACTGGAACCTCAACGTGTGTATGAAGTAGTGAGTAGTGAAGTGTGTGACTTAGAGTGAAGAGTGAATCGGCCAGTTCACTTATTTTTTGTATTACAACTATATTTATTTCTAAAGTGCCTTTTATTTATGTTAGTGTAGGTTATCAATGCAGTGTAAGTACTAAGGTGTGTAATGTATAGGAGCACCTATTACATTACACACATTATTATCAGTATATATACGTCATTACCACGTGCCAGCAGGTCAGACTCACTCCTCACAAAACTACGAAAGCGATAGCACAGCATCCCAGCACTAACAACACCGTTGCACTCTCTCAGATCGCTCTTAACACAGCGACCATTAATGCCTTAATTTTCTTGAAAGCAGTTTTAAAAGACTTTTCCGTTCTAAAACTTTCACATGAAAGGCGGTGACAAAGGAACAGGAAATATGTAGAATTACTGTGCGCTAAGGATATATTAATGCAAAAGTCTGTGACATTATGATCATTGCTTCTACACAATTTATATGAAACTATTGAATCATTGATGGCGGATACGGTCCAAGTCCCCCACTAAATTCCCTGACTATTTAGCTTGTTTGCCTTATCGTCTCCTCCGCAGCTACTGCACAGCTTGACGTGGCTCAGTAAATAATCAAATATAATTACTTTTAGTTAAAAAAATATATTTTACTTACCTTTTTTGAGGGGAGGAAACGCTATGCACTACTTTTCCGCGATGAGAGTGACGAAAGAGAGCGTGTGAGGCTCAGACTCACTAATATACACCCCCCCAAGTGAGCAGTTCTCTCTCGTCTCATCTCTCGCTAGCATTCACCATCTCGCCCCAGCGTTAGGCCCAGATTGATCTTAACTGGGCCTCAGTGTGAAGGGATGACTTTGCTCACAAAGGTCACTTCATAGACGTGTAGGGTCGTGCAAGCCAGCGAAGAGTCCCTTCGCCAGTTCGCTACTTTACTAAGTTTATAACAAATTGGTGTATTCATCTACAATCAGAACCTACTCTACCATTCCCTGCCATGTACCAGCTTTATGTGATTGGTACCATATTATGCCTTCTTCATATTATGTCTTTTCCATATTGTGAAATATTTGGTCTAGTCAATTTTTATGACCACCTGCTTGCCTGGTACCAACGATCCTTACGAATCATAGCTGGTCATACATGCTCAAAAAGACAGCTAAGAAGTCAATATAAAGTCAAATGAAAAAGTATAGTGTCAATATCCAGGTCATATATTTTTTATGGGCAAGACGGCTATGACGAATCACTAGTACATATATTCATAACAATAATTATGCATATGCACATAAAAATTAATTACAACGACTCTATCGCTTCTTCTGTTCCGAGGGGGAAGTGGGGCGGTGACGTCCAAGAGCGTTCAGTATTCAGAGTATCGCAAATGTAACTTTCGGTTCTTTTCATGGCTAAAGTATGTTGGCGGCAATCCATAATGGGATCGCCATTATTCCTGCCATTAATTCGCTGCCGGCTCCGTGCATTAGCGGCTGTGGGGCAACTGCCAGTCTGGCTTGCGGGGATGTGTACAATACAACACTTACTTACTCGGTGGTACCTACTTAGCGTTCTCTACTCTTATATACACGCGTTTATTTCTTGTACTTAAAGCATTATGTATCTTATTTTAATTTCCGGTCTATATAACAGGGTTCCAGTTTGTTTGACACTAGACCTTCATATTTGGAAAAACATATTAGGTAAGTAGTAGTTTTATTTATGTTGATGCGTTGATGATAAACCCATATACATCATTTATCTTTTTATAAAATCACTAGTTGCGCCCCGGAGTTTCACCCGCGTGGTTATACATGATGATGATGATGATGATGATGAAAAGTATCCTTTGTTTGTCCCCGGAATATAATCCACCTTCTTGCCAATTTCCATTACGATCCGATCAGGTATTTAGGCGTAATAAGGTAACAAACACACAGAGTGTCAGAGTTACTAACTTTTCTATAACATTACTAGCTGCGCCCCGCGTGGTGATGGATGATAATGATGATGATTAAAAAGATCCTATGTAAGTATGTGTTAATCCAGCGCCTCATCTACCTCCATACCAAACTTCACCAAAATTGGTCTTGCCGTTTGAGCGTGAAAGAGCAAAAAACATTCATACGTACAAACTATCGCGTTTATAATATTAGTAGGATTTATTATAGTACCTATATACGTATAGTATGGATTAGTAGAAAGTGAAAAAAAATTTAATTACAATTTTAGTTAATTACTGGTTCCCACAAAAGGAATTATACGAACGAAACATTATTTAATTATGTATAGCTATAATTAGAATTCAATTACTGTGAAATTTATAATTATTCAATTACCCTGTTTCATTATGCAGTCCTAATTCAAAGTATAATTTAAGTTTCAAACTGTTAATGAAGTCGGTATATACTGTTCAAACTTTGTAAAAAATTAATTAACAACGGTGCTCAGGAAATAAATCCTTCATTTTCCTGCGCAGATTGCATAAAAATAATCAAATAAGTGGCATATACATTACTCAAAGCTCGTATTGCAACCGTGCGCCAGACAAGGACGTCGATAGGAATTCTCGCTCGCACGCCCGCGCCTCCACCCTCCCCTTCCTGAAAGAAAAACTCTCGAAAAACTAATTACAAGTTGTAATTGAAATTTTGCGTGTTATATAATCGGATACTTGAGCCGTGAGTAATGTATAAATGCGCCGGGGAGATGAATGGACCGCGGCGGGCCGGCCGACGAGATAGGCGGGCGGCATCCTCAATTTTTGGATTAAGCAACTTTGATACAATAATTCTCAACAAGACATTACAATTTCCTAACTTTTTAAACTCCTAATTTTATAATGACAAAACAAGCTTCGGCAAGTTTTTCAATTACGCTACCAATTTTGTATTCAATCAACGAACGGTTTCGTATTCCAACCGTTTTCAGTTATCGTGCTCTGCTGGATATACTGACATATTATTTATATATTTTATAGTGTGTATGTTTATACTAGGGTTCAGTATGATATTATACAATGTTCAACGTATTATTTTACTGCATTAGAACTTTTTTGAAGTACTACTTACTTCAACCGCGAAGCAGTAGATAATATTCGCAATACTGTATTCGAAGTTAAATTCCTCAGTTAAGTTTTCATACTGTTATTTTTTATCCAACAATGAAGTATTATCTATCTATCCATCTATTCTAGCTTGAATGGTATGGGTTTATTTTAATTATTATTTGACGATTAGAGCTATAGTCTGGCCGGCTAAATTACAGGCACATGAGACTTAACAACTTAATGTTTTAGGGTTACAGGCGCTGTGCAGTCGTTACTTGTGACAAAATGCGTCTGTTCTAGGCAGACGTTACCACTTAACTCCTGCTTGTGCCGTCTTCTTTTCTTACATTACTAAAACCTACTGTAACAAGTAAAATTAAAAAAAAAAACCGACTTCCATTCTATTCAGTCAATGGAGTGTAACTCACAAAAAAACTGAACCAAATTTGATAAAATTTTAATGGGACCAGCTTTCAAACAAAAAAATAAATTTGAGAATCGGTACACCCTATCGAAAGTTACGAGGTAACAAACATTAAAAAAACAGTCGAATTGAATACCTCCTCCTTTTTGGAAGTCGGTAGAAAAGTGATTTCAATCTGTCCTGTGAATATAAGTAAATTGTGTCCAATATTGAATCAATAACTAATCCCTGCTACATTAGGATACAAGTGAGCTAACTTCGTCATTATCGTCGAGGGTGGTTTGAAGCCCAAGCCTAATACGAGGGTGTAATGGAGCCGAAAGTGTAATTCTAACACCCAATACTAACGGGTTTCACACGGCCTTTTCAATACACGTAAAATAATACTAAAAATTGTACCAAAAGTTCATAAGTAAATATGTTTGGTAAAAGCATTTGTGCGAAAAATAAAAGTAAACGTGTTTTATGAGGCATGATGAACCGAAACTTCGGTTCATTAAGTTTTTGACATAAATATCTTAACGTTAAATATATCTTTGCTTGCGTTGCGCATTACGTACCTAAATGCGGAGCAATCAATAGCCACTTTACGAGCAAGCATCTGTGTTAAAAAATTTACAACGCGTTACAACGCGAGTGTAACCGCTATGCAGTTACACTCGCGTTGTAACGGATGATGATAATGATCAGCATATTCTATATGTTAATCCAGTGGCTCATCTATTTCCATACCAAATTTCATCAAAATTGGTCCAGCTGTTTAAACGAGAAAAAGTAACAAATGTACCTACAAATAAACTCACAAACTTTCGCATTTAGAATATTAGTGTAATATATAGTGTTATAGTCTACATTTGAAATGGTAAGAAAAGACGGAGAGCTAGCTACATACTGAATATAAGAAATACACATGTACCGCCTAACCCGTAGTGCCTTTCATACCGAAAGGAACAATTCCATCACTATATACAAGCATTTTTAATTAAAGCCCCCTTCGGCCGCTCACAAAAAACTGTATCACAATAGCAACAATCTAGAAAGCGATCTAACTGTATAAACACGCGAATAATGCGCAATCAAAAGGGCAGCGGGAAACCACTGGAGGGCTATGCAACATAGTCTGGGAGCTGATACATCAACTGATTACTAGACAAGTAGTTGTAAAACCAAAACTTCATCAGTAAATATTGTATCTCGCAGCAGTATAATATTTTTGGGATTTCATTCAGTAGGATATTACCACGGTAACACACGGTAACATTACCGTGCTACTACTAAACGTGTAATAAAAGGCCGGATGCTTTTGTAAACTAAACAATGCATGTGGGGTATCCCCACATGCATTGTTTAATTTTAGAAGTACCGTAGATATTACTACACCCGGTTAATATTATACCCGGTACTATTGTACCCGGTATACCCAGCGTATAAATCAATAAATTAGGTTTGCATCCCGACAGCGCAGACGTTCTGCTTTTCTGTTTTCTTTCTTTGTATACAATATATTTCAATTTCTTTTTGTTTCTCATGTTTCTTAAATAATGTTCTCTAATATTAATTATCTAATATATTCACTGTGTTACAAATTGTGGATTTTTCAGGAGGTGTATGCCCCTGTTGACCAGTTTAAAAGTTAAAGAATTATAGCCTACTACTTAAGCTCACATCAATTATCAACAAACTCAAGTAACTGGAGACGCAAACCAACTGTAAAAACAATTTTGTTTCTTTGACTCAGGACTCTACGATACTTACAAAATGTTTCGTTGTTAACGGGCTACCTTATGCATACCTCGTAGTAAATAGAGGAGGCGTAATAAAAATTAACAGCGTCTCCTATTTAGTAAAACTCGGGTAAGGGTACCTCTCCCTCGACATTTTCGTGGCCGTTTTTGCGAATTACAGTTTTGATTGCATCGCTTGGAAACAACTACCCTCCGCTTTGGTAATTATCGCTCGGCACCTGCAATGAATGCAGACAGTGCGGGGGTGGCAATATTTCATATAATAATAATCATGGTGGTGCTGTTTTCTTACAAGATAGGGGTTGTGTGGTAAGTACATATTGGTGTATATGTTTTACTAGCGACTGCCCGCGACTGCGTCCGTGTAGTAGGCTTGGCATAACGTCCCATCTTTTCTTGGTTTTTCATAAGAACCTTCTCCTGACAATAATTAACACAACAAAAAATTAATAAGTGAGATTGTTCCATCCATTCTTAAGTTATAGCGTGACCAGGAGAAATAGGGGTTTCTTATATGGATTAATGTAATAAATAAATGCTAATTTAATTAATATCAGTATAAGAGAGTCCGTCTTACGGCTGTAACCTATCTATCGACGGTTTACATTGCTGAGATTTTGAGCTTAGATTTGATTTAAATTCCATACAAATTGCATCAAATTTTTATCACTCGTAAGCCAAACAACCAATAGACAGAATATACAAACTGACCGTTAGTAAGTACCATCGCGGATATTCTGCCCTGAAACTGTAATTAAGTTTTTAATTATGTATATGTTATTTTTATTACTAAATAATACTAATTAAGAATAATAATTAATTATATCAACTAAAATCCACATTTCTATATTAAAGTTAAAGAGAAACGTGAAATGACTCCGGAAACTCATGTCGTCGGGTGATCATAGCAAATGAAGCGCTCGAAGCGAAGCTTTCTTGAGTAACGACTGCTAATTGCATTTTGTCAGCACGTTCATGTTAAAAGACCACGAATAAAAGCCATTAGTCCAGGTAGTTGTCTTAGGGTAGACCATGTCTACACCTTCCCCAGAGGCTGGGCCTGGGCAGCGACGTCGGTAGGGGTTGTGGCTGAATAACGCAAGTGGTCCTACGCCCCCCACCAATAGTCGATGAGGATGGAACACCGCAGAGTTTTGGGGGGGGTATGCCACCCTTCTGGCGTAGACTGCCACGCGCGCACAAGCTTTCCCTGGAGCTGGTGATCAGGGACCATGTCCGAAGCTACTCACCAAGCTGCACTGGGCTCACGTTGTTGTTCATATGGCCGTGCATAATTTAATAATGAAAAAACCTATTCATTCTCCGAGACCTATGTATATATCCGTCATATAATAATAGGTTAGTATGTATTTATTGGAAAATTAGGAAATATATGTGTTCAAGCCAAAATCGAGCTTAGCGAACCACTTGTATAATTGTGTAGTTTCCTTGTCTTCGACCTATGTTTTGTCCCGCTCCCACCTATTCTTTTTTCCTACCCCCTACCCTAGTACCAATGGACTCTCTGCGCGTACGCCGAACTGCCAAAGCTGTGCTCGCGACGTGAAACCTCTTCCGCGATCAGTAAATGAGTGCCTCCACACAGGTCCAAAACTGCAGAATGATAAAAGCATAATTTTATTAAACTTCCGGCGACATTCTGTAGTATTTACAACCGACATTCGCATGATGTTTCGAAAGTCCTGGATACATCCTGAAGTAGATACCAGCTGATCCTTTAGCGCGAGTCCCCCTCATATCCTCTCCTTACCTATGAGCTAAACACGAATACCTACGGATTACGTTCGAGTCCCTATATAGCAATCAGAGTCCTTGGCTGAACAAGAACGCCATAGATTCCCTTTAGCGGCTGACACCTTGATTAACGACCTGCATGTTGATGACGGCCTTTCTGGTGCCTCAGACCTCACATCAGCTCGGGAGCTGAAATCCCAACTCAAAGGTATAATGTCGGCTAGTGGTTATGAACTTACAAGATAGACTTTTAACTGCCCTGAGCTCTTAGACGATTTGCCTAGTGATCATCTACAAACCTCTCATCAATTCAATGACCCGGAAAAACCTCAAGTGGTACTAGTACTGGGTGTGCGGTACAACCCTGTGACTGATACCTCTTCCTATAAGTCCTTTATGCCCCCTGAAACGTGTGTGACTAAACGAACTGTCCTGTCACTTATTGCTCGAACCTATGATCCATGTGGCTGGATCTCCCCAGTAGTGCTTAGGGCCAAGGTTTTTATACATAAACTTTGGTTGTCAGGTATGAAATGGGACAACCCTCTCACTCCGGACTTATTACATGAATGGAACACTTTTGTCGTTGACCTCTGTGATAAACCGTGTGTCTTTACCTCGTCGTATTTTCCCTACCGACTGCGTATCCTATTCCTTTCATGCATTTTTGGACGCATCCCTTGCTGGCTTCGCAACCGTGGTATACCTGAGAACGGAGGATTCCCTTGGCAACGGCTCTGTCCACCTCCTGATGTCCAAAACTAAAGTTGCCCCTGTCCGGACTCGCCTTACAACAAATTGATGGGAGCTGTGCTCCTCACAAAATTAGTCTTGCACATCGTCCTCTGCCTTCAGAAGACAATTGTGCTAGATTCCATTCATTGCTAGACGGACAGCCAAATTTCCCTGGCTTGGATAAATTCTCCGCCTCATATACCCTTCAAACCTTCGAAGCTAGTTAGCCAAGTGGTCTGCACATACCTTCAATCTACCTTTCGTTTCGTACACACCAGTTTGAATCCCGCAGACGCGGCCTCTCGTGGTCTATCAGCTACGTCCTCAGTTGACCATTCTTTATGGTGGGCTCCTCATTGGCTATGTCAACCTCCCAACCTTTGGCCTGTTAATACTGCACCTTTACCTCGTGAGTTTTCTGGAATGCGCTGCTTGTTAGCAGTAGCTTAGCCTCCCCTTCCTGACCCGTCCTTCCTCCTGGAGCGATTTAGTTCCTACTCAAAGCTTATTGATGTTGTAGGCTTTATATTGAGATTTCAGCACAATGCTAGGAACCCCGGGTCACGTCGCACAGATCCTTCTCTTTCTGCTTTTGAACGAAGAGATGCCCTATTGTTTCTCATTAACGTCGTTCAACATGTTGCCTTTCCTGAGATAATCAAATCCCTGTGGTCTAATATGCCTATTCGTACTGCCATTAGACGTCTTACCCCTTTTCTAGATGTAAATGGTCTGATTAGAGTAGGAGGTCGTCTACGAAACTCTGAGTTACCCTTTGATTCCCGTCGCCCCTACCTTTTGCCTAAAGATGGCCCCTTTGTGCGCCTGCTTATACGTCACTTTCATGTAGAAAACTCTCATGTGGGTTCAAATGCCTAACCACCTATCCTGTCCCGAGAATGTTGGATCCTATCTGCCCGACGCATAATACGTCACATAATTTTCAAGTGTATGCCTTGTTACCGTCTGAATCCTAAAACGACCACACCTCCAATGGGTGATCTTCTCAGAGACCGAGTTACTAAGGCTCGTCCATTTGATGGAGTGAGAATAGACTTAGCTGGCCCATTCTATACTCGAGTTCAAGCCTACCGATAAGGAAAATCGTCAAATCCTACCTTTGCGTCTTCGTGTGCCTAGCTACAAAGGCTATCCACCTCGAAGTTGGTTCTGACCTTACCACCGACGCCTTTCTAGCTGCCCTGTCTTACTTCGTGTCTCACCGCGGGGTCCCTAGTCTAATTAGATGCGATAATGGCAAGAACTTTGTTGGGGCAAATAACTATTTACGTGACGTGTACAAGTTTATGTTTGAGAATCAGACCACCCTTCGACATGAAATGTCAAAACGTGGCATTACATATATGTTTAACCCTCCTTTTACTTCCCACGTGGGTGGGATTTTTGAAGCAGCGGTGAAATCGGCCAAAAAACGTTTGAAATCAAAATTGGGGAAATCCCCATTTACATTTGAGGAACTTGCAACAGTGTTTACGAAGATTGAAGCGGTGTTGAATTCGCGACCCTTTTGCCCTATGACATATGATGACCCTAGTGATATTTAAATACTTACTCCTGGACATTTCCTTATTGGTCAGCCCCTTAATGCTAGGGCATTGAGTACACATTATCTGACGTAAACATTTCTAATTTGAAAAGGTTTCAGCTCATTCAACAAATTTCCCAGCATTTCTGGAAGCGGTGGCATACCCAATACTTATCGACCCTACAATCTAGACAAAACTGGACTGACCCTTGTCAACCCCCTACAGTAGGTGAACTTGTTTTACTTAAGGATGATAATCTTCATCCCCTTGAGTGGCGACGCGGCCACATTTTAAAAGTGCACCCTGGTAATGGCAATATCATTCGGGTAGTTGATGTTCGGACCTCTACAGGGGTTTTAACTCGATCTTTTGTCAAAATAAGCCGACTTCCCCCTAGAGTAGCTTTTATCGTAAACATTAGATCATGTTTAGAGCGGAGGTTATGTTCAGGCCAAAATCAAGCTTAGCGAACCACTTGTATAGTTGTGTAGTTTCCTTGTCTTCGACCTATTTTTTGTCCAGCTCCTACCTATTCTTTTTTCCTTCCCCCTACCCTAGTACCAATGGACTCTCTACGCGTACGTCGAACTGACAAAACTGTGCTCGCGACGTGAAACCTCTTCCGCGGTCTCAACTCAACCTGTGATCCTGTAATATATAATGTGCCAAAGACTCAGTACACGACATTGGATAAACATCCTATAACTTTCGTGTTGTGATATAATATAACTGTTGTGTTGTGAAAATCCCGAGTGATACATTCCGCCCAAATCTGTGGAGGAATGCCCGACCGCCTTACCTGCGAGTGGATAACCCTGGTCCGTCCTACTTTTAAATTCCTTACCCTATAACTCGCGTATACAATATGCATGAACTAGTTGGTCCTTGCGGCTTCACCCGCTTGGTGATGGATGATAACGATGAAAGTATACTATGTGTTAATCCAGCGCCTCATCTACCTCCATACGAAATTTTATCTAAATTGGCTTAGTCGTTTGAGCGTGAAAGAGTAACAAACTTTCATACATACAAACTTTCATTTTTATAATATTACTAGCTGCAATCCGCGGTTTCACCCGTGTGGTGATGGATGATGATGATGATGAAAGTATCCTATATACACCCTATTTGTATAATTACCAAAAAAAAAAATGGGCGGTACAAAAGTGTTAATACATTGTAGATATGTAGTCAAAATTTTTTATTACTTCACAGTGAAATAATTATTAATTGTTAAAGTTTTCGAAAATTCCATCTAAAACTATGGACACCATCTTAACAAAAATACTACATGCCTATGTACAACTTATTAATGAAAACACATGATTCGCGTCAATGAAAAAATATCTCTCTTACTCTTTCTTACACCCCCCACCCGAGCGTTCGGTGTGAAAGAGATTGTCGACTTTCGGCTTTCGTTCGTTCGTTTTCGGAAGAAACAAAGGCCGCGCGGTGGCAGGGCGGAGGGTGCGGGGTTGGTCCGGTGGCCAGGTCTAACGAGCTAGGACGCGAGTTTGCCGAATGTTATGAATGAATGATACATTTCTATGTAGGGGTGTTAAGTTTCATGCATAAACCGCGCGCATGTAGTACCTATATCATAATGAATAGTTCAATCAATAGTTTAATCAATCTAGACGTTTGACCAAATATTGATGATTATGTGGGTTTTTTTTTTTAAAGTAGTTTTAAATATTCTTCCCATGTATGTATTAAGTACCAGCAGCTTATAATGCTGTTTTTTTTTGGTAATAGGGTATATATATATATATATATACACCCTATTTGTATAATTACACTTCCCCCTATATATATATATAGGGGGAAGTGGGATAGTAGGAGTAGGATATTTATATCCTTCATATAATGTTTACAGTGGAAAATCTATGTGCGAAAAGATTACCGGTCTGGTGATAAAGTGAACTAAAATTCCAAACGTTTCCCAGCTCTGTTTTTTTACAGTACAATACTACCCCGTACTTTCAAATTCGAGAATTCCGGGAACATATAAAATAACAAAAAGAAAATAATGAAATCGACTTAATTTGACCTAATAGTGTACATAAATTCGTTAATATTAACTTTTTTGTAAAGCACTAAAGCAGGCGATCTCAAACATTGAAGTTTATAGAGAGAGAAAATTCACATCCTCGGACGGGATTCGTAACCGTCGTTAATATTTGACATGTAAACATGGCGATGTTATGTTGTTATACTTAAATCATAAAAGTGTTTGTAATTCGGTCAAGCAAGCCATCATAACAGCACTTCGTCGTGGATGGAGGCGGATAGTGACGGAAATGGAAAAGCATTAACGGATGTGTCACAGAGGCATCAGAAGTGAGTGCGCCGCTCCGTCTCTCCTAAGCTGAGTAAATACATCCCCACTTAAAGCCGTCAAATGAAACATAAATATAGTTATTAATATGGAATATTGTAGCTAGAATAACAGTAATGATATAGGTTTTAATGTGTAGGTATAGTTACTGCATTAACGCATATAAGGTAAAATAAAAGTTAAATGTTTGTATTGAAAATATTTTTTCTAGCAATTAGTGCCAGTCATTATTATAACCACATATTATTATACACCTATTATACATATATAAACTCAGTTATAATTGGCATTTTTATTATTTTATCTACCGACTTCCAAAAAAAGGAGGAGGTACTCAATTCGACAGTTTTTTTTAATGTTTGTTACCTCATAACTTTCGACTGGGTGAACAGATTCCCAAAATTCTTTATTAGTTTGAAAGCTGGTGTTTTCCGTGTGATTCCATTTAAATTTCATCAAATTGGGTTTAGTCGTTTTTGAGATATACTCCAATAACTGAATAGAATGGAAGTCGGTACAAAATTTTTCAAAATGTACTTGTTTTAATTTATAGAAATTATTTAGACATTGGATTTTGCACTGACATGCAAAAATATGCACAATATTAAGCTATTGTTAGTGGATAGTTGCTTATATGTACTGAAAATGTTAATAAATATTAGAAGTATAAGTCTATAAAACTAAAGCAATTTAAATTTTTTTAATACCTATTATTTATACCTAGTTTTCATCTGATCTATAGGATTAAACCAAAGTTCTAAAAATAAAACTTCTGTTCTAACAAATAATGGCTTCATAATAATACAGCATTCCCAGTTATAATTATCATTTATCAGTTTCTTATACTTGTTACTTTCATTATTTAACTCAACATCACACACTATGTTTTCATATATTAATATTAAAAAGATTTGTTTGTTTGTTTGAATTGAATAAGCTCTGAAACTACCGAACCCATTTAAAAAAGTATTTCATCATAAGAACTAACATTATCCCTTATGAACACAGGGTATATAGTTTGATTCATCATCATTTATACAAAGCAGGCCGACATGCATTTTGCATTACACCACAAGTATTTTAAAATGTATGTATCACCATACAAATGTTACGACCGACTTACAGCCCCCATAGCATTTTCCCTATACAGTATCAATAGAACTATGGGGTAGAGTTTCCATCGTTACTATGAATCAAACTGTGGAGTAACCAAACAATCCACGTGATTGCTGCTAATCCACTTAGCTGGAATACCACTAGAATGCTGTTAGAAAAACAACTTGATTGTATAATGTTAGATTGTTTTTGATTTATAATCTGCAAGTAACTAGACAATCAGAAATAAATGGTTTTAGCTCTAGAATAATGTTGCATTGATTTACTGGTATAAATATATGTTGGTTTTTTTTTTCAATCTAATGTTGATTGAGATCTTGAAAAAATTGCGGCTCTATGTCAGTTTTGAATCCAGGAAGCAAAAATGTTAGTAAAGGTACTGATAGACATGCTCATTACTAGCACGAAAGCATGCTTTTAATGAGCAATTGCTACTTAGTGGTATGTGTGCCAAAGTGTTGCTAGTAATTAGCATGCTTATTACGAGCGTGATTTTTGAGCATGCTCGTAATAAGCATGCTAATTACTAGCATGTCTATCAGTATCTTTAGTTCATGACTGAGCTGACGAAAGTGACATAGAGCCGCCATTTTTTATATCAATCAACATTTGTTAGAAACTGAGATACGTAACTGCTGGAGTTCGTAGTGTGTTTGTAACTTTGCTTTCTGTATCTTCCACCAGCTGTCGCCACTGTCTTAACTTGACATCATCACTGACAGCCAAGTTAAATAATGGTAACCTTTCAATTATTTTATTACAGGCCAGAGTATTTTTGCTGTATTGATCCAAGATCCTTTTAGACGGCTATTTTTAAAAGCATCACTTCGCTTCATCCATTAGCGGGCCTCATAAACCTAAAAACGACCTTTCTACGATCAAAAACAACGTTTCTTGTAAAAATCCTATTATGCCATAAAATTTTATATAAATAAGTATCTACTTCAGACTTTTTTGTTGATATAAGACTATGAAAAACTTGGCACATGTTCGTAACGCGCAAAACTATTATTTATTGTGTGGTAATATCAAATATAACCATAAATATACTAAAGACGTAAAGTTAAACATACATACAATTAATCAAACATTATTATTTCCTATGTAAATAATATAAAATCTACGCGATCAATTCGTTTAAAGTTATATTGTTTCAATAAAAACCATTGTTAGTTTTGGATAGATTTATGTGACACAAAATCATGTTTAAATCCACTAATTTAGAACGTGCAAAAGCAATCTCGTTTATGATTATAGGTGTGGTCATTCCGTTAAACCGAACCATTACTACTTGGTTATATGTATACATCATTAATTTGAAATGTGACAGCACACTTACAGGTAATAACCGTGTAGAGATATATTGCCTTTCAAATGTATAGGTAATATTTAAAATGTAATTTATTCGCAAACTTCCGTTATTAAAGGCTTTAACATTAAGGCGGTATTTGGTGTAATTACAGGAGCTGTTGTTAAGCTAAATACATACTAGACTGCAACGATTCACCATACACTAAATTCTCTGGTCTCTCTCTCCCACCCACTTGAGAGTCCTACCACTTTGAAAACCTCTGTGCGCGAAACTGCAGTGCCAATGGCAATCCATTGGCACTGCAGTTTCAGGTAAACACCAATGCGGTCACTAGTTGTATAGGTGATCGAGGACGAGTCTGAGTAGACGTACCCTGCGAACGTTTTGGGCTGATTCATTACCTAAAGGTTTTTTGCAATATAGTGTTAAGACGGACAAGTTCTGATGCTAAGCATAACGCTTGCCGATTATAGTAGCAGTGCCACTAAGAGCTTGGAACTGTAGTTTTATGTGACACTGTACTGTGCTCATTCCACGAGACATTGATTTTTGAGTCGCGTAGTAATTTCACTCGCTATAGTATCCTATACACTCTAACACCTTAATATATATGGTGTTGCCATACGAGAATGGCAACTTGGTATAGGTAGGTGTGGTGCTTATCATACAGGTAAACAACTCGGCCATCAGTATAATTATAAAAAATAATCAAGGAGCTTGTAAACAACGAAAGACAGCCGAGCCCAAAGTCATGGAAGAGATCAAACCTCAGAGATTCAGCTGGATAGCACACGTAAAGACAATGGAGGAAGATCGCAACTTCAAGAAAACCTATGACTATCTATCTATCTAAACACAGAATAACTAATAGTAGATGTTGGGATCCAAGGAGGTGTCTGACTGACAGAACGCGGTGCAAGTTCGAGACTGATGGCATTTCTCATGTAACTTTGGATCGCTGCATCAGCGGAATAAGTATGAGAGTAAACATTAGCGTAGGTATATAATATTATTATGACGGATTGTTTTGTTATCCTTATATTGTCTCTCAGATACAGCTACTGGAACACACCTATATGTGCTGGGCGGCATTAAATAACTTTAATTTGGTTTAAACCTTACAACTGTATGTAAAAATGATCTAGTTGGTACCTAGTCTATACCTACATTTCTCGTCGTTCCTTTTTGAAGAGGAGAGGAGACTCATTGTTGAGATAATTAGTCGGATAGGATCCCATGGGATGGGATCGAGTGGGATGGGATATATGAGTGAATACTCACAATTTTTTAAATCAGTTTATCTTGAGTGCTTTGTATGTAAAATATAATATTTCAGGTTTATTATTCGTTTATAGTATATAAGATTTTACTTGATTCTACCATTACCTATAACATAGTCTATACATACCCTGTAATTGACTGACCGGTTAGTGCAGTAGGCAGCACCCCTGCCTTCTAGCTGCTGGTCCCGGGTTTAATCCCCGGACAGGTCAGACATCAGTTTGACCAATGTCTGGGTGAGTCTTGTATATCAGTTATCAGGTTGCCATATTACAGGTTTTTCCTAGTTTGGGACCTGGGAACCCTATTTTGAATGTAAAAAAACATTGCACCTAGTGTTCCTCGCGTGTTGCAAAACGTTGTCCGTATTGGTCACTTTCCTGAAAGTTAACAAACTTCCACTCTTAGCTTAGTCCGGTCTTTGCGGGTCACCTCGGAACAAAAAAAGTCAGTTTGTCCCACTCGGTGCGTGTGTACACAGCTTTTGGGCCCACGGAATTTATACATTGCGGCGCGGTAGCGGGCTGCCAAGTGCCAACTTGTGTTATTAACTCACTAGTTCACGCCTACTTTCGCTATCCCATAGCGCATTAGTGGGAATTGTTTACGATATTCAATTTAGAAGTTTATGAGGCCATGAACAAAAATTTGGTACTAAGTATATGAAACGTATAGTCAATATCATCAGGTGAGTGTATGGACAACAGCGGGCCGTATATTCTATTACTATATATTAAATATAGTCGACCAATGTGTGCTACCAGTGATGACATATGGCACTGAAACGTGGTCTCTTACTATGGGCCTTATAGATAAGCTCAAAGTCGCACAACGAGCTATGGAGAGGGCTATGCTCGAGGTTTCTCTACGTGATCGAATCAGAAATGAGGAGATCCGTAGAAGAACGAAAGTCAACGACATAGCTCAGAAGATTAGCTAGTTGAAGTGGCAGTGGGCAGGGCACATAGCACGCAGAACAGATGGCCGATGGGGCCGAGTGGAGACCACGGACCGCACCAAGCGCAGCGTAGGTCGTCCACCGACACGGTGGACAGACGACCTGAGGAAGGTCGCAGGACGACGTTGGATGCAGGTCGCTTCCAACCGGTCCTTTTGGAAAATCATGGGGGAGGCCTATGTTCAGCAGTGGACGTCCTACGGCTAAGATGATGATGATGATGATGATGAAATATAGTCATACTGTTTGTACCCTGGCACGTATTATATGGCACTTACGCATGTTTAGCGGATACCAAATGTTTGCAATTGTAAACAAAAAATATCCTCGGTCAGGGCTCAACATTTGTTTATATCTTACTTTGTGAAGCGCCATGATCTCTAATCACTCAAACATCCAAGTACGGAACAGTTTATTATCTTTCTAGTTGTTTTTAACCGTCTTAGTTATATGAGTATCTATAATGTGATACCTACTGGCTTTATATTCCTACGTACAAGCACACAGAAAAAAAACTTAATTATTAGATACTAACTGCTCTCCGCGGTTTCACCCGCGCGGATGATGATGATTAATTTTATATAGCCAATGTTACTCAGGGTGAATGTAGCTTTCCAATGGTGAAAGAATTTTTGAAATCGATCCTGTACTTTTTGAGCCAATTCGTTACAAACATACATACAAATCTTTCCTCTTTATAATATTAGTATAGATATAACCTATGTATACTTAAGAACTGCATTTGATTTAAAGAATTTAATTTCCATCACACTTTACATAATACGCTTCTTACATAATCCGCACTGAATCAACAGTAAATGAAACAGCGTACAAAACTCAATAAACCATTGGCACTCAAGGCAAACAATACGTCTATAACAAGAATGGATTGTTGTTACTGACTTAGCTTAATTAAACAAGCCAGAGTCGACACTCAGACGCATAATACTGCTAATTAAATGGGGGTTTACAGAGATCCGAAAAAGAGCCACTCAAACACGCTTAGCCGGTATTATTACAGTGTATTCAGGAGGCCCACTCGGCAAACAGGCCCTCGTCGCGAGGGTGCTGCTCTCAAGTTTCGCGTTTAATTAGACAGATAGAGGCACGGACGGGCCTTATTAGTATTGTCTACGGGGGCCCAATTAACACCCGGCGCCCGCCCCGGGAGGTACACTCCGTTTTAATAATCAGGGGATGCTTCGTTAGCCGAATAACAGGATCGGGTGACGATCATTCTCATCGACTCCATCGATACCGGTATTACGTGAGACTCGCTCAGCGTACGGACTCGACGCGTCACTCGACGCTTGAGCTACAGGTGCGGCCAATTGTTGACTCGCTAATTAAAAGCTTTATGAATGCCTTCATTAGCACCGCGCTTACGTAAGCCACTATGATAAATTACGACCTACAATATTTACGTTGATTTGCTGTCTACGACGTAGGTACCTTAACTTTATAAAGTACACGTGCTATTCATTTGAAGTTTTCATTTCAATTAGTGGTGCAAAATAATGGGCAATTAATTTGTATGTAGTTGGTCGGTACGAGGATATTAATTAATTAGTAACGAGGTCAGGATGCGAGCAAATTGCGCTATGAGTCTTGTGCGAGCGCCGAGCGGGCAGCATCCTCGCCATAAAACTCTCATTACGGGAGCGGCCATTTCTCTCGCTTATTAACTCGCCACTACCACGCTGTCAATTAACGGTCAAGCTGATGTTAGCCCCTATAACTGCTTATTTGCTTTTTTATACAAACATTTTTCTTCTCCATTAACTGGATACCGACCGGTATACTTCCAATCACATTTATCTTGCCTAACATGGTTAGCATCTGTAATATGCACAACGGCTTTCTTTAAATATACACAAATAACCAATCTTCTCGGACACGCAAAAATCATGTCCGTACATAAGATAAAGTCTCTTTTTATTTGCATCTTTCCCCTTCATTAATTTACTCACTGTTGAATAACCATGTTCTTTTTGACCCAGTAATTCGCGCGCCGAAATGCAAACGCATGCGCAAGCCTCCGCCTCGCATGACTTGCCGGCACTAATAACTTTTTCTGAAAACACTAATGAATAGGTTGCACCTTATTACTGAGCACGTACTGCCACTAGAGCTCTCTGGCCTTAAGGAGGGAGAAAGGGGTCGTCGCCGCGTGAGCGGTCTCAAATCATACCATTAGGTAAGTAATTTCCATCAAGATTCATGTTTTACTTAATGAACTTTTGCCTTTGTTATCATCTACATGATGGTTGCTATATATTTAAAACACTATTTACGCATTCGGACCAAAATTGGATATATACCAGTATATTTTTTTTTTTTTTAAATATTTTTTTTTATTTATTTAGCCATTTGCAACATCTTAACAGTATACTACCAAAGCGATGCTACAAGTAATTATACAATTATACAATTATACAATCTTAATTTAAATAACAATAATAATAATAGATATACAATTTTAAAGTTTACAATTAATTAATTTTTATACAAACACTTTCTTCTTAAGAGCGTACATTTGTATTTTCAATGCACTTTTGAGCCCTTTCTGTGAATTTCGCCAAGCTACATGCAAAAATATCAACATCCCTCGAGATCGTATTAATAATACGTATGGCTCGTGACAGGGGGGAATACTTCAGAAGATTACCTAACTTACTATACGAGTATATGTAGAAACAATAGAATGTCATCTAATTTAACTTCTTGCTAATAAGACAGGTGGAATCGAGAGCCACACACGCACATAATTTGCATTTGGTAATTTCTTCGCGATTTAAGAACATCACTAGTCTTGATAAAGAACACATTTTACCTATACCTAGTTATCACTCAGCCCTTATTCCATTATATTTTGTAAACCGTATTCTAGGGTTTTTAAACTAAGCAGTTGTACTTACAAGATGTTATTCTACAAGATGTTTATATGGAAATTGTTGTGCACATGAAATTTAATTAGAGAAGCTGACCACAGCGAGTAGAATTATATGTTTGAGTGGCTGCGTATAAGGAATTGATGTAATTGACTCCAGGTTTAATGGGCCATTTATACGGAGCTAGTGATTACTACAACCATAAGAAGTGCAATTCCACGGACTAGGACGTAGTAGTAAGGAGCCAATTTAATTTACAAAGTTGTTGGTCAAGACCCGATTAAGGCCGTTCGATTGACTCTTAATAACGACATGGGCGCGGACATCTGTCACAAATCATTGCGGTACACGCAACTGTGAGTTTGCACTGCGTGCTTTGATCAAACGGGATTCTACTTAAACTATTATAATGATTTTAAGCCAAGTTATGTGCGATAAGCTCATACTTACATAAAAAACACTTCCTCTATACCTACCGAAAATGCTGACACAATCAGTAAAGCTGAAAAAATATCTTATAAGTACTTAATTAATAACAAAATTACGCAGCTTTTAACAAAGACTTTATTATCAACCAGAGTATTTGTATAGCCCGCCATGCGGCTAATTAGGAATCGTACACATTGCGCGGTCGTGCGGATATTCCCAGTGTCTCACAGCTCTTCCGCTTTCGATCCTAATTACAGATAACGCGACTTGCCCGTCTCCTCACATCTCGTTTACTTCTTCGTGTGTACGCCCCACAACGACCTCTTTATAACGTCCAGTAATTTAATTTAAAATAAACATTAGTATCCACTTACCTATATAGGTATGGCCATATATTTAATGAAAATTCATAAATATCTCTATAACGACCAATTTCGATTAGCTCTACAACTCTACGGCACAAAATACCTTTTATTATATCACATCGTTCGACATAAAGATTTTAGTAGCTTTAGTTCGATAAAATATAAGCCATAACTCAGTCTAAAATAAGCTAATCGCTTTAACGACTTTGTAATTAATTTATTTGTTAATAGGCATTAGAAAGCTTTCTGTCAGATTAATTGGGAGTAAATAAATCTTTTCAAAGTAATCTACTCTGTTTATTTAATAAGCGTGGAGATTTTAAATTAATAAAGCAGACATCGCACGTTGTAAATTGTAAGCAGTCCGCCGGTCCGGTACAGGGACCGACGACGATACAAGCGGCCCGATGCCAGCCGCCAGAGCCGGCCGTTACCTCGACTGAGTTGAGTGTGGTGTGGTGTAAACGCGCCTCGGGCGTGACCAGCCGATTGCACTCCGCTATATATAATTCCAATCAGTATTCAAATCGATGCAAATCGAAAGATTAATCGATGTTTGCGCTGGCAGGGCTGCCCCACACGGCAAGATTGTAATTATGCAATAGTTTGTTTGCTCGTGTATTTTTTATTTCAATCCACTCACGGCTTTGAAATAGGGAAACGAGTTGAGCGCAAACTAAAAGCTCGTAAGCAATAAAAATAATGCATCGCAACAATTTAAATTCCTCTCCGCTGTAAGTAATTATATAAATAACACAATTAGCGAGACACATTCAATCAGAGATAAAGCCAGTTTATTTCAGTCGCGAGACATTTAGTGGGACGTTGTGAAATAATTAAACGTCCACGCCAAAATGTTTCGCAAAACAAACAGATCAATCACTTGCGTGTACACACAGATAGGACGAAATAAATTAATCTGGCCGAACTAGACACTATTGCGTTTTGTTAGCTTCTTAATAAGCCAATTGCTGTCAACGTAGTCTCGTCCGCCCACACGAAGCGATTTCAGAATAGAGTCGGACGCAATCCCACGATTGATTCTAATTAACGATAGCAGTATTTATTGGAGCAGTTCGCAAATGAACCTAATTGATTTCGCTGGTGTGCCGACAGCTGACATGTTATTGGCCAGCATTGCCGATGTACAAGGTGTATACTGTATCCAGTGGCCGGCCGACAACCGGAGACTGGTGTTTATTGCCGCTGCTAATGCAGCGATACACTCGCACCTCACATCCGCTGCAGAGAGTCGATAGACGCCAATAGCTGTCAGTTCCGTTGGATACGTACGAGTATATTCAAATATAATAACTTCCCGTCAAAATAATGTATTTCATTTTGATTTGTGTGTATTCATAGCCTATAAACATACATGAGACCTAAAACATAACTGGAAAATTGTTTTGTTTACACAATGTAGTTAAACCCCTTCGGATATTGAAATGCATTATAATATTTCAGGGCAGAATAAACTTGTATCATCATAATCAGACCATTATGTTTCCACTGCTGTGCCTCGAGCCTTCCTCTCACAGAGAGAGGTGATGGGCCATACTCCACCACGCGGGCCATAACCATAATAATCCACCAGTGCGGCTTGGTGGATATAGGCTAGTGGTCAACGCAAGTCGTAATATTCAGGCCAACCGTAGGACATCGACATAGTCTAACTGTTGTCATAAGACAAAGAACCGGGACCGACGGTTTAACGTGCCCTCCGAAGCACGGAAGCGCTAAGTTGAATAATGCCACTGGCGGTCACCCATTCAACTTCTGACCGCAACAAGCGTTGCTTAACTTGTTGATCGGTTAAGATCGGTCTTTTCTAATAATTGTTAAAAACCCATGTCCAAAAAGAAAACGATTACCATAAAAACTCTGTTTAGCAATCAAGGCCTGATTTGAAACATTTGACTATAATTAAGTACAGAGGTATTTACTTGTAAGCACGATGCACAGGCACCCTTTACCCTTTTAATGCTAATAGAGATTTGATCTAACCTATATCTAACAATAAATGTCGCTGTGTTTACGTCATGAAAGCTGTTCTGTAGGCCATTATTGTAGGTAATAAAGAAGTCTGTGTTAGAAGCAAACCACGAATTAATATCCTATAAGTTGTTTACTTGATAAAAACGTACAGTTTAATGAAGGTTGTATATTGTCCGGGGCAGTATACTGCCACCTTACCTTTTTCTACCATCAACAATACAAGCAGTACTGTTCGCAACACTGCATTTTGATTTAAAGATATGGTTGCCAGCGAAATCACAGGCAACTTAATGTCTCAGGGTTAAGGGCGCAGTTCCTCACTTGTGAGGAAATGTATCTGTTCAGAGGTTACCATTTAACATCAGATGGGCCTCGTGCTTGTAACTTTTCCTAATGCCATCCTCTCCTCCTCAGTCGTTCCCTCAGTGGTGAGGATCGTGACTCCTCTGAAGTCTCCTAACTGCTTTTCTCCACCTTTTCCGGTCTGTGGCTTCATGAAGAGCTATGCATATCAAGCTGCTGCAAAACCTGGTCAGACCACCGTTTTGGGCTTCTGCCTCTTGGCCTTTTGCCCTCTATTTTACCTGTGACAATTAGTTTTTCCAGGTTGTCCTAGTACCATAAAACAAATATAACCCATTTTTAATTCAAATTAGGTAAAATAAATGTGCTAGTGAAAAAATAATTTATTACTAATTTAAAAAAAACCGTACACAAAACAGGTTGAATTACTTAGTACATTACATAAGCATTATTATATCATTATAATCATTATGGCAATAAAATAAATAATTTTATCATATATACATAAAAATTAATATATGTCCCGTGGTCACTCCACAATTTGACAACGACTTTACCGATTTTATCCGTCTTTTTTTAAGTTTATAATAAGTACATTGTAGAAGGTTTTTATTTGTAGCTAGCTGCACCCCGCGGTATCATCCACGTGGTGATATTACAATAGTAACCTACGAATACATAATTATTTATTATTACGGACAAAATTAGAAAATTTAAGAAAAGTTAATGACTGTATAAATATCACCACGCGGGTGATACCGCGGGGTGCAGCTAGTAAGAAATAAAAAACAACTGTTATGTTTGTTTATAGGTAGGCAAAACGGTCACGTATGGTCAAAAGTGGTAACGTGCACACCAAGAACATTATCCATTCCATTGTTACTCGTAATACGAGATGTACGTATTAGGGTTTATTACTCAGAATTGTTAAACTCCGCGGCACTGGGGTTGTTTATTCAGCCGTATTAATTAACCGTCAGGTGGATTACAGGGCAGAAACGTGCCCTAATTAGAGCAGCAGCTTCTCAGTCTGGCTACCTGTTCTCACTGCGTTGTACAACGATCAGAGAAAACTATTCAAGACACTTTAGTTACGAATACAAAGGTAAATTGGCATATTGAATATAATAATAGTTAATGGTAATAGCATATTTAAGGCGCTGCCCATAGCCAATGATACGTAAAACGCTATGTTTTTCGCCTCACAGTTACTGATACAAACTTGGGAAAAATACAGAGCATAGTTAAAAGTAAAAAAATATTTATATAATAATATTGTACAATAGTTATCTGACATCTTGAAGAAAAAATCACAAATAAAACGACGGAAAAAATCTTTCGTTTCGAATTTCTCACTACACACTCTACATTTCTTTAGTAATCAGAAAAAAGGTAATTTATTAAATTAAAGAAATATTTGTATTGTTTTTTACCCTTGTGGCTTCTTTTATTTTTGAACAAATTAAAACTGCGTAAAATTGATCGTGTTTACAGCCGCACGCTTGTTCATATCACGGCCAGTGCTACACCCGCTCATATACCTAAAAGGTTGCTCTTGCAGGGCCTTAATAGTCCTTATTTAATTGGATCACTGATTATACAAATAATATAAAATGTGATAAATTTAAACAAATTTTCATTCTATTATTTGAAGATACTTGCTATAAGGCTAGATATTGATGATACATTATTCATCAAATATAGTACTGGTCAGATCTTGATCAAATTTATATTGTTACTCTCAAACTCACCCAAAAGACTCAAAGAAAAGTTCTGAGGTAGCACATAAAGAAAATACCGCCTAATTGAGATTTTTTCCTATTTTTGAAAGTCGGTTGATAACGCGTAGGTACACTAACTAAAGGTTGTACGGGGCTGCGTTCCAGCAAGCATTCGGCCAAATAATGTTCGTCCAAGATGTGATGGAGCGTTACTCTTTCTTTCTTCTAAAATCTTTTACCATTGTATATCCAAAACGAGTTTGAAATACATAACTAGGTCTTAGCTTTGTTGGTTTCAAACTAATTTGAGGATATTAATTACTCTCCACGGGTCAAGAATATATATATACGTCGTGGACCGGCAGTTTTGCAAAATTTTGGCTTGTCCTGTGGCTTTCTGGAACGCAGCCCTGGCAACATACGCAGACCTTTTTTTTTTTTTTTTTTTTTTTTTTTATCGTGTGGGGAATGTACTTACACATCCCCGCCAACCCGGGGGGATTCGACGGGGTATGTCGGACTCGTCCTTTACGTACCAACTGCACCCATAGCAGCAAGCAGACCATACCGACTAAACCACCACACGGTGTTTCTCCGGGCGCCTTAATATCGGGACAACGGGCACGCTATTGTAATCGTCCGAGGTCCCGGCGGCGTTGGCCCTCCCATGAGGACCCCGTCCCGGTGGGATGGAGTAGGAGTCACTCTATCCCAGCACTCCTGAGGGGCGCACGGAAACACCGCACGCGCCACCTCGAGGTCTTTTGGCGGCAACGGACACCCCCGTGTCCATCACCGCGACCTCTGTTATGGGGGATGGAGAAGGGCTTGATATGCCCTCCTTCTACGCCCGGCTCTGCGGGCGCGGATCGGGAGAGTAGAGGTAATCTCCCTCTCCCTCTCCGCAGCCTCCTTCTGCGACACGACCCGTTCGCAAAAGTCTAGCCCCGCATTCCACGACCTTTCACTTTCCACCATGGCCTTGACCAATGACGGAAGCGAGATGTCGTCCCCCACTACTGCGACGAGTTCACGGCGCTCGCTCTCCCAAGCTGGGCACTCCTCGAGCGTATGCTGCGCCGTATCTTCATCACAGCTACAGTGATGACACTCCGTTGTCGGTTCTCTTCCAGCGATGCGACACAGGTACTTCCCAAAGCACCCGTGGCCCGTAAGGACTTGCAGCAACCGGAAGATAAGTGACCCGTGTTCCCTGTCCAACCAGTCCTGAAGGACGGGTCGGACAGCCTCAACAGTCCAGTGGCCAGCCCTAGGTTCGGCCAGCCGCTCCCTCCACCTCCCAATAAGGGACTGTCGAGCGCGGTTATTCCACGCTTGCACTTCTCTTGGCGGGAGAATCTCCCCTCGGATTCGGTGCTGCAAACGCCACTCGTACATACACGCGTAGACCTCAGCCTCCAAATCCCAGGGGGGAGACCCCGCCAATACGCACGCCGCCTCGTAGGAGATGGTGCGATACCCACGTATGACCCCGACTGCCATCACCCTCTGTGATCTCCTCAGCAGGGCAATGGTTGACTCCGTCAGGGTGTCCACCCAGATGGGGGCTCCATAGAGGGCCATGGACCGCACCACTCCTAAATACAGGCGGCGGCTGCTCGATCTCGGTCCCCCGATATTAGGCATCAGCCGCTTTAATGCAGCGGCCGCCCCAATCAATCGGGGTGACATGCGAGTGAAGTGCTCGCGGAAATTCCACCTGCTATCAAGGAAGAGCCCAAGATATTTAATCGAGGACCCGACCTCGATCCGGGTCTCACCGATAGAGATGAATGAACCCCGAGGTGGCACCAGGAGTGGAGAGGTAGGAACCAACGATCCGACAGAGGTAAGGAGGCACATCATGGTACTTCAGCGCCTCCCCGACACACGTCCACGGCAGAGAGTTGAATGCGTTAGCGACGTCAAGTGACACCGCCAGCATCACCCCACCGTGGGCTGTCGCCTCATTCGAGAGGGTCCTGACACGTTCGACTGCGTCGATAGTCGAGCGACCCCCTCGAAAACCAAACTGTTGGTCGGACAAGTTAGGTCCAACCTCTCCGAGGTGCTTCGTGAGCCGACGAGCGATGACCCGCTCAAAAAGCTTGCCAGCCTCGTCAAGCATCACGATCGGGCGATAAGCGGAGGCGGACTCCGCGGGGCGCCCGTCCTTCCTCAGAAGGACGAGCCTGCCCGTCTTCCACTGAGACGGAAATCGTCCCGTCTCCAAACAGGCGTCGAGTAAGCGCCGGAACCGGGCCTCAAGGGTTCCGAGAGCGATGACTAAAGCGCGCCCGGGAATGCCATCTGGGCCAGGGGCTTTATTGACCCTCAGCCTCAGTATGGCCGCGCCTAGCTCACCCTGCGATACAGGGGGTATCTCGACATCCTGTTCCCTCTGCTCACCTCCTCCCTCCGGCAGAGAGGTCATTACTGGGGGTTGGTACTCCGACCTGTTCGGAAACAGAGCTGATACCACCTCTTCCAGCAACGGGGGTTCGAGAGTCTCAGTAAGTGGGGGCGCCCAAGCACGCATTTTCCCACTGACCGTCTTGTACGGGCGCCCCCACGGGTCGTGACTGAGAATCTCGAGGAGCTCAGCCCTAGCCTGCGACTTGGAGTTCCTGATAGCCAGCTGCAGGGCGATTACCTTACCGCGGTAGGCCTCGTACAGCTGCCTCTCAGTTTCCACGTTCCGGCGTCGAGTCGGCAGTCGACGATGTCTGGTATACTGCCGTCTGGCCGTGACGCAATCACACCGGAGTTCGGCAATCGTGTCAGACCACCAGTATACCTGTCGCTTTGGAGGTCGAGGTTTTGCTCGGGACATGCCAGCGTCGCAAATTTGCGACAGAGCGTCCCGGAACCGCTCTGCCTCAACTTCTACCTCAACCGGTTCGTCCGGGAGGGACTGCCAGGCATGGACAATAGAAGCTTCCACCAGCGCTTCTTTGTCCAAGCTCCTTATAACCCATCTAGGGGGGTTCGGGGAGTTCCTTCTTGGATGAGGACGAGTTTCAGGGCAGTGGAAAGACGCGGAAACATCGAAGCGAACATAAAGATGGTCAGACAACGTCTCCACGCCCTCCAAAACTCTCCAACCCTGGACACGGCGTGCGACAGCGGGGGATGCAAACGTGACATCAACAATAGAGCCCCCGTTATGTCGCACGCACGTGTTTGTGGCCCCTCGGTTAAGAACGGAGAGACCGGCCATCAAAACCCACTCCTCAAGAGTCTCGCCTCGTGCATCAGTCGCCGGTGATCCCCAAGCCTGAGACTTGGCATTGAGGTCCCCGGCGACTAGCACTGGGCACGGTAGAGTCTGCCCCAAAAGGGCCCCTAACGTGTCTAGGAACTGCTCGAACTCAGCGAGACTCCTGTTGGGTGAGAAGTACACCCCGATGAGGACCGTTCCCTTCCACTTGACCGCGGCGTATCCCCGCCCCCGCGCAATTACTGGAAGGGGTCCAGCACCCGGCGAAGTAATGATGGTTACCAAGCCGTCCACATCACCTACCCAGTTATTTTGGGGCGGAACGTAGTAGGGCTCAGCGACCACTGCCACTTCAATCAACCACTGTGCCATGGATTGCAAGATGAGGTCTTGCGCTCCGGCACAGTGATTGAGATTCGCCTGGAGAAAACGATGAGCCATAATCAAATCAGAGAATGATCATCGCCTCCTCACCTCCCTCGGGCTGGAGGGAGCAGCTAGATGCTTCTGGGGCCTTGGCAGCTGAGGCAGCTGCTTTCGGCCTCCGTTTTGGTTTGGGTGGGTGGCAGGATTTGCTACCCAACCTGTGTTGCGCAGGTCTGTTCGCAGCTTTGCATAGGGAGCAATGAGCCGCAGACGCGCAACACTTGGCCGCCTTGTGTCCGGGTTGACCGCAACGATAGCACTCATCGCTACGGTCTACTTCTGCGGTGCACTGAACACGGACGTGTCCAGTTTGCAGGCACCGGAAGCACCGCCTTGGTCGTGGTTCCAGCAGCTTTACCTGCGCTGAAATCCACCCAACCAAAAGCCGTCCACCATTCCTCAGTCGCTTGGCAGCAGCCACCGGACAGCGCACAAATAAGGAAAAAGTACCCTGGGAGTCTCTCCGCAACTCTCCGTGGGTCACCGACTCTCCTAAGCACCCTCCGTGCTGAACGACAGCAGCTACTACCTCCTCGGCGGAGACAGAGTCATCGAGCCCTGAGACTCTCAGTTCTGCGCTTTTCATTGGCCTGGACACGGTCACGACCTCCTCGCCTAGCGTGTCCTTCAGCTTTTGGGCCAATGCATCCGCCTTTTCCCCACTAGCTGCACCTGGAATATCAAGAATGCAGGCACCGGTGGCCGCCTTGCGGAACCGTACGCTACTGATACCGCAGCTAGCGAGGTCCACTTTTGGCGGGCTTCCGCAAGCACCTTGGCGTATGTTGCACCCTTCTCTTCGGCACCTGGCTGTAGTTTTAGGACTACAGCTGCCGATTGAGGTGAGCGCAGCTTTACCGGAGCTGGCTGGCTCCTGGGCTTCGCGGTCGCCACTTTGGTTTGCGACTGGGGTGTCACCACCGTTGACGCCGTCGTCTTCGTCTTCTTCACTAAACTAACCCAGCGGCACTCCGGCTTCGTCTGTGTGAAGGAGGACTGGGAAGTTGGCGGAGCCTCTACGTCCAGTCCCCCACCGACGACCGCCCGCTTTTACAGCGGGGCCTGCACGCCCCTCCCACCAGGAGGGGCCAGGGAATGACCAGGAGTGCTCGGCCATTCCCGCCCGACGGAGGTGGTGAATAGGTGCAATGCGAGAGAAGGCGCCCCCGCGCCTAACTAGGGAAAGCGGTTGCGCCGAAGGCGCAATCGCCTTCTTCCGCCCCTTCTTCGTCTACGCAGTAGCGCCGCAAGGGTGTCTTCCTCTCTTGCGCGCTCTGCCGCCTCCTTTTGGGACATCACGTATTCGCAAAAGGAGGCGACCGCTACCCAGTTCCCCTCACCCTCCAGCATGGCGCTGACAACGCTGGGGAGCGAGAGGTCCGGCCCGACTACGGCAACCAAGCTGTGGCGCAGCTCGGACCACGACGGACACACCTCGAGGGTGTGCTGCGCCGTGTCCTCCGCCGCGCCACAATCATGGCATGTCGGTGTTTCCTCCCTTCCGATCCGGTGCAGGTATGATCCGAAGCATCCGTGCCCGGATAACACCTGCACCAGACGGAATGAGAGGAAACCGTGGAACCGCCCGAGCCAGTCTTGTAGAACCGGCCCGAGAGCGTCCAACGTGCGGCGACCAAAAGTGGCGGAGGCGAGGTCCTCCGTCCAATGATGGACGACTGCGTCCCTAGCCTCACGCCGGACAGCCACCCGCTCCTCCAAGGTGGGGCGCTGCCCGAGCGCCTTACGCCTCGCCGTCCACTTGTACACTTTGGCGAGCACCTCTGCCTGGAGCTCCCAAGGAGGGGTGCCAGCCAAAGCGCACGCCGCCGCGAAGCCCACCGACCGGTTCCATCTGGGAGGCGGCGAGGGCCACCACCCTTGCGGGAATGCCGTCCGGTCCAGGGGCTGTCCTCTTGGCGCGGAGGCGGAGGGCCTCCTCTTCAAATTCCGCTGCAGTGGGTGGAGGTGCCTCCTCCTCCTCATCCTCTGGCGTCTCCGTCCCCGGAGGGGGTTCCATCACTGGTGGAGTAAAGTTGGTCCCGGACGGAAACAGAGACCGAACCACCCCATCCAGCAATGTTGGCTCTAGGGTCTCCGTCAGCGGGGGACCAAAGGGGCGCAGTTTGTTCCGCGCCGCCTTATATGGTCTCCCATACGGGTCTTGGTCTAGGCCTTCCAGCATCTCGGCTCTCGCTGCGTCCTCGGCGGCGGCAATTGCCGACTTGAGGACCCTCTTTGCCTCTACGTAACCAGCGTAGAGAAGGAACTCGTTGGCCTCATCTCGTCGGCTGCGTCGTCGACTCCGAATCTACTGTGCCCTATGCTAACTTCATAGGGACACGCAGAGGAGCCCACCGTGTCAGATCTTTCGCCAACGGTCAACAAGATCCCGCAAAGAGAAGTTATTAACCGTTGCCCAGGATGCACCGTCCCGAAATACTGCTATTCCCCCGGGATAAACCGTATCCAAGAAGACCAGCAGCACTCGGGCACACGAGGAGGTAATCTGACAAGCATCCCAACATACGCAGACCTGTGATAGGTACTCTAACTTTATCAAAAGTGGTACCTAATATGTGTAAGAATTATTCTAATTTTTTAAAATTGAAACTTGTCCACAATTGACCAAATCGATTCATTTCGATCGTTCTATTTTTAAAAGTTGGTTTATCTCTTACAATTCACATCATAGCAAGATACTAACCCAATTTATTAGATGGTAGGCCTCTAGTACCCCTAATGCTGTCTTGGTTGATACCATCGGAGTTCCAGATATTCTGCCGCGAATCAATAGAGCATACCAGCAATATCTAAATAAAACTTAATGAAATTATAAAAAAGGTATTGAAAAAGGAATTCATCATCATCATCTCAGCCATAGGACGTCCACTGGCAGTGGTCCACTGCTGAACATATGCCTCCCCCATAATTTTCGAAAAGTATCGGTTAGAAGCGACCTGCATCCAACGCCGTCCTGTGACCTTTATCAGGTCATCTGTCCACCGTGTCAGAGGACGACCTACGCTGCGCTGTGCTTGCGTGGTCTCCACTCTAGAACCTACCGGCTCCATCGGCCATCTGTTCTGCGTGATATTATGACCTTCCCACTGCCACTTTAACTGGCTTTTGTATTTTTTTTCTTTTTTTTTTATAATATGGGACAGCATCAACACAAAGGTCTTCAGGTTCCAAATTAGGCAGAGCCTGTACTTTGGTAACCTGATGACTGATATACATATACTCACCCAGACACAGATCTAACAGACATGTTCATGCACACAAATGTTTGACCTGTCCGGGGATCGAACCCGGGGCCAGCGGCTCAGAAGGTAGGGGTGCTACCAACTGCGCAAACCGGCCTGTCAATTCTACAGATTATTCTACAGATCTCTTCATTTCTGATTCGATCACGTAGCGTTGAGAAAGCCCGAGCATAGCCCTCTCTATAGCTCGTTGTGCGAGCTTTAGAGCACCCCATGGTTTCACCCACGTGGTGATGGATGATGATGATGAAAAGTATCCTACTCGTATGTATCCACGAGATATGAAAAACACAAAAATCATCAATCATCATCATCATCATAACAATTGGTCCAGCCATTCTTGAGTTATGTATGGTGTAGCTAACACGTCTTTGTTTTCTATATATAATTTAATAATCTATTAATAATTCCTTGGTTAGGAGGATAACCTGGAACCTGCAACGCAAACCTAAGAAAAAAGAGCACTACCATATTAATCTTTATATCGACATTACACATAAAATAAAACTTTACAATAAACCGAAAATACCGAGATTTACTGTAAAAATTACTGAAAAGTTCAAATATTGGGAGTATCAACCCGGTTGCTCCACTGTTATTGTACTTATGTAAGTATATTATAGTAACTAGAAATGTTGTGTGAACGTTGTGATGCTTTGTAGCGCAGTATTACTGAGCTGTCGGTCCGTCTGTCTGTCCCAGCATTAAAACGGTGTCTCGTTTATTTTTTATTAAGTTATTATGTCGGATAAAGTAACAATCAGTGCAAAACTGTAATATTTAAACCAGTAACGTTAGACGTGTTTTTAAAGTCTTTTTTTCTATAGTAATATAACCGCAAGCTTCAAAGTTTCGCTTTAATATAGATATATAAATACTTTTTGTACCACGAAATAACTAAATATACAACTACACACAACACAAACATAACACAATAAAATTATTTTAGAATTGGGGTTGCACCGCGTCTTAAGGTGCTGTCATATCACGATGTCGATAAAAATGAAGGTTTTTAAAGCAGTTTATCTCTTAAGCAGCGATTTAATTATAACAAAAAAAATATATGACATTTTTAGACTTCTAAATGTGTACTTAGAAGTCTAAAAATGTCATATATTTTTTTTGTTATAATTAAATCGCTGCTTAAGAGATAAACTGCTTTAAAAACCTTCATTTTTATCGACATCGTGATATGACAGCACCTTAAGACGCGGTGCAACCCCAATTCTAAAATAATTTACGATGCTTTACGTAAGGTTGAAAATCGCTTGTTAGATTGGACGATGTAATGCGAAAATGCGTTAATTTTGTACGTTTTTTAAATATTTTTCGATATATACTAACACAATTGAAAAACTGCTGGTTATTACTTTAGTACTATACGTTGGCTAAGTATTACGTAAAAAAAATATAGTGTTACCGCTATAAATTCTGAGAGTTTGGACGTGAAAGTTTATTATTGTGGACCTATTCAGGAATTTTTTCTGCAGAAAAAGAGTTATATTTATGAATTCTGTTCGGTTATTACTCTTTTCCTATTGCTTTTCTAACCTTAGTATTTTTTTCATAATATACTATCGATCTGTTTCGTTACACTAGGTGTTTGAAAATTCTGCTTTTTCTTTAATCACGGTCCGAGCGCGCCTTAAAGAAAATCAAAATATTTTCAAATTCAATAGTTTATTCAAAGAAGTTTGTAACTATTGTCTTTAAAACTTACCAGTCTAAGTATATAGAATTTATTATCAGGCTTTAAAAATATCACGCATTGTAGATTTTAGATGATTTTCTAAAACTCCCTTTTGGAGCATTTTGCCCACATATGAACTACTAACCGGTGGAGAGCTCGTAGACCACTACTGCTGGCCGGAGGAAGAAGAAGACTTGACTCGTGGGCTCGCACAATGACAACGTTTCTACATGCACGAAACGCAGGTACGATAAGTCAGCAGTTTAACTGCTTAATCAAGTCAAGTAATTTATTCTATTAGTTTGTTATTTCTATACTGCATTTTAATAAAATACCCATTTCTGTAAATTAATGTTATGTAGTGCAATATATTTATGTTTGACATCTATTTAAAAAAACGTCGTTTGACACATTTGCGGAACTGTTATTTCTGTGTTAGCACGAGTCTGTATGGCCTAATTAAATTCATGTGACAGTGGTATAGTACACTATTGTGATAAATACAGGCATGAGACCACAGCTCATTAGGTAAAACGCCTACATATGTTCATGACAATTATACTTACCCAAATTAGTTTCCTTACCATTCTTCCTTCGCAAATATAATTGCGTTCCACTTATTGCCCATAAAAGCAAGGGAACGTGCGAACGGCCCTGTTGCAAAATTGTACAAAAGGAAAGTAATATTAGGTAGGAGTGAGGCAATGCTACCCGCGCCTCGGCGTGTTTCGGTGACTGGGGCGGGCTTTCAGATAAATTATTTATCAACTGTATAGCAATTTTCTTTATGACTCCTCCGACGGAGCAGAGCAATTTACTCGTGAAAGAGATGCGTAAACTTGCAAGGACGCCCAAATTGAGAATGGAACAATGAAGCCAGTAAAGATTTCAATAAGGATACCCTCGTTCGAGCTACTCAACTATAACAAGAGCGCGACAAAATAACTGGTTCCAATGTGTATTCCATATGCTTCTCATTAGCTTTTGAAACGGGATCCTTGTCATAAGAGTTTAATTGACATCGAGTCGACGGAGCGTTTTAAACTTTAATTATATTTTTGGTATGGCGTGCGTTATGTGTGTGCGTATGAGATGAGTGTGTTTTTTTGTATAAATGAAGTCACGAGGGTCGTAAAATTTTGTTTGGTTGCGCTGTTAATCAGAATAAGAAATATTTCGAGGTAGGAGGGCCAACAAACGCCTGGTAGGAAGGCCAGTCGGCACGGGTGGCGCGGCGGGCGCTGGCAGCACTTCCAATTTCCGTAATTGTGAGTTCATCAAGGAAATTGACTGGCAGACAACGCAACGCGATCCACTCTTTATTTATATCACGTTCAACATACAATACTAGCTTTGCGTGTTCGTATATGGAGTGACAATATCACGTCTTCGTATTGAAATTGTTTTACTGAATATTACATATGAAATGTTTAAAAGCAATCACTTCACATAGATTGAAAAAGTATTTTCAAATGCGAAACTATTGCTTTAGTGCTCAATGAACAAGTATAGGTAGGTATAGCGTATAGGTCGATGATACTTTATCACATTGATTTATGAACCGTATACATAATTTATAAATATATTTAATAGAAATGTAGAAAATGTATTTATTTTTATATTAACGTAAAATTGGAACATATAAATCGAAATGAATTCCATCACGATTCGCTTTATTTACAACGAAAACGACAGTCGCAAATCAGAAGAACAAACAATCTAGGAGGAAAATAAAGTTGTTTGGAACAATCGCAATAAATCGTAGTGTTTGATAAATAATCGAAAAGTCAAGTAACAGTGGTTATTGTAAAAGACAGAAAGTAAATAAAAATCGCAGTAGAGATGGGGTAATTGATGGCAAGCTGCAGCTAAATAAGACTTGCGTCCACGCTTCCCGCTTCATTTCCTGAAAACATTCGGAAAGTTTAGCCGACAGAAGATTTTGTGGTACAATAGTAGGAGAAGTGGTGAACAGTATCAGACGCGCATCAAACTAGATTCAAACGATGCCCAATTTTACAGGTAGAAGATAGATAGAAAGCTGGTACCTATTTGATACATAAATATAAAAGGCCTATGTTAATTAGTGCACAATATTAATTGGGGTAGTTTGGGATCGTTAACTAGTCATTAACGTGAAAAAAAATATTTTAGTAGTATTTAGGTATGTCTCGCGTAGTTACTGTTATCAGTTTTGTGATGTAGCGGCGCCGTCGGACGTTCAGTCTCACTGTGGTTCTTTCGCGAAACGATGAATATGGGTAAATAAAAATAAAAAAATTGTATTTTTTTCTTTCTTTTTATGACCAGTTATCGATTCCAAACCACCCCGTTCATTATTGTACACTAACTAACAAAGACCTTATATGTATAATGTAGTTGCTTAAAATGTGAAATCTAATAGCATAACACTCTTAATTTTCAAGCTCATAAATGAGGTTCGTTCATTAACGATAGAGTGACAACCATCGTTGTCATATATATGTATAGTTATAGTCTTAAGTAGAAGAGCCGTATCCACGTCGTCTACTCGTCATTAGCGGCGCTGGCCAGCATCCGCCGCGAGCTCTTTGGCTTTTATCATAATTTAAGTTTTCCATTAGCCGTAATTGACGCGAACATCGTTCGTCGCTTACGGCCGCGAATCGTCGCACAATCGCTATACTCGGATAGATAAACATTTCCTATTTTCAGGTCTTCCCAAACGCTATTCCTTCTTAATTGACAATCCTATTAATAATTAATAAGAATTATGGCGCACAGCTTTTATCTTAATGTGCCTTTTAACGGTGCATTTGTATTCGAGAGACCATTTCGATGTAATTTCCAACAGCGCGACTGTCGCGCTAATGGATAAATATCACTAGTTGTTTAATATTAATATATGAATAATTCAGTACATGGACACGGCTTAAAAATGTCATTCGAGTAAGATTATGGATATCGATTTAATTCTGGCGATGATTAAATCGTGTATCCATTAGCTTAATTGGCCACTCAGAGATATCCATGTCGACCGGTCGGGAGAGAGCAAGTCTTAGTAGAACGCTACTTCCCCAGAACGACTATAACTACACAATACAAATTATTAAGAGTGCTCGGCATCACGGGAACGCTTTCAGAAGTAATGAATTAGAAAAGTTGCGCAGCACTCACGCGGATTGAGGCTCGCGCGCCGTCGGCGTCGGCGTTCGCTATAACATTACTTTAATTAAATCTATTTGAACAACAAACTTTAATTAAATTTCATCCAGCAGTTAGGCGTCGCGGAGGAATAATCGTGCAATTAGAGCGGCCGTGAGCGTCGCCTTACACGCTCCCAGTTAATTAACTCACTTGGGCCGACCTACCGACTCCACTGTATCAACACAACACCCTAGCCGCACTATCCCATTATGCGACTTTGCCTCCTCTTTCATTATTTATTTTGAAATTCATTTAGATTTTGCTCTCGACGGAAACACATGAAATGATTTACATAAAGCAAATCGGCAAGTGAGCTAAATACTGAAAGTGGCAAGTAAGCTCTGGATACTTAATACGCGTGCTTACACAACAATGTGAATATGGCCGTAGCCATCAAACATTTCACGACGGCGACCAATATTTTCAAGCTCTTTTACAAACATTCGCTTACCCTGGGTCATCGCAAACTTTGATCAAACTGTATCAAATATACGAAATATGTTTGCTAACACCGTTCGTATACCTCAATCAATTTCAGTTATAATTTAGTGACGGCATATTTTCTATGGCTCGACGTGATTCATCAGCAATAAAAACTTGACGCCTCCTATTTTGTAACATGAACCACCCGTTGGGTTTATTAGGTACACAGATTATCACCCACACGAACGTCCCCTAGACTTATTCGATTAATATTGTCGTCGGCAGAATAGAGCTCAGTAGAGACTTTTGCCTCATCTGTGGTTTTATCTACAATAGTATCTATGTTACAATCTGTGCCAAGTTCTGTACTAACTATGCCATGAGCTGTTCCTTTGTCAGTTTTCATTGTGCTAGTTTAATTGTTTTTACACGCTATATTCTCGTTTTACATCAAATAACTGTGCCGCAGTGCACTGATGTCACTTTATTGCTCGGAACAAAATAACTCGGCTATAAAATATGAACCTTAGTGTATGTGTGTGTATTATTTCATGTGGAGGCTTATAAATACACACGATGGGTATGGAAAAGTAATGTAAATCCTACTAACATTATAAACGCGAAAGTTTGTGAGTAGCGATGTATGGATGTATGGATATGTTGATCTTCGTTACTCTTTCTCGCTCAAACGGCGGGGGCAATTTTGATGAAATTTGGTATGTAGGTAGATGAGGCACTGGATTAACACATAAGATTCTTTTCACCATCGTCATTATGCATCACCATGCGGGTGAAAAAGCGTAATATGCTTGGGCACAGCATATACAAAATAATAAGATCTCCGCCTACGTCAATACGTCAAGATCGTAATGATGACAGTTCTGTCAAAGTTTGTGTCAGTTTTTGATAGCTTAGTCAAAAGTGAAGTCAACTTGACAGCTCGATACACTAGACGTGCTCGGCGACTGTCAAGGGTAATGAAATGTAATGACAGTTTATGCATGGTGAATAATTTTGTATTTGTATGTACGTAGGTACTGTATTTTATTATTAGTATTCACTGATTGATTTACTAAGTACTTAAATTTACTCATGTAAATATTTTATGACATTTCGGTATAAAGATAATATGTCTTTGGAGAAGATAATAAGCTACTCGAAGTTATAATCCTGCGCAGACGTAGTCGCCAGCTAGTACATAATATAATCACAAAGCTCAAAAGATGAACATTTTTCGAGTCTCTACTTCAAACAGAATATTTAGTTTTTGAGTTGTAACAGATTTATAAATGTCGACTTTGGTTATAAAGTTGATTCAATTATAGATTACAGGTAGTATATGATCGACATTAATATAGTTTGGATATCCGTTATGTTTTTGTGTAAACAGATTGTCGGAAGCTATAATGTCCACATACCAATCTAAGAACTCAATGAAACATTTTCTCTCCGTACTCTATTTCACAGTAGTGTATAATAAATCAAGAACGCTAATAATGTATGAATACCGCACATCCACTAAGTGTTCGTCTACTGATCCATTATGCGCACATCGTAACGTATAAATAAAGGCAAAAACTCACAAGATCCATTAAAAGTATTGCTGTGAAACGACGATCATAGTGTGGACATCGATTTCTTATTATAAATCATCGATTCTTACAATTTTGTGTTTTGTCTAAAAACGGGTAGATGCGGTGGTAAATGTATATAAACATTCATGTTTATACTCATCTACACATTACATATCTAAAAAAAATATTAATTTCAATTCATGCTTCAAAGAGTCTTAATATAAAATATTGTTTTGTAATTATTCTGAACACATTTGTTAAATTATTTAAGATTAAAGTAACTACTGTTTAAATCTTCAAGATTCGTTATATTATAACAATTAAATTTCTATTGTGTCTGGCCGCATGATGACCAACGACCTTTGATGGATTAATATATTTTTTAATTACAATACATATAACTCGTCATTTTTCTATTTTAAAAGATTCTTCTCCCGCTTGCGAAAATAAATATAAACACTATCGAGAAGAAGTGTATTTACGATTGTTATGATACAGCTGACAATTTTTTTATTAGATTTAATCTACATAAAATATTAACTTCTTTATGGATGTTCGAATAAGGTAATGTTTAGGGATTCATTTCTATTACAAAACCAATGACAATCTCTTTAACTTAAAACGGATTTCATCGCTTTTGGACGATCTTTTCTGCCCGCAAATTTGAATACGGCAATAACGTTCATCCAATGCATGTCGAACTGATGGTTAGCGTTGATTCGTCAATTTGTTGATTGTAAGTGTTGGTCCTAAGAACAGAGCAACATTCAATATGTAGGTACATGATAATTTCGATTAATTATGAATACTATGAATAATTATATTAAAATTTCAATATCGTTGTTTACTGGGAAATCTTAATCCATTCAAACTATGTTATAATTAATTCTCTAACTTTACGATTGTCAAAAAGTGGTTTATCACTTGTTGATGGAAGGTAATCGAAAACCCCAATAAAGCGGCTGTTAAATCCGCCGTATTATTCTACCAATGAATTATAAAATTACTTAACTCTATTATGTTGGGTATTAAAATAATAAATTATGAAACCATAATTATAACAATATATCGTTTATTTTATTATATATCCTTAGCATAAAGTTAAAAATTTGTTATCATAAATTAAATACTTATTACGAACAGTACTTAGACTCTGACAGGGAATCACGGGAATATTTCTGGGAGATAAAATATAAATAAATAAATATATTCTTTAAATAGTTATATTATTCCAAGTCAATCTATCAAAGTTAAAATTTCAGCCCGATCGGCTTAATAGTTTAGGCGTAAAAGAGGTCTAACATCATTAACCCAAATAGACACAGGTACTATCTTTTTTATAATTATTAGTGTGATGGTTTTGATTTGAAAATGTGTTTATGCAAATATAAATGCTCTAACTCATAATGAAATACCACATTTGCATGGAAATAAATGTCAGGAGTTAATAATATAAGGATATTATAAACTCCTGCCTGACATAAAATAAGTACCTATTCTTGTCGTATCCACATTACTACCATCCTAGCAAAGCACTTCCGTAACAGACTCAGCCCATAAAGGAGCTGAGACGGGTTGACCGGGACCCAGAGCCGGCATTGATTTCATCTATAGGTATATACTTACCTAGTTTATATACACATATCAATTGCTATATACCCAAAGGTATGCCATGCATTTACATCATAGCGCTCTAACTTTGTGCGCGCTGCATGTTAATTTACCTATAAAAGATATATTTTTCTAGCGTGTAAGTATGAGAATACGCATTTCTTAGAAACATACAAAAAAAAACAATAAAAAGGGCCGCGGGATCCATTTGATAACATAAAACACAACGTATTTTTTATTAAATAATGGATATATAGTTCTATAAATTTCTTTTATATTTTTTTATTTACACAAGCAACTTAATTATAGATGACCACCATATTGTACATACATTTATATAAATTGCCATTTGTTCGTCAAACTATTATCTTTAAGTATTTAGGAGAATGCTCTTTCTATTCTGTATATCTTTTTCCACGCTGACGAAGCCGGCGAGATACCCGTAACAGCCACTAGGCAGATTTATACAAATATAATAAGGAGGAAAGATTTGTTTGTTTGTTTGAATTTAATAATAAATAATTTGAAATTTGAATGTTTGTAATTTGAATTTGAATGTTGTGTATGTGTATAAATTAGATAGTAATGGAGGCTAAGTCGCATAATGAAATGGATTATTTTAATTGAGTGTATTTTTTTTTAATTATAATTTTAGCATGCCTGTAAAGTTAAAACATAGAGGACTATCTTATTTTTACTAACTCTTATTGTACCTATGTTTAGGCTTATAAATGAATTTAAATTTTGAATTTGAAAAATTCTTTCATAATCAGAATCTTAGATTATCTGTGATGAACATAGGCTTTTTATTTTGATTCATCATCAATTACCATAAAGAATAAACTCGAAAACTACTAGACCGATTTAAAAAAATATTTTCCATTAGTATCCCTTTTTTTTTGTCCCGGCGAAATCCTTTATGGATACCACCTACCACGGGGAGGTAGGTGGTTATGTGGGTGTCCGTATACCCAACAAAACCCAGGGGTGTTCCGTCACTGCCGTTTTTGGCGGGAACGCGGGACAGAGCCATTAGTATCCTTTTTTTTGAGGGGGTAAATGCTGTCCACTTTCCTTCCGCTACGGGGGTTGACGGAAGGGGGTATGTGGGGCTCAGACCCACTAAAACCCCCCCGTGAGCAGTCCTCCGCCAGATGGGGCGAGATAGGGTTGCGCTAGAATTCACCTTCTCGCCCCAGCGGTAGGCCCGGATTGGTCTTAACCTGGCCTCAGCGCCTGTAAAGAGATGATCTTGCTCACCAAGGTCATCCCCTAGACGTGTAGGGCCGTGCAAGCCGGCGAAGAGTCCCCCGACTCTCCGCCAGTGACCCCACTAAGGTGCGAACTGCCTCCTCTGTTCCCGCGTCCGTCTGCGCCGGAGCGCGTCAGCTCAAGCATCATTCTCTCTGACCCGCTCCGCGGCCTCCTTCTGCGTCATTACCGCTTCACAGAAGGTGGCCACTGCCTGCCACGATCTCTCGCTGTCGAGCATAGAGTTAAACACGTTCGGCAGCGAGCGATCTCCGCCAAATATAGCTGAAAGCATGTGCCGCTGGGGGCCCGGTGCGGCACACACCTCCAGCGTATGGAGCGCCGTATCCGCCAGCGCTCCACATTTGTGGCAGGCTGGGGTAGCCTCCCGTCTCACGATTTGGTGCACGTATACTTTCATTTGGGCCCCAACCGGTATCTGGACATCACCCAGATTCACCTGCGTACCTGGACGGAATCCCCCCCGAGGCCCAGCCAGTATCCCTACATTATCCCTGATGAACATAGACATTTATTTTGATTCATCATCATCATCCATCACTATAACGAATAAACTCAAAAACCGGATACCGGACCGATTTAGAAAAAATCCTTCACCATTAGAATACTAATCCCTGTTGAACATAGACTATATATTTTAACTCATCATCATCCAACATTGACGGGTGAAACTGCGGAGCGCAGCTAATATATTATAACTTAATTTATATTGATATTTAAAACTCACCTTCATAAATTTCGTGGCAATATCATTCGCCTTTATAAGAAACTTAAAAGGAAATCACAGTTTTATCGCCACAACTTCTTACTAATAACAAAATCGTTAATGCAATTCGCCAATAAAAATGTTTGTTACACATAAAACAAACTATTATTGTGATTTTATTGTTAATTAAATCAGAAGTGTTATGGACCCAGAAGTGCATATGAAATCATTAAAATGGAAAGAACGAGTTCGGTATATGTCCTCGTATCTTTTAACATTATACATTAATTTAGTAGTCATAAAATGTCCTCATATACCTACTTTAAATACGTATTTTAATGACGTGATTGAACTCATTTTCCCAATTGCCAGCACTTGTCGAATTAAATTAAAGAAAATATGGTGCAAAAGTTTTTTTAATTATTTTATATAAATGAAACCTAATTATAGTTCAGGGAAGGTGACTTGCTTGATTATCTTGGAAATATCAATATACAAACCTTGACGAGGTTTACAGGTGCTAGTTATAAACAGGTGTATTTTAATGTCATAATTTAATAAATAAATAAAAAGTATACTCAAAAACACGCCATGTCATACTTTTGTTGTTGCTATACATTGATCTCTATATACAGCATGTAACGAAAAGGTAATATTAAAACTACTAGTAAGTAAAACAACAGGTAGAAACTTGTATACAATTTATCTAACTACTGCGTCCCAAGAAGTAGTAAGCATTCCGAGTTATGAGTAACCAAAGTTTTTATAATACTCTAGCAAGTTCATCCTTGATAAACTAGGCCAAAGACGGCAATGACCTGAAGTTCGTAGGGATTGAAGAGCGCATTGACCCCAACGATCTCCAAGAAAAGGCTTGTCTAAAGGGCTGTCAAAAAAAAGGTAATATTTTTTAAATTACGTATGATAGAAATTATAGGCGATTAAAATTTTGATACTTTTTAGCGTGAATTTAATATTAACGTATTTAACACTTTTAAGTGACACATTGTATACTAATACACTATATATATATCTAATCTATAATATAATATAGAATATCTGTCACCACACAAGACGTTATTGTATACATCACTGGTAGTGAGTCGGGTATCCTCGCCTTTTAGAATTCACTGCCGACGCGATTTTTTTTATTTTCATACCTTCAGTTAAGTAGTTTGGTGTGATAAGGTCACAAACATATCTTCATCAATTTACAGAAACATACTGTGAATGTTTGTGTGATTAACGTTCGTAGGAGCGTCTGTTTATATTCAATTAATGTAATTTGAATTCGATTAAAGTGGAATACATAAAATTATCTAACACAAAACCTAATTTAAGTATACTAGGTAGTTATTTAAGAATAGGTACCTACTAAGGTAAAATGTACCCAAAAAGCTACAAAATAAACTTTACAAAATATTTTGCTAAGACTCGCATCACATGTATTCACCTCCATTTTTTCTGAAACCCTTTGTATACCGTTATAATTAAAACCAAAGATGTATTAATGAAACGGTCGTAAATTTACGTCTCTGGTATGCAAAGGGCTACAAACTTCTATTTACTAAGTATTTTTCAGTCTTAATATTATTTAGTATTTTTAGTCTTAGTATTTTTTTCATTGGTAAACGTTTACCTCAAAACAGGATTACTGGACCTTACTAAGTAATATTTTAAAGTTGTAATGTTGTTAAAGTTGTAAAACGGTTACCTATAAAATATAATTGCTCGACTTACATAGGTATTATTTCACTGGATAACGTTCACTCATAAAACAGGATTACTCGACTTAACTAATATAATATAATAATACATATTAAATTCAATTAACATCAACAAAAGACAAATAATAGGCGCAAAATCCCTTCATCGCTCATAGAAAGAAAAAGAAGAAACGAAAACTATGAAAAGAAATGATCGCTAAATCTGTATAATTTTCAGTTAAGTATTCAGTTTTATTATATGCTGGTATACAAAATTACACGTATACCTATTAAGCATAAAAGAAACGTAAACGAAGCATATTATCATTTATGAACGACATAATGTTTATACAGTCTATATTAAATGTCATGTGCTTTTAAAGAGAACAAATGAAGGCATGTGTAAATAATTCTGGTTGATCACAAGACACAGGGGGGAGCTCTGTCGGTCTCATTAGGCTGCCTTCACGTCTGCACTGCCAGACCATGCACATATGTGTAAGGGTCGTAGAGTGCCTCCATGTTTTGTCGCGAAGACGGGACATATGACGCTACAGCTCATGATGCGTGTTAATTTCTCGAGGTATGTCTAAAAGTGTATCTAAGCGTGGTTTTAGTGAAATTCCCAAGTAATAAATAAAAAGAAAGCTCCTTCTATGATGCATCTTTGCATCTAACCGCCGCCGCCGCTAACACCTTTGGTAACTTTGACTTAAAAGCTGTAAGTAGACGCTCGGACTTTTACAGAGTCCCGCCAAGAACAGCCGTGCGATTCTGTAATGATTATTACTATATTGACGCTACCTGTGCCATGCAACTGAAATATCGAAGTAATTTGCGAATTCTATTAGATTCCGTTTCCACGAACACTAATAAAACTGCCGTGCGATTCTGTAATGATTCGTCGACAAGCTCACCAAAGTCAAATAGTTCGCCCTGGTACATAAGGTTGCTTTTCCAACGTTTCTTGTCATCTCTTCATTTGTTTCACGGATATTGTCAAAGATGCAACGATGTTTGCTCTTAGAGAATATAGCACGGCAGATATTTTTCACAGCAGTGAAAAAGACACACATACCTTTATTTTGGTAGCTGTTATATTTCTTGTTCCTTTCATTATCGAGATTTGTATTTCAGTAACTTCTCATTTTATTTGATGTTTACTTTCACACATTACATCAAATTTATTAAAATTTAAACAACTGGACATTAGTAACTAACAAAGAAAAACATTGCTATGAAAAATATCATTGAATCAAATAGAATTGAATTTGATCATTTTGAACTTAAAATTATTTATAGAAATGGTCTCATATAATAAGTTTCTTATATTAGTCTTTTATATATAGTAAATAAAGTGAACTTTATGCACCACTATACATTTATAACTACTAATTTATACTAAGCACTAATTTGTACTGAATTAAATGAATAAAATTGAATGAAATTATTCTTAGTTGAAAGACCAATTTTCCCTGGTGCAAAGTTGAAAAAGACCCATGTCTATTATAACTATATTGTATTGTAATATAACTATGAATAGAGAATCACTCAGAGTGTCAAGGTACAGGCTCTCGCCTAGTTTGAGGCTCGACGCCAAATCTGTTTTTACTTGAAATTCTAACTAACTTTAGAAAATCCGCTTTGACAAATGTAAATTTTTCGTTTTGGAAAATAAATTAATTTTTCTTATTACTATTAGGTATTGTTATAACATGCGTTCACTTTGAACCAGAAAAAATCAGTCATCAGAAAAATATATGGTCGTATTTATGAATGATCCAGGGCAAATACGAAAACATCATAGGGAAATGGGGAGCAACTGTGATCATGAAATATTTTTAATGATGTCCGTAGATTGACTTTTATATGGCACTCGTCTTATGCAATATATTGCAGTGTACGGAGCTGCGTTCCAGCAAGCTTTATACCAAATAATGTTCGGCCAAGGTTTGATCGAGATTGCTAGAACGTCTTTTACCATTATCTGTCAAAAACACTTTGACATAATACATAACTTACGTGTTAGCTTAGTTGGTTTCAAACTAATTTGAGGATATTATTACTGTCCACTGGTCAAGAATATATAGTTAGGCACTTCTAGTTTAGTACAAATAAATAAACCTGTCCATTCGTCGTGAAAATGCAACAAGTTTTGGCTTGTCCTGTGGCTTGCTGGAACGCAGCTCAGGGATCATACACTTGACCGTACACAAACTGGCGATTAATGCGGAAACTATTTAATAACGTCTCAGAAGCTTGTATATGGCATATTAGTGTGTTATAAAAAATGCTGCACAGCATAACTACTCGCAACAACGTTCCAATTTTGATTAGTTGTAGGATGACGTTTACGTTACGTTTTAAAGCGATGATAGCCATGTGGGCCTAGCACGAATACCTGCGTAAGTGTAACATAACGTATTGTTCACGTGAAACAGTACAAACTGTCATGCATCTAGGGCGCAAATCACACATATCGGGCGTCGGGCGCTGACATGGTGCGGGCGGCTTACTATTCCATTCAATTTTCAAACAAAATGCATGGGAACAAAGCGCAATTTAGAAGCTGCCTATCAGGCGCGGGTGCCGAAATGGCACGACCGAGCAACGACATACCGTGTGTTCTAAATTGCGCTTTATTCCTATGCATTTTGTATGGAATTTGAATGGAATAGGAAGCAGCCCGTGCCATGTCCGCGCCCGACGCCCGATATATGGGGTTTGCGCCCGGCAACTGTGACAAACATAACTCATAGTTTGTACGGAGAAGCGTGACGAGTTGACGCTTGCTATACGAAATCTTTTTCAAAAGTTGTTTGTGACACGGCCTCAGAGATTCATCATCCGTTCCTCAAGCTTGATTGAAATTCACACCATGATGGTGAGACTTTTTCCTTTCCGACCTGTAGGTCTACCATGAATTTATAACATTGACACCAATCGATGCTCGCTATCGACTGCCGCGAAAACATGTATGAAAAAATTAACAGTGCCACCTTGCGGTCAATTGTAGAACTAAAATTGACAGCGAGTACGCCAATCACAAGCCTAATATGTAGACGAGATCGAGTATCGACTGTAGATGACATTTATGTTGCCAACTCATAGTAGGGCTTCTGGCTAGTTACCACCCCTTAAGATTAAAGCTTTCGCTTTATTGACGCCGAGTTCCAGCTGTCCTTGAGAGCCGGTTCTATGCTAGATCTTGTGATAACACCTTCGACCGCAATATCACTAGCCAACAAGTAAAATAGTAGTCAAAACTTGTCAAATCATAATTAATAAATCAATTTTTATGAGGTTTATAAAACGGAAGCTAACAATATTGGGGTTTCTATAGATAAACAAAATATTGAACTAGTATTGCTATATAATAATAATAATACCTACTGTTATAATTTAGGCATATATTATACCAGCGACTGCCCACGACTTCGTTCGCATAGTAGGTACCCATAACCTCCCTTCTTTTCTTAGTTTTTATACCTTCTCCTGACAATAATTAACACAAAAAAAGCTTTAGCAACATTGTTCCATCTATTCTCAAGTTACATATTTATATAATAATAGATTAGTTGTGGCTTCATCGACGCGGCAATTGACTGGATAAAATGTGTTCTAAAATGCTATCTGCAGAATAGATACTAAACCTTGATTCAAATTGTCTACAAAGGTAAATATTTATAGATAGCTTAATCAAGTGAGTTTTTATTCCATTACAGTAGTCAGATTATAATAATAATAATAATATGGGACAACATTCACACAAAGGTCGTCAGGTCCAAACTAGGCATAGCCTGTACTATGGTAACCTGATGACTGATATTACATACTTATATATGATATTAAATACTTATATACATATAAACACCCAGACACAGATCAAACAGACATGTTCATGCACACAAATGTTTGACCTGTCCGGGGATCGAACTCGGGACCAGCGGCTGAGAAGGCAGGGTGCTACCAACTGCGCCAACCGGCCTGTCAATTTCAATTCGATTCAATTCGTAGGATTCAATTCACAGTCACTTAAACAGTTCTGCCGCTAAACGAACTGTCTAATTCCACTCGTTAAATATCTCTGTCAAATGTATCTACGTTTAATCAAATGAATTTGATGATTTCTTCCAACTTACTAACAACACCGAAATGTTATCAAAAGTTTTGACATTTCAATCCAAATGGGTACATATACAATTTCGTTGACAATTTCAATGACGATATTTTTGATATATGCTTAAGAAAGCAATCAATTACGTAAATTACAAAGACATCTTGGACAAAGATATTTGACGAGTGGAATGGATACCCGTCAATGAAATATGAACAAAAGTTGAACATAGAAATTGGAACATTAGAACGAGGGGAATACCAACCTAAGTTACGCAAAATTATATTTACGACACATTCAATGCGTAGTGTGTTATTATATATATCCTCCGCCATAAACGCCCTAGAAATATATATATATATATATAAATCAATTTATAACATTGACTATATATTTATATCAATCAATAATCTACCATTATTACAGGTAACAACGCAAGGAAACGCAAATCTCGGTAAAATAAAGAAAATCTATGACAGCCGCATTTGAACCATTTCCCGCCAATACAAACATCCTATTCTAAGAATATACGACGCGCAGCTAAAAGAATCCCGAGAAAGGTGCAGCAAACAGACATTGCTAATTAAAACGGACAGTAAAGAATTACGACGTTTCTGCTTCAAGACCAAGTGAATGCTGCGACAAAACCCGATCGCATATCTGCGCGGGCGCTCCCAACATGGAAATGGCGACAAAAACACCCTGCATCGGTAATAAGTGGGCGCTTCAATAAAATAAACGAGTCCTAATCGCATAGGGACAAGTTCCACTTGACAGGCTGAAGACTGGTAGCTTTAACGAGGATGCTCTTTGTATATTACTCCATACTCTACCAGTATTTACTCTACCTACAGAATGACGCTAGCAATTTCCATTTCCATCTCTAGCAATCCATCACTGTGTATATATACATATCTAATACTAATAGGAAAGACAGTGGCAACCTTGAGAAACTCATTGTGACCGGAAAAGTAGACGGGAAAAGGCCTCGTGGTCGCAGCCCAATACGTTGGTCCGACCAGATCCGCAGCGCGCTCGAGTCTACGTTTCACAACGCCCTCCACGCCGTGAGAAACAGAAACAGATGGAGAACGATCATAAGACTGAAGGTGATTCCGAAGGGAGGTCACGACCCTCATCACTGAGGAATACGACGCAAGGAGGAGGAATACTAGTAGTTCTGTGTGTTGTAGACCTCGCGAGCTCTTTGCATAGCTTAAAATAAATAAACATTAAAACAAAATTTGAAATCCCCAAAAAAAACGACAAGACCAAACAGTTAGGCGTCGCCTGATGTTAGTAATATACGTAGTATCTAGTAATCCATCCACATCAAAATTTTGAAAATCAATGCCACCAGCCGTACCGTAAATTACTGCCGCTAAGATACTAAGAACCTATGAAATTAATTTTATTTAGGAAAATTTCCAAAAACTGCAGTGCAATACCGAACTTACCGATCGATAAATTTGAGTCTTGATTCGTCATACTATGAAAAAACTGGCTATATCGATCTTGTGTCGATCATTGCAAGTAAGTAACAAAATTAAGCGATCGGTAGACAAATTCGATAAGCTTTTACGATTATAACGATAAGGCTAGCATGGAACTGTTAAATTACGTTTGAAATCGTCATTTAATCAATTTGAACGATGGTTTTGTCAGCTTTGAAAATGACCTCGATATAGCTTATCGACAGGCGACGAGAATGGGATATTGTTTAGTTGATTTTATTAATATTATAAACGCGAACGTTTGTATTTATGGATGAATGGATGTTTGTCATTCTCTTACGCTCAAACGGAAGGCCCAATTTTGATGAAATTTGGCATGGAGGTAGATGGGGCGCTGAATTAACAGATAGGATAATTTTCATCAACATCGTCATCATTCATCACAATGCGGGTGTAAGAACGGGGCGCAGCTAGTATTCAATAAAAAAAATACTTCGGCCTTCTTTTGATCGTAGAAGAGCGAAACGCTCGTAGATATCTTCAAATGATAGAAGGACGCATTGTGGAATGCAAACAATTCGTAATAATCGATATACTGTCGGCAATTTGACGATCGTATAAGTCGTCGATATGACTTCCATACTTGCTAGGTGTGATACAATTTTTTATCGATCGTAGCGACTCGACAAATTTAACAACTATTACGGTACTTGCACTGTTGAATCGATAAAAAATCTATATAATTACCGAACATGATCACAAAATTTCACGATAATCTGTTGAGAAATGCGACCTGTACATATGAAAGCATTATTGCGCCAGCTATTGTAGAGACGTTTTGCTCTTGCTTCGTACTCGCTCGTTCAATTACACAAAATATTTTACTACTATTAAACAAGCAACAAGCAGAACTTCTATTAGTAGTTCATAAAATAGATCTATTACGTTATTTTTTCATAATTCAGTAGAACGTAAAGTAAAGAACAAACGCGTAGATTAAAATTAATTGAAGCTTTTGAACGACTTTGATGCGCCACGCACAACAATAACTGGACTGAAAAGTAGGAAAAACAACATCATAAACATTCTGGACTTCAAAGCTGAAATTTTGCGTCATGTGTCTTTAGTTATAATGGTTTTATTTCAGCCTACGAAGTATCAAGTCCCTTATTCACAGAGTGCATGGGTAATGTGATGTTAGACAGTGTGGCGCGCAAAAAAACCCCGGTATGTGAAACTCGCGCGGCATCTGATAGCGAATTCTTCGTTGGCATGAACGTGCAGAGCTCTCTGATGAATTTAGATCAATAGAAGAAACCCATCCTGGTCGGGACCCGATAAAATCAGCGTGATAAAAAATGGCCGTGTTGTAAGTGCCATGTCGTCTAGCAAATGCAGAAAAATGTCGGTAACTTGTAATTTTTTTATGCGATTAGGACACGATACAAGCCCACGTGATGTTAAGTGGTAACCTCGCCTAAAACAGATGCATTTTCTCACAAGTGACGAACTGCACTGCGCCCATAACCTACAGACATTAAGTTGTTCAAGTCTATGTGCCTGTAATTTCGACGGCAAGACTATATAGTAGTAATCGCAAAACGCAGTATTGCGAACATAACTGCTTCACGGTAGAAAAAGGTATGGTGTGTAATGTACTTCCGATTTGTTGTTCTTTTTTACAACCCCCGTATATACGGCGATTGTGAAAAAGAACAATAAATCGTCAGTACATGTTTATTTATTACCATAACACAGAAAAACATTTATTAGTAATTAAAAATTAAATAAAATAATAATAATAATAACTATCTAATCTATAAGCCCCATGGTGGGGGGAAAAGTGGATTAGTATATTATATATTATATTATTATAAATAATATAAATTATAATTATATTATTATAAATCAGTACATTACATATCCGAGGCCTTTATATATACATATTGGTTTTTCTTGTCCCTCCGTATGTCTTGTATGACCACGACCTCTCTGCCATGAATGTCCGACTAAGAAGATTATAATAATAAAATAAAGAGAAAAGTTATATTATTCTTTGTTTGTGCTTAATGGATTCACGTAAAACTACAGGCTTAACAGATTCAAACAATTCTTTCAAGAGTTTAGAGTTAATTATATTATGCCTGACTTTGATTTGATTTGATTCATCCTCATCATCATCTATCACCACGGAGGTAAAACGTCAGTCTAGCGGTCTTGAGTGAATCGCCTGCAACTTACATTTTATTTGTAAACACAACATAACAAATAGTGTCGCCTATATATCCTCGAAGGGGGAAGCAGCGGTGTCTTAAGCACCTTCGTTTCGCTAGAAATAATAAGAGGCGAGTCTATTGCAAACTACATGGCACTCTTTCAAAATTTCTTTGTCAGAAAAAGCCAGTAACTGTCCAACCCGGGGATCCACCCATGACCTCGAGGTTCCAAAACGGCACTTCTACCTCTACACCAAGGCCAAGCGAGTGAAGCCGCTGGCGGGTCAGCTAGTATTATTTATAATATAAAAATGTAATAGATAAACAAATTTGACAAGTCTTCAATCCGTCATCCCAAATTGACCTCAGATTGAGATCTAAGGTCAATTTTTAATACATACTAGTACATATTAACAAATTCAACAAATCTTCAATCCGTCATCCTAAATTAACCTCGTATCTCAAGACTCAATTTTTAATACATACTAGTACATAATTATTATCATTAGGATAATTATGGAACGGTGCTGGGAACTATAGGATATTTTTTATGTAGAGCAATGAAAATATTTCAGCATCGTCAACAAACGCACTTCATCCTGGGCACCAATTAAACGCACTCCGAGAATGGAGAGTAGTTGTTTTTGTCAGTCTGCCGCGCTTTGTACACGCCGAAGGTTCCCGGCGATGGCAAACATTCGAACGCTTTTAGTATTAGTCGTTCATTTTCAACTCTTTTTATCTCTAACATATCTGGAACTCTAACGTCTGGGGCAGCCGATTTTGTGTAACGATCAAGTAAGCAGAATTCACAATTCCGCATCATGTTTAAAGAGAGTTCTCTGAAGGATCACACGTGATTTTGTAAGTGCATGTTATTATGTAGACGATAGATACATTTTAGTAGGTAACAAATTATTATGTACTTATCATTATTATGATAGATGTCCTAATGTGGGTACAACCAAAATAATTGTATAATCATAGCTTATTAGAAATACATGCAGACGAGAAAAATGTAATAAAAAGAAAGATATAATGCCATACAACCTCCGTGGTAATGAAAACTTGGTCATTCCAAGAACTAGGTTAGCCAAAACTCGAAAACAGGGACGTTATTTCAAATTATTATTGTATGACAAGCTACCCATTAGTATATAACTGAATTAAATTACAACACATTCAAAAAAATAATAAATATTTTTTTCGAACGTTATCCATTTTATAATGTAAACGAGTACATGTCAATGCAATTCTTGGAATTGTCATTTAAGTAAAAATGGTAAAAATAATTTATTGATATAACTTGTACAATTATTTAGTGAATCCATAGGCTGCCGAACTAGTAAAAACTGTGTTTCAGCAGCCAGCTTCTATGTGTAAGAAAAGCAAATAACATTGTTAATATTAATTCAGCCCATTTTTTACTTTTGTGTTGTTATGTCCGAAAATTAATGTTAAATGAGTGAATCTTTTAGTATGTAAGTATTATTTAATATGTAAAATTTGACATGCCTGTAACGATTGTTATTTGATGACCAATAAATGAACTTTATCTTTATAATTTTCATAGTCTTTAATATAGTCAGTAAAGTTAAACCTTTGTAACACTAGGCACTTATATTTTCCATAGAAAGATTTAAATAATGAGATTAGCAATCTTTATCATTATTCGATCTTCTTCGAATGAGTTGGTGTTTCTTCAATCTTCTTCAAGAGTTAAAGTTTCCACACTGTTAGAATTATTATAGCCGCGGACTTATATTTTATACGCGCACCGCGAACATCCACCCAACCCACAATTTACAGTGGTTAGGCTACGTCCGTGGCATTCCAACAGCCTGAAAACTTCAACACTAGCCACAAGCCTGTCTACCATACCGTACTGGGCCGGAGTCGTTGGTTATGGCCCATACCTACTCCTCTATATCTTTCAAAGAGGAAGGTATAGGTTTCAGTAGTGGAAACGTAAATGAGCTGATATAATAGAAAAACACCCCTCAAATAGCCCAAAAAAACACGAAACACATCTCTCTTAATTTTAGGGTTCCGTGACGAGTAACAGAGGAACCTTTATACATTCATTTCGTTTTCTGACTGTCAAGGTCTTTTTTTATTTCAGAATGCAAAAGTCATCAATTTGTAATTGATTTCAAATAATATGTCGTCTATGGTCTTATAGAGCTACAAAAAATCAAGAATCTGAGTTTAAAACCAAAAACATTTATTTGTGGTTATATCACAGACTAAAATTTGTTTTATCATAAAAATAAGTACATGAACTATTGAAAGATGTAATGTTGAATATTATGTATGGGCTACGAATAAATAATATTTCTTCGTAGTGTATGGGAGAACAACTTTCAATTATAAAATGTAGTGTGTCCCTAATTCTGACATATTTTCTCGTTGTTTGTACGGAACCCTCAAGTTATCAGGGTTTTCTTCGTAGTTTCAATTAAACTTGTCCATTGATGTCTTGACCACTGATTTCAGGAAACCGCATGTGAATCAAAAAGTTTGTATTATTCTTTTTACTTACTTTTATAAATCGACAACTAGTATTTCTTGGTTAAACAAAATTGAAAGATCTAACATATGCCTCTCGCCGCGGAGCTTGACTTGACGATCTTAACTAATCAACAAGTTAAGCAACGCTTGCTACAGTCAGGAGATGGATGGGTGACCGCTAGTGTCATTATTCAACTGAGCGCTTCCGAGCTTCGGAGGGCACGTTAAGTCGTCGGTCCCGGTTGTTTCTCTTAGGACAACAGTCGTTAAGCTATGTCGAAGGCCTTTGGCGGGCTGAAAGCTTGGGTTGGCCACTAGCCTATCCCCCAAGACGCACTGGGCCTGCGTGGTAGACGATGGCTCAACTCCTCTCTCTGAGACCAAGGCTCGAGTCCCAACAGTGAGAACATAATGGGTGACGTTATTCATTCTAAATACTGCTTGATGTAGGACGATTAACTCTAAACTACGAGTCTACACAAAAAGGTTATGTTCGATAAAGTGGTTCGCAAACTCGCAACTCGCATGATTAGTGTCGGCGAGGTGGTAGTAAGATCGAGCGAGCAGCAGCGGGCGGGGGGCTGATTGCCAGCCCAATTGGGCCTTATCCGCCCGCACATGGGAAATATTTTTAATCAACACCTCCATTGAACTTACGAGCGGTCGTACGTGAGCTCGCCGCGCTGGGCCGCACTTGCGTTTCGCTTTTGTTTCCACCTGGAAAAGTTATCGCTGTAATCACAAGTTGCTAGCTGTTGCGCGAGTGTGAGTTGCCTGTTAATGCTGTGTATGCATATTGCTATGATAAATAACTATTATAGTGTTACATACATGTAGAGAAAATTACTACCTAAACAAAAACATGCATATGTTACGAGTATATTAGAGTAAATAGCAGACTGAACTAGCTTTCTACACTGCCTATTCTTAGTGCTCTATAGCATTTTTGGTTTTACGTGTACTCGACACGCGAAAAACCATGTCCTGTCCAAAACTGTAGAATAACAGTCAGTGAGAAAAAGTAGAGCGAATATTAGAGTTACTGACCATTGGTGATAGCTAATTTACTTTTTCAAAATTCAGTACCAGATCTTACTTGTGACTTTGTTCAATCAAAGCGTCTGAATCGTTACTGCTAGCAACACAGTTCGTAGTAGGTAAATGGTACACCGTGCTGGTTTACCATTTACCTAAGTCTCTACCAGTATACACTAGGCCATCGATCGACTTGCCATCTTTGAGATCAGAGTACCTTTGTGAGCCAAATAATGCAATGTTACTGAGATATTTTAATACCGATGAGGAGTAGTTTTCCTATCAGAACACACAATTTAGCGTATAATAAGATTCAGGGCAATATCATATTCATTCACGTAACGTGGTGCGCTACTATAACTACAAGAAACGATGATAAAATTGTATTGACTTCAGGTTCATTCCTTGAAGATATCGTAATGCAGCGCGTTTTGTGTTTGAATGGTAATATTGAATAAGACCCCAGTTTCTCCAAGGGGAAACATGGCATGCCTACTTGATGTTAAACACATACTGCTAATTCCTTAGATTTTCTACTATAACAACCGATCCCGACCGCTACTACGTGTACAACAACCGAGGACCTTACATACATAAGGGATTGATGAAGTATACACATTTATGGACCTGACCGTTGACTCGCTCCATGCTTGAAACTTTCAAAAAAAAGTAGAATTATTGTTATTCATGTGTAATAAAAGTATTTTAACCAAACGAGACTTCGTCCACGTGATCCCCGGGAACTAGGTACTCGATGAATCAGGACAGAAAGACGCCGTTGTGCCATTTCTGCCAAGTCTACGTAATTTATTTCGTAAAGTTTCAGCGTAAAGCAGAAAAAAGTCAGTATACACAAACACGCACATACTTACAAACTTTCGCATTTATATTATCATATTCAAGTTCGACTCTGTGCAGGGTGGAGATAAGGGGCGCGGATGGCAGTGGGTCGGTGCTTGATTGGCCCTTATGAATGCGAGTAGATTGCATCGGTCGACTCTCGCCCCCGTATATACGGTTCGGCAATCGTGACCCGTCATACCCTGTTGCTATTCTAACCCATCACCAATACCAGTTACCAAAAAAACATTACTTTTCTCATCCCAAGTCACCTCTTACAAACCTACCACAGATTTAATAAATCCTTATAAATTGTAATATCATTTTATATGCAACACATTCTGTATATCTCCATACGAAATCTTGTAGCCATGTAAATGTAAGTCACGTTTTCAATAACCTACAGTTTTAGCTTCATAATTTTTACCCGGGCTGATATTAGACTTCATTTTGTTATGAAATTCACTATTCGAGAGCGCAAAGTTGGAGCGTGGCGCGTGCAATTGGACGGGGAAAACGTGTCGGTGATTGAGTCATTTTTCATTCGGGGGTCCCCGGAGTGGACACGGAGCGTCGTTGACGGCTCGCTGGCGTTTCATCGCACCCGGCTTCAGATCAGTATAATTGGCAGTGAGCTGACTCCTCGCCCCGCAATGGAACCGCACTTCTCTCGTATTATTAACGACATGTATTGTAATCACGCGGCGGGCGATCGCCTCCGCCGAAGGTAGGGCGGTATTAAATTCCGACAGCTACGTGATAAATCGAAATTGGAAAAGTTTAATAATGTTCGGTTGCTCCGAAAGCAATAAAACCGTTTATAAACGGGCACGAGCGAACGAGACGGGTGGCAGGGACGCCCGCCTTCGGGACTTTTAGGGACTCTTAGGTGAGTCCGCTCGGCCTTACGGGCTCTAAATTGATTTCAGTGGTATCTTGATGAAGTGATAAAACTGTCAATCGACAAGCATATTGACGCTTGGGCATGATCCACGCAAGAGCCGATACCAATCTGAGCTTCCCTATCAGCGTCATCGAAATTTGTACTATATGATCATTATTAAAATTTAGAACTTAGAGAATAGGTAAATTAAAGATGTTTATTTTATTCTTGTAAAGATTTAAGAGGCAACCCTGAAAGCTATTGAAGTCTTCAGAAAATTTAATTGAAAGCTCCGTCAATGTGGTGATGCTCGAAAAATGTATTAGAACTTATGTTATCTAAAAAAATCTTGCTTCCACAGAGTAGATACTTGCCTTTTTATAAACGGAAACATGTTCTTTTTCACGGCTAAGTGGAAATAGGCAAATTAGTGGGTACGTTTTTTTATCATTATGGATGATAGAAATAGTATAATCGTTGAGTTAATCATTATTTGCGCAGCTAATGGAATAATTATGGCGCTTAAAGAAAGATAATTGGGGGAGGCGCGTGCCCTCCCCGCAACACCATTATGGAGTCCCTACTACCCCACACGAGCTAGCTTAATTTCTTTTAGATCATATTTCCCAATAATAGACAGAAATGTTATTATAGCCAACATCTTCTACCCGGATTAATTCAGCCTTCGGATTAATTCGTATCGCGGGACTATTTTTTTGAGAAAACATTTACAATGAGCACTGAGTAAAATAATTTATTATTTACATATTCAAATTAAGTCCATACAGAAGTCCTGTTTTTAATTATAAACTTAATTTGCTTATGATAAATCTATGGAAATTTTTACCTCGAGCTCCGACCCTTTATAGAGCTAAGGGTAGAGTAATTACTTCTTTTCTTCGTAATAAAAACGGATTAAACTTTGCTTAGGGCGACCCATTCATTTTGTTTACTATTCTGAAAGGCTTGTTTAAAAAAAACTAATTTGCATTCCTTGTTTAGTGAAGGAAATCTGATCTTTGAAATGGGATAACGTAATTTGAAAATCCTAAACGTATAGCTGTCCTCCGGTTGGCGTTTACTATCGAACTTTTAAGTCGGTGAAACGGTTAGCTCTGGACCAGCCATAACCGTTCGTTTGGTTTAGTGTAGAAACGTAAAAAGGTGGTACCTACGGATACAGTTAATTTCGCGTTGCGACTGTGCGGACATCGATATCAATTATCAAGAAGCTAGGAGCAGTATTCTGTACGAATTGTTCCATAAAGCCGCTAATCCGGACCCGGGCGAGCCACAATTTGTCCAAACGGTTATGTTATTGCGGTCCGTAAGCCCGACCGCGATCGCACGACTTCCAACATGATTTTCCTCATAAAATTGCCTTCACGAGCCGTTTTATTAATTCTGTGTAATTTTGTTTTCATAGAGCTTTTATTAAATAAGTTTTAGCTTTGTTATAATTACCAGTTTATGAAGGTTTTAAACACCAACGTATAATTATAACTTATGCCTCAGCATATTACACAGCATATATCGCACAAAGCATATTATTATGCAAATATAATCTATAGGTAGATTTGGGAAATGTAAATCATTATACCAACCAATTCAAATTCTCTGATTTGTTGTAAATATAATTCCATTGCTAGTTAGACACGGCGATTGACTTTATCAGGTAAGTAGTGAAATGTCCGGTTACGGTGTCGTTTGAGTTCAAATGTCAGTGGAGTCAATTTGTCGAAACTGTTATTGCGCGGGTCAGGCAGACTGTGCGCTCAGACGGCGAGCCCAGTTTATACGGAATCGCCCATAACGAAGACTGGGCCTCCTAACTCCGCGTAATGGACACTTGATTAAGATACTTGCGTCGCTTTATTTTGCAATTACATGTGACATCGGTCCGCGATATTAGCAATTTACTTTATAGTCCTTTTAAAGCGATTAAAGTTTAATTTTGTTTAAAATTATAAATTTGTAGTGTTCCAACTTCATTGCATGGAAACTGTACAAAGAGCTTAATGGATTAACAAGTAATTTAATTTAAGTAAGAGACTGTCAGACATCAGAATTGTAGCTATAATTATTTAAAAACATATTTTACCAGCTGCGCTCCGTGGCTTTACCAGCGCGGTGGTAGATGATGATGAATCAAAATATCTAGCCTATGTTCATCAGGGATAATGTAGGCAAAAAATAAAGACACGAGTCGAGCGAACGCAAAATTTGGAACAAATTAAGCTTTGGATTGTATTAAGAGAGACCTACATAGACAATGAGCCCAGTCGAATTAGCTCAAAAAAGGGGAAGGTCACAAGCAGTCTACATTTTGTTTTACGTGGTAATCGATCCGATGTTTGGTGGTGGTTTTACAAAAGTTTTTTAGAATTATTTTTCTACAATTTTAATTCCTATATTTTTGGAATAGATCGATATTTTCCTATTTATACCCAAAGAGGAGGCGAATTTTTGTATGAATAACAAGTCCTTTATTTTTTTAATTTTACATGAAAAATTCTTGTAAACAATTTTTTTTTCAATAATGTTTTGTACATTTTTTTCATATACTATTTGCCGCTGGTTCTTTTTTTTTTTGGCGATTTATCTAGCCCTTTAACTGCTTGTTCAACCTCCATTGTAATGATTATGAAGGCCCTAGTTCCAAAGTTGAGCCCCAAATTACCATCTATCAAACAAAACCATAGACATGTTAAGGAAGTTTTTAATAAAAGCTTAGCAAAAACTAACGAAATATCCAAATCTTACCAAAAAATGGTTATGAACCAAAATTGTAGGAAATTGAATTTCAAACAACTTTGGTTCTAAAAATAAAAATGTTAAATTGAAAATGAACGTGATAATGCAATGTTACCCCACCTCTTTTCGGGTAACAAGCGGAAAATATTAGTCCAACCAAAAAATGTATCTAACCAAAATTGTAGGAAATTATAATTATTTAAACAACTTTTCTAAACATATTTCGCGTAAAACTGACTAATAAACTTGATAATAGAATGATAAGATTTTACCCTCACCGCTGCTCAGGTGTCAATCGAAAAATATCGATCTTACCAAAAAATTGACATGAATTAAAATTGTAGGAAACTTAAATTCAAGCAACTTTGGTTTTAACAATTTTCCATGTAAAATTGAAAGTAAATGTAATAATGCAATGATAAGCTTTTATCCCCACTTCTTTTCGGGTGAAAATCGAAAAATATCGATCCGATGAAATAATTATCAAAAGCTAAATTGTAAAAAACCTTTTATTTTATCGACACTCCACAGTCTCCAGGGTTCAGGAGGTCCAGGTCTCCAGGGTCCGTGCCATTTTTTCAACTTTTAGGATTTTCAAAACTTACGATTAATTTATGACATTCAACAAATATACATACATGGGGAACATATTAAACTAACTAACTATTTACTATATTATATACTAAATTTATTAACTAATACATATAACTAATTTTATTATTACTATTAAGATTATTCTGAGTTGGTGTAAGCATTCACAGCAGACCAGTGTCCGCAAACAGCACCCGTTCACGAGTTGACGCATGTGCCAGGCATCGCCTTCCTCAACCATTTCTGAGGGAAACTGGCGACCCGCCACACACGCCACCGCTTGCCAACACATTTCCGTGAGCATGTCTGCTCTGAATGCCCACACCATCTCTTTGTCAGTTACAATTTTTGCACCACTTATATTAGAACTTAACAGTTAGTTAGCTAGTTACAGGTTATTGTGAGCCCACATTGCCCACTTTGCGCTGAAGCAGGGCCTCCATCACCACGCTGTTTCGATCCCTGATTGCCATCTTCAGGTTGTAGCTATAGATGGTTTGTTCGCTCGCAACCATCGCTTGCCTCACAAACCGTCCGATGGCATCATCCTCGTCGTCGGCGTAGTAGACAAAGGTCCTCGTGTGCCGGGAAACCGCGACGACTGCGTGCGGGACGCTCTCATGCAGCTTCATTTTGCCTTTCGTTTTTATTACCGCGACTGACTCGTACGTCAGTCCCTACGCCTCGTGAATGGTAAGGGTGCGTGATCCTTCGCCCTTTCCTAGCCCTGGCTGGTCAGGGTCTCCTTTTCCTCCTGAGTGTGGACCAGGAAGAGGGTGTTTGGAAGGAATTTGGGGATTTTTGCTCCCGTGTAACTCTCGAGGCGCAGGGACCTTATACTGGGAGCCGAGGAATATATACCGGAGTATATTTCCCTCAGCGCATACGCAACATCCATTGGGTTCCGGTGCGTGCACAACAACTCCTGGCTGATGTTTGTAACCAGGCTATGGCGGTTATACCTTAAATCGAATAGATTCTCCGTGTCTATGTAAGGTAATTGGTTGACGTCTCCGATGAGGACAAGTTCGCTAACTCCAAACAGACTAGAAGCCATTACTATGGCCCCAAAATGGTTCATGAGAGCCTCGTCCACCATCAGGCGGGCGTAGCTCTCATTCTTTTTAAAACCATTTACTAAAACTGAGGCCATAGTGCGCACCTTGGTTTTCACCAGGTCTCCGATTCGGTGCGCTAACTTCTCTCTCAGGTCTTTTGCTGCCTCTGTAGTTGTTGTTGCGATAACGTCCTTGTCCACATCGAAGTGTCTTACCACCCAAGTTGTTTTTCCGCATCCGGGAACTCCATTGACCCACTGTATTTTGGGTACCTCCCAGTGTTTCCAAAATGTCTTGATCTCAGAGTCTCCCGAAATGGCTTTCGCCATTTGCAAGACTCTGTCATCCAACATTATCTTGGTGCACCGGGCGGTGACAACAATAGGGTCCTGTGGTGGTGTTGCGTATTTTGGCCTACCAGTCCGTTCGGTATCTTCCTCATCCAGAAACACAAAGCCACTTGTCGCGTTGTAGGCAGCCATATACTGACCAGACATTGCCCCCATGATGTGTCGATCCATCGAGGATGTGTCGTTGTTGTATATGGCTGCCTTTTCGAGTCTCTTTTGCAGCAGTCGAGATTCGATGATGCTGCCCTCGTTTGCTCGCCTGCAGGACTACAGGATGTTATTGCAGTTCCTGAGATTGACGTCTCTTGTCACTCTCGTTATGGCGAGAACTCGAAGAAGGCATTCGCTGCGTGGCTCACTGGTTCCTGTGCTGGTATATACTTTGGCGGACTGACTTCTCCCATATGTCAGCTCTGGTTCGAGGTCGTTTTTGGAGTGTTGAACTGGGAGTTGTCTTTTTCGCAGGCATGGGCAATTTTGGCTCGCACGATTGTAGGAACAAGCTTTGTGCTGCTGCTTTGAAAGATGTCAGGAACGCTGTGATTCGGCCTTTACACTTGGTAGGGCTGCGCTCCTGTTTCCTTTCTGCTTCTGCTTTTTCCTGTAGACGTTCCGAACCGCTTTTGGTGGTTGAAGCGGGGATTGGGTGCCCCCAACAGTCGGTTGAATTGTTGTGTATCGGCTTCCTGAGGTAACTGAGGTTTTCGCCTCTGTCTTTGTACACAACTACCTCATGATGTTCCGAGGCTCTAATACAACCTAGTTGGTCAGCGACCTCACCCTTGGAGTGTTCTATCACCATAGTGTCTACGCTTATCACTTGTTCCGCATTTTCTGCCAATTTCGAGAGTAGCATGCTCGCTTTAGCGAAGGGAGACTCGTCCGCCCACTCGATTAGTGCAACTGTTTTATTTTTCAGTCGCACCAGCCGACAGGGGCAGCCCGTGACGTCCATCACTGGCATCGCGTCATATGCTTTTCGCTTCATGGTGGTCTTGAAGTTACTTCCGTTTAGCAGACATGCTAGCCCGGATGATAACCGTACTCGGCTTTTGTCTCTGGTTATACAAAAACTTATTCCTAGCCTTTCCCTGCTGTTGTCCATGAAAAGAGCGACGCCTCGAATAAGAAGGCTCCCCTTGCTCTCCATATAACAACAGCTGCGAAAGTTCCGTGGTTTTGGCATGCTGTTTGTGCGATGGTGGGGTTGTGGGGTTTGTATTGGGAATGGGTTACTTTGGGGGGAGATTTGAATTCCTGGCTATTGCCGTCCGGAATGATCTCTCCACGAAGGACAGGAAGTGTACTCTGTTTTCCGTATCTACCATAATGGTCAGCAGTTCAGGTTCCAGTAATTTCCTGCACACATTTGTTTCGAGATCATGCCGTGCGGCAATGAAGCGGGACAATCTAGAATTATGTGATTAACTGTTTCGGCAATTTCGGGGTCACACTCGCAACCTGGGCTGTTCTTGAGCTTGAACCTGTGGAGATATTCGGCGAATCCACCATGTCCTGTCATTGCTTGCACAAGTATTGGCGACAGTTTCGCGGTTCTCGTTAGGCGGAATGCCAATTTGACATCCGGTAGAAACTTTCGCGTGACTGCGCCTGTGCTGGAGGTCTCATACCTGTCTTGCCAAATTTGTATGGTTTCCTCTCTTATTCTTCTACTGACGTAGGACAGGGGAATTTTGTCGTAGTCTTGAGTGCACCTGAGTGCCGCTGACTTCGCGAGCTCATCCATTCTTTCGTTTCCAGCGGTTCCTACGTGCGCTCTCAACCATAACATCCGAACATCTCTGCCTTCAGACTTGATCTTGCCAATATTTTCCTTTATGCTCCTCGCAAGGGGGTGACTGGTTAGTGGCCTTTTGAGTAAATCGAGTGAAGATCTTGAGTCACTTAGGATTGTTACTACTTGATCCTTACTCATTTTTACCAATTCAGTCGCCTTGTGGAGTGCATAAAGTTCCGATTGGAAGACTGTGCATTCAGGATGCAGCTTGAAGGTTGCGAACCTAATCTCTCTTCCTGCCTCCTTCCAGGTCAATGCAGCACCTACTTGGCCCTCTATCTTACTACCATCTGTGTAGATTTGGGGTCCGGAGATGTGGCTGGTGTCTGATTCGAGGAGCTCGTATTCTACGAACGATCTCGTGGACGGATGGTGTTGGTCCGCGATACGTTCGTTTTCTTCGAGCTCCTTTCCCGGGGGGAGGTAGTCTGTAGAGAGTTTGTTTTTGGCTCTATATAGGCTCATTCCTTCTTGGATTCTCAGGTCTATGGGGAGCAACCCCGACAGAGCGAGGGCTGAGATTAAAGAGACAGTACGATACCTACAGATCTTTTAGGCAAAGCCTCTTTGTAGGGCGAAAAGCTGCGAACTATTCATTTCGAGGTCCACTGCTTTTCCCCACACATTTGCCTTGTAGGTCAATATAGGTTCCACCACTGAAACATAAATCGTCCTCGTTATTTCACTGTTCAGACCCCAAGTCACCTTTGCTGCACACGCTAGCTGTTTGTAAATGTCCGCTACCTTTTTACACTGTGCGGATACGTGTGTTTTGTAGGTGAGCTTGCGGTCGATCACTAGGCCCAGCAGTTTCACTTCTTCCACAAGGTCAAGTTTTACGCCAGACATGCATAGGTTTGGAGTGTCGTACTACAACTTTTTCGTTTGTAGCATCGCCTTGGCCTTGTCGGCGCAAAGTTGAGTTTGTTTTCGACTCCCCGTTCCACAACCATGTTTAGCGTTGAGTTGACCTCCTGCTCTAAGGTGTCGGGTTGGCCTGTGAAGACGAGAACGACGCCATCAGCAAATGCTTGGCAGTATACTCTCTCGATTTCCAGTTTACGCAACAGCGAGTCTAGGATTACGTTCCAGAAGATTGGTCCACCAATGGATCCTTGGACACAACCTTTTGTGGTTTCCTTCTCGCATTCTGCCCTGGCGTAGTTGACTGTGATCTTTCTGTCTTGAAGGTATGAGTATACTGTCTTGTAGAGGTTTGATGGGCACCTCTTTTATGCTAATTGATGTTTCAGGGCTGGCCACCACGCGTTATCAAAGGCACCCTCTATGTCCAGGGAGACAAGGAGTACAATTTGCTTATTGTTCACTCCGTTCTTAACATGCTCCAGCAGGTCATAGAGGGCATCCTCGGTTCCGCGTTGCGGCATGAACCCGTACTGCTTTTGACTTAGTGTTGGGAGGACGTGCCATTGGAGTCGGCCGACCAAAAGCTTTTCGACGATTTTTCCTAGTACAGACAGGAGCCCTATTGGCCGGTATGACTTTGGATGTGTGTAGTCTGCCTTGCCAGGTTTCCTTAGGATGATGACGTGTGCCTTTTTCCATTGCTTCGGAAAGTATTTAAGCGACAAACATTTGTTTGATATTTCAACTTGTACAACTAACTTGTAAAAAAACTAAATTTTAATCAACTTTGTTTTTAAAAAATTTCACGTTAAATTGAAAATAAACGAGTTGTTTAATCAAACTTAAATTCGCCCACTCTTTTGGGGTATAAAGGTACAAGTCCGAGAGCGACCGCAGCCTGCAAACTGCAACCAGCCTGCAGGCGACACTACCGGTTTGTATGAACCTCTATGAAAGTGATTCCAAGAGCGGCCGCAATGTGGCCTGCAGCCTGCAGCCGACTACAAACTGCAGCACAAGTGGGTGTGACGACCGCACAGAGTTCACACGATAAAAATATCGACTTCTTCTGAATATGATGAAGAGATATATAATATTATAATATTTTATTATTAATAATTTATCGTCTTAAATTAAAATAATATTATTCTTATTTTTTTTAAATGGTTTACAAAATATTAAAAGATTTAATAAACTGTCGGTAGCATTGCCCGACATTCTCTCTCCTGCGAAGGTACGGGAGTGACTGAGGCATTATTAGCCATGTCCACACTATGCCTTTTCATCTTCCATTTTCTCTCTATTTAGCGCTTTAAATAATTGAATGCGCTAACGAACGCAATGCCAATAAAGTCATTTAGTTCAGTCGTAATTTCTGTCAGCGTTTGGAAACATGTGCGATGAGAATATTCATTAGATTAGAGGTCATTAGAAATTCCAAAATAAATAGAGCCAAGAAAAAGTTTTGGATACTATTATAAGAATCGAACTAGTTATTATAAGAATCGATGTGTCTAACGTGATTATGAGTAAACTACAAGAAGAAAAAGATATTATTACTTAAAATTTTACACGCATTTCCAAAAGAAATTTCGATAGAATTTTGAAATTGGTTGAACCAATAATTAAAAAGCAGTAAACCCGGTTACATAAAGCTAAACCAAGAAGTCATCCCCTTGTTGAACGCTTTGTGGCACAGAAATCCACCCGACGACGCGGGATAACGTGTATCACAGCGCGCGCTTCGCTTTCAACTGTCAAGGCATTGTGTGGTTTGTTTACACATTCAATTATTGAAATCGCCAAACGAAAGATGAAGACGAAAATTTAAGATGAACGGCACAGTGTGGACTTAAATAAATAATGCATTGTGCAGTTGCGGCTTGTCGCCGCGCTTGGAATAGGGACCGCAGGTAGCACTGCAGTCGACTGCAGCTGCAAGCCGCAGTGTCGCCTGCAGTCGTAGTCTGCGGCCCGTCACGGACTTGGAAAATATCGATCATAGGAAAAATTATGGGAATCAAATTTTAGGAAATTTATAAAACTAATATTCGAGTCAAATTGAAAATAAACGAGTTATTTTAAAAACAAAATTGACCCTTAAAATCAGGATGATGGATGACGCAACGGATCGATTCCAAGCAAAACAAAATTTAGACTCCCAGTGACCTTCCCCAACGAATTCCGAAGGAAAATTGCTAGGTACTTATATTTTTTTCCCGGGTCATCGTAATCGACTGAGCTAAATGATTTAAAGTGGTATTGGATATTTACGATTCATTCATTATTATCTTGAAGTCCATGCACCGTGTCTAAGCACTATGCACCACGTTAGACTGCATGGCACTGTTAAATTAAAATTATTAAATAATGAATATTAATTTAATTAAATAGTTAAAAATTATTACAGTGCCATGCAGTTTTTTGCGGCAGTCACATGGCTAGTCAACCCAAGACATTGGGTTTTTGTTTCATTATTTCATTTATAAGTAATTTCACTTGCTACAGTTCCTTACAAACATAAAATCCTAACATAGTAGGTAATTATTATTAGTAGGAACTCTGCACGCTACCAATTGGAGCAGTTTATCGGACACTGTAGTGGTGAAAACTAAGACGGGCTAAAAATGAGGCTATCATGTAAGTCAGATATACCTTCGATTTGCGATTCACAAATGCGGCGGGGAAAATGCTCCCGCCTCACACAGAGCAAATTCAAATCCATGTACGGAGCGAATCCAATTCATACGAAAAAAACAGCCAAAATGTTTATAGATGCCATTCTCAACTGGTCAACAATATTATGCAACTGCTTTATATAGGTTAAGAGGTTAATAGAGCATTTGTACTTTTGATCGTTTGTCTTCACAACCATCACAGATTCACAGACAGTCGTTAAGCTATGTTGGAGGCATTCAGGTGGCCTGATAACGGCGATACTAGAGCTTATGGGTCATGCCATACTCCTGTCTCTAAGAGGAAAGCCCGTTTTTCGCAGCAGTGGGACCGACTGGCTTTATTATTAATATATAATTTACTTTAATTGACCGAGCGAGCGAAGCGTCTCTACTTTAACTGTCTAAATTGCCTTTCATCTGTCCGTATGTTTGTTAGGTTGTATGTACTTCTTCTTGTACAGGTCGCATTTTTCAACCAATCTTGAAACTTTTTTGACGTCGGTGATTTTGAGTGGGGGGAGGTGGAGTACTTTTCCTAAAAAGGGAGGAAATTCGGGGCGCTATTTACGGACCGAATTTGTTTCATTGTCTGTTTGATATTGTTTTGGTGGTGATGAACCGAAATGGTTACTACCGGAAAATTTTTGCTGATCTAGAGAAGGCTGATCGTTTTTTTATTCAGTACTTAACCACAGATGCAATTAAAATAAATTTTTTTTTTAACTTAACAATAAAATGAAAAAAAGAATAGTAATTATATGTTCGATAAAGTAAAATCATAGGGAAAATTAAGGTCTTTGGTGGATCCAAATTTATTGATTCATTATGTTAAAGGCAGGTATGTGACCTTCAGGCTGACAACCGACGAAAAGTCCGTCTCATTAGCAATCAGTTTAGCAATGTTAAAAGTGCGAAATTGTATTTCTCGGTCTCGGGTGTAGTTTGTTCATCCTTCTTCCACTCTTACACTACTAAAACGATTTACACCTTAATATTCCTGTCGTATAGTCACTATTGGCACATAATAACTAATAGCTACTGGTGTGGTTGGAGCTCTGTGCGTAAGCTAATAATAATTAAAACTAAACTAAGTCTTAATCATAACATAAATAATCAATAAAAACATAAATATGTAAATATATGTTCAAAGCCGTTACCTACATACAACTAAACATTGTAAGTTGACGAATACAAGCAGGTGGCTGGTGTCAACAGCTCACAACTCAAATAATAGATCCAGTACACTCACCCTAGTTTTATTGCATGTTACGACAAGTTAAATTCAAACAACAATTGTATGGATATTGTTAGTGAAAATAATGCAATGATTTAAAACAACAAGTACAATTTGAAAAAATTTATACCAACTTCCATTCTATTCAGTTATTGGAGTGTATCGCAAAAACTACTTGACCGAATTTGATGAAATTTAAATGGGAAAAGGTGGTGCTTCCACACGGGAAGCACCACCTTTCAAAACAAATAAAAATAATTTTGAGAATCGGTTCACACAATCGAAAGTTATGAGGGAACAAACATAAATAATAAAAACATACACTCCAATTGAGTAGAACCTCTTCCTTTTTTTGGAAGTCAATAGAAAAATAAAGAAACTGAAGATATATTACCTACATTGAAATTTATAGAGAGTACAATTCACAATACCGGACGGGATTCGAGCCCGCGTCTTCTGAATCTCCGTGTCAGACGCCATTGAGCTGTCAAAGCTGTTCAATAGATGTCGCTCCGCCTCCGTAAGACGGTTAAAGTCAGATAGAGAGTTAAAATTCGATGCTCGGACCCGAACCTCGTTGGCCTAGTTGGTCAATGGCGTCTGACACGGAGAGTCAGAAGACGGGGGTTCGAACCCCGTCAGAGGATGTGAATTTTTCTCTCTATAAATTTCAACGTTTGAGATCGCTTAGCAGGCTTATATCTTATATAGATACGCACCGCGAAAATAGTGCCTCAAATGCATCGCAATCAGAAAGTTTTTCAGCTTACTACTGCGCCAAAAGCGCGCAGCGTTTTGGACTCATCGGATTAAATATCGATCGATAATATAATATAAAGCGACAATTGTATCCAAATCTTCTACTCTCGCGTATTCTATTCGTTCATATTTGTGTGTGAAGCGAGATACAACCGCGAGCTGCACTCTCCAAACAGAATATACTCGAGCTACGGTACAATCGCCCGAATCTGGTACCTACCATGAACCAGGAGTTGTTGTGCACACACCAGAACCATGGATATCGCGTACGCGCTGAGGGAATTACATTCAGGTATAGGGTATATTCCTCAGCCCCACGTATTAGGCCCCTGAAGCAGAGAAGGTACAGAGATGCGCACCATTATACCCACAACGCACAGGGACTGAAGTACAAGTTGGTCATCGTCATTAAGAGTAAGGGTAACATGATAAAAATATAACTGTGCACTCAGGCTAAGTAATAAAAATTGTTTTGTGACCTTAAGCCCTTAGATTATATCGTATGTGTGCCCCTCAGGTTAATAAATAGTAATTGGCTAAGTATAAAGTCGCCAAAGTTCCCTTCAGGCCTTCACCAATGTATAGTGTCTAAGGCTAGTTAGGTAAAAAGTAAGTATAAAACTGTCCTGTATTTCTATTGTAATTATAAAAACATGCTAAAAATGTTTAAATAGTACAAACAATGTCACGGACCCAAAAAAATAAGAATATATTTAATCACTTCTCTTTAGCACTCTCCTTGAAAACGAACACCGGATGTGGTTGAAAATATACTTAGTTGGAAAGATCTGACTTATTTCTGTGAGTGATTCCCGTTTTGACATTAATAATAATATGGTTGCTTACACTTGAATTTGGAACCAGTAAGTTGCCATAAAAAAAGATGTACCTACTTACTTTTTTTTAGTATGGACAAAAGTTACTCGTATTTGCCACTACCAGCATTTACAGCGATACTTGTGCGTGTGTATATACATTATAAATATGTACAAGTTTTTAATAAAGGTCGTAATTATTAGAATAAATAATAATATTGAAAACCATAGAATCTTGGGAAGTTGTTAACTCTCAAGCTTCCAATTAAGCACTGAGTAACTTAAGTTTTCAGGATGGTACCTTAAAGCAATCCTATCTGGCCACATCTGCCCGAGTGGCTTTAGGCATGCTGGTACTAGTCTAGGACGGTCATAGGGTTGTGCTTTTATTTTGATACCTCAGTATCAAATATTTTGTCTCCAGTAAGGATGATAGTTGTAAAATGTGCAGTAGCACATAGGTTTGTTATGTTTGGGAGTACCGCACTTCTAAAAGCTCTGGATAAAACTGCAACAACAGTTGCAACTTTAACAAAAGACAGGCGTTGCGTGTGTGGTGTCTGCTAGATGACGAGATCTGCAGATGTTAAAACATCTGGCAAACTATTCAATCTAATCTATTTAATTTGGTGTCGATACTGTTCGATTTATTTTCTGTATTAAACTTAATTGTGGGACCAAACAATAAGGAATCCGACATTAGTCGGATGTATGGGCATTTGAAATTGGATCGAAGATTGTAAGAGGGATTGAAGGACAAAGACGGCGAGTGGGGAGGGGGCGAGGGGGTTAGGCTGCCCACGCACCACGTCCGAACCGTAATGAGTTGAAAGCGGATACTTGTAGCGCACTCAGGCCGCGCGTGTCCGGTTACCCGCCTAATGTTGCCCGGATAAACAATGACGTCCAGCCTTTTAGCGACATTTGTGGACCCACTCAACACCGAACATAAGCCTAAAAAGATTTTTACTATTTGAGATTCCATCGGATGTACGCATTAGGAGACGCGGTGATATGTGAGTGGTTTCTTTTACACAGGCACGTATATAACCTCATTTGTGTATATGTGTGTGAGCTCTTAATATGTATCTTCTTAGATACATTCACAAGTAACATTTTAGGATTCCGTGCTACTACGAGTAACCCTTAATAAGGTCATTCTACCCGTCAGTCTGTCCTGATCGTTTGTAGCAGAACTACTTACTTTCAATTAAAATTTTCATTGAATTCTACAAAGTAGATCAAATAAGATTAAGGTCAAGTAAAATATGTTATTATAATATAATATAACAGTTCATTGTACACCCGACTAGGCACAGCTGAATAGGAAAGAGGAGAAGCATGTAACGTTCAGCATAGAACAGAACATCATTCAACTACTACAGGTATAAACGGATATGTACGGAACGTTTTTAAGACTAATTAAAATCATAGTTTTGTGGCGACCATACAAGACAAGTGAAGTAAAAAATAATAAACAGAGATGTGAAGTAGGGTTGTTGATTATCAGTTGTTAGCTATTAGCTATGGATCATATACTAAGCATCACCCGACATGATCTTTGAAAGTAATTGTAAATTATTTTAAGGTTTACGTCTTGCATATATTGTGCCCAGTAAAGATAATTTACTACGTTACAATGTTCGATACATATGTCAAACTTAAACAATACTACGTATACATAGATATTAGACTAACGGACATAAGAAAAAATAGGACCTGTGCGTACTAAGTATATATAATATATAAAAATCTTAATGATACACCTCTTTGTTATCTAAGAAATATTATTTTGCAGCTTGAGATAGAAAACTATTGCGAGTTATGTTCATAATTTCGCTTTAAATCCGGCTAGGACTCGCGTAATGTTTACCGGAAATAGTCTCCGACCAGTTTCGAACTAATTTGAAGTTCTTCTTCTGGGAGTCACTCTTGTGCACAGCGGCGAGCGCGGGCCACACCACGAAACTGGCGCTGCGACGGTCGCGCTGTGTCTGTCAGAGTTCGGACGGAAGAAAACTCGGTCGGAGACTATATACTCGTATTTCCGGTAAATATAACGCGAGTCCTAGCCGGTTGCAAAGCGTAATTATTTTGCAGCTATTGAAAACTTTCAAGAAAAAATATTTTTAAAAGCAGTACTTGCTATTTTAAGTATATTTGTTTATATTAACTATATGAAATTAACTCATAAAAAGCTAATACACGTATTTACCACGACGATATTCGTGCGCTTTATGGTAAGCATAACTCCTGAGAGTTGCGGATCCATAGAGTTTTAACGTAGCACGTGCAATCATCACTGACACATTTTCACAAGGCACTGTACTGGTTTTCAACTCATATTCGCCCAGTAATTTCTGTTGTTACATCAACATAAATAGAAACAGCAAAGCTATAAATAAAAATATAAGAATGATTCAGTATCGTAGTGTGTAAGAGCACAAGCATTAGGTAAGTGGCGAGCGAGTCCCGATGTGAAAGCCGGCTAGTCAAATGTGGAGTGACGGACCATCACCGCTCCATTAGCCGAGAGTGCACGGGAGGGTATAGGGGGTGTTTGATACGCTGTTACTTCATTACCAGTCAATTGTCAGATATATTTAGATAAACTACCTTACTGGATAGTATTGTTCCAGTAGAATTATTTAATTATACAGTTTTGATGGCAAAGTTGTCGACAGTTCAGTCACTGTACTTATTTGTAATACAATGACAATAAGTAAGAAGTATAAATAAGGTTAAGTAAGAAGTAAAGCGTAATTGTAAGTATTTCGATTGACTACAGTACTGCATAGTATTGTTCCAGTAGAATTATTTAATTATACTGTTTTGAGGGCAAAGTTGTCGACAGTCCAGTCTCTGTATTTATTTGTAATACAATGACAATAAGTAAGAAGTATAAATAAGATTAAGTAAGAAGTAAAGCGTAATTATAAGTATTTCGGTTGACTACCGTACTGCATAGTATTGTTCCAGTAGAATTATTTAATTATACTGTTTTGATGGCAAAGTTGTCGACAGTTCAGTCACTGTATTTATTTGTAATACAATGACAATAAGTAAGAAGTATAAATAAGATTAAGTAAGAAGTAAAGCGTAATTATAAGTATTTCGATTGACTACCGTACTGCATAGTATTGTTCCAGTAGAATTATTTAATTATACTGTTTTGATGGCAAAGTTGTCGACAGACCGGTCTCTGTACTTATTTGTAATACAATGACAATAAGTAAGAAGTATAAATAAGATTAAGTAAGAAGTAAAGCGTAATTGTAAGTATTTCGATTGACTACCGTACTGCATAGTATTGTTCCATAGAATTATTTAATTATACTGTTTTGAGGGCAAAGTTGTCGACAGTCCAGTCTCTGTACTTATTTGTAATACAATGACAATAAGTAAGAAGTTTAAATAAGATTAAGTAAGAAGTGAAGCGTAATTGTAAGTATTTCGATTGACTACCGTACTGCATAGTATTGTTCCAGTTGAATTATTTAATTATACTGTTTTGATGGCAAAGTTGTCGACAGTTCAGTCACTGTATTTATTTGTAATACAATGACAATAAGTAAGAAGTATAAATAAGATTAAGTAAGAAGTAAAGCGTATTTATAAGTATTTCGATTGACTACCGTACTGCAAAGTATTGTTCCAGTTGAATTATTTAATTATACTGTTTTGATGGCAAAGTTGTCGACAGTTCAGTCACTGTATTTATTTGTAATACAATGACAATAAGTAAGAAGTATAAATAAGATTAAGTAAGAAGTAAAGCGTAATTGTAAGTATTTCGATTGACTACCGTACTGCATAGTATTGTTCCAGTTGAATTATTTAATTATACTGTTTTGATGGCAAAGTTGTCGACAGTTCAGTCACTGTATTTATTTGTAATACAATGACAATAAGTAAGAAGTATAAATAAGATTAAGTAAGAAGTAAAGCGTAATTATAAGTATTTCGGTTGACTACCGTACTGCATAGTATTGTTCCAGTAGAATTATTTAATTATACTGTTTTGATGGCAAAGTTGTCGACAGTTCAGTCACTGTATTTATTTGTAATACAATGACAATAAGTAAGAAGTATAAATAAGATTAAGTAAGAAGTAAAGCGTAATTATAAGTATTTCGATTGACTACCGTACTGCATAGTATTGTTCCAGTAGAATTATTTAATTATACTGTTTTGATGGCAAAGTTGTCGACAGTTCAGTCACTGTATTTATTTGTAATACAATGACAATAAGTAAGAAGTGTAAATAAGTTTAAGTAAGAAGTCAAACGTAAATGTACCTAAGTATTTAGGTTGACTACTGTACTGGATAGTATTATTACACAGTTATGTTATTTGGTTTGAGGGCACACTTGCCTTATCACGATTGAGGCTTCGTCGACAGTCTCTGTGCTTAGTTGTGACAATCAGTAAAAAGTATAAATAAGTAAGAAGTGAAGAAACAGCGCAAATGTAAGTATTTAAATTGACAACCATACTGGATGGTATTGTTCCAAAGAGTTATGTTATGTTTTTGAAGGTAAACTTGCCTAATCACGAGCATAGTATAAAGATGCAACAGTATGGAAACAAAGCCTAGTTAAGCGGCAATAAACTTATACGTGACCACTCGTCTTGACGCGGCGTTACTATACTGACAGCACCGCGACAACCGCTTAGGGCTCTCGTCGATACGCATGTTTGTGTGAGTTGGCCGTTTCGAACGTTTGCACGTAGTTCCTGTACTGTTTCGCTATATTTATTCTGTGTCAGGAGTGATTTGTCGATGTACCAGTTTCTGTACTTAGTAGTATTAGATACAATGACAATCAGTAAGAAGTATAAACAAGTAAAAAGGGAAGAAACCAGTACCTTACATATATGTCTTATTATTATTGTATTATTTCTTGATTGCCATTGTATCTAATACAATTAATATACACCGAATTAATAAAGCCGCGATGTTTCGTCACTACTGTCGTACCGACTGGAAACCGACTGGACCGAATTGCATTCATGGTTTTAAGAAGATATCGGCGCTTTTAACTGACTTCAAAAAAGGAGATTCGACAGAATTTTGAAAGGTTTTTTTTTTTTTGTTTATGTCCTCCGATTTCTCCCCCATTTGTAGACCGATGCTCAAAATTATTTTTTTGTTTGGTAGAGTATACTTCCGAGTTAGTCCTCAGAGTATAATACTCCACCAAATCCAACATCTTTCGGTCCAGCAGTTTGAGTTACACTCCAATAACTGAAAAATTTTTCGCCTTTTTTGATGATATCATCATTGACGGTGACTGAAAATCGATCCCGTCATTAGCAAGAGTCACTAAAAAGCGACTCAACACTAAAAGTGTAAAATTACTTTACGAAGTCGGTACTATGCTCCCAATATTGTAATAATAGGGACTTTTGAATTATGGTAGGTTCCATCTTCAACAAGTAATTTTACTTTTTGGTGTTGAAGTCGGTTCATTTTTTGTTAATTTTCTCTATAGTAGAGTATGTTTCATAGAGTCTACTTATAAATGTAGTCGATTTGCGAATAACAAACTACTCTTGGGGTATACAATAACTCTCACTGCTGTAAGTATATACAGCACGTTGCACGAATTCTTAGGTCTTACTTGCCATCTCCACACGAGAACAACACACGATGTGTTTACACACTATAGTGACACAATACTACGGATCACCTCTTTCTTAGTTCACTCTATTGCTAAGAGGAAGGAGGAGTGATGTTTTCAGGATATACGGGTATTTGATATCCCCATTATTTAATTGCGACTCCCATTATAGCATAAGGCTTAAAATACTCTCTTTCAAGAAAGGTTAGGGAAATGTGTAGCCTATACACATACAGTGTGCAACTGATGTGTAAAACCAATTACCTGAATTCTTATTTGTGTAAGTACCTCTTATAATTATTACCGTACGTAATTGAGTATTTAGTTGGGGAATCTGTTTCATAAACACAGCCCTCAATTATGACATTAATATATCTTATTCAGTCAAAAGCAAAGAGTAACCATAAACAGAAACCACAACAATGATAATAGTGGATAGATTTAGAGCAATCAAATCTCTCCCCTTTTGTGGTTTTAAATGTAGTTAATACGCGACTGAAGCGTTAAGGGATGAGGGTGGAACGCGAACACAGGGTTACCACAATAAGCACAACCTACTTAATTCTTAACAAATGCAATGCAGTGTCAGAAATCAATGTAAGTATAATTTAATTAAGACTATGTACAGTATATATATATTGATTAGATTGATTGGAAATATATCAAGTAAGGAGGTACATTTAGGTACAGTAAAAGTACCTACCTACCATAATATTAAAAAAAACAACATTTATGGAGTATACCACATACCTAATAGTGGAATAACTGTAAATAGTGCATTCGCATAGTTGTATTAAGTAGGTACCGACATACAATACAAAACCCTGTGTTTTAAACTAATACTCTACGCCTCAGATTCCTGCCTTAGCTTTGTATTTCCAAAACCTAAAATTCACATGATGGAAAATATAATCAAACAATAATAATACATTCTTGCAACATTCAACATGAAAACTTAGGTAACTATTTGACATGAAAATTTTATTAAACATATATACATTAATTTATTTGTTAAGAGTCATAGCTTAATGAAAGCTTAAAAATCAAAATACAATATATGAAATTAATTTTACAAAACAAAAACAATGAAAATATTTTATTAATAATCATCCTTACTATTTAAATTAGATGTGCATGAACAAACAACAAACAACAATATCTACGTGGATTCATAAATTAAATAATGAAAGCTAAATAACAAGAAGACAAACCAATTGTTTCGTATTTTACATACATATATACGATCAAGAGCGACCCCTTAATGCGTTACCCATTATGCTGGATGAGGCCATTGCAACAGCAAAGACGTTAGTCCGGCTCTGCACTTGGGTGACTTTATGACGTTATCTCTAACAGGTTCTGTCGACAACCCCTAGGATACCCCGTTCAGAGCAACGGATCACAACGTATTAACAGTATAGACTTTTAGCCGGCTTGTAGTATATACACTGAAAACGAAAGCTGATGTTACCTTTTGCGAACATTGTCTTTTGAGAATAACCTGTTCAAGCTTCCTGTAAAAAACTCATTGCAGTGTGTGAGCCACAGACTCTGTAAGTTACCGTCACTATAGCATAGTAGTGTACTAAGAACATACTATGGTCTAGGAAAGAATGTCTCTTTGGCAAGAGACCGTCTTGATGGCACCATCGCAGTACAAGATCTTTTGCCTCAAAACAATAAAATGTGTAAGCACTACTTCATTTAGAATGAAAATGATTACTTATTTCGTAGGTACTATAAAAGAGGATTGATTATAACTAATACAATACGTACCTCGTAAAGCGAAGCGCTCGAAGCGAAGCTTGACTTGGCGATCTTAACAGATCAGCAAGTTAAGCAACACTTGCTGTGGTCAGGACTTGGATGGGTGACCGCTAGTGGCATTATTCAACTGAGCGCTTCCGTGCTTCGGAGGGCAGTTTGTTTTAGGACAACAGTCGTTAGGTTATGTCGAAGGCCTTCGGGCGGCCTCAAAACTTCGACATGGGCTGGCCACTTACCTATCCACCAAGCCGCACTACGCTCGCGTGGTGGATTATAGCCCAACTCCTCTCTCTGAGAGGAAGGCACGAGTCCCAGCAGTGGGAACAAAATGGGCTCATTATGATTATGATGAATACGTATCGTATGATGAGTACGTCGTGTGTCCATACCGTCACTATAGTGCCTCCAAGGATCCTCTGTTGTGCCTGATAATTGCCCCTAATGGAAAAGTCTAGTCACTCCGAAGTGCATTCCAAGTTTTCGCTACTGCCAGATAGAAGTTATTACTTAAGCCCTATGCAGACAACAACTTATAGGTTGAGATAAGTAATGCTTTTAAGTGACGGTGCATACTCCGGTCTAGTCGTGCAAATATCCAACAGAGACTGGATGTTTTGTTTTGTTTATACGACAACAAAATTAACTCTATCTCTCCCCCTCTGTCTCTCTTTTTAATATTTGTTTAAAATTAATGAATGAAATGAAATCGTTTATTCTGTATAGGCCTACGGGGGCACTTACAAATTGTCATATTACATTTATTATTTCTTAAATCGACAACCCGATCGGAACCCGACCACGACTGAGAAGATCCAACAAGAAACTCAGCGGGATTGTCTTTTTACATTTTTTTGTCGCCAATTCCATGTTTATAACAAATGTTCGTTTATTTTCAGCTCCAGTGTCTTGCCTAAAAAAAAGACCATAATAATGGTATCAGTAGGGCAAGATACGCTACACTTTAACATGGTAATACACGAGTAGGTACATCCTAGAGTGATCAGTCCCAAGCTGTTTTATCCTCCAAGCAATCCGAGATTTTGTAATAAACTTTTTTACAGACTTTAGTTTTAATAGTAATTTTAAACTTACTAAAAGGTAAATCTCGGATAACATTAGGAAGTTTATTATAGAATCGTATACGTTGTCCTATAAAAGAATGACTTATTCTGTGAAGACGCGTTAAATGTACGGCTAGCTTGTGTTTATTCCGCGTGTCGATGGAATGAGCATCACTCCTTTTTTCAAACTGTTCATGTTTTTCTTGACATACGTTAGATTTTCATAGATAAACTGAGAGACCATGAATGTTTGTTAGAATTAGTTTTTTGAAGTTAGAATGTTTATATCTTTAAACTTCTGTCTAGGGGAAACTCCGGGAGCTAAGCTGTAGATCGCTCGTATTGCCCTTTTTTGCAGTATGAAAATAGAATAGAATACTAAATACGTTATATTTGCTGTTTATTTTGATTAAATGGGGACACTTACTTTACGTGTAATGTGATCGTTTACACTATAGTTTCAACCACGTCAGGTAGTTTCTTTCGAGGAGTGCTGAACACTCGGGGGAGCGTCTAGCCAACACTATCAGTAGATAGACAAATTGGAAGTACATACGTACACAGGTGAGTGATTTATTTTTATTGTATCCTTAAATTAACATGAATCATATATAAACTCTTTTGAACGTTTTATGACTTGCTTACTGTTTTCGCAGGTCTATAACATATCAACATATTACAATCCAAACATATGGCATATCGATGAGCTCGTCCTGAGATAAATCTTCGTGTGAGCCGCATGCGTAAGCAAATTGGTTAGACCTCTTTATGTCCATGCAGACTAATATACCGTCGTATCCACTTGACAGAATGAAAAAGCAAGCAAAATGTAATACACTTACGAGCATCTTACAGCGCATACATATTTAACACGCATATTTACCGATTGGCGTGGATCAGATGGGGTATGGGTTGATCTCGATGGAGGCGAGGGGGAGAGACGGTCATTCAATGAGATTGCTTCTTGCCACTCTCGAAGTAATGGATCTCACCGAAATAGACCGGATCAAGGAAGCCTGTGCACTGTTAGTGCTCGCAAGCTTCTTAGACTTGGGCAACATGCCGTGAAATAACCTTTTAGACGTATCGTATAAAAACTTTACATTTATTTGAAGTTTTTACTACACGGCGATGACTTTAAAATGTGGATTATGTACTCTTAATCGTAGATTTAAAATATGAATCGTTTTTGTTAGTAGGATACGTAAATTTCCCGTAACGGACAGATATAATGGGAATTATCAGGAGACCGCAAATGGTCGAGCCAAAGTGCATATCGATGTAGCATTCCCGATTGTCATCTTAAAATAGCGAACTCGAAACGACACAAGCATCCGTAATATGCATGTAGTATATACCTGGTATACCTGGTGACTATTTCGAAGATGGTATTGCTATTTTGAACATTCTCTTCACTTTGGCCTTTATTAATAAACGTTGCGTAAACATAGAGATCAGGCGTAACATGCTTTGTCTTACTTTATTTCACGCGTGACATTATCTGCAAGCGAAAAATTGACAGATAGATGTTTTAACTACCCCGGGTTTATTACAAGTTTATTAATAAGGCCGTTTGGGTATAAGAAGATACTAAACCTTATTGGATGTTCTATGAAAGGTAAAAGGAATGGGCTTATTATAATGTAGTTATTTGTGGTTATCTACTTAACTTGTTTTTTAATAAACCTTTCGAAAATCTTGTATTATTTTTATAAATAGCTGCTCTCCGCGGTTGCACCCGCGCGGTGATGGATGATGATGACGGTGATGAATCTTATATAGCCTATGTTACTCAGGGTGAATGTAGCTTTCCAATGGGGAAAGAATTTTTGGAATCGGTCTAGTACTTTTTGAGCCAATTTGTTACAAACATACCTACTTACATACAAATCTTTCCGCTTTATAATATTAGTATAGATAATTCAATTAACTTTACATTTAAATGTCTCTGTATTTTTTTTCAATGTTGAAACAATGTGTTAGTAACTGTTCGATAATGTTTAACTTGATTGAAACTTTCGTAACTAATATTAGGAATTATTATTACAATTGTTTCAGTGGTTTAACATAAACTAGTCGAAATACACAACCATATCTACCACGTAAGTAATACCGTCATAATTTTCATAAATTTTATTCAAAATAATATTATAGAAATAAATAAATTCGCATAAAAGGTTTGGCTAAATATTTTTTCTCTCAATCAATTTTTAAAACTATAAGTACCTACTTGCATTAGCTGTATGAATGTCTTTCAATTCAATTTTTCTACTGACAAAACTGACCTTCCTTTCCTGACAAAAAGTAAAAACAAATAAGCTAGAGTAATAATTTAATTAAAGCTAGTCTGACAAGAAATGGACGACAAAATGGAATAAAAACACAAACTTGTAAGTAGGTTTATAGCTTTTTTATTTAATACAACAAATGTTTTGAAATGAGAGCCATTTTGCATACTCTACACCTTTTTAAATAAACACATTATTAGCTCTGGAGGGATTATTATTTTTCGTGTTTCACGTACTTGTGTCGGTTGGTTCTTTATAAAAACTGTTTACTAAGTTAGATAACTCTCCCAGCCCTACAATTAGAAAGAACAATGTATGTATTTAATACCTACGTAATAACATTATTTCTGACATACTGACAAGTGATATGTAATTAGATATACTTTATAGATATAGTTCTTAGTAGTAGATAATTTTACAGAAATTCTATAATCCTTCAATAAGTTGTATGTGAAGACCCACCAAGCCATCAACGCCACACCCACCTAAGTGCTACTAAACAAAACAAAGCCGTCCATTTGAACGTTATTGAGTAGTGTATCGCACAATGGATTCCGACTGGATTGAATTATGGAAGACGCGAAACTGGGCCGTCCGGGAGGCAGAAATGGAAAATGTGTGTCGCTAAGTTGCCGGCCTAACAGCTAACAGGCTTGTCACAGATTTATCAGTATGTACTATGACTGCTACACTACTGGACTTGAAGTAACTATGATGGAACTGTGGTGACTGACGATAATGGATTGATCAGATACCACTTTGGGTACACGGCGCAACGGTGCGCCATTATTGCGGGTAGTTATAGGTGTGTTGATATGTCTCTCTGGAGTGTCCGGGCAGTGTTGGTGATATATTATTACGTTAAAATATAATGTATTAATACGAACGACATAATATGTTTCGGTTTCGTCTGGAAGCTTTCTTCAGAGATTTGAGTGCGGTCCGCTCGTTTTGCGTTCCACCTGGCAGTGCACAACTTTAATTGCAGTGCAATGAAAGTTGTCGATCATGATATAAACAACGCACAATTCTCAGGTTAATTGCGTTGCATGATAACAAAATGCAAACGTCTCGTGTAATCACAGTTTTTAATATACGTAATTAATATGATAATTTGTATTAATACAGTCACGAGCACCAATATGTATACACTTTCCTAAATTTAAAAGTAATTTTCTCGAGAAATAACGATTGTAACATGAAGATAGGATCTTTTCAATAATAATATGAGTTCCAGAATACTATGTTCGTAAAAACATGAATTTTTAATCAGCACAGTAGGAGAAAAACAGTTGTAAAGTGTTTACATATAGCTGCTCTTGACTGTACCTAAGGGCACAGGCTATATCTGAGCTATGCTATGTTGAAAGCCGATACATCAAAACGTACGTGGAAACCAGATAAAAAGAAATAATCAGCTGTTTTTCAATGTTCTGCAATAGGTATATAAAATAAGCGAATCAAATGAGTCAAGTATTTACATCCGATGCAGAACTCTGATTTCGCTATCCCGATATACTCAAAAAAATTAAAGTCCTACCCTAAGCTTGAATGGATGATAAAATAATACATGTCGTATTTATTTTTCAATCCTCCGCAACACATCTTAAAACCTCTCTTTGCAAGTGTAAAGTAATGTTCCAGTTTTTGGAGGTACACCTTACAATTTTTGCTACTTAGTTTATGATTTACTTATCTCTACAGTATTTAATAACACCTAACCGCCTGAACAGAATCGCATGTTAAGATCAATAAATATCCCTGTATCCAGAGGTACTACGATCCATTCTACCTCCTATTTCAATTTACCAAATGTCTTGATTTAAATGGATATTAGTTTTATCAGCGGGCGTACAATAAAAGAATCCAGCGGGGCTACAGTCGCCAGTTCATTATCCAAATGGACTACAGCTATTTGATCCACTTATGTGATTGCCTGCAAGCATTATCTCTCCTTTGGTACATAGCTGTAACAGTAGAGCACCTACTTACGTTTTGGATGTTTGCTGTTTGTTGCTTGTATTTGTACTTAGCACACACGCCTGGCACGCTACTGACGTTGTCTTTCCTTCAATCAAAATAAAATGAAGGTCTTTTCATTTGGGCTACAGGTATTGTCCTTTTGATTTTAATTAAGCTGGATACTACATGACCCAAATATGCGATTTGTCATTTTAAACTGTTATTCTGTAGTACTATAATAGGCACTATCGTGGTAGGTACATATTATCACTCTCTCTCGAGCCATACAATTCATATTAGATCTCTATGGCTTGAGCACTCTGCCTGAGATTTCAAACTGACGTTTATCTTTTGGCTTGCTTTGCTTAAAGTGCCATCTTCTTACATGTCATAATCTTTCAAGTTGCAAGGCTTCATACGGGTTATTTCGCGAATAGCAATTTATAGATACTTTCCATACCGCTCGTGTAAGTGTAGGCTGCTCTGGTGAATTGAAGCCATAAGTCTACACCGTAACTCTCTCGCTTCTTACAATATTTCTACCTACTTATGCCGTATAAATATGTATGCACATAAATTAACGATGAACTTATAAGTGGTGCGCTCATTTAGATAGTGCTATTGATTTAGGATAGCATTGGGAAAAGAAATGAAAATGAGGTAAGGCCGGCAAACAATAGCCGCAACGCGTGATCGTAAGTATTCGTTGGAAGTTCATGTAAAGTATTTATTTTCCGAGTTTTCACATTTTGTAGAGGCTAACGAGATTTGCAGGTTCTGTGTGATGAGTAGTTATGTTTGCACTCGGATCTTGGAAGTTTTATTAATAAATTTTTTTGGAAGAGACAGACGGGGACAGATTGATCTTATATGAGGGCGATACCTATCATAAGATCATTCGGTCATTCCAGCAGAAATAGTGCCTACACGGAACCCAAATACAATTTATTTACGTAATAAATGTAACAGATCATTATATTAACTAAGCGTCGCTCTTATTAAAGTCCACAACGTTCACTCTTCATGTCCGTCACTCTGTCTGTACGTCTTCTGCATAGATTAATCAGACTTCTTCTGCCTACTCAGAGCTCGATTTTGACACATATATCCAGAGATACCTAGTTAATTTAATTATCTGAAGAATACTAAAAAGATACAAGGTATCAAATAATCAATATACTAGTTTTTTATACACGTGACGTGTTTTTGCTCTTTATATACCTAGTAGGTAGGTAAGAACGGTGTAACACAAACCAGCTTAAAACTAGGTGATTATAAAATTATTATAAACTTACTGCAACATCAGCAGTAAGAAATAGGTACATAATAAAAATTTATCAAATATACGGCATTCCGTACAAGCTAGAGCGATTTAAACGATGTTAGGAAATTTTATTTTATTTTATCTTTGGACTAGAGCAATAATATGCCGTTCCAGTTAAGTATGTAGGTTCAATACATTGTCCGGCGCATAAAACTCTGTTGAAATGTACGTCGGTGTATTATGGTTGGGCAGTTGCATGACACCAACCCTTTTTGTAAATTATCATTGATCCCAAAAAAAGCGATATGATAGTATGATACCTACCTCTTACGACTACAACTCAAAGAATAGAATAATATAATATCGAGGACTACAACTATCTACTGCGTAGCAGTATACTGCTGCTCATTTGTACAATTTTTTAACCGTATTCTATAAGTATGGCATTTTCTATGACAATTTAGAACAGTTCAGATGGACAGAAAGGCACTTGAGATGAATATTGATGCACCTGCGGCCTTATTGTCTATCGTTACGTAGAATAGGAATGGGCTTCATTTTGACATTTGAGTTCTATTCTGGTCGAATTCATCGGCTGGAACCATCAATGGGAATGAAAATGAAGTGACATGTCATTATCATTCAAGTTAGACAAATAAGGCGGCTGATGGTACGCTCCAGTGACTCGCTGAAGTGGGGACGCCCTTCTACGGCCGGGAGTGAGCCGGCTCCCCGATACTTTTAATTATTTTTTTAGTATCTTTCAGGACATACACGTGGAGTAAGGTATCGCGATCAGGGTATATAAAGTAACGCGTTAATCCTGGGTATCAACTATCTCCATTTCGAATATCATCTAACTACATCAAGTCGTTTTCCACGTAAAGTTACAAACTCCATAAGTATTCTATAGCAACTGTGTTTTTGCCAATTTGTAAATAGTTTATTTACTTATCGGATCCCGCTACATTATGGACCAACCAATCAAATTCCATGTCAGAACTCTTACAAACGACATACATTAATTCCGTCGAGTGAATCAAAAGAGTTGGACATCGTAGATATCAGGAGATACAACATAATGGACTGATCCAATCTCTTAGCTGGAGCCCGCCTACTTTAACTGAATACATGGCGTATATCTGCGAAATACCTACTTTCACTTAAGGATATTGTTTTTATTTAACGTTAATAAAATGTTCGGCTTTTATGTCAGTATCTAATGAAATCGAGCTTTTTGCTTTTTGAAGTAAGTGATGAATAGCTACGAAAACCAAATCACTTATACGTCACAGAATGAAGGTTCTAGATTTAGTAATTTTATGACTTTTGCAGTGTAATACCACACCTAAGCCAGTTATTCAACTCTGAAACAGTAGTGTGCAAACATTACTGTGTGTCGATTTGAAGGGCAATGTTTCCAACGAAACGTGTAGCGTGTCTTGCCCTACTGATACCATTATTATGGTCTATTTTGTAAGGCAACACACTGGAGCTAAAAACAAAAGAACATTCGTGACATATGGGTATACATTAAGAAAATGGCTATAAAAATTAAAAAAAGACAAGCCCGCTGAGTTTCTTGCCGGATATTGTCAGTCGTGGTCGCGTTCCGATCCGGTAGTAGTTTTAAAAAAAAATGTATAATGTCAATTTGGCCCCAAAGGCCTATACAGAATAAATGATTTGATTTGACTTGAAACTACAGGGCAAGAGGTCAGGGTGACAGTGCAATGCATAACGAAGGTTTTGCACTGTTGTACATACTAAAGATAAAAATTCTAAATGGCACTGAACTGTTATATATGAGAAAGCGCGACGACGCTTAAAATTATACGAGCGATTTGCTCGTTTCGTACAAAAAAGTACATAAAAACTTAACATCAGATTTAAAAAATGCAGGTAACATTACTAAGAATAGGTACTGAATACCTGTATTAGGTGGTGAATTAGGTACTATAGGTATAGCTTTTTATATGGTTACTCATCAGCATAAAAGAAGCACAGTGACGTTCAAATGACAACAGAAAAATATTTTTCCTAAAATAAGGATTGAAATTGGTAGTTTCACGGCACAGGATTCATGTAAAAAGTGTATGCTATTGTTGAAAAAGTTAAATGCGAAGTTAAAATAAGAGAATATTTGCTGACGTGAGTAGGTACTTGTAACAGACAATACGTAACGTGTTAATGGAACATCATGACATAATGCGCCTACGGTGGCATACCGACATGACGGTAAGTCATTAATTTCCTAAAATGGATAAAACTTACGTGACTCAAAAAGAAATTTAAACTTGAAATCCTTTATAATTTAAAATTATTTTTTTTATATAAATTCAAAATTAAAGTCTTTTAACCAATTTTAATCTTATTAAACTCGAGCATACATACACTAACGTAACAATGCGAGTTTGCAAGGACGATGTATTGGACCTGCATTATTATTTATTTACCATAATAATAATAATAGTTACCGCAGGGGCGGCTTTGTGGCGAGCCGTCGGTGAGTGGCGACACCGCGGACCCTGATTCTCCCTAGTCTCTTCCATAACCCACTATCTTCTTATCACTAATAAAATCATATCAATAGCCTTGCCATTTTACCCATTTTTATAATACGAGTAGATATACCATGTCACCATCCATCCAAAAGTTTCTGTTTTTTATACTACTTTGTATTTTTATACCAAACAGGCCTCTAAGTGTTGGCTACAGACCCACGTATGCCTTTGTAAAAGACTGGAGGAAATCCGTGAAATTTGTTGAATAAAAGGAATAATAATAGATAATAATTAGGTATTATTATTATATAATATATTATATAATATAATAATAATTTAACATACTTATTATTGTAAATAATATACACTCGAAGTTTTAGACAAGTACGTCTACCTGGGACAGACTGTCTAATTAGGTAGGTCAAACTTCGACAAGGAGGTCGCACGAAGAATCCAGCTCGGATGGGCAGCGTTCGGGAAGCTTCGATCCATCTTTTCGTTCCCAATACCTCAGAGTCTGAAAACCATGGTTTTCAACCAGTGAGTGTTGCCAGTGAAGACTTATATATGGCACTGAGACGCGGCCCCTTACTGTGGGCCTCATTAACAAGCTTAAAGTCGTTCAACGAGCAATGGAGAGGGCTATGCTTGGAGTTTCCCTGCGTGATAAGATCCGAAATGAGGAGGTCCGTAGAATAAATAAGGTCACCGACATAGCTCTCAAATTAGCAAGTTGAGTGGCAATGGGCAGGCCACATGGCTCGCAGAACTGATAACTGATGGGGAAGAAAGTTTCTCGAGTGGCGACCACGCACCGGAAGACGAAGTGTAGGCTAGCCCCCCCGCTAACGACGACCTCGTCAAAACCGCGGGGAATCGCTGGTTGCAGCTAGTAGCCGTTCCAACTGGCGTTCTACGGGGGAGGCTTATGTTCAGCAGTGGACGTCTTCCGGCTGATAATGATGATGATGATCTAGTTTTACTATTGCTATTGTTTTTAGATGTATAATTCGACTGAATGAAAACGATCACAACAATAACGATGACGACGACGACGACGATAAAGTTGAAGATGAAAGTGATATGGAAATTGATTGATAATAAAAAAAACTCTACCATAAATTAAGTATTTATAAGTTGTACCTACTGAAATAATAATTGCAGTAGGTAATACCTACAGCTAGAACCTACGAGCTAGAACATATTACCTAATATTTAATCTACTTTATAACGCCTCTAGGAACACACGTGGAAGATGAATCAACAACAATTCTTGCTTAGTGGCATATTTCCCTTTGAACACTCAATATTGATTACGTGAATACACGGTAATCGATCAATTTACGTGAATGTACTAAATAATAAAATATTATCTGAGAGGACGGCAATGCCCCCTCCAAGTCGAGCAAAAAAGCGCCATGGCCGTACCATCCTTTTCTCGAAGCATTTCAGGCCATTTTCGACCCCCCATTTTCAAACTTTGTTGTGGATAAAACTAAAAGCCTGATTTTTTAGTAATCAAGTACCAATACGGTGTATTTCATTCTATTTCAACCAGTAGTTTAAAAATTATAACTAATCAAATTTTCTTAATTTTGTCACTCACTGACTGACTGACCGATCATCCAAACTCTAAGGCACTTCTAGCAGACATAGAAACTTCAAATTTAGAATACAATTAGTCTTTGGTACCGAACTGCAAAACTAGAGGCACCACTTGTAACGTCACTTGATTTTTGTATTGACTTTTGTAATGTTCGCTATCGGCTGATAATGCGCTGATCTGTTAAAACATTGTAATAATGACTAGCTGGTTTTTTATTTGGAAAATGTAGTAATAAAAATAAAATGTAATAATTAAGTAAAGTTAAATTCGGTAATCACTGTAGTTCACTGTTGCGTGTTTAGTGTTAGATTGGTTAAATTACTTGGACACTGTTTTGTAATCTGTCTGTGTTGAACACCTGAACTTCAGAATAGTTGGACCGAAGACCTAGTTGGATCAATCAATCAAGCAAACTATTTATTTGTCAAACATGTGTTTACATACTCTTAGCATGTAAGGTCTTATAAAGACATAGGTAGCTCATACAAGTTTTGCCTGGCAGGGCATACAAATATATAAAATGTATTACAAATAATGTCATTTATCAAATTATATATATTTATTATCAAATTATTAAAATGCGATTTTGCTCACTGATATTTAACCTGTAAATATTTAATTCTAGTTTCAAAAATGTTACGTAATATATTTTAACTTTTAAAATGTTCAGTTTTATTGAATAGGTACATCTACCCATAATGTTAATTATTTTGATTCATAATAAATATATATTTCAGTCTATTAATATATAATATTCCTGTTTATTATTTTATCTCCTAAAGTGTTCTCACTGCTGAAGTGAAAAGTTATGTTTCTTACACGAGAGCAAAGATTTTGCATCTCGTGCCTTTGAATCCTGAGCAAGCATTCAACTGGAAAGGATTCAACGATTGAATCACGAGCATAAAAAAACGACTTTGCTCTCTTGTTGCACAAATAACTATTGTATTATATATAATGATATTTAAATAATGGCAAAACCAACCATAATCCCTTATTTTTTTCGCAATTGAAAACCTCTTCACTAACAATAATAATTATTCGTCGGAAATGGGATTTCGGATTAGAGTCCGCGGCTGATGAAGAATCTCCAAGATGGATGAAACGAAAACAATTAAGATTTTTTTTATTAATACAGTTGCATTTACCGGTAAACCGACATTTTAATTTCGATTATGATTTGATGAGGGGGATTAATATTCCAATTGAATGCCCATGAAGCTTAAAATGTTTCGTTGCAATATTACTTATATCTGCTCCTGACAAAGTGCATCAGACGGAATCAGCTGCTACATCAGATGTGGGGGAAGTAGTTTACCTGATGGTTGCAGCTCGTAACCAGATTCGCGTGGCCATGGTAATATTATAAAATTACCGTGGCGTGGCTGCGCTATTCGGATAATATTTAATATTAATACACCCCAGACAAAGGTATAGGGTGTAAGGTATAAGTATGTGGAGTCCTATTCACTAATACCTGTATAAAATGTACATGCGTCCATGACCTATACACTCGTGCATTTGATATTATACTTTAAGTGTTTGTTTCTAAGACCTTTAAATATAAATCACATTTGCCTTGACAAGATCCCAACGCGTGTTTTGGGGACTGCCGATAGATGTGAAAACTAAGTACGTAACTTGAAGCGTTCTGCGACGATGACGCCAGTCCGTGATTTTTGTTCACCCAAAAAGTGCTCAACGCGCCTAAAGAAGTTTTCAGTACAAAAAAATTAATAGAGATTATACGATTCTGCCGTGTTGCCAATCAAAATATGGTAGTATTTTTTTATATAATAATGTATGTCGCGATATCGTTTTATAAGTGTTAATTTTTTATATTCGATAAATTAATCCATTTATATCGTAGCTGATACCTAAATGAAAAAAAAAACAAACTGTTTTTTACCATACGCGGTACCAAGTAGTATTCTTTATTCTGTGGAGTATTGTATATTTATATTATATAGCATTGCGTATATTAGATAGACGAGTATGTATTTAATATATGTTAGGTAGTGTTCATCACACAACAAAATAGGTATAAATTATTTCATTACAGCATTAATTAACGACTGTAGGTATGCCGAATTTAAATTATTTTATCTAAAGTATGTCAACTCTTACGTGCGTAAACTTATATATAATACCTATTTCTAACAGCTGTTAGAAATAGGTATTCTATTCACAACATCGTTAATTAAAAGTTAACAGAGCGGGCGCCTTATATTAAATGGTTTTTCATCTATGACATCGCAGTGCCACTACTTAAGGCAATTGAACACCCTTTAGAATTTTAGCAGTTTGTTGTAAAACGCTGACAAAATAAATTTAAAATGACATTACATTAAAAATGTTTCGATGGTATTCAAACACAATCACAAGTAATTTATCGAATAAGCACCAAATCCAAATTCCTGAACATTCAGTCAAAAGACCAATATGAAATGGTCCGTAGAAACTTTTCTAAATTGCATACAAAATGTCCCCAGCAGAGTAACGGCTTCTGACGGCTATTACTTACAACGCAATATCAAATTGCTTTCAATTTATTTCGCAATTGCCGTCTTTGAGTTTCGCTTTGTAGGGGCCTCTGACGTCGGTCCGAGGCAACAATAAAATGTATTCGTCTCCGGAATGTTTAATATGGGGAAAAGTTTAATAACGCGTCCGGGCGGGCGAGCCGCCCAATGCTCGGCCACTGGGCGGCCGGCGTAAGGCGCGCGGTGCTCGGGCGGTCAGCGCGCCTTACAGCCGACGACGATAAATCAAATCTTTTACCTTCTACATCACTAAGAAAATCCTTATTACATTCGCAAACATTTGCTTTGACTTACAGAAAAATAGCTGTCCAATTACATTCCCTAATACTCGTACGTACATTAAGCAAAGCATTGCTACGCTATATTACCTTTATGATTTTACGGGGTGGCATTGTCATCGTTGATAAAACCCCATAAAAAAAAGATTAAAAAAAAAAAATACCTAATATCGGTGATAATCGGTTTTGATATTGAGTGTCTAAGTTCCGAGATTTTTTAAACAATATAACGTTTGCAGGTTGCATAGATATTATAGCTTGTATTTACGAACCCACAAACCATTTCATTAGTGTTTCTTGCATCATGACAATGTATTGAGTGTTTAGTCGTCAACGGACGCAAACCTAGGTATATTGCAAAAAATACTTATGGGTAACTATTTTTTGCCTGAGGCGGTTAGCCATTGTATCATTAGTGAGACACCTGGCAAGCTCCAGACTCCTAGAATTCTGAATCCACACATAAGTTATGTAGACCTCATAACGATGGCTGAAACAATCTTTTGCGTCGTAGAACTGGAACAATAGCAGCAATGTAAACTGACCAGCGGTGGGTGTTCGTTTGTTGTCTGTGTAATTGGAATCTTCACAAGTACGCCGCGAGTGTAGCTCATCAAGACGCAGCTCTGAAACTTGGCCGGAGCCTGACGCCGACACAATGGTTCCCTGACGTTAATTAAATGTTAACAAACGCCCTCGTCGCCTAATTGGAACTGTTGCCTGTTATGCTTACCTTTCGACGGGGAGAATAACTTCCAAGCTTGAAGACTCCCAGACTTTTTACTTTAGATTCTTTGAACGAGTGAGACTCCTTCACTACTCTATTGTTTTAGTAAGGATTGGAGAAAAAAAAGCCAGCATACAGTAGCTGTCTACTCGGCCATTTCTGACAGTCAAATTATGAAACAAATTTTTAATGTTTCTTTGGAAATAAATTTATTTTGAAGCATAATAAATCAGTTACGATATTTTGCCGTTTTTACCAAAACCTTCATGCGCGAGTCCGACTCGTACTTAGCGGGTTTTCAACCGACTTCCAATAAAAGGAGGAGGTTCACAATTCGTCTATTTCTTTTTTAAGTTTGTTACCTCAGAATTTTCGACTGGGTGAATCGATTTTGAAAATTTAATTTTTGTTTGAAAACTGGTACTTTGCGCGGACCACACGCATTTAAATTTCATCAAATTTGGTCCAGCAGTTTTTAAGTTACACTCCAATAACTGAAAAATGTTTGATTTGATAATTTGATGATATCACCATTGACGGTGATTGACATCGGTCTCGTAATTAGTAACGCAATGTGAAAAAAAACTTTTACTAAGAAATGGAACCGACTTCAACACTAAAATGTGTGAAATAACTTGTTGAAGTCGGTACCATAGTTCAAAAGAACCTATTATCACAATATTGTGTGCATGGTACCGACTTCGATAAGTTATTTCCACATATAGATGCTCGAAAGCAAGCAAGAATGGAAAAAGAGAAGAGAAGGGCCATGTAAATTGCCATTCTCTTCGCTTTTTCCGCTTTTTACGTGGAGGCTGTTAGTGTTGTCATTGCTGCTAGTGTTGTCGCTACCGTAACCTAAAGTTCCGTAAAAAAATGGTAAAAACGGGACCTTAATTAGTATTAGACTTTGCTGCCCGTCCGGCTGTATCTCATGTACCGTGATAGCTAGACAGTTGACATTTTCACAGATGATGTATTTTTATTGTAAAATTAACAATAAAAATAATTAATAGGTAGGAATATTGCGTTCGATAACGATTTCCTCCATGATGTAATATGAGCACACGCGTGGCTATCCTTGGCGTTCTGAACACGACTAGGTAGTCGTAGTTTGTTCGGTCCAACCATCCACACGTCGGATTCGGTACAGAGCAAACCATGTTCGATGTGCAAACTAGCGGACCGAGGCGGACTCAATTAATAATAATAATGTTCGCAGGACTACTGTACATTCGGTTAGATTTGGTACGGAAGCAAACCAAGTACGTGGTCCGTTCGCACCAAATTCGAGCGTGGCATTCAATTATTGAAAGCGTATCATAGCAAGTAGTAGTCAGTAGTATAGCACGAACCCGGAAGATGACTTTAAAAATAAAAAATGAGACAAAAAAATAGCATAACGATTTAAATAAAAGTAAATTTGGGTTAATTGACGCGAAATAGAATAATTTTCAGACAGAAATTTGATAGTATTAAATTTCGAGACCGTTTTGAATATTATGTTAGATTTTTTTTACCGATCGGTAACATAGCAATTTGTCTGAAAATTGTTGAAGTTGAACGTTATAAAATGAGTTGTCCAGATATCGAAAAAATTATATCAGAAAAGATTTCTGTAGCACCTTCTTTATCAAAAAACTTTTTTGATAAGTACTCCGTAATTGTTTAAAAATCGTATTCAGGCATGTTTTCTTTTAATGTTATTAGTAAACGGTAGGTACATTTTTTTTTTGTCCCGGGGAAATCCTTTATGGATACCACCCACCACGGGGAGGGAGGTGGTTATGTGGGAGTCCGTATACCCACCAAAACCCCGGGGTGTTCCGTCACCGCCGCCCTCGGCGGGAACGCGGGACAGATTTTCCACACGACCGCGAACCCGCCGTGGCTGTCCGTTGCCGGACCCTTCTCTTCGCGGCACGCCAGAACACATGGCGCGCCGCAACTGCCTCGGAGACCAAACTCGCCAACAATGGGCGCCAGACTTCCCCGTGTCTGGACGCCCGTGGTCTCCCTGCGGTGGGTCGGATACGTAGCCCCACCGCCTGCTACGTCAGCCACAAGGGATAGCCCCCCGCGACCCCACCTCCTCGAGTCTGCGCCGACCGCCCGGACCCCACCTCCTCGAGCCTGCACCAAAGTGTCCGGGCCCCCCTCCTCGAGCCTGCGCCACAGCGCCCGGGCCCCACCTCCTCGAGCCTGCGCCAAAGCGCCCGGGCCCCACCTCCTCGAGCCTGCGCCAAAGCGCCCAGGCCCCACCTCCTCGAGTCTGCGTCAAAGCACCCGGACCCCGCCACTCCTATGTGGACTTGGCGGCCAAAGCCCATAGGAGCGGCCCGCCTGAGCCGGCCAGCGCACCTCAACGCCGGCGCGGCCCCTGGGTTCCTCTTGGCTTCACCGTGGTGATAGCCATGGTTACTGAGCCCCCTCCCCGCCACGTCAATGCGAGAACCCTTCGGGGGGGGAAAAACGGTAGGTACTGCGATAAGCGCTTTTAACTACTAATCGGAACTAAAAATCTAGCCATTTAGATGAATTTTTTGATGATTACACGTATAAAGGAAACTCGATTTTATCTTCAATAGACTCCAATACCTACCGATTGAATAGTTAGTTTTGTGAGGCGAAACCTTGTTTGTTACAAGGTTTTGCCTCACAAAACAAAACACAAAATGTCTATGTTGTCAAAATTATTAATTATTTTTTTCTCTGACGCGTATCCACCCTAGACGACCAACAAATACATCCTCATCATCACTATTGTCTTCAAAAGAGTGCTCTTGGCCTTTATATTGTTGATGTGCACAATCTAAACTATATATACGTAATAATAATGCTCAACTTCAACTCTTGGTTATGGCCTTGGAAGATGTTCTTCCCCAACAACTCCGCCAATGTCAGGTTGTAAGATAGACCTTGAAATGCAGAGAATTGGTACGGCGTATTAATAGTTATAAACTGCAGAGATTTTATTACGCTGTAGAGGCTGGACCTGCGGCGCGTTGGCGCGTATTCCCGCCAAAATGGACTCGAAAGCGAGGTAAGAATAAATATTGGATTTAGAATTAATTATGCTATTGTTTTCTTAAACTTTTTGAAACATAATTAAAATAGGAACTATAGATATAACTTAAGTAACTTATATTGTTGTGTTTTGTTTTGTGTAGTTGTGTTCATGCCCTTTACAGTTTAAAATATTTAACTTTAATTCTAGGTTTCAAAATTCGAGAATCAGAGCTATGTTAGAAAAATGCAACGATTGATCTCAATCATACGTATACATGAACAAAGAAAACCAGCCACCACCACCTCATCAACTGCAATCTTCTACCGAGGTATGCAATGAAAAATTCTTATGCAGTATAGCCAACATCCCAAAATATGCAACGCCGTTGCAAACGCGTTGGTGCTGATTCACTTATGAATGAACGGCGAATAAATACCGAAGAAATGGCTTTCATCTGTAACGAAACGATGCTCCCACCATCCTGTAGCCTCGCGGAGTCCTGCGATTCACCTTTTGTGTCATATGATACCCATGATGATTTGTCTCCAACACCGTTTATCAATTCACCAACAGGAGATTTTTCGTCCGATGATTCGGTAAAAGATAAAAATTATTGCCCGAGTGAATCTTCATTAGACGATGAAGACCAACCATGCAACAAAAGTTCCCGTCATAAACCAGCCATAGACTTAATTGAACCTCGCAAAGAAACCAACACAATACAGCTGGAAGCTGTTCTTTCACTTGATGCCCTTGCTATTATTACAGCGATAACCGACTCTACCAATGAAAATCGAATCAGCTCACGAGAAAAAGTTAAAACAGAAGCAGGAAAAGTTATTGAGCTATAACGTGAATACTGGTTGTGGGGAAAAATGCACGAAAAGATGTTCGGCTAAGTTAAAATTAGATGCGCGTGAAGAAGTCAAGAGCAAGCAAGAGTATACATATATTAAAAGACATAATACAAATTTGTTTTCAAAGAAACAACTATGATATGCTTTATAAAAATGCTGTAAACGATGAGGATTACAAAGTTCTCCGATTCATGACCGACAAATATTTGAAAAATACTGATATTATAAAACAACAACTTAAAAGCGCACCTAAAGGTGCAAGAAAGGCAAGACAAAGCGGTATCGTGAATGCACTGAAGGATATCACTGCACCACACAAAATGCGATTCTGGCATGAAATGCCTGAAAGCGCCTAAAAAAGGGTACACGTTGATAGTTACGGTTGATTAAGATTACAATAAATGATAGGTAAGAACTTTTAATTAAAGATATTTTTGTAACTTTGAGACTGATTTTGCATACCAAACTTCTTAAATAAGTGTTATGCCGTAATGTACCTACATTACAGTAAGCCTATTTTAGTAATTTTATTATGTTCATTTAAGATGTGCCATTTATTTTGCAAGATTATTAAATATATTAAAAAACAATGATACCTAGGTTAGTAAGATGTTATTAAACAAATACTATGTATAAATAATATTGTGATATATTGTTAGTTGCTGTACGTTTCTATATATATATTGTGTGTAATCTAATAATTAACATAACTTTGTTTTTACCATAATATATGCAACCTATTAATTTGTAATTCGTACATGGTTCCTATTATTTTAAGTTTGATGCTCATAAGTATATAAGTTAATAAAAGAAGAATGTTACAGAGTAAAAGGTTTTGTTTTGTTTGCTAACCTTTATTTTCTCATTTCAATAGAGAAATAACATAAGAAAAAGTTACGGTTAGCTGTTCAATTCACATTAAGTTACGACAATTTAGACAGTATCACCTACACTTAAAAACAGTTACTACAAAATGTTTATCTCAAGACTGTGTTCAAGTCTAGAATAATGAATTGAAATTTTGGGTTTCGAAACGATAATTAGGCAGTTTAGGGTCCTTAACGTTTTTTTTTTTAAATATATTTATTCGATTCTAAATGAAATGCAATTCAAAAAAAAGGCTATGTGATTTAGCTGTCTTTAAGTTACAAAATTGTTGATAACTGTGACCAGTCTTCAAACCTCCATGCGGTTTTAATAAAATACAACACTATAAGGCGACTGTACTTCAGCTAACCGTGTTTAAAGTTTGCAGATAGTCTCTTTTTGAAATTGATAACCATAGTTAAAACACAAAAAGTTAATTTAAAAATCAAATGATTAAGTTGCGTTCCAATGCAATATATACACTTTCAAGCTTATAAAATACAAAACATTTTGGTATATCAATAAAAACTGTAAGTCTTCAAAAAGTCTAGAAAACAACATTTCCCACGTTTTTGCTCATAACGAACATTTTGGGTTTGTAACTTAGCGGCCTTTTAAAAATCGGACGGCAGTATGGTATTTTAACACTTTGAAAAAAATATTGGTATAATACGAAGATTATTAAATGACGTTTGATATATCCAAACTCATAATGATGCCCGTATCCCTTTCTGAAAATCGCTATAATGTTGTATTTTCAATAACCATCCAGGTCTACGTTACGTAGAACCAAAACAAATAAAAGGAACTTTGAATATGTACATTAAGAGATAACAACTGTACCTATGTAACAATAATATTGCCATCGCAAATAATCTAAGCTACCTATCTAATCAAGGACGTTGTATCACCGTCCTTGTTCTACACTAGCCTAGTGGCGGAGGTAAAGGTTGGAGGATAACGGTAGACGGCAAGATCTTGAGTTTCCACTGTTGAAGTGACCGGTTCATTAACTAAAACCTTAGAGATTTTAAAACCGTTCTTGGTTTACTAAGACTAAAACAACAACGGCGAGTTTGCCCGTTGCAGGTTTAAAAATTGCTAAAAACTTTGTTACGTCGGGTATCCCTATGGCTAATTGTAAAGCTCACTGACAGTATAATAGTCCCCGGAGGTAGTGTTTTGTTATATTTAGCTGGCCAGCGAATTTTTGGGAGAAGGGAAGTTTATTTAAGCAGAGCACTGTTAACGTAAACTGTAAACTGGGGTGCCCGTCCAGTGACGCTGTAAATGCCGGTAGAGGCGATAGTCCATGCGAAAAAAAACCTAAAGTGGTCTGTCTCAAGGTGGCAACACTCATGAACACTGTCAGGCAGGCAGCTCACACATGCCGTGGTCCGTTTTGCGATAATTTTGCTCACAGTGCTATCGTCTACCAAAGCTGGTCCGAGACAAATATCGCGATTTTGACAGCTCGTGGCACTGTAAGCGTGTTGTTAATTCGGACCAGAGTTGTAGCAATAACGAACCATTTGCGCGCGAAAAACAAATTCATAAAAATATCGTGCATGGTGTGAAGGTTAACTATGTGGTGTGTGGATTAAAAAGAAATAATGGAATGGATGGACTGACTTTTACAACTTTTACATCAAAAAGAAGGGACACCAGTAAAGACATTGTAGAAATAAACAAACACCTGTCACTTTTGACAGAACGCTCACGACGATTATGGTGTAGAGCATGGTTCATGTAATCGTCAATATGACGGCAGTTAAGACGTCATCGATGACGTATCGTGGGCCATCGTAATCACGCTAACGGTGAAAGGGACCGACTGTTATCGCGCTAATAGCGATTATGGCTCAATTGGGACCGTACTGACACAGAGGGACGCGTTCAGAACCTCGGTTTTCAGTGTTCTCTTGTATGATATTAAAACATGAATTTCTCAATAATAATATTGCAAAAGTGTTTGAAATAATTTATTCGAAAAGAAGTCACTTACCTATTCCATAAATTTCAAATTCTCCAATTAACGTGGGAAACTCAAAAAGATGTTTTAGTGGTAACACTGAAAGTAAATTACTATAGTCGGTGTTTTATTTCAGCTTTTGTGTTAAGTATTTATGTCAATATAATTGCATAAACAGTAAATTTACATGTGAAAAGTTATTCCGCTTTATTGATTATGTTTTTTTGACCTTGAAACTCACTCTTTCACTCCGCATTTACCCATTTTGGAGATCGTTTTTATCGCGTGTCACTCTGTTGTCATCACGCTGAGGCTGATCTGAGCTGATCATCAGTGCTCAGGCTGAGCACTGAAACTGAACTGAACTGATGCTAGCTAGACAATGGCTGTGGCCATATGTGCAGTGCAGTGGCAACAATTTGGCGCGGTAATTACTAATCTAGTGTAATATATAAATCAATGCTCAGAGTGCGGTTTTTTAGTTGTTTTCTAACTCGCTCTGAGGAGTCTGAGGTACGGAACGACACGGGTGGTTTTCTAACCTCAAACAGACTTTGACAAAATCGACATTGACAGATCACTTTATCCTTACCTAATTTTCTTTGAAAAGAGAGAAAAAGAAGAAGTTTGTTGTAGTCTATTGGTCAAAGTTATGTCAGATGCGGGCTGCAACCTTTTACCGATCGATTTTGATGGTTAAAAAGTTGCGACGCTCCGAGGTTCGGAACACTCGAGTTAGAACAACCGAGTGCTTTACCCTGAGGTTCGGAACGGCGCGTTAGTGCGAAAAGTTGCACTCCGAGTGCGCTCTCACCGAGGTTCTGAACGCGGTCCTGATATATAAAAATATATATAGGTAAATCTATTTGTTTAGCTCAGTGACTCTGAGGTCGGGGTGCGTTCTTATTTATCGTCCGACAACGTGATCGCCCGGGGTGCGTTCTTATATGTCGCTCGACGACGACGCACCGGTCACCCCACGAAATCGGTGGATAAATATCGCCCTGACGTTTCATTTGACAGTTAGGACTTGAGTTTTGTTTGTTTTTTAGGTTACTTTTGTATTCTGTAGACTTATATTTATGTTTTAGTTGTGTGCCGTGGAAAAGTCATAATTGTTGATAAATTTCTTCCGAGCGAGTGAGACATTTTAAGTAGTGTTCAGCCCATATAGTAGTACTTATATAGGGCAAGTTCAACCGCTGCGGTGTCGCTAAGTTGCAAAATATGTGAGTTAATATTTGATGATCTATGTCGGGTGTGTCTACAAGATCAAGCCGGTTTGTATAATAAACTCATATTTATTCGAAATGAGATTTGTGCTTGTATGTTTTTCATTTTATGTCCAAAAGCTAAATAACACTTGGAATTTAAATCATAGTCTAGTGCCCTTACCAGTCCCCAAACTTCTCAAGATATTTTTTTCGTTTATATGCACTAACTATTTTTAATCTGACTTTTATAGGTTCTTTGCGTTTCGCGAACTCTGACTACTTACCTCCGAATTTTTTTGATGAATACCATTAAAAAAATTAGGCGGTTTTTTAATGTATTTAATGCATGCTGTATCCTAATTAAATAGTCATCGTTATTTAACAATCGCTTATGTAACACATAGTTATATAAATTTTCTAAAATCAGTGCTTGCTAACTTTGTTATTTAGCATGACCTAAACTTATGTACTATATTTATGTAACACTTTTCTTTTTAACATTTAATATTGTAATGTAAGTATTGTGTATACCATATTGTTGAATCACTAGAACTCTTTGTGAACAAGTTTGACCGAGGAAGTGCTGCCATCATACATATTTCTACTGCCAAGCTAAGGAAGAATATACTCACCCATTAGTTTTTATGTAAGTAAATATGTATTATTTGTACATATTATTTTGATGGAGTTTGATAAATAAATTGGGGGTGTATTAAGTCTTGACGTAGGGTTATTAACACATTAAATTATAACTATAATGCATTTGTTTAAAGACAACAAACACATAATTATTGTCTTCTTTTCATATCAATGGGCCGAGTCGAAATAATAATCTCACTAAAACAAGATTTTCAATTTATCTGAATTTTGAGTAGGATGAGGAGGCATAATATAATTAAATTCACAAGAGTCAGTCAGAGAGAGTTTATTCTGTCTCTATCATTAAGCCGGGTCCGCAGCGCCAATTTTCTAACAAAACATGTTATTAAAATAAGTTCGCAAAACATGTTAGCAAAACCGCTAGTCCGCTGCGCCGACGAAGAAGACGTGGAAGCTGTTATAGCAATAGTAGACATAGATTAATCAGACTATATCTAAAGAATAGTAGATTTAGTTTTCTAAATAAAAACAGAAATAGATTCCTGGTCCGACTCTACATGCAACCTCGTTCGTTCAATATATATGATAGAGAACAAGAACTTATTATTTTCTTAATTCTACTACCTACATCACAAACTAAAGAGAACTGTCACATACAATTATTTACAATCTTCGAACGGTAATGACGTCTTCCTCTACTGAGCGCTAACACAATATGCGTCATTTCCCCTCCCCGCAGGCGAACGCGGGGATGTTATCCATTCGTCTCGGCAAACACGTTATTGTATTTTTGCTAACAAAACTTTTTTGCCACGTATTTGTTATTATTTGGCTAGCAAACAATGTTATACTGTTAACACGAAATTACAGCGCAGCGGACCCAGCTTTATAATGTAGTATTCGGTAAGTTCTTAGCCCACTTACACCACTCTGCTCCCTCCTGGCAAAAGGAAGAGAATCATTTAAATATGGGCTTTAAATATTGCTCTTTAGATGTAATTTATTTACATTGGCAACATAAAATAGCTGACAGCGAGCTTTTCAAATTTCAGATACTTCTCTACATTCGCTACAAGATCAACAGTTGTCCCAAGAAGCAATCCATAGAGCCCATTGGAGCCGGCCTGTACTACAACTAATTAATGCATATAAAATCCATAAACATATTTTTGAGAACTCAACAATAATGAATGAAGTTATATGGAGAAAAATTTCAAATGCCATAAACCACCACACCGCAGGAAGTTCTTAATAAATTTAAAATAAATTTGAGTTTCTATTAATTCTTCTTCGCTGTTATCATCGTCGTGATCACGATTTATTGCTATAAATTTTTTTACGGCATTTGCTGCAGCGCAGAAAATAGTTTTAACAACCTGGCGATCCATCGAAGTGCGCATAGTAGGTATACTTAAATCCTCTAATTTTCACGATACCTAATTAGGAATTTACACGCTCATCGACTAGTTTGCCCGCGCAACAAAACTGCAAGGATTTTTGAGGTCCAAAGTGTCGGCGCAACAATTGTTGCAAGTAAGTGTCACGCTCGTTTTTCTTTTGTTTATTTTTTAAAGTCATCCCAATGTTTAACCATAGAGTTTAATTCTTTAGCGTAATATATTTTCTTTCTATGGCAACACTACACACGGACATGTTCTATCTGTGAACTTTAAAAAAAAAATATAATCAATGTTTATATTTTCATCTGTGTTTTGGCGGCGAGGTTATGTTTTGTGCTATAGTTTTTAGTGAATTAATCGGGTTAAACTCATGATTTTGATACAAATTAAACATGAATATGATCGTGAATGTGTAAGGAATACTGTAAATATGTGATTTAGTTCTGACATCAAAATTTTACTATATAAATTTGTCACGAACCGACAACACTCGGTAAGCTAATTTCTCATTGTTATGATTGGTTATGATTTGCTTTATTTTGAATAGATTATACTTTTACATAGTAAAATATCACAGAAATAATGTTGTCAAGTAATTACACCCACTCAGAATATGATAAATACGCCATATCATGTCAGGATCGATAAAAAATCGAAGTCACGTGACAGTTAAATTCGCTTGTACTAAAAATTCAAAATTTGTAATTTTTTTTAAATATTTCTGATATATAATTATTCTTTGAAACCTAGTTTGGTTTGTAGGATTTCTAATAAGAATTCCAATAAAATAAAAAAACCAACAAGAAAATTTATATTTCATACAAAAAAAAAATTTTGGAAATCACCATGTATAAGTCTAGAAAATGGGCCCCCAAGTTGAAAAAAAAATCATTATTGGCCGAAATTTCAAAGTAGCTCTTATTTTTTATGTAATTATTAATAACCTAAGCATATGTTACTAGGTAAAAATAATATTTCTGTTCTAGATATTCAAAATATTTATAAATATCAAATCAAAGTCCTGTCTTGGGAAGCATTATTTATTGATAAAACTTAATTTTTGTGGTCAGATTGCAAGTTTTTTTTATGATATTATTTCTTCTACGAATTCAAATATTTGAATGTAATTAGATAGATATGTGTTTTTACTATTTAATTACCGCAAAAAACCTATAGGTATTAATGTAAAATTTTTAAATTACAATTTTTTTCCACATCAATTCTGATTTTTTCGGCTACGTCAAGTTTGTCCTCGTGTAACATAACATTTTACTAATACATTTGACATGAATGTTTATGTATCAGATTCCTTGGTTATTCAACTATCTCTGACAAAAATTTCGTCTCTTAACTCGCTATAGGTATGGCACAAGAGCCATTTATTCCCAACTCGGCGCAAACTTTTGACGCGGGCGCAGGTCGTAACACTCGGGAGCAATCACGAGGGCGCCACAGGGCTCCTTAGGCAAGCTAGTCGTCATGCTACGCTAACCTCTCTACAAATATCAAAACTTCAAATAATTGACGTGTCAGCGATTTTGACAGTGATAGATATGATACAGAGCCGTTCTTAAAAGGCGGATGACGAGCATCGCTCTGCTTGGACTTGGAGCGATCATCCGTTGTCGGACGATAATTAAGAATTGATTAAGAACGTACCCTGAACGCGCCCCAGCTGTCTGCCAAACCAAATGTCTTTGATAGTTATATATTACCTATAGTGCGTTCGAATAGATCACTTCTTATCGTTTTTAGCGAAAATAACGCTAAAAACGCTCACAAGGGGCGTTCGAATTGGGAATCTGTGGGTGAAAATGTCGTTCATGCCTCTTTTTAATTTCACCCACGTCCGGAGCATAGTTATTTGTGATCGTTATTTGATAGCTATGTATTTGACAGCATTATCATGCGATTTTAGATCTTATGCTCAGTTGAGCGTTCGTTCGAATAGGGTATGGGCAAAAATGGCAAAAATAACGTTTTTGAGCTTTACGAACGCTTTAACAAAAGAGCCATCAATGACAACTCCACCAATGCCCTCATAAAGTGCGTTCGAATAGATCACTTCTGAGCGTTTTTGGCGAAAATAACGCTAAATACGCTCACAAGGGGCGTTCGAATAGGGAATCTGTGGGTGAAATTGTCGTTCATGCCGAAAGCTAAAAAAGATGAATTTTTGCCACCAAAAAGTGCAATTTTTGACCCACGTCCGGAGCATAGTCGTTTATGATCGTTATTTGACAGCTATGTATTTGACAGCATAATCGTGCGATTTTAGGTCTTATGCTCAGTTGACCGTTCGAATAGGGTATGGGCGAAAGTGGCAAAAATAACGTTTTTGAGCTTTACGAACGCTTTAACAAAAGAGCCATCAATGAAAACGCCACCAATGCCCTCATACGCTAAACGAACGCACATATTAGCTAAACGAACGCACCTCTACTCTTTGGATAGTTGTCTGTCACAAAGACTACAATGAATACTGGGTCTGTCATCTTATCAATCAAATTAGTCAAAATAACAAATTTTGCTTTCGCCTATTGTTTCTTTTTTGCAGATTGCCGATGGAAAATGAAGTGAAGATATCCAATAATTAGATTCACAATAATTATATCTAAGTGCATGTTTGTGTCAAAGCAAAAATGTCGAACTTCAGACCTGCTGGGTTGTCTGACGAGGAGTCTGGTAGCGACGATGACTTCTATGAGCCGGTACATAACCTATACCCTTTTGTTTTTATTAATAGGTGTTATATAAAAAAGTTATGTACATCCTTGCCATATTAGCTGCTTCACCAGTCAAGACTTTGTGTCTAAAGGCTTTTTAGTCCCACACTCATTCATCCATCTGCTCTATTATTCTCTCTCGGTAGAGAGTAAGATATTCCTTGATTATTATAAATATAAACAATGGAGCCTGTGTATTTAATAAAAAAATATCTCAACTAAACCTGCTTTATTTCTTAATGATGAAACTTTGCACAGAACTAGCCAGACACCTGGAGAAGAACATCAAATACTTTCAACCTTCCAAAGGTTTGGACGGTCTCATACAAACAACAATACAAAGGTTCCAAAGGTTTTGATTGTGTCATACAATACAGATAATCTTCTATTAGCATAGCTTTCTCTGAAGAAAATTTACAATATCTAACCACAAACAAAATCCTTTAGTTAATCAATCTAGTATATACCTAATTAATTGTATATTTTCCTGCCTGATGAGTCAGCAGGACACAAATGATAAACTGTGTAACTTCTTATTGAATATTGATACCATTGAGCTCATTAGTACCTACCTATATAGTATTACATGCATATTAACTATTTTACAGAGGATCAAGTATCACCCTCCTCCTCAAAATGCAATTAAGAAGATAGAGAATAGACTTCAAGATGCTATCATCAACAGTAATGTGAATGTAGTTGAAGATATTATTGATAATGGTATGTACCAGGGCAATTGATAGACCCAACACTGTTATTTTTTGATAGATTGAAGATATTATTTATTTAATAAAAATATCTGGAGTGAAATATGAGGGGTGCTCCAGACCCCAGTCATATTGACCGTAATGTCTCTTCTCCTCGTTCCTTCACTGCAGAGGATCGCAACCACATACAATCAGTCTCTATTGGGTGCGGTCATAGGCTGTGTGAACCGCACGGTGTATGCTATAGCTTGTAATTGTATGATAACTTTATGTTTTCTTCCATATTTACACCTAGATACCTTAATTAACTTAACCTTCTTAGAGATTTAAACATATACAGTGTTTCTTATACATGCTACTAAAATGTAAAGTCTGCCCACAACAGTTTTGTTGTACACAGTATTAGTAAAAGTGTAGTATAGAAAAAGCCTGAATGCATTGGCCATCCAGATTATATACCTTCTTCTTCTTAGTCGTTAACACTTGCCAGAGTGGTTGTGGTCATCAGTTTGAGTGCCCCACAATCTGATTATATATCTATTACCTACAATTAAACTTTAAAAGATATAACTACACAATAGTTACAATATAGATATTATATATATATATCAATCTGCTGATATGTCAGGGTCACATATCCTGGAGTAAGAATTAGGCTGTTCCACATCCACTCGCATATATGACTACCTGTGCATTCAATACCTAAATCTTTTTCGGATTCTTGTGGGTATTTCTAATTCCTGCAATGCAGCTTCCATGTTTATAGGTATGCACTGATGTGTTTGCACCCACAGCATCCTGTCCATTTGTATAAATAAAAAAAGTAGCTTATACAGAAACATACAGATACCCAACTAACAATCTATACAGAGACACAAAAGAAATAAGTATCAGGCAAATTTGTGTTTATTGTGTGCAATCAGATTTCACAGAACGGCTCTATTGAACAGTATTGGCGATACTAAATCTAGACGTGGACATAAATGGTTGGTCTAATAAAAAAACACACTGATAGGAAAATTCTCTTATAGTAACTTGGGACAGCATATATATTGACAGTTAAATAATAAAATAATCATCATAAAAGACACAAGAAAGGTATGCAAGAGGAAAATTCAGGAATACTTACTGACTCTTAACTATAGGGACACTGAAAATATGCTCCGTTTTACAATTAGTTAAATGGTTGAATGTTAAAAAGCATTATTATGATTTATTTTAGTAGTCAACTAAACATTGATTGTCTTAAGAACACTAAATTACTTACCAACAATAAACAGCACATATCAGGGTAAATTATCTAGAAACTCGGAAGTCAACTAGCTCTCACAAACACAGGGAATCCTACTGTGGGAGCTAGGGCAGCAATAATTTAGGTGTAAATGTATATAAGATAAAATGTATTATTTAATTCAATAATTAACTAGTTTTTTTTTTGAAAATTAGATTAATTACTATAAGATGTACCTTATTTATTTATACTTACACAACTATGTTTTGGTAACGAAAATATCATTATTATTTCTTTTATTTAATTTTTATCACGGATTTCATCCGGTCCTTTACAAAGGCATAAGTGTGGCTGTAACAACACTTAGAGGCCTGTTTGGTATAAAAATACAAAGTAGTATAAAAAACAGAAACTTTTGGATGGATGGTGACATGGTATAACTATTATAAAAATGGGTAAAATGGCAAGGCTTTTGATATGATTTTATTAGTGATAAGAAGATTTGCACCTGCCAATTTCAGTCTCATTTAATTTTTTTTTATTAAAACAAATTTATTATTAGTATAAATACTCGTAAATAAAACTGTGGGACAGTTGTATTTATTTATATTCTGCAGCATGATATTGATAAAGTAGTGTAAAGATATATTTTGATATATAGTTATACACTTACATATATATGTATATATATATAAGCTAGTAACATACATAATAATTAACATATTGCATATAACTTAATAACATATATTGACATAGGTCCGTAAAAAAATTTAAGATATATGACGAAAGTAAGCTCCAGGTAATTTTTTATGGAGACTGTAGGTATTCATTAGATAGTAAGGTTTAACTTGAAGCTTGGTGATTATCTGCGTGGGACATTATAAATGTGTCATAAAAGTTAGACTAGTAATAAGATGTTATTAGGTTTGCACATGTAACTAAAACTAACGAATTTTATGTAAATTGTTTAAAGCATGCAAAGAAGTAATAAGAAGACGTTAATGTCACATTGATTATTAAATACAAAATAATTATCTTCCCTTAGGCCTGTTCAAAACTTTTCATCCATGCAATAGTGATTTAATGTGATCAAATACTTCTAATGCCATTTAAATGTACTCGTATCATTTGAAAACCTTAAAGTTAACAAGTAGTAAATTTAAAGTTTAAATGTTTCAGGACTTTCCGTAGAGTACATTTTGATTAGCTGGGCAAGTCAGGGTCTGACTAAATCTGAATGAATGATGATATTTGGAAAAAATCTTATTTACACTAGAATTTTAACATACATTTCCTGTTGGTGAAATTCTCTATTTAGAGTTATGAACCTCTGGAAGGTATAATCCTATAAAAAGGAATCGGATACATTAGATCACAGTTGGCGTAACATATGTACAAAAAAACAACTGATTCAGAAACTCCCTAACTTGTTAACATAGGACTATGTTAACTTAGGATAAACCAAGAAAAGACGGGATGTTATGGCGAGGCCGAAGGTCGACCCTACTACGCGAATGAAATCGCGGGTAGTCGCTGGTAAACTAATATATTGCACTCTAACTCTGACCATGATCACTGATAAGCGGTCGAAAATTTCAACTTTAAATTATATAATTACGCAATAATACGTTTAAGTTATTTCGCGAATGCCAAAGAAGTTTACAGCATATAAATCTAGTGCTTAATTTATCGATCAGTTAAACCAGTAAGGCAAACAAGTGCAATTTGAAATATTTAATACCGACTTCCATTCTTTTACTTTGATAAAAATCAGTTATTGGAGTGTAACTCAAAAACTACTGGACAAAATTTGATGAAATTTAAATGGGACCACACGGGAAGCACCAGCTTTTTAACAAAAAAAATAATTTTGAGAATCGGTCCACCCAATCGAAAGTTATGAGGTAACAAACTAAAAAAAAACAGTCGAATTGAGTACCTCCTCCTTTTTGAAAGTCGGTAGATACTCATCCATAACTATAATATGGTTACAGAGTTAAAGGGAGATGTCAACATTCATTTGGACAGCGGTTGGACGCCGCTCATGCATGCCTGCTTCCACGCTCAAGAGAATATTGTGAGATTGCTGCTTGACAAAGGAGCTGACCCTAATTTGAATTCAGGTATGACATTATTGGGTTTCATGTATTGGATGTATTGGATTACATGTTTGCGAACTTGACACATTATTAATCCCTAGACACTTCACTGCGACCAAGGTCAAAAAAGGAGTCCAGTGCAGCACATCACTTTTTGTATACATAATGTCTGACACTGCGATAGTATCCATCATGACAGGCTCTTAGTAAATAGTGCCACCAGTTAATATATGTCATTTGATTAGCATTACATGTAGGGATATACATATAAACCAATTTACTATCAGTGAAATAACTTAGAAATCTACGAAGAAATAATAGTCAGGAACGGTAACTGCGTTAAAAAAATGACCCAACAAAAGTCGTGTTCAAGTAGGCGGGGCTTAAAAGTCGTGTTCAGTACGTCATCAGTCGGACATTTTTCTTGCAAGCGAGCACACTTCAAATCTTCGCGTCTATTTTCATTTTTATCATTGTGAACTACAGTTGTGGATCATCATGCCAGCATTCGTTGTGAAGTGGTGCAGAAACAATACACGATTAAAATATCCACTTTTCACTTTTACTAGTAAATAATAGCATAATTATAATTATTCAAAGATGTTCAAATACGTTAACAAATCGAGATGGTCAATACTATGCAAAATAAAATCAGTAATTTTTTATTTAATTTAGGATGTATTTTTTTCTTCAGGACTAAATATTGAAATGTATGTAATGTGCAATGGTTTTGCTTGTTATGTTTTATTCTCGCTTGCTTGCCGATTCAATGCGGCAAAAGAAGTGCCTAGCTGCACTTAAGCTAGAAAAACAAGAGTATGACTGCCTGTGAAAACCAGCATAATTATACTACGTTAATTTTGACTGAAAACAATAAAATAAAAAAAATAAAATAAAAAAATTATGGACCATGTTACACAAAACCTACCTACCAGTTGGTACAGTAAGTACCTACTGTTTTTTTAAATTATGTTATATAAAATATCATATTTATCTTTTATGCTGATGATTTGTCCCGAAGAAACATCAACATCTTTAAGAGCCTTTATTCTGCGCAGTGCTGCGCGAGTTTAGGTATTTTACATTAGCGAGTTACTTACCTAAGGTAACTTAAAAAGCTATCGCGAAGACGATTTATACGATCCCAAACACGGTGTGTCTACTATTATTACTTACTTAGACCTAAGTGGCGTGCAATTGGAGAGGCCTATGTCCAGCAGTGGACTGCTACAGGCTGATGATGATGATGATGATGAGTTACTTACTAGCGCGCCCTGCGGCAGTGGCCTTACCGCTTGAGCAAAATAGTGCGCTTTTTTATCTACTTTGGTTTTTATGTCACAAATAGACGTAGGTCAAAAAGGTGAAATCACGCAGGACACATTTTATTTTTAATATCGACATTAATTAACATAATATGATAATTATTAATCAAGTACATGTTATCTACAAGAGCATAGACTAGAAAAAAGTAAGATTTAACTCATGTACCTACCAAAAAGAGATGAGAATAGCAAATAAAACAACCATCAGGTAGTTCCTGATACCAGTTTCTGGATCCAGCATCAGGTCCTGGTCACCAGCTAGAAAAAAGGTATCGCGAAGACGATTTATACGATCCCAAACACGGTGAGTCTACTATTAACCATCACATAGTTCCTGCTACCAGTTTCCAGCTCCAGCATGGATTCCTGGATACCAAGTATAAGCATAAGAAATTTGGTTAATAGTCTAGCCTAGCCTCTCAAGGGTCGATGTCATTATAACAATTAAATTTCTATTGTGTCTGACCTTTGATGCACTAGATGTCATATAAAATTATTTGTTAGAATCCCAGTTAGAAATGTTACCTTATTATGTATCAGGAAGTTTTGGTTGTGTAAGTGCGGGCGTCAGAGCGATACGTCCTCTGACCTCTCTCTAAGAGGCCTCAGCCACGTCTGACGATTCATGACTGGTGCGACCGAGTTTATGATTGATTTTAAAAACGTGTGTGTGTGTAGAAACCGCTCGGCAATAACAAACTAATTAACAATTTCTAAATGTAGTCTATGGAACTTGAACTTGTTAATCAAATAATGTTCTAGTACATCAGGTAAGAATAATTGACATAATATTCTATATCAATCATTATTATGTAACCCTTCAAACACTCAGCAAAAACGCGAATTGGCGCTTCCAAAGCGTTTACGCTCTAAAGAGATACTACAGACAATGAACAATAAACGATTGTCTACAGTTGGTATGTAATATAGGTAACTATATAGCATTAAAAAAACAGTTCATTGTTTGGTCAAATTAAATCACGTTTAATTTTTCAAGCTAATGAAAATTCACCATCTGCAAATTTGAAAGTGGTTTAGCTGAGTTGCTAATTAATTTGTCAGTAATATCAACACAGTGCTTTTCTAAAGTAATTCTATAAATTGATTGATATTTCTAAATTGATAATGAAGGTATACTGTGACCACTGAAAAACATCCAGCTGGCAAATAACGACTTATTTTTTTTTGGTAAAATGTATAAGCCTAAAATGTTTCATAATCTTTCTTTACTACATTCCGAAGAATCTCTTCTAATGTCTTCTAGACAAAAACTTAATAAATTTATCATATTTTGCGAGACATACGAGATTTACGATTGTTTTTTTTTTTTTTCTAAATAAAAACATTTATTAGTAATTAAAAATTGAATAAAATAATAATAATAACCATCTAATCTATAAGCCCCATGGTGGGGGGAAAAGTGGCCAAAACGCTGGCGGCATTGCCACGCTGGATGGCAATGCTAAGTTTTTGCCCAAAATAGGCGCCAGCTTTTCGGTCACCCGACGCCTCAAACAAAATTTATTATTAAGTTGGTCCAGTCCACTTGTTGCATAATATCGTCCACGCCGCTATGACTCTGCTGTCATTGTAGACGTTGCAGCACGCGTGTAATCCAATCCCTGCTATCCTTCTGAATTTAAACCAATCACCGGACATGTCTATTTGTAACCTCGGAAGTAATTTGTATTTGGAATCATACGTTGTTTTGATTTAAAGGGCCACTTTTTGTGTGGAATTTGTTCTGAATAATTATGCTTCCTGACAATTATTTCTTCGTAGTTAGAAATGTACCTATGATCGAGCAGAATTCAGAAAGAATGTAGATACTGACATGAGCCCTGAACACAGAAACAAACTTACGTCCTCACAAATTATCTAATGAGTGAGTGAAGCATCTCATAGAAATGCTTTTGTCCATCGTGTCTGTACTTTCATTTTTCAACTGAATTTGACGTAAATTGGCACATTATTGATTTATATAAATTTAATATTTCTGATCGTGGTGAAAATAGGGGGGAGGGAGGATGCTTGCTGTAGCGTTATGTTTCGACGGATTTCAATCAAATTTGGGAGGCACACTAAGGACTTCATTCTACACATGTTGCAAAAAAAATCCAAAAAGAGTGAAGTTTGTTACAGCGTTATATACTCGTAAGGACAGATGTAATTTTTTAAATATATGTGGAAAGGCAATCCACTCCGGCTTTACGAGACGAACCCGTAGACACCAGATTGGAACTCATAGGACGAAGGGAACGCGAGTATTCGCTAAAAATTATACCCCTGTTTTGCTCAAGTCTACATAGGTAGGTAAGCCTATTAGAAAATTCAAGCACCTAAAATTCGATTTAAAGTAAACCTTTCTTAGTTAATTTTGTTGCGCAAATTACTTTTTTTGGACATGTACTTATTTTCATTATAATAAAGGATATTCGGCCTAACTATGTCATATTTTAAAACTTTCTGGCATTTGTAAAATGTTCGCGGGGTGTTGGCTACGAAGAAATAATATCTTAATAGACATTATTTCTTCGTAGGGTGTTGGTTACTGTTGGTATTGCATGGTTATAAGGGCTCGCGAGGTCTACTGTTCTCACAGCTAGTAATATATATATATATATATATATTTAAATATATATATATATATATATATATATATATATATATATATATATATATATATATATATATATATATAATATCAACCACTAGTAATATTTGTTTTAATGCAAATGACTTGCCAACAATATTTCCAAGGTACAGAATTTTCGGACTACAGTTTTATTATAGTCCAGGATACAAGGCACCCATGATGTAATAAATAAATCAATTTGTATGATTGATAACATATGTAAAAATCTTTCTCTTTTGAAATGGTTACACCATATTCAAGTGCGAGGTTAATTTCATACAGAATGTGGAACAAGGGTGACATGGAACATGGAAATTAAATAAAAGTACAATATTAACAATTTACAGCCACAATTACCCTAAGAAAATAACTTGCTACTCGTATTATTTGAAGAAAAATTACCGAATTTGAATTCTGGTTCTGTATAAAAACGAATAAAAACCTTAAATGCAGTTATTTCGAGAAAAAATCAATAGAAAAATGAATCGAATGATTGAAGTCATTGTTTCTAAGTGAACATTACAGAATCTCTTTACATTTCCGACTTTACGGATGTTGAAACGTCATGTATACACGTTCACAAAGCCCTCTTTTATTCATCTTAAAATAACTTAAAAACTTAAGCAACTTAAAAGAAATACCATAGGTTAGATTATTCTTAGCACACCGTCTAACTTCTTTAGCAAAGTTCTGGTGAAAACTAGCTTAGGTTAAGCATAGTTTACTCATATGGCCCATTCTCCATTACAGATCAGGTAACTCCAGTGATGGTGGCTTGCTCGAACAGTGGCGCAAACGATGACACGATAGACAATATTGTTTCCTACCTCATACAAAAGGATTGCTTACTGAATCTCGGGGACAAGTATGGTCAAACACCACTGATGCGTGCCATAGGCAGCGGACGGGTGGTGCTGGTGCAAAAACTTCTAGATATGAATGTCAATATTGAAATGAGGGATAAACAGGGATGGACGGTGAGTTTGGACTATTATTTAGACTTTTATATATATATATTCTACTAGTTGCGCCCGCGGATTCACCCGCGTGATGATGGGTGATGGTTATGATGAAAAGTACTTACGACCTATTCTCAGATCTACTTAATATACACATAAAATTGCATAAGAATCGGTCAAGCCGTTTCGGATGAGTTTTGTTACAAACACTGACGTGAGAATTTTATATATTAGATTGTTTAAAATCCCAATAGATAATGGGAACTCGTAATTAATTCCCTTAAAATTAAATATGGTAAGATATAAGCAATATGTTGTAGTTAATTTACCAAAGAGAATAAAACGGTGTCCTATGTCACCGTAATCCCGAGCGCAACGATAGCACGAATGCCGTTAAGTCTGCAATGGTTATTAACGATTTTTAGCTTATAGTGAATCTTTCTAAAAAGTAGGACACCTTTACCCCAAAAGACCATCTCAATTTCCTTCACCTTCTGCGAGACAGTAAAAAGCAAGTCCTACTAATGTTATTTCACATTCATTTTCATCTAATATATTGTTTGTTGTTCTCAATTAATAAACAAGGTTGCAAACCTTGCTTGTAGTGACGACTTGGATGTGTGAACCTTGGTGGTATTTTCATCTGAGCGCTTACTTGCTTAGGGCACGCTAAGCTCTAAACCCAGGTATGTCTATCTTAGGACAACAGACGTTAGGCTATCTCGGAGGCATTCGGGCGGCTTGAAAACCTCGAGACTAGGCTGGCCATAAGCCTATCCACCAAATCGAGGCTGCGTTGTGGATTGGGATTGTGGCCCTTCTCTCTGAGAGTAAGGCTGGAGATCCAGAGGCCGTAGCACAAACAATTAGCGAAAAAGTGTTCGTATCGTAAGCGTCAGCGCGTCACGCTTCGGCGTTCAAACTATGAATTATCCGTGTCTTCTTATTCTGCTTGGGGGCGCTAAGTCCTGCACTGACGTTTCGCTTGGGGTATGCTGTGCATTTCCGCCGCCAACCTTTACCCGAGCCGTCCCAACTCCTTTATATAACGGAGTATGGTCCTGGGTCGCAAGCTCAACTGCTCCAGTGATATTTGAGGCGTTTAGACTGATGATGATTTAGAACTATAGTGAACCTCTAGTAGTCCGGTATTGTTCCGTATATTTTCCGTAGCCGTGCACTCCAACAGCACGTGCTTCACGGTCTCGTTCTCCTGCAAACATCCTCTGCACAGTGGACTATCTGTTGCACCAGTTTTATATAGATGGTAGTTGAGATTGGAGTGACCTGTGATAATGCCTACCATTAGGCGTAGGTCCTGTCGTTGAGGTTTCAACAATTTATTAGTTGTGTATCTAGGTTGGAAACATAGATTTTGCTTGTTTGCTTTTTGTTACCTCAAATGTGTTGTTGTTCTTTTTCAGTGTAGCGACGGAGTAGATTCCGTATGTCATCACTGAGGGCTTGCAGAGATCATTTAAGTCTCCACTTACCTGTTTCTTTGTTGCATTTTTAGCGAGAGTTCTTTTTCGTATTCCCTGGGCATGACACTGTTATCTGTGTCACAGTTACTCTAGATAAATGAAAGTGTGTACTGTTTACGTGAACGATATTTTACGTTCCACTTACGCAGTTATTCCTGGTAATCCCACAGCAGTGGGATCGTAATGGGCTGGTATTTCAGGTGCAATTTAGGCAATAAGTCCTGCATTGACGTTCTGCTATATAATATGCTATAATACGGTGTATTGTAATGGTGCATGAACATGATTCCAAAAGGTCTTTAAAGTGTTGTCTGCACACTCTAACGGTAGATGCTGTATTTCTCCTGGGTGGCTATTCTCTTAGCTACTGAGCAATTGCCACACTACTGCAACGCTTCTGCGATTGTACTGCTTCTAATGTCAAATTCGGTATTCTGTTATATGGTGCTCTCAATTGCAATTGCGTCGTTATTGTATGGCCCATAGATTAATCAGACTATATCTATAGCCGTGCTAATGCTTGCGAATGTTGCCACTTAAATAAGATTGAAAACTTGTAACAATTAAACATCATTCTAAACATCAATACAGTGGTTTTAAAGCAAAAATACATTTAATAATTATTTTGCTATCAAAACACTGTCAAAATATCATTGAAACTGAGTTTTTAATACTTCTTTGTTTACTTTATAATTGAACTCACGTGTTTTTACATTTGCCATTCGTCAAGTTAAATAGTTATGTAATACATAATGTTGCATCAAGTGACATAATTATTCAAGTCATCATCATCATCATCTCAGCCATAGGACGTCCATTGCTGAACATATGCCTCCCCCAGAAATATCCAAAAGGACCGGTTGGAAGCGGCTGCATCCAACGTCGTCCTGCTACCTTTGTCAGGTCGTCAGTCCACCTTGTCAGTGGACGACCTACGCTGCGCTTGCCTGTCCGTGGTCTCCACTTCAGAACCTTCCGGCCCCATCGGCCATTTGTTCTGCGTGCTATGTGGCCTGCACTTTGCCACTTTAACTGGCTAATCTTCTGGGCTATGTCGGTGACTTTAGTTCGTCTACGGATCTCCTCATTTCTGATTCGATCACGTAGAGAAACCCCGAGCATAGCCCACTCCATAGTTCGTTGTTCAAGTTGTCAGAGTCAAGTCACAGTTACACAAATAAGTCCTTCGTCATGTCACTGTCCTCTTTAAGTTACGTTCTAGTAACAAAGTGGTTCCATTACCAAGACCATCGTCTCATGATTCTAGTATCTTTGCCTACATTCGTGCACCATTACGAACATTTAACGGTTAATAATCCATCACTACTACAAGCCAACACCACAAAAACACAAAAGTAGAAAAATTAAACAAAATAAACGATAAACATAATTATTGTCCCGCCATCTTTTTAATACTTTTATGAAGCATCGAATACAGACGAAATAATCTACATCGCTAAGGCGATGTAGATTATTTCGTTTGAGCCTAAGGGCTCAAAAAAAAAAATGTCAACAACTACCGATGTCTCAGAGTAAGTATATACATATATAGAGTTGTCACGGTAGTAATAATACACTTAGCAAGTGTGCCAAACATTTGTAATAGATTTTTGTAATTCTAGTGAAATCTGAGTTTACAATACAACGGTCGGTAAAAAAAAACGGTCTTGTATTGTTATCGAATACAAGATTTGTTAAAAACGAAAATATAACCTTTTATTCGTAAGTCCACAATTTTGACCTTGTCAATAAATATAGATTATATCAAAACTTGCATGACTGCAACAATGTAAAGAAAATACGAAATAGTACGTAAATTAGCCCAAGAAAATAATCGAATTTTGTAGCATTAACCACTCAAATTATGTAGGTAAGTAAAATAAATCCAGGTAACGTTTTTCCTAAGCATCATTAATACTTCAGAAATAGGGTTGTTGAGCTTTCTTTTTATTGTACGTTAAATTAATCAGGACTAGACCGAAATACACACTTGGCATATATTATAAATATTTCTTAAAGAACTCTAAACTAAAAAACTATGTTTATATTACAACTTTTAAAATTTATGCTTAAACATTATTCAATGGCGGTCAATACGTCGTATGACGTCACTAAGGTAAAAACAAACAGTGTTGAGATTATAATTCGTTTTGTTCGTTTGAACATGCTGATGGTAAGAAAAAGCCAACGATGACTATTATAATTTATGTTCTTTTGTGTTGATTTTTAAGTTTTGACGTGTAATTGTGGTGGATTATTATAAGTTGATGTTCACAATGGTGCAGTTGAGTGTCAGGTGGTGAGTGAAGTGTATAAATTCATAAAACATTATTTTTCCTTTTTTTCGTCAATCGTGTTAGCAAGTTTTAGTAATGCATCCACGTGACTCATACAAAACAGCAGTTAAATAACTGACTTCTTTCTTAGAGCATACTCTAACTACCTAGTTGAAAAAAGTTTATATTTCTGAAGCTACATAAATAAAACTACATTTTAGCCGCATAATTTGTTCTTTGTAGGGTTGTCCACCTCAAAAGGACAAATCAAACCTTATCGCATCACTTTGTTGCCCTGTCTGTTCGTCTGTATGTCTGCCAAGATCCTTTTTCATTCATAAAAAGAAAACATCTTAATTCCATAAATGTGTAACAGTGATAACAAGATTAACGAATTGACTATTAAATATTATTATAAACGTTGGTATATATAATCAATATAAAAAAATATAATATACTTATTATTTGCGGTTGCAGTTGTAACCGTGTTTATGGATCGACAGTTTGTCCTTTGACCTAGTATGTATTTAGTTTTAAAGCAATAATATTAGATGCTTGCTTCACTTGCATGATTCTCAATTTGTTGATAAGGTACGACACTATCATATTATACGTTTGTTTTTGCCCTTATGACATCATTTCCGCAACTACTTCCGTTTTTGGTCACCTGACTTTTAGAAACTTTTGTACACATTTTATTTATTCAAAATAAAGTTAATCCAATGCATATTCTTTTTTTATATTTATTGAGTTGTTTGCTCTAACTACTATTAAGTTAACATTACATTGCAATTTATTTTTGATTGTGTCAACTGCTCTATTGGTTGGGTTCGTAGCATTTCTGTCTCTTACCGGTATACGCTCTATTTGATACATATAATGACAACTCTATTTGATACTTACTCTGAGACAGATGTGTACCACTGTAGCAACACAGAGGCACAGTAGATATATAGAGAACAGTACGGAAACTACCTTTAATCGTTCGAAACGGCCCACTGACATAAACATGCGCATCGATGAGACCTCTAAGCGGTTCTCGCGGTGCCGTCAGTAGTGAGTGTTACAAACTATTTCTACATCTTAACATTTTTTTATATAATCTAAAATATGAAATGTCTCACACTTGAATGACTGCTATGTGTTTTAAAATTGTAATAGTGTTCTTGTATGATCGATCATAAAACATAATAAATTTGTAAAACATAACACATAATACAAATCTTAGATGGCGGCTGCAAAAGATTATAATAATATTATGAACTATATCGTACTGGGCGTCGTTTTTATGGTTTTCAAAGATGTCATACAATTTATTTGGTAACTAGAATTTACTAGATTTAATGTCTACAGCAGAACAACGAATGACTTATTAAAAAAAATACCTTAGAACATCAAAAGTGACAACTATGGCTTCAATGGGGCTTAGATAATTAAACTAGGCTTAGTTTCCATACTGTTGCATCTTTATACTGTGACAGAGGTTAGTAGCAATGCAATCGCAACACAATAGTTTACAGAATACCATTTATGTCAAAAACTATCGATCACAAGCCGCTGGACCGCGATCGAACCTAAATAGCGAGCAGAATACCAAAACTGTCAAAAAAGACAATTTTCGTGCAATTGAGTTGCTATATCGCGGTTCAATAGCTAAGAGAATAGTCCCCCAGGAATAAAGACATAACTCGAATGCTTCGCTATGTTTCAGGCAGTGTTCTGGGCCGTGCATCACAACCGACCGCACATATTAGAAATGCTCATATCAAGGGGCGCCAGACTCCTCGAAGTTGACAATAGCAATCGCAATGTGATGGAAATTGCACATTCGCACGACTATGGCAACATTATAGAAATATTAAAACAACATATTGAGGAAGAAGATGAAAAGGATGCTTATTTTGACCATACAATGACTTCATGGCATGACTTTTATCCGGGTGTTACGAAAAGAGGAAAGTAAGTTGTGTTATATATACGAATGCAAAATATTTTTAAATATATTTCGATCGATTTTGATGTGACTATCACTGGCAGAGATCGGCATTGCTATTGTCTCAGTTGCAATCAAATGTTGCCTAAAAATGGCGCCTTTTCGTCGCTTTTGTCAGCTCCAGTCATCAACTTTTACAACTTTTTAGCTTACTGAAGTTGTCAAAACTGACACAGAGCCGTCATTTTTCTAGATTTCCATGAACATTTGATTGTAACTGAGATACGTAATTGACCTGCAGATGTTATAAGGAATAACTTGGGGTGCTTTTATTTTAGATACAATTTAACCATGTCACGCGACTGCACACCGCGGACGGGTCAGTAAATTGAAAATAAACTTTTATTATATCGCATCCAAGAACTATTATTTTTTACTTAGTACCTCCATATTTTTTTAAAATATTATATTTTTTATTAATTTCCATGATCGATACAGATATTTGTCAAAAGCACTATACATGATGATATCTTAATTTTGGAACAACTATCTAAAAATATTATTATTATACTATGGTTCAAATGAATATTTTACTGAAAACTGATTTCGACTAAGCAAACAGAAATCCTATAATATAAATTTATACGTACTAAGATATATTAAGAATAAACTGTAAGCTTTGGGGCCCAAGTAACCAAGAACATTGAGCTTATTGATTAAATGTAATAAAATTACATATAAAAAAGATGGTTGATAGAACTATAATTTCAGGCCAAGTTACACCAATGAAATACCACATCTCTTATACGGAATGAGTTGTGAGAAACTCGGAGGCATCATTCAACACAGCGGCATAGATCTGAAGACATTTCTGCTACTCGAAGAAAAAGACATGATCAAACTAGGAATCGATCTGCCATTCCAGAGACAAAGACTGATTACGGGATTGCATAACTTTCACAGGAGGGCCTGGAAATTGAAATCTGTAGCCGGATTGACTGCTTCCAAGGCGGTTAATTTTACGTAAGTACTTTTTTATTGCGTTGTATTTCAGGTGTCTTCTATCTGGATGTATTTCTTCAGTATCTTTAAAATGTAGTAGCATTCTATTTAGTAATATACTAGAGTCAGCTCAGTGAAAATAAATATTGATACAAATAAAGAAAATGTCAGTTTGAATTTTTTTTTTGTAAATTGACAAAATAAAAACTTTTTAGTAAAACTGAAATGTAAATTATGAAAGTATATATTATAAGGTAATTATATCAAAAACCAGTTTTAGATTGTTTGTCTGCCTGTCTGTTCCGGCTCATCACTAAACCGGCTGGGCCGATGTTGATAGAAATTGCACTGACAGGCAGCTGATGTACTCATAGTAAGGAAAAAGACTAAGATCTTAAGAAAAAGACTAGAGCTTCGAGCATAAAAATTAACCACCTTTTTGCAATCTGATGATTATATCCACACCCAGACACAGGCCAATCAGACGTTTGTTGCATAATATGCATGCAAAAGTTTAGTAAAACTGCTGAAAATCACGTGATTAATGGACGGCCCCCTGTCTCATTGTAAATAAATGGATTTTTATTTAAATTCAAATTGTATATCATTTTTACGGCATTAAGTGGCGAAACTGACGCGAGTCATTTGCCTGATATAAAGCACACCTGTCCATAATAGTTGCAGTGACACCCAAAATATAGCTTTTACTTTTTACACATCACAGCATTGTCCTCGTCAAATCGAAACAGTTACTTCTTTAGTCTTTTTTAGTAATTAATTAATTTTAGTAATGTTACGTAATTTTATTATTTTTTAATTTACTATTATTACGGGCTTATTATTTAGGCTCCAAAATGTAACATAGTATTGTGACTCTGAGTAAAATTTTGAAATCTGTCTGTTGCACTGGGATGGCTCCACAGCAGACTTTTGTGGGGTCTTATTACCTAGAAAATATTAATTGGCATTCACTTGATAGGCACACTACTGCTTGGCCGAATATTTGGCACCGCGTTGACTCCACGATGGACTTTGTTTAGTCTTACCACCTAGAAAATATTAAATGGCAATTAGCACACCACTGCTTGGCCGAATATTTGGCACTGCGTTGACTCCACAATGGACTTTTGTTTACTCTTACCACCTAGAAAATATTAAATAGCAATTGACACACCACTGCTTGGCCGAATATTTGGCACTGCGTTGACTCCACAATGGACTTTTGTTTACTCTTACCACCTAGAAAATATTAAATAGCAATTGACACACCACTGCTTGGCCGAATATTTGGCACTGCGTTGACTCCACAATGGACTTTTGTTTACTCTTACCACCTAGAAAATATTAAATAGCAATTGGCACACCACTGCTTGGCCGAATATTTGGCACTGCGTTGACTCCACAATGGACTTTTGTTTACTCTTACCACCTAGAAAATATTAAATAGCAATTGGCACACCACTGCTTGGCCGAATATTTGGCACTGCGTTGACTCCACAATGGACTTTTGTTTACTCTTACCACCTAGAAAATATTAAATAGCAATTGACACACCACTGCTTGGCCGAATATTTGGCACTGCGTTGACTCCACAATGGACTTTTGTTTACTCTTACCACCTAGAAAATATTAAATAGCAATTGGCACACCACTGCTTGGCCGAATATTTGGCACTGCGTTGACTCCACAATGGAGTGTTGTTTAGTCTTACCACCTAGAAAATATTAAATGGCAATTGGGACACTACTGCTTGGCAGAATATTTGGCACTGCGTTGACTCCACGATGGACTTTTGTTTAGTCTTACCACTTACAAAAGATTAAATGGCAATTGGCACACTACTGTTTGGCAGAATATTTGACACTGCGTTGGTTACAACACTGACTTTTGTTGAGTGGAAATAGTTCCATCTGCTTTCTTGACTGGAAATAGTTGTAACAACACCTGGAAAATATTTAGGGGCATACACTTGTTTGGCAATATATGACCATGCTTAAGCAATCGCTAAAGTTTTTTTTGCTAATTGAAAAACTAGCAAAATATAGTACTACGTGCAGAATCGCCTTCTCTGCCGCAAACTGCGTCCTCACGCCTCCATCCGAAATATCGGTGAGCTATGGGAGTCCAGATTAACTGACATTCCTCGATGGCGCTGTTACGCGATAACATTGTCTGAAAGTAATGATGGATGTTAGTTACGATCGTCCCCAAGTATCTAGTGACTAATATAGTGTACCTATAAGTGTAAAGTGTATTATATTTTCTTTGCAGAGCGGTAGATGGTTTGACTTCACTAGGCTCACATTTGCAACAAGTGTACATATTAGAAGCAACACTCCAATACGTGATGAGAGAGTACTGCAGGACATACCAGGGTGAAAAGAAGTCCAAGCCGCCCGACTCGGAGCTGGTGCAAGCTGCTACCAAAATGTACACGATTATCAAAAAGAACAAGAAACAATTGAAGAGAATGGGGTTAAAATTGGCTAAGGTATTCTATTATTACTCCCACACTAACACCCTATCGTTAAATATTACTCCATACATCCTTCACTCGAATCTGAAACAAGGGCTTTGGAGGATCCCACGAAAACTACCTCCACTTTGGTATTTTAGTTCAACTATTCGAGGTACTCCTTTGAGGTGAATTAGAGGTTGAGTCGAGGTTTTACGGGATTCATTCATAAAATTAGAAAATCCCTTCGGAATTAAGTATTCCATGCTGTTTGGTGATTGAACTTGACTTACCAGTCTGTAGGCTTTTGTCCATCAGTCAGTTTTAGTTCGTGTGCCAGATGTTTATCTCTCAAAGCGAAAGTGTTCAAGCACTTTGTCTTAACCTTATAAAGACATAATGACTGGTCGAGTGAGATATTAACTAGCTGTGCGCTGCGGTTTGACTATCACACAAGTAAATCGAGTGTCCCGAAACTCAACGATAACCTGGTACCGGGCGAGAGGCCAAGGTATACTAGCTATAAAAAAAAATAAAAAAAATCCATGTCACTTAGCCAAGCGATAAGACATTTATCGAAAAAGTTGAAAATATTTACAGTATTTTTTTTAATAATATAATTTCAAATAACTGTGCTATTAATCGCAACCACAAAACAAAGTAATAAACATTGTTAGCTAAGTAAAATTAATTATGTTTGGTCGAGTTTTTAATGTAGTTGGCGGTTTATGCCTTGATATGGAATGTCCCAAAAATGTTGGTGCGTTGTCTGTTTTGTTTAAGGGGCTATGCTACCTCAGCTCGAATTTAGATTTCGCCCCTACTTCGTCGCAACGATATTAACGATTATGGCCCATATTGACAACTAAAATTCACCGCAAGCGACACAGATTCCCCGCCCGAAAATTGAAGCAAGACTGAGTCGGGAGCCGAGCGGCAGGGCGGCCTGTCCGAGAATGCTTCGAGTGCTTGATATTTTAGGTATTTCTTCTTTAAAATTAATTTGAAGGTTATTTAAAAAAATCAGCTAACATAACACCTTCCTTTTATAAAGTTCAATTATCATAGAAAGTTTCAAGATCTTATTTAAAGTATTCACTGAGTTATAGACGCTTATTGTACAAGTTTGAGATTTTTTTCTATCGAGAAAATTTAATTGAATAGTGTTTTCGCCTAACATGGTATTTAGATTATATCCTGAACTTTGCCATATACATATATGTTAATTTCAAAGTCAAAGGAGCAGTATATTTGAAGATATGGAGGCTGAAAATAAGCAATGTGAGGTAGTACCGGCTCTTAAAGTTTATTTTTAATTATATAAGAGTTACGCTTTGCACTGATTGTGCTCTATAAAATAAATACTGGAAAGTACCTTGCAATCGTTTTATCCATTTTATTAACTGCTACAGTAGGATTTTTAATATTACGGTCAGGTTTATATTCCATGTAGGGTTTCTAGTTATATGACTCGTCAAATGGCGCACGTCACCTATCTAGGTTTATGTGTGCGCCCTGATCCTTCCATATGCGTGTTCTATCTGCCTACTGGGATGGATGAATGAAAGTGCGACATTTCAGTGATCACCATTACTATTCTTCATTTTCATATATGCATATCAAAAGGTTACATTATGTAGGTGGGCTAAAGTACGGACACTCGGTACAAACGCGGCAGGGCAACTGAGCGCACGACGCGACTTTTGCAATAGCAGCAAATTGCGCTCACGTTGCATGTATCGTGCCCCTACATTCCATACAACGCTTTCTCGTTTTCAGTTATGTCCTCTTATTCTAATAGGTCATGTCGAAATATAGTGTATAATTAACCTAAAGGGCGTAGCATGAACATTTACATAAGGGTAACGTAATCGTATCGTTGGCGCATACAAACTATGAGATATCTGTGCCCCAGTTCTAGATAAATGATGGTTTGTACCGTACACGTCAGATTTTCGTGCTAGGCCCAGAGAGTGCAAAACATTAATTAATTAACAAGTAAAATTAAATTAAAAATTCATAAAACCTCCGAAACAAAATATCCTAAAATGTTTCATATTGTATAGTATTCTATTCATCAAGCCCTCTCATTTGATACCCATGTTGAGGGAGGCGTGAAAAAATATGTAATCTGCCATTTTGTGGCGGCTATCTTAGCCAGATTTTCATCAAACATAGCTAAGAACACTCCCGACTAATTCACCTTTCAAACACAAATAAAACCAAAATCGGTTCTTCCGTTTGGGAGCTACGATGCCACAGACACACACACACACACACACACACACACACACACACACACACACACATACACACATACACAAAGAAACGTCAAACTTATAACACCCCGTCGTTTTTTGCCGTCGGGGTTTAAAAAGATTAAAGGCCGCTGCATACGTAACGAGATAACACCTCGCACGGGACGTGAACGAGACGGAGAGTGAGGTGAGTACCAGTTTCCCGTCCCGTCCTTGTCTCCGTGACATATGCTATTTCATATAGGTACTATGAAACGATACTTCCAAAACATCCCGTCCGGTCCGTATTAAAACCCATCACGTATGCAGCGGCCTTAACATTGGTTAAGAGGATTGCATAGCTAGTACTTGTTCATAATAAAAGAAATAACTCTTTTCCACCTCTTAATATTTTCCGATTTCAGTTTTTTTTTCTTATAATCATCCCATTGTTTACTATGCCCGTACCGTACGTTTTGATTTTTGTAGTATTATAAAGTTATATATTTCCTTTTTTAGAACTTAAAAAAACTGAAAAATCAACGTCCGTACGTATAGACGGTACCTATATATTATAGATATAGTACGGGTATAGAAAAGAATGTGTTGATTACATAAAAAATCATAACAAATCACCGAAATCGGACAATATTAAGAGGTTGAAAATAGTAATTTCTTTTAGTATGGAGTTCTGATTCTGTAGCTATGCAATACCCTTAAAAATTTCAAGATGGTGGCTTCGTTAGTGCAGTTTGGTAGTCCTAGTAGTATCCTGCCTCAAAGCGTGAGGTTCCAGATGCGATCCCTTGCCGGGCCGAATATTTGTGTGTTGAGCTGAAATGTTTCCGGTCGGATCTTGGATGTTGTGATGTGTTATTGTGTATCCGTGCCTCCCACGACACAGGGAATCTATAAAGATTCACTGTGTCGTGGGAGGTATGGCAAGACACACGTATGTGTGTAAATTTTTTTAATGCTGTACTTAATCAGTAAATTTTTGACGATTTTCGTATTTGAAGTGTCAAAGTCATGGTCAACATGATGCCTCATACGTGCGAGGGGACTCAGTCGTAGTAGAGTTACACCTTAGAGTATATATAAGCAAGCTACAGAGCGCGCCATAATAAGTATGAACAGTAATCGCACATGAACAGCACAGTCACAAAACAATACTAGTAATATTGTATCGGCGAGCAATACTTTATTTGTTTTTATGATTATAATGGTGAAATATGCGGTCCCGTGGTGTAAAAACGATTTCCGGCAGCCAAATAAAAGAGATAGTAGGGGAAAGTGGGTCACAGTGAATCGTTTTTTTGGCTTACACGTGCAGTTTCAAAGTATGTCGCTAAAGCACTGTTTTTTAGAATAAAATTCTTAGAAGGGTATTGTATCTACATAGAAAATAGCATTTTTTGCTCAAAAGTATATAAATATACAAGTTGCAAGCCGTTTTTACTTAAGTGAAAAATAATCCACTGTTACCCATGCCTGGGCCACATTGAATCGATGCATGGTTTACTGTGAATCGAGTGGGGTACAATGGCTCTATAGATATAACTACAGTAAAACATTACAATATCCACATATTAATCGTTTATTTATACCATTTAGCCATATTCTAATCAGTCTCACAGAAGCTTATGGAGGAAGACCACATAATTTTAAACCTAGAATTATATTCATATTAGAACAAATCAGTACTGTGTATAATCATAGTCATAAACTTAAATTCAGTCTAAACAACATTATACTCGTAGAATCAGAAATCAATGAATCTGAATTGTAAACAAAAACACCAGTCAAGATAATTCAGTCAGTAAAAACCATAATGGCACTAACGTAATTCTATATTAGAAAAATCAACTTCGAAGTGGTATATGTTTTGATTCATCTTCGTATTGCCAGAAAATTTGGGTACTGGCAAAATCATTTTTATATCTCGTAATGCAACTGTGGCAATGTCTGGTACGTTAGGCATATGGAAAGAGTTATCTATTTTGACAGACTTTCTGAGGAAACTGACTTCAGTTTCGTTACTCTTTTCTCCTATAACTTTGGCTGCATAGTAAAAAATTTTTGATGATGGGGTTCTTGTTCTGTCATTGTCAATATATTGCGTACCATGATCTTTTTCATTGGTTCTGTCAGTGTCTACATTTTGAACACCGTGATCTGGTAATCTGTTGGTTTTGTCATTGTTGAAATCTTGAGTATCAAGTTCTTCCAATGTATTGACTTGGTTTGGTTCATTTTCCAGATTAAATTGTCGATCAGTAACTTCACTAGGTGCTAAGTCGAGATCAGTAAAGACGTCCCTGTTAAAGGGGAATATTCCCGTTGTTTTAAACGCAGCACAAATATTCCCGGTGTCATAGCTTTCATGTGGGCCTCTCTCACGCACCCAGCAACTTCATAAATTGAGAATGTTTTTCCTGGTTTTCTCATCATCCAACTATCAACCGCTTTGTTATATGCAGTTTTGAATGGCCCAAAAACTCCAAAGGTTGCAGTTTACCTGGTGAATGCGGCGGCACTGTTAAAATGGTCACACCATTTTCTTTTGCTAGATTCAAGGCTTCTATACAAATGTGAGACTCATGGTTATCGTATATAAGCAGACTAAGATTGTCTTTGCTACTGTTTGTGTGCGTTATAAAATGTTGCATTGTTTTTATGAATAAGTCTGAGTTCATCCAGCCAGACTGTGTGGCTAGACCTAAGGTTCCAGCTGGAGCATCTGCTGTCATATGCAGCTTAAAATGCACTCTCGGGAATATCATAACCGGGGGTAACGTATTCCCTAAGGCGCTCACTGTGTAACATGTTGTAACCAACGTCCGGCGTTCTGCTCTGGTGACTTTAGAAACTTGTTTTTGCCCCTTTGCTGCTAGTACCTTGGCAGATTTTTGAACTGTCATGGTGTTTGATTCGTCGAGATTAAAAATTCTAGTTCCATTGCCAAAAACTGCTTGCCTATACATCACAGCCTCTAAATTATTGTCAATAAACAGGCTTACGTTGTGGCGGTTAAAATATGTCGCTCTACTTAAGTTACATCCTTCAAGAGTTCGGAAAGATATCTCTGATATTTTATTTTATTTTATTTTTATTTTATTTTAGAATTTTAAGAAAACTTACAGCTAGGTACAAAAAATATTACTTAAATAAAGAAACATGCATTTCACACATGTATGCTGAAGGCCAATTAAAAGTTTCCGTAAATGTGTTTACAATTATTACAAAATTACAGTTTATTTGGACGACAAATCAAGAGAATGAATATCATAACTAAACACATCATAACAACAAAGAAATAAATAATCATAATATATCTAAACAATTACGAAAGAGTTTAAGAAGAAAAAAAAAATATAATTTAATAGTTACATTATGTGTCTAAAAAGAAATCATTTGCTAGCAAGCATTTGAGCTTACTTGGCGATGTATTAAATAAATCAATATCTGCGTTCAGTAAGGTGTTAAACGAGGCGCTTGCTCGTATAATAAACGCGTTCTGCCTATAATTATTTTTAGAAGTCGGAACGTGTAAGATGTTAGGTCTCCTAAATGCAGCCGTGTTGGTGCGTAGTCCTAACAGCTCCAACAGCTCAGAGCAATCCACCGTGCCATTTGCAATGTTCATGAGATATGCCAGATCAGATATTTTCCTCCGTTCACAGAGGGGAAGGAAATGAAATTTACGACATCTAGCCATGTAGTCTGGTAGAAAAAGTTTTGCCCGAAATTGGAGATAGCGCAAGAACCTCTTTTGTATGGATTCTAACCTTGTCGAGTACACGTTATAGCATGGATTCCAGACCTGAGATGCGTATTCTAGATGGCTGCGTACGTACGCGCAATACAGTATTTTAATTGTTTTTAAATTGGAAAACTCACTAGACATTCTTAAAACGAATCCAAGTGCACGAGATGCTTTGTTAACGACATTATTAATATGGGTATCAAATAAAAGTTTACTGTCAAAAAAAACGCCTAAATCTTTAATTGTTTCCACTCTTGCAAGAGGTGAGTTATGTAACGTGTATTCAAATTTAATAGTTACTGGCTTCCGAGTAAAGGAACACACATAGCATTTGGAAACATTTAATTCTAGTTTGTTTAGTATACAGTAATTTTGAAATCGCATTAAGTCGTCTTGCAGACGAAATGCGTCAGCGGAAGTCTTTACCTGATATAAAATTTTCATATCATCTGCGTATAAAAGAATTTTAGAATAAAGAAAGCATGAAGAAATGTCATTAACAAAAATTGAAAAAAGTAACGGTCCTAATAAGGACCCCTGTGGGATTCCTGAGGGGATGTACATGGATAAAGAGGAATACCCACTGAGAGCAACCGTCTGGGATCTGTTGTTGACATAGGACACGAACCACCTAAAAAGGTTTCCCCTTATGCCTACTTCTTGCAGCTTTTTTAATAAGAGCAAATGATCGATTCGATCAAAACATTTACTGTAATCAGTGTAAATAACGTCTACTTGTGAGGGTTCAGACATAAAACGAGATAAGAACTCACTGCACAACAAGAGATTTGACGTTGTAGATCTACCTCTTAAGAAACCGTGCTGCTGCGGTGCAAGATCACGCTTGAGGGCGGAGTACAATTGTGTATAAACAATTTTTTCGAGAACCTTAGCAAACAAGCATAATTTTGATATTGGCCTATAATTTTCAATATTATTTTTCGGTCCTTTTTTATGCACCGGAGTGATTAAAGCTGATTTCCAAATGTTGGGTACAATACCTTCAGTTAACGAGCGGCGGTATAGAATAGAAAGCGGTACAGCTAGGCTTTTCGAACACTTTACTATTATAATAGCAGGTATTTTATCCGGTCCAGCTGATTTATTTAAATCTAAGGCCTTAAAAAGTTTGAGAACCTCTTTCTCAAGCACCTCAATCATGCCGATGTCAGATAAAGTCACAGTATGGTTTTGAGAATTTTCTGCCACTAAACAGTCCAACGGTGAGTTATATTGTAGAAAGGTTGAGTGAAAATATGCACTGAACATGTTGCATATAACATCACCTTGATCAGAAGAACAAGAACCAAACTGCATCACTGCAGGGTAGGCATTTGATTGCTTTTTACTCTTCACGTAAGTCCAAAATGCACGCGGGTTCCGTTTTATTGAGCTTTCAATGTTTTTTATATAGTCAGTGTACATTTCACTCTCCATCAGCCGTGCTCTTTCTCGCAATACGATAAACGACTCTCGATCGTGAATGTTACCATAGATTTTGAATTTCCTATGGTATTTCGATTTCTCCTTGAGAAGTTTTACAAGAGGTCGTCTATACCATAACGGATATTTATATGATGGTATCACAGTTTTGGAAGTTATGTATGTGTCACGGAGACCATAAATCACACTATAAAGATAAGAAACAGCAGTTTCCACAGTCCCGCAACTCAGCTTAGAGTGCCAGTCTATAGCGTCCAGCTCATTACAGATTGAGTGATAATCACCGTCCTGGTAATTAAACTTGATGTAGGAAAGCGGTTTCATAGTGTGAAATTGAACGAACTCGGCGGTAACACATACAGAAGGATGGTGAGGGTCTTCGGGTACCAAAGGATGGTCACACGCCTGAACAGTAACATCATTATTAGAAAAAATAAGATCTAAAAGACGGCCACGACTTCTATTTGAGATAGAGTTATATTGGAATAGATTACAAGCGTTAAAGCTGTCAATTAGATTTATTTGGTGTTCACCTAGTAGATTACTAGGTTCAAAAGAGCACCCATCACCGCTGAGGGACCAAGATACAAATGGCATATTAAAATCGCCTAATACGATGAACTTGTCCAATGGGTTGTCTAAAACAATTTTAGTAACATTCATTGCAAAATTTGATAATTGCATGTGCATTGTATTACCCAACTTTTCGTCGCAAATGTAAACTATACATATGTGTATTTTATATGTTGAACTAGGATTACGATTACGAATCGTTAAAGTAACCCACAAGTCCTCTGCAGAGGATGACCACTCAGGCCGACCCTCCGCCGCAACTTCACGGCGCACAGCAATTAAAACCCCACCCCCCTTCCCTTGTTCCGTTATTGTGTAGTTACGGTCTCGTCTCCAAACAACGTATCTATTATCAAATAACTCGTTATTAATGACACTGTCATTAAGCCACGATTCCGTAAAACAAACAATGTCATATGAGTTCATGCATACATTTCTGTACAATACGCTGGACTTAGTGCGTAGACCGCGCACATTTTGATAGTATATACTAACCGGGAGCATGGATAACAAATATGTTTTTTATGTTTTGCATTGGCATATAAAAATGCAAGATAAACAATAAGTTAAACAAATACAAATATTTACGCTTGTACTCGTAGTACGCAACTAACATTGAATAAATCGATAGAAATATCTGGCACTTTAATTTGGTTCATCGCCACTTCCTAAATTAACTTTCGGACGTCTATCATTGTGAGTCCATAGAACATTCCGCTGCATTTCAGGACATAATGGACGATATCCCTTTCCTGTGCATCGGTGAATATCTTGTGGACTGCATAATTGGGTGTTAGCCTAATTGGCTTCTCAGGATCAGGGTTCTTTACATTTTTTTGGTGGTACCTATATAAAGTCGTGAAAGGGATACCAGTTGTTCTTGCTACAGTTCTTATTTACTGCCCATCGGATATAAGTTGCAAAGCGTTACGCATCTGTTCTTCAGTGTGAAGTCCAATACTGGTTTTCCTTAGCCTGTTTCGAGGCATGTTTACCTATAAAAAAGTACGAATGAGCTTTACTTCACGGGTTTACGGTTGTTATAAACAAAATTATCCATTGTGACCCATAGACAAATAACCAATTCAAATAAATCAAAAAAAAAGATCCTCTCTTAATCACATATCGACATAGTTTTATACTAATACGAGGAGTATATCGCATAACACCATAACAAAACACTGTGATTTTTACGAACCTTGATGACAAAACAAATTTTAAAAACACGCAGGAAAATAGTTTGTCACTTGTCTATTGACTGAAGCGTCGCAGCGCGGCCTCTCGCCTTGATAGCTTGCCGATGACTAACGAGTCAGAGGGGGGGTCTATGAGAGCGGTATTCGAGCATTTATTTGTGTGCATACGCGGAATAAATACAAAGCTATAGTACATGATCCACTGTTCCCCGTGATTCACTGTGACCCACTCTCCCCTAACTTATTATCATCGGTCAGTGGTTTAATCATCTAAGCGCTACCATAGATAAGTATGAATAAAACATTTGCTTACGATTGGCACAATAGGACCGGTGTGATACGCACGCTCTATTAGGTATAGCTTGCTTATATATACTCTAAGGTTACAAATGAATTAATCTTCTTAGTCGGGCACTCATGGCACAGTGGTCATGGTGATGGAGACGCTAAACGGCGGATCCTCGCCAGTTTCCATTTCCAGGGCTGTCGATCTCGCGAATTAATTACTATCCATATATTATTCGCAGACTATTTATGTCTGTTTATTTTGTTGCAGATAAGTAAAAATAACCCACAACCAGCCGACCTGCTAAAGGAAAAATCTTTTCAAGACATCGCCAAGAATTACATGACTGAAGCGTTCATCGTATGCTCTCTAGGTTTTCTAGTTTACCAAACCAAAAACTATTTCACTAGTATTTTGACCAAATAAATGTCTTTTATTGTTTAGAGTATATTTATGATTTTTTGTGTAAGGGTTGCGACGTTAATACGAAAGTAAAGTGTTTGAAAGGTCTTCTTTCGGTTGTATGCTTGTCAAGCAAGCAATAGATGTTGTTCCGTTCCCATACGTTATAATGAGATAGAGTTATAATTAGATGCTCGGACGTCTCGCCTCGGTGGCCTAGTGGTCATGGCGTCTGACACGGATTGTCGGAAGACGTGGGTTCAAATCCCATCCGAGGATGTGTATTTTCCCTGTAAAGTTGTACAGTGTAATGTCACTAATCCGGCACTATTAAAAACCGGAGGGTGCCGGATTATTGGAATGTTCGGATTACAGGGTTATACTGAAAAAGTCATCGGTAATAAATAAAATAAAGCATTTCATAGAGAGAATAAATGTATGTAATGTATTATGGAACAATTGAATTAACATACGTTATAGAAACAATACGTTAGCACGTGCACGTGATAAGTTTTGAGGTTAGACTGCTAGTCGATGACGCAGCGACCAAAGCGCACAGGTATAGAGGGGAAAGGGAGGCGTGGGCGGAGGGTGCCGGATTATAGGACGTGCCGATCTATCGAAGTGCCGGATTAGTGAGATTGTACTGTATACGTTTTCTTAGTCTGCTATTGAGAAACAGTCAAGCTACGAGTACGTTTGTTGACGTAAACGATTGAACTAAACTTTATATTTTGCGAACGCTATTGATCATGAACGCGGAGTTAACTCATATTCGTAGATATAGGCGGTTACACTAATATTATAAAGAGGAATATTTCGATTTAATTGTTTGTTTGTAATGGATAAACTAAGGCTATATTTGATACATCATCATCATCGTCTATCACCACGCGGGTGAAACCACGGATCGCAGCTAGAATGTAATATATAGTTTAGAATTACGTTCGAATTTATGATCCTTGCTTGATGACCCGTGTGGTGTGTCTAAAAATCCATTTTTAAATGGGCCGGGCGACACATGCAATTTTCTTTTATGAAAACTTTTCCAACATCCTTGGCTTTTATCCGGTCTTTACGTTTCTTTCAAATTATTTACGCGTTAAACGTTTCCCCTCATTTATAAAATTTAATCAATTAAAAGTATACAATCAAAACATAAGTTAAAAACGCCTCGTATAAAGACCTACTAAAAGACGTTGAAGAGAAACTCCACCGCTGGAAATACACTTGTAAATGGCAGATGCGCAAGACGCGCAAAGCCATACTCCCTGTACAACAGGGAAAGGAAAAAAACACCTTCCTTGGCTGAATATAGAACCCTGACTGTTTTTACAGAGTACAGTAATTATTTACAATAAATTAAGTCTAAAAATAAGACAGGATATTAATTTTAAACTTATACATGTATCTATAAAAACAAACATAAATAATATCTTTGTAGTAAAAAACAAACAAGAGTCACATCACATGCATTCGCCCGGACAGTCTTATAATGGATTTTTGAAACACTTTAATTCTTAAAAATACACTTTGTTAACCCTTTCGCCATATTTGGCCAATAATATAATAGATTTCGCAGAAATCATCCTCTTCCAGGAACTGCAACGTGTGTGGTTAAAAATCATTGATAAAGTATAAAAGTGGACATTCAAAAAGATTCATTAATGGATTTTAACAACTAATTCTTAGATACACGTTAGTTCTAAAAATTCCATTTTGCATAAAACCAAGGATAACGGCGTAAAGTGGCCATAAAGGTGCAAAAAATCCATCAATGGATTACAGTGGACCCAGGTGATTTATGGAACATAGGCTGGTAATATATTTTACATCTCTCATATTCGGTAAGTAGGTTCTTATTACCCCCAAATGGGGCATGTAGGTGACCAATTAGCGCTCTAGGGTAATAATTTAGCTAGAAAAGCCCTAGGGCGGTTTACATCTCTCATATTCGGTAAGTAGGTCCTTATTTCCCCCAAATGGGGCTTGTAGGTGAACAATTAGCGCTCTAGGGTAATAATGTAGCTAGAAAAGCCCTAAGGCGGTAAGTAGTAAAAAACACTTCACTTTTTCAAAAAGTTTGCGTACATCTAACCAACATACTGGCAATAGACATCATGCATTCAGCCCAATGACAAAAGAGGTGGCTTCACTATTCAGCCTTGTCTTCGTATGAGTATAATAGGCATCAATTTTATTTTTGTAATGCCGGTTTTTTCTACTTACTTCACAATCGAGATGTAAAGCAGAGTAGTTAGCTCGGGTGTAAGCATCAATTGCACCCTCGAACTATAAGCGCCCTCGCTGCGCTCGTGCGCCTAAATATCTCGGGCTGCAATTGATGCTACAGCCCTTGGCTACTAATCAACTATTAACGGAAATATAGCAATGTTATAGTTATTACTAATTTATTGCAATGTTAAAAGGTCGTGGAATAGTTTGTATCTTCAGCCACATACCATTTCAAACCCTACTGGAATTTCATATCTAAGTGTCGCAAGGCATCGAAAACAGGAAAACTGAGGAAGAAGTAGACACTAAGAATGGGTAAGTCAATTAAATGTATTCATAGCTTTGTAGCTCAATGACAAATATAAAAAAAGCCAAATATGATACATGATTAGAATCGCTGAAAATATACCACAATATGAAAATATGCGTATACCACAGGCGAAATAGCATTATATAGAGTGCAGTAACAAAGGAGCTTATAATTCTATCTTATCATACGAAGTATGGTTAATCAAAGGACTAGGAAATCTTTGTATTTCACCTAATATGTGGGTCAACGCAAAGTCGCTGTACTACCCTCGTGTTAGTTTTTTAAGCGTGATCCCATTTTTCACCACGTTATTTAGTCACTAAAATAAATGTAAGCAAATTAAAGTCTTTTTATTTGGTAGGCTAACTGAGCCACTTAGGTATAGTCACTGACAAAATACGCAAATCTAAATTATACTTATTCGTTTCAGTTTTCAATATGCCAAAGTTATACACATGCCAAACAGATCATGAAAAGTCCGTCCGCGCGCGTTATTAGTGTAAATCAACATAAAGTATTTATCTATGGTGTAAATTCAAAACGCTTCCTTAGCGGATAAGTACTGGAATATCTGCAAGTCACAATAGCTACAAATTACTGAACCCGTCCTATAGTACTTACCTGTTCAAAATGTTTTACCACGAAGCAAAATGGTTGGCATTTCCTACCTGACGTGTAAGTTAAATATGGAATGCTCTGCCGGCGTACGGTTTCCTTGCAGTTATAACCCTGGGTCTTCCAAGAGGGGCGTGAAAAAGCATCTCTCAGGTCACATAGAGGTGGCAGTTAGTGCAGCTTACGGCTGCACTAATGGTCATCGCTTCTTGACTCCATCTTCGCTTATTACGCGGCGTACGTTCGAGGCGGGACGCAACGACGAGCGCACCGCACTCAAGATCCTGAAGAAGGCTCCCGGGCGAAGCCGAAACATGCGTCGATCGTAATGTCGACATCGCGTAAGTCTCATGTTAATCCTGTTTTATTATTACAAAATTGTAATAAACGTGAGTTTCAGTAATATTAAAAAATTCTTTGCTATATATACGATTTGCTTTGATTCTTCTTAGGCTGTGAATAAATACTTTGGTAGACCGTTTGCTTTGTGTAATGCACCCAATGTAACAAATCATCGTTGACGGACACCGAGACTTATTGCGAATGTCGTCACTTCTAACTCGGCTGCCGTCCATCATTCAATTTACAGTCCGCCTATTCCTAAACCTAAGCTTACAAATTACCTAAATGACCCAGTTCTGGCGGACAGGCGACATTTCATTACCCCATTCGTAGTTTAGACTAGACATTAGTCACTCATCTGTTGGCTCTTTATTAATATGCTTCGTCCATTTGTCTGTATGCATGCTCGTTTATATTTAGAATTTTCAATTTCAATTTAATTCACATACAATTTTACCAACATAGTTATCCTTAAACTAAAATACCGTAATAAACCATTTGTGGAGAGTATCACTTTAGATATAAATCTAGAATCTATCTTCCATTATATCTAGTATGTATGTACGTATTATAGTAATTTTAATTATTAAGTGGTCTACAACATAATAAATAATAGCACTAGGTTATTTTACTTTAAAATGTACACCTAAGCTTGCACGTATATGCTTAAACACTTAGGTCCTTACTTATAAACGCTGCTTAACTTTAAATGACGTTATTTAGTACTGCGCAAAGGAAAATTGTTCTGCGCCGTACTAAGTGACGTTATTTAAATTTAAGCAGTGTTGATAAGTAAGGCCGTAAAACTATGGAGCCATTACAAAATATATATTTTTTTAAAGTTAGTATATTTTAGGTGCCTAAGCACATAATAAACTCATTAAATACATCTACTATTACAGATCGCGGCACGTAAGTTGAACCAAAATGATGGTCTTCTGCGCAGCTACAGTTATGGACAAATGTGGTAGACGAATACTTACTCTGCGGTGGTTAAAAATGAAACGCAAGTTAAACCAAATATCAAATTTCATAACAATAATCTCGGATTTCCTTTTAAATCACACAATTTCTCAGACAAAGTGTTGTGGGAAGTAATCGTTAGATATTATTAAATTGAACAATTATAAGAATACTAATCTTAATCACTATTATTCAAGGGCGTGACACCTTCTACATCATTTTAAGTGATATTCTAGAACTTGGGCAAAGAGTTGCAATTTCATCTTCTGTGCCAGTTGAAAAATCCAATTCAGAATCGCTGTTATCAGAGTCTCCGACTGCGTTATAGGTCAGTTCTTCCGTCATATTATCAATGACGTGGTCTCTTTTAACGTAAGTTTCTTCGATTGCATTGACGCTGTAGTATATCTAGTGTAATCATTTATGTTGTTTTATCTTAAAAATAATTACATGTGTCAAAAACAATTCCACTCGCCTTAAAGTTGGTTGTGGTCTTATCATTTTCTTGAAATTAAATTTAATGATCACACTTTGGACAGATATATAAAAAAACTGAAACCTTTTTGCGCGATCGTACTCCAGGGTCACGAGGAGCGTGCGAGGGCAGCGAGGGGCGGAGTGTGATTGTATTTATAGTTGTTGTAGTTATATATATTTGCAAATATCATGTATGTTAGTAAAACTTACATAAATATACGTTAAATAGTGATCACCATCCTTTTAATACTAGGAATAAGTAAGAATAGGATAGCTGTACCTAGTTTTATACTTGCGAAGACTAATAAGTCGTTCCTAGGATGTGCATTTTTACTATAAAATCCCAAAAACATAACTCACTACACACTAAGAGCTCACAGAGGGAAAATTCAATTTGACAGTAAAAAACGTTTTGATAAAAAAGGATATTAAGTATAAACTACGACATTATACTTACTCCACTTCTGGCAAGTTGTCATCTGCTGCCCATAAAATGTAATATTAATAGTACCTACCTGAGAAACATTGTAAAAATATATAAATGTAAAGTATGAAAAGAATGGCCCCGAGTTTCTTGCCGCTTCTTCTCGGTAGGCTCTATATATTTTTCGGTAAAATGTTTAAAGTACTTACATTATCTATACTAATATTATAAAGAGGAAAGATTTGTATGTATGTTTGTAACGAATTGGCTCAAAAAGTACAGGATCGATTTCAAAAATTCTTTCACCATTGGAAAGCTACATTCACCCTGAGTAACTTAGGCTATATAAGATTCATCATTATCATCATCATCCATCACCGCGCGGGTGAAACCGCGGAGAGCAGCTAGTAATGAATAAATTACGGTCATAAGTGCGTTGCCTAAATTGAAATTGAATAAAGGATTTTGATTTTTGAATTTAATAAAAAACATCACATACATAAAGGTATATAACACAATACGTACCTTGTTTAACTGTTGTAGCAGATAGGCAACTATTATATAATGTAGGGCGGCTTATCTAGTGTGACCCATAGTGCCGAACATGATACAGGACAAGGTCATGGTTCTGTGGATTTATCTAGGTAGGCATCTTCACACTGCTGCATAGCTGCGTCGGGGTCGGAATCTGTCTGCCTATCTACGAAACCGACTTCTTTCACGATACGTAGGTACCTCCGTCTAGTTTACAGAGCCCAGCCCACTAGGTTTGTAATGTCACAATCACTAAATAGAGTTTCGAACGGAGGATAGACTCGGCTTTTATGTGATCACAATAAACAGAATTACGTAGATACTAATTTCCGCGAAGTTAGAAAAGACTTCCGCATACCTTTATGTATAGGTTATTTATAGAAACAAGTTAAAACATTTCGTTTTAAACATGTTTCAAAATGTGTGTCGTACTATCCCGATATAAAAGGTAGATTTTATCTTGTTAGTGATACCTACGTTACCGAATCGGACGAAAATATCTTGCCAAAAGCATGTCGGGTCATTCTTATAGTAAACGGTTCTGTTCAACGACAAAATTTAATGAATAGAAAAGGAATAGACCTTTGTATTATATTTATATACCTACTTAGTATGTATAAAACCGTCTGCATTTTTAAATACAATACCATACTAAGTATTATTAATTATTGCACTTCTACCATACTTACACAAAATAACTTATAAGTTCTTACTCTAATTAAAGATTATATTTACTTTTAATACAATAGGCGATCTTATCGCTAATAGCGATTACTTCCGGTCAACTTTTAGATAGACAGTCTGTATAGTAGTGAGTGGTAGTAAATATTATTTAATTAAAAATTTTTTATTAGCATTTTTGATGTGTCTACCTCGTAAACCAGGCGAGTGAAGCCGTGAGTGGGTCAATCGATACTATAATAAAACTAGAGGTTAGTACGATATATATAAAGATAGAAAACTTGCAGCAGCAAGCTTATACTGACTAGGTACTAAGAGTTATTACACCCGCGTGCTATCTTGGAACGAATATTATCCGACTATTTCGGTTGCATTTGGCGAGAATGACTTCGTGTTAATTAGGACTGGTTCGCATAATTGATGGGTATCATTACCATTAGTTACAGCCATCATTTTGAGCTGGGGATGGATGTATGACCTGAGTAAGTTATACGTGTCCCACGTAATTTAAGTCACATTATTATGAAATTGTTACGTTCAAATGACTCAGATTGACTAATAGACAGGTTTTTAAACACAAAGGCCGTAGTACAAATAATTTGCGAAAAAGTATTTGTTTATTTATGAATCACTAACCGAATCAACACCATAACAATTCAGAATACTAATCCATTGATCTACACAGAGTATTATTATTATACTGATCGTATCGTAAGCGTCAACACGTCACGAGTCGTATCGTAAGCGTCAACACGTCACGCTTCGGCTCTGTGGGCCGAGCACGAAAGTGTAAAGTAATCGCATCGTTAAAGTATTTAGTACAAACCATCATTTATCTAGTACAATAGTGGCACAGATAATTCATAGTTTGTACTGAATACGTAAACGATACGATAACGTTACACTTGAGCAGATTTTCGTGCTCGGCTCACAGACACTATGACTTATCTGTGTCTCAGTTGTCCTAGATACATGACAGTTTGTACTGTTTCACGTTAACGTCACTTAAAGTTACACTTACCCAGTTATATAGTATATATTATTATTAGTTATTTGTGAATCAGTTCGTCCGGGGAATTATTGCGACAACAATTCCCCGGTATGATGCTCAAAATTTGAAAATTATTCCTCATGAATATTTAAAACTAGACTTATGAAACGGTTATTTGACATTATCTTATTATGTATAATAAATGTTCACAAAATACTTTATTCGGATATGTTCACCGATACACGAAAGAAAAGCTCAACAGAAAAAGTCGCATGCTTTCCCAAAAACACCATTGAAGACGTTGCCGTAGACGGAATGCATCAACTCCATTCAGTTTCTATATAAGATATTTATACAAAAAATAATGTATGTAATACCAACAAGTACTTATTCAAATACTTTAGTGAGCTCAGTTTTATGTAAACGCGTACCTAAGTTATTAGATAATAAAATAATATAAATATTGTAAAAATTCGTACTTGGCGCACGCTGAGTATTTCATACAACCTTACAGCTTCGCTACCATTTCACCTTAACACTTAAATGTCTCAGCGTGATGGATGCATTGCAGTTTGTCTCTTGTGCCATTCCATTTGGTTTGTGATTGTGGCGGAATGCATCTGTATGTCATAGCAGAGGTTACCGCTTGAGCCTCGGGCTTATGTTCCGGAACCTTACGACATATACAAGTTTCAAGAATGAGCAGCACTAGCCCGCTAATATCTCGCACTAACCTTTTATTCCTCCACGAGGTGGACATGGTGCTGTCCACGTACCTAGTGCGGCTTGGCTGATAGATTTTGTAGTCTGAGGCTATCTTGAGGAGATAGAGGAGGATAGGTTGATGGTCAACGGATTTAGCTAAATCCATGGTATTGTCAAAGTTGGCAAACCACCCGAATACCCCTGCAATGATATCCCCAAAACGCCTGTAACTTACCACCTGCAGTCACCTATAAAAAAAGTTTTATTTATGTAAGTAGGTTATTTATATAACTTGTAATGTGATTGTTAATGTTTATGTACGAGTACGTGTACAATAAAGTGTTATCTATCTGCTTTTTTTATGGCATTTTTTTAAAATAACTTGTGACCACAGCATGCTTTGGTTCACGTGATTTTTCAAACGACCAAACAAGCTCCACTGCGAGCGTTTTTTTACGATAGGTATTTATTCATAATGTGTTAATAATGAGTCAGTAGTTTTAATTATTTATCAGGCTTAAGGTTTTTATTCGCCTCAAGGTTAACTGTAGTCAGTGCGCATACATGTACGTAAGCGACCAGTAACCAAACTTTATAATAATTTATACATACTGGCCGCACTCACTAACTTGGTACCTACTAGAGCGACGTTTCGAACGTAGACGTTCTTCTTCAGGGGTGTTCACGTTTTTGGGATCGCTCCGCCCACTGACTTAACAATATACAAGTGAGTGCAGCCGGTATGATTATATTAACTCTGTGATTTTCCGCTGTAAGCTATAATATTTTAATTTATTTCTGATAGCCTTTAAAATGTAGCTGTTACTTATTCTGTGACTGTTACTGACCTTACAACATAATTCTCTCATTCAATACTCAAAGACATCTGTTTCTCTGGCGAAGGAGTCATAACTCAGTGATGAGTCTTACAAAAATATCCCCCTCTTCCTCGAATTGATATGTTATTACAGTTGTCTCGCAAACATGTGTCTGGCTAAAGATGACAACATCCCGCGTTTAGTCATTTCATCCATTTAGCATTTCGTTCACACTCGCTAACAATGGTGGTTGTTACATGGATATGGATAATAGAGGGATTCGTCATCGCCTGTACAACTTTTGTATTCGGTGCAGAATAAATAATGGGTAGGTACCTACTACAAGTGTCGGTCATAAGTAATTGTGATTATTATCAAATGTTCTTATATACGTAATATATGTCCAGGCGTGAATCAGACACAGTTCACTGGTATTTTATAGTATAAAAATATTTGTAAATATAAGACTTCTATGCCAACACTGTCCAAATTGATATATTGTAAATGTAATTGATTTGGAAGTTTATGTGCTTTAAATTCTATTAGTACCTATGCCAGAAAATTTGAATCTAATTATTATGAATAACCAATAAGTAAACTTATAAAAGTTCCTCATAATCTATATATATGAAAATGAACCCTTATTTCCGTTTAGGGCCCTTTCTCCTGGCCACGCTATAACTTGAGAATTAACTGCTTTACCGATTTAATTCATCTCTTTTAAATATTTTCTAATACATTAAAAAACATTACGAAAGATGGGAGGTTATGGCGAGGCCGAAGGCCGAGCCTATTACGCGAACGAAGTCGCGGGTAGTCGCTAGTATAAAATATAAATATACATAATGCAGTGGTACTTACGTACCTACTTAACTACTTTAAACTTTCGCGAACTATGTTTGTATTTATTTGGCTTATTTTATATTTCGTGCCTCATATTTGGCCTCGTGCCTTATCCAAAATGGCTTCGAGATACATATTTTCGGCGGGTTAGTTGGTTTTTCATGGAATTAAATTACTTAGATTCGTTCTCAAGAGTGATTAAGTAAGGTAACTTCTATAAGCGCGCACGAACTTAACTTTTCATTTCAAAACACTATTCTAGAACTGAAACTCCAATAAGTAGGTATTTATTGTATTTTAATAAAGCCACTATTTATTTCCTGTTATGTGCCTACAGCCTCCATCACTAAAAAGTAATACATTTTTTACTATATTAAAATACCATTATGTACAAATGTCACTTGACTGACTTATAGTCATAAGTCAATTACTTTTCTCTGTTTATCAACAGACCTTCAAGAGTTCCAAGTCTACAATCCCTTGACCAAATATTTTAGTGTAAAATCAAAACGAGATGCCGCTGCGCTAGCTGTTTCCATCATTGAGATCCAATTGACTTATCCATGCTTATTTTATTCTAGGAAGTGACGAGATCGGCGAAAACGTTCGTCTTGTGGCAAGCTTCACCACGACATGACGTTTGCCAGCAGTGGTAGGACTTACCTAATACCAAAACGTACAAGTGCAGAAGACTGTAGTACTACTTTTACTAATTAAACTAAACGACCCCTACTAAAAGTTTAAGACTAAGCCTTGAACCTTTCTCTAATTTCAGCACTTTAGAATGAAATTGTCTTCCTACGTCTAGCTCTAGAGTCTAGTCTAAACAAAGTAGGCCTACCTATACTTAACTATACCTATATCCGGAAGTTGTCACAGCTTAAACAATAGTGTGCATTCACATTACCTTTGTTTTACATTGCATAACCATGCCAGCGTTAATGCCGTGTAAAGCCGTGGAGTTTGCATAATTAACTTTGCTATTTGACCCGGGTTCTGGGATATAAATTCTATTGCTACATAGATGGGCACTATAGGGCATTAGGTAGCCCTGGCTTACGTAAGTAGGTTATTAACCTAGGTACAAAGTGAAAACTATTATTGTTTCCGCGTCGCAAACAAGTAGGTAGACATAATATTAAAATAGGTCTATGTAAAATGTATGGTAGGGATAAGTCTAGAGTTAGATATATTCAGCATATGATTTCGTCTATGGAACACTTTACCCTACGAAATTAGATGCGCGCCTTCTCTGGACATCTTCAAACAACGTGTCAAAGCATTTTACTTCGCGAAATAACTAACTGCAAACCTACTTACTATCTTTGTTATAATAATTAAATGGTATATGTATAGTTATGTATATATTTTGTACTATATGTGTATAGTATAATTATATAAGTATAGTTTGTATATATTAGAAGTATTTTTTTCTAGCTATATTCTTGAGTTTTGCTATATGTAGTGTTTAGTACACTTGTTTTATACACCACCGCCTTTATAAGTTTATGCCTATTTCTTTCCGTGCATGGTTGTCTGGAAGAGATCGCTCTGAGCGATAAGACCGCCCATTGTGACACTTTTAATTTTAAGTAGGTATTTAATTGTGAAATATTTTTGATTGTATTTTTATTTTATTCTTATTTCTTTATTTGTAATATATATTTGTATTGTTGTGTTTCAATAAAGGGTTAACTACTAAACTACTAAAATCATCAGTTAGGATGACCTGTCGCCTGTCGGACCGACCGCTCCTGTATATGTGGACATATCGTAGAAGCTGAACTGAACCACAAACTGAACAAACGTGCAACAACTATTTTCTATCTACCACGTAGTAATGGGCTTAAATTATGGGTGTATTATAGATACTCGCTACATTGCTAGCTGGTACTAAGCATAAATTCTGTTTTTTTTTTTTTGTATTATGCTTTTATCTTGCAATCAGTCATATTGGTCATATTGACTATAAGCAGATGATGTTAAGGCTTTTTGGCGTGGAGTTAGCCCTTTTTATAAACTCAGTTCATCTGACAATCTTGGTCTAAGATGTCCCGCCGTTTCGTTAGCCGACGAACTGCTTCAGGGATAGTAAATATATATAGTCCCGCATGCTGATTCGGGTGCTTTTCTAGTCTCTGTTTGTAGGTTTTGTAGGTTTTCATGGGCCTCAGTTATTCTTGTGAACCATGGCGCATTTGTTATTTTTTTAGGATGAAAAAGGATGAAATTTTGGGCCCGTTGTATGATCATTATATTTGAAGCGTTGGCAGAACCCTATAACTGTATACCAGGAAAAATATTTAAACAAATCAATGGAGTTTTATAATTTTTATTGACATCTAAAAACATTCGTAACAACTGTTTGTACTAAAATATAAATGTGTTTCAAGTGAAGCTGTTAACTTTGTGTTTTTATTTTAACATGCTTGTTATAGCTGCTAACTGCAGACAGTGTTAAGCAAAATGGACTTAATGCATATAAATATTAAGACACTTTTCAATCATCGTTGTCATAGCCTTCGCATTGCAAAATGAAGTACCAATGTACTTAGGTACTATTTTTATTAAATCAATGAACACGTGTAAGCTCCTTTCAATGTAATCTTCCTAAAATGTTCATTTTCCTCACACCTTTGATTTATCAAATTAAATGAATTCAACGAAATATCCAATCGAGCCATAAAATGCAATAAATAATTTGGAATCTATCACAATCACCTATAAAGCAAATGCCAACGAAACATTAAACATGCAAACTGTGCCCACCAATAGATTGGAACATCCGCGAATACCTACTTAATTGACCCAAGATGATTAATGAGTTAATAATTTTGAGATTCCCTAAAAGATTCTAAATAAATATCGCCAAATAATCTTAAGAGTAAAATTTTAAGACGTAAAAATTAAAATAAATTATTAACAGTATGGAATAGCTGCTGCGGGTGCCGCTAGCGAAATTTGCGCTCAATGCTTCTGGATGGGGATGTTCCTGTCAGTGATGGCGAGTTGCGGCAGGGGAGCCTCCACGGTGAGGACTCCGTCACGGGACAGCGAGGACTTGATGGCTTCAGGGTTGGTGCCTTTGGGCAGCAAGAACTCCCTGTTGTATTCTCTGTACACTGACTTCGTGTCTGACTTTTCTTCGTGCTTGGCGTGGACCTGGAATCATACATATAAGTAGAAGTCTTATTGTGTTCTTGCTGATTTGTAAGGCCTTGTGGAGAGATATGAATTATGTGAGATAGAATCTCCTCGGGACCCCATTTAGCTACTCGGTATGACTCCGCTCGTTCCTACTTATCAAATCGACGTCAAAAATATGTATCTGCATCGAACATTCTACATACCATTGATACCTACAGACACACGTTAAGATTAACTATGTGTAACTGTAATGAGAAGACCAAGGTAAAGGTATTCAGCAATTCCTTTCCATCGTTACATTTCAATTTACCGTCCGTTATACTAGATTATTCTGAAATAAGATATGGCTGATGTAGGTAACAGGTATTCCGATCCGTGACTCGACCGCACGCTTTGTCTCCGTTAACCCCGATAAAATACAAAAGCGTTACTTTAACGCTGGCATATTGCCTGCGAACAACCGAGCCAATTTTTATCTACGTAAATAATGTTACGTGAAAATCCTTTAGCCATCATGAAGCGTCAACAAACTACCGTTGAAAATTCATGTCACTTAGCGCCATCGCTCTAATGACTATAAACGAGTTTTATTAGTTGTCTGTAGGATCTGCCAATATCGTGCAGTTGCTACCTAACATTCTAGATTTTATAGCCGAAATGACGCCAGCAGATTATGTAACTGTACATTCCTGTTCCTCTGGTTCCAAAGTTTACATTGCAACGAATTTACGAACGTAAACTCAGACTTACTGGCAAATCACAGCACGTCTTCTTAATAATGACATTGCGGCTAACGGAAAGAAACTTATAGGTATAAAACTGATAGCAGCTAAAATTTAGAAAGGGATTAACAGAATTTGTGTTTTCACATGGGCAATAAATCCAAAACAACGCACGTAAAGGAGCAATAATGTACGGATACATTTCAGGCCGCTTCCAACCGGTCCTTTTGGAAATTTGTGGGGGACGCCTATGTTCAGCAGTGGACGTCTTACGGCTGAGATGAAGATGATGAAATTTCAGGAAAAGCGATTCTACCTACCTACCTAATGGTTTTTAATTTATTATTTATCTATATAAGTGTAACAATGCGACATTTTTCTTTTGAGCCTAATATATGTTTCAAAAATAAATGTTATGAAATTTCGTAGGATATTTTCTAATACAGATAGGACTTTTTTTAAAGAAGATTGGTACTGAGGTCAGTATCAACCCGGTTGGGATATACTTAATGCTCTCGTGGTTGAAACTGCCATCTGATAATGCTAACAGTGGAATATGCCTATAGCTGAGCTGATATACTGTCATTAAAATCGAATAGGTAGGCAATTATTTTCTTGGAAATACCTGCAATATTTGTTTTATATACAGTGTTTTGTACAGTAAGTAAGTAGGTAAGTACTTATTTGCATTATATTTTTAGCTAAAACTTACCAATAATTTGTTGTCTACAGTTTTGACGACGATTTCTTCAGGGGTGTACTGGCTGACGTCGAAACGGAGCTTCAGCGATTTGCCGTCTCCTTCGTCTTGAATCAAGGGCGAGTTTAGACTGTCCCAATGGCTGGGCTCTGCCAACTGTCTGTTGTCACTGTGCTGTGAGGATGTGGTTGTGCTGTGGACATGTTAAAACGAATCTTAGCAACATTGGAATAGAGTTAAAATTACACCCGTAAGTTAAATCTGTGCAGGATCGTCTGATAATTGTTTACTCGAAATAAGTATCTCGAAGGGCCATATTATGTTATCCAATTTTATACAATTTTGTGTGCATAGAACGGTCCATTTTTTGTGAAAACACGTACCAAATTTGGTAGTATGCGATCTGTAATTACTTTCAAAGGACAATTATTATTTATATCGTGGGCGAATATTAGACGAGCCTGCACATTACGTGCTCAATGTTAAGTGCTATATTGTGATAAACTTAATACATACCAAGTAGGTTTAAGTACTAAGTGTACGAGATTGTGAATAACAACGTGAGCACCGATAACATTCAATAACTAGGTGTTATTGAGACCAAGTGCGTGGTGATAAACGAATGTCATTCAGTGAACTAATCGACACATATTCCAGAAATAAATTTTTATCTAGCTACATATCATTACCATATTACTATACTATCACCAAAAATAGAATACCGGTGCACAGTTATATAGAACTCCATAAACTATTATGTTTTCTACTTCATTCCTTGCCCGTATCGAGTCGGCATGCCTGGGGAAATACTTATTTATTATGCGAGAGACCATAAATACATCATGCATTGCCCTCAGCTAAAATTAAATTAATTCATATGGCAGATTGTATCAAACGAATCGAATAACTCCGCCATGACTCATATCTAACATGCATAATTCCATCACGCTACATTTGCGTTCGTTTAATCCATTTGCATTAAAAATAATAATTGTTTAATGACTTTCATATCAATCCATTTAAAATTGGATTACGAACAGCAACTCATTACTTGCAACAAATAATATATGCTCAACAATTATATGATGCGCCTACCCCCATTAATTAAAATATAATTTTTCGTCAAAAAACCTTATTGTGCTTTCTCCCGGCCTTTCTAAATCTATTGATGATTTACTGTAAGTTCGCCATACAAAAATTGCAATGATAAATTAATGACAAAAAAGTATAAGTCATAAGACAAAATACTTAATATGATAAGATTGAGTAGCTATATACAAGCTGCTAGCAAGTATGAATGGCGTAAGAAAGAGATGATACGAGTAAACCTGTGGGCGGCTTTTGCTGTTCATGATAATGATTCAACTACAACAACAAAATATCTGCCTACCTACACAAAATACCTAAATGCATGCATCATGCTACATATTTGTTTTCCTACTGAGTTGCATTGAACGTGCCAAGTCTGCCAACTTTCCCTATCGAAATTCTTCTGAAATAATTTGTCTCATGCTGTTTTTTTTCGTACATTTTTATAGGTCTGGTGTCAGCTAGGTTGATACCAAATTCTTTAAGACGCCATTTTGTAATTTTATTTGGTAAATCGTGTTGCTCTCTTTGACAGAAGTTATATTATTGAATTATAACTAATAATGTACCTATAATCGTACATGGTATATACAATTATACACACCAATGGTGCAGGGTTTGCTTTAGAAATTTCTATAACGAAATGATATTTACTTATCTACAAATATTGTTTATATTTAACCACACACCTTGCAGTTCCTGGAAAAGTAGGTTGATGTCTGCGAAATCTATTGTAGTATTGGCCAAATGTATATGGGTAAAAACAATTATGTAAAATATATGATAAATATACCTTCTTAAAAATTGCCATTGGCAACTAGGCAAATAGTTATTCCTTATTTATAATCTTATATTATTTGCAAATTTGCAGTGGTTGGAGTTTATGCAAAAAGAGAATTGTCGTGGCTTTACGGTGCACTAACATTCAAATTTATATGGCACCCCAGTCCAGCTATTATCTGTCTGTCACGCAACTGTTACTGTTAACTATGAACTTGGATACAACAGTAAATTAGGACACGACCTCAATTCCTATGAACGGATATACACGGACTGCTCGAGCAGTTAGTCAGTGATCAACATACACGGACCGCTCTTGCAGTCATAGTCAACAGCTTGAAGCTGCCATTGATAACTGTTGGAGCAGTTGGTATTGACTGCGCAACAAGTTACAATTCCAATTCAGGGGCGGGAAGCGCGCCCGACGTGGAATGAAGAGCGCGGGCATAGGCAAGCAGTCAGCATGGACTGCTTCAAGCTGCGACTGCTCTGTGAACTACAGCCTTCTACGTAGACACATACACGAAACCGCTTGCGCATTTGCTAATGCTTCGGGCGGTTGGCTGTCAAGCAGTCGCCAGGCATACACGCTCGAGCTGTCGACTGCTCTGCTGGCCCGTGTATATGGGCCCTTAGACGCTTCTCTTTTTGCACAGACTCTACTTCAAGTGGTTCTTCAAATAATAATAAAATCTGTGATACAACGCCGATCTATGAATAATGTTCAAATGTTTACGAACTTCAGTCGAGTCGATGCATAACAAATTTTTCCGCTTTTGTAGTTGATTTTATCATGCTGATGTCATGTCCATGTCATCAGGAGATACAAGGTCAGTGTCAACAGAATAATGATCTCATCGATATTGGCGTGGGTACAGGTTATCAATGTATTTTGTGACCAATTGTGTCTGCCTTGCCCTTAAGCATCTCCACGTCACGTCATGGGAACATATATTTTGTATTCGTGCTGTTCACATTTTTACGGATTCTCAATTACACATAGAGTGCTGTATTTTAGAGGCATTTAACATTTTTACTTCTTATTGAATTAATATTACTCGTACTACGAAGTTTCACTCGGCTATTACATATAAGTGTATATTGTGGGATCGGTTTCTTTCAATTTTTATATTGAAGTTTTTGCGCTGTGACTAGTCTAGTGATGACAGGGATATGAATAGGAAAGTTTCGTATGTTGATACTGAATAGTGTTAAGTGCAGTACGTTGCGAAAGTATGAGGCTTAGGAGTTTCAAACAACATTGAAGCAGAGCATTCAATACAATAGCAAAGCTTGCACATAGGTATTAATAACCAGGTCATCACAGCACAGATATATTTTCCTACACCACTATAATAAGTTCGTTGCTTACATTTTCCATTGCGCGATCAAACAAGGAACTATTAATACTGCTCATAACTTAAATATTTTTGACTAAAGCTTCTGATTATTCTTTCCTACCTATAACTTACCATCCTGCAAATATACTGTCGAATTTAATGAGCAACAAAACATCCTGTATATAACCATTTGAAGCTTCACAATGCAGATTGGTCAGTCACGATTGGTCGGCCAAGGTTACAGTTAACCAAACGATTCTTCCACAAACACTTTAGATAGATCGTCTTATTTATTATACTATATGTTATCTATAGTTGCGATGTTATGTAGAGTTCTGAGTGAAGCGAGGGGTTAAAGCCGCCCAAGACGAAGGCGAACGGACGGTTCGCCTCATGGTAACCACTACGAGTTCCCATTTCAGTTGCATTTGGTATCACTCAGACCATCAAGCCAAAGTTTTCCGTGACTGCAGTGCGCTCCTCATCCTGACATTTATTTTTGTCTTATTTTTTTCATTTCACTTGCTATTGTACCCATTAACTTACTTTATACGGAAGTGCTTGCCCAGTAACTGTTTCCTAAGACAGTTTTACATTAAAAAAAACCACCTAATTAATTTATTTAAATACCTCTTTAACATCTTGTATCTATTTGTTTGTTTGGTGTAATGTAACCAAAATTACGTAAGTAGTTAGGTCGAGAAGATACAAAGGTGCAAGGTCCATATTGAAAACTAGTAAAGGTCTGTCATCGAATGACTACAGCGTTTGGTAGGTTTTGATTACTTTGTTACTACTCGTATAATTACCAATTACATTTAGTCATTTCTAATGGGTTATATTATACATAGTGTAAAACAAATCATCTACATACTCTACATAAATACATACAGGTAACTAAAGAAATAATATGAAGTACATTGAAGCATGCATAGAATAAATATTAAAAATGTTAACGCTACATGAATTATTATACTAATGAAAATGCAGACAGAATATTTCTCTCATGTTTTACCTCTCTGATGACTTGGTAACTCCTCCGGAGGAAACAGTTTCGAAATTGTAAGACATGCAAAAAGCAATATTATTTGTTAGTTTTATCATGATCATTTTTTATTAATTATATACGAGTAAGAATGTTTTAGCTGACCGACAACACTTATCGTGTGCTGTGGCTACCTTCATGTACCTACCTATACCATATTATCATTATTGTATTCGTCAATATTATCGCGTGTATTATTACGTTCCTATAAATATATTTTCTATATTACAACTCCGAGGTCGTTCTGATTAATTGAATAATAGATTGATTAAAGATCCAATTTCATACGGGACTGAACATGCATACCTACATGTAGGCTTGTATACTTAGTATTTACTGGATCATCCGATTTGGGTGTCTTTTATTGGAAAGGTTACCTATACTTGCTAGTTGGTCCTATATATAAATTAGGTACATCACCATGGATTGAAAACTTTTGAGTTACGGTTAGTTAGTTACAAGTTCCACATTATTATTAATATTTTTATTGCACACCGAAAACATAGAAAGTTGTTGTATTATGTGTAATTATTGATTTGAATACAGTTTTATATGTTTTTATGATCTTTCTTTAGTTGAATTCCTCAAATGAACTCGATGCCATGATTAGATTGCTGCCATAAAATAATACAGGCGAATTTGTCACATTTATTCTAACCGATGTGATACATTTCAAAAGTGCTATTCAATACCAGGTATAATTTTTAAAAAAAATTAAGTCTCCTCCGAGTAAAATTTCCGATTATCTTTTGTTAAAGTGGTTCCATCTATGTGGAATTGCAATAGATAATTTCAAAGCGTTGAAAAAGTGCGAGTTGAATTATTCATTTCAAACTATCGGTTGAGCAACGAAAGTATGCAATTATAGGCTGGGTTATATTTTTAATATTATTGCTTTTAAATAAGTGTCCTGTCAGCTTGGTTTTTGCGATTGTTTATCATCGCAGTTAAACCTTTTAAGTACTTAGTTATGCGGAGGTTAAATTCAGGTTTATCACGTGCATTCATACATTATTATGTTCTGTACAAGTTATATTTATTATTATATTATGTCTACCTATGCGATCGTTCAGATTGGCAGATTGCACTGAACATTCATTGTTATACGGGCTTTGTGTGCTTGCATATGATTTAACTAAGTTAATTGACTATTTATTCAAAGCTCATCATTTTGATGTACATGAATAGTTATAAACTATTCATGTACATCAAAATGATGAGCTGTTTGTGTAAATACATACTTCCGTTTTGTTTTTTGACTACTTTTGCATGATAATATCACAGCGTCAATAAATGATATTAAGAGGAGTGCATATAGCTAGTAGGTACTTGTCCATACTAAAAGAAATAATTTCTACCTCTTAATATTGTCCGAATTCAGTGGTTTATTTTCAAGTAACGCATTGTTTACTATGGCCGGTACGTTTTGATCTTTTTTTTTTAAAGTAGGTACTGACAAATCTAAGTAAAACTGTAAAAATCAAAACGTATGGGCATAGTCAACAATGTGTTGATTATATGAAAAAAAAAAAACACTGATCGCACAATATTAGACGTAGAAAAGAGTTTTTATTTAGTAGACCTACTAGCTATGCACTCCACTTAAAACTGTTATAATAGTTTGAAGCTTGTCTTACCCAAGCTATATTTTTTTCTCTAATCTAAAAACTTATCTCGAAGTGATAACAATATTTTTTAATAACATTATGGTTCATGAGGTCGCTAGAGGTCATAAAAAATTGATTCTTTTATCTAATGCAATGACACCCAACCAAAACTGCCTATTCAGTTGTGTCGATCAATACCAAACGAACCGGGGGGACGCAAAGTTACTAAGGGTTTGTTATATCAACATTCAAACTTATGCGAGGTGATTCAGTTTCCATGCCTTGTATAGGTACTATAGATCCGTTTTTATCAATATGAATATTAATTCGTTACAATAATCAATAGGTACCTAGGTAACCTAACCTAACCTAACAACAAAATATCTATAGGTAGGTAGGTACCTATACAATTTTACTAAACACGAATTCAACATCTAACCATTTATTTAAAAAAAATACCAAACGCTTTCATTAAAAATATCTGAACTGCAGTTTATTTCTTTGAATGATATAGAATTATATTTATTTTTAAAAAGTGTAGCTACATGAGTTGGTTCAATTTGAAAAGAAATTGTGATAAGGCGATCATGTTATTCCTATCACATATTAAATATCAGTAGGTAGGTAGGTTAGGTACATGTAGTAGGTAGGTTCCTCATTAGAAATAAACTTCATTATTGGTGTGGACTGGAATGGCTAACGTTAGTTGTTAATTGATCTAATTTGAAACTGAATAACAAGTTTTTGTATGTACATATGAGTCACCTAGTGCATATAGGTACCATGTAAGCAAAATTTAATTAATCAAAAATATAGGTACAAAGGTAAATAATACACAAAATCACTAACTTTTGGATTTGACAAATACTTAAATAATATAGAAGGGTGCAGATATTTAAGCATATTATATAATAAGTGGGTACTTGGTAGGTACTATCAATCTATGTCTAGACATTTTATAATGTAAATCATAACTGTACATAATATATTTGCAGAAACAATATACATATAACTAGACAATAAAAAGCGTATAAATTTATAATAAATGTATTGTACCTACAGGTGATGTGTAGACACAGCAAACATCGCAAGTTACTACGTCAATGTAAACGACCTCGCCACCTTGTCGCCGATAGACAAAGTTAAAAAATGTCAATGCTCTTACAGCTTGTACTAAACAGCCTTCTTGTTTTTGTTAACTGATTTAGCAGGCGACCAAATAAGTCCAATCACTTCTTGCCGTTCAACCCACGCGGTTGCTAGTCGCATTCAATACAACAATATGGGCGGACCAGTTATTCCAAGCCCACACTTAACCAGTTGTGCAAGAAGTCAGCACCCAAAAATATTTGTGACTTCATTTAGTGAAATTGCACCACAATGTTTACTTTGCTTCTTGAGATGCGTAGTTTGATTTATCTCCTATACAAAACATACATTCACGCTCATTTCAACTGGGAACATTGGCGTTGACGTGTTCAAGATCGAGTTCTACCTACGCAGTTTTGTGTGAAGGCTAAGCGTTGCATCACTCAGGACCGTGGCTGAAACAGCACCAACTCGCTCCAACTGGGTCATTTATTCATGCCGAAAACATAACATCGGTGCATTCGTGCCAGTAAAACTGCCAACACGCCTGCGTCTACCCAATGTTGATAAAATAATCGTAAACCGGTTTCTCGAAAACGATCGAGTGTCGGTTTGCAAAAATTACAAATGCGGCTTGTTGCTCATAAATCTAGAAATATTATTTACTTTTTACAATCTAGACTTTCGCCGCAACTTTAACATTTTATTAGTATAAAACTGTCTACCCTCACTCTTACAGTTAAACATGTTAGCCATTAATTCCATTTCCAAAGTCATGTCGTGTCAGGTTGCGGTACTTTTTATCTGCTTATCTTTCAAGTTGAATTCGTTTTGCATTTCCAAGAATGTTTTTGCATAGTAATAATTTATGCATTCCTTAAAAATGCCATTCTTACTTGCCCGACAACATCTAATGAAACTTTTTTAATGAATGACGACTTTAATCACGAACGTTCAAAACCTATCTGTGATGTCATGCGCTATTGAACATAGCAACATGGATAGCGTTTCAAGTCTGATGGATCTGAGAATGAAATGTGTTTACATGAATATTTCAGGAATTCCTTTTAAATTTTGCTTCAAAATTCTCTCGTTACCGGTGGCTGTGCCGGTGCTATTTCTATTTATGACATCATCCCGCGTCGGGCTTACGTATCGCTGCACGCTTTAAATGGAGGCGACTGAGACGTCTACAGACGAAGCCATGCCGTTCCGGGCCCTGAACCCAAATAATGCCTTTTGTATACTTGTATCTACTTTCTTGTAGATGTCGAGATTGTCCGAGGCAGGCCGCTCTTGCGAAACCAACCAACTTATTCATTCAAGATTCCCTGTATGGAGACGGCCGGCAACTCAGATTGCAAGCGGAATAGTAATGAACATGCGAAAACCCGTGAATCCACATAGCATCATATTATATTGAAATTTCATTGATTATATGACTTCATTGAATACACAATTAGATCTATACTATTATAATAATCAAATATTGTTCAAATATTAATCTGATGTTACATTATGAAACAATGAACTGTAAACAATATTTGCATAGAAAACATATTAAAATTTAAATAAATACCTTGAGGTGCTTTTGAAGAAGTTGTTACTTTCTCTGTTCATGAGTTCTGATCTGAATTTGCTCATCTCCTCTTCCATCTTCCTCATTTCGGCGTCGAACCGCTCCCTGATGCTCGAGAATTCGGTGTCAATGACAGAGAAGTCACCGAGCTTGATGGGAATATTCCTCTTCAGACCACTGTCAGCCATTTTCACGGTAAGTTATATGGTTGTAACTAAACAAACACTGAAACGTTCTTGTGTAAACACGGTCGTGTGTCTCGCTACGCACTCAACGGCAGACAAGGCAGCACTGATCATTAGTCGTCGACTCGGCGCCAGGGGGCCTGCGCACAGTTTTAAATAGCCTCATGTTCGAACGGCATCGTATAGTCGCTCGCCGTCACTCTGCCCACACTTTTCTCGCTCATTCCACCTCTGTGATGCCGTGAGCGAACACCCTCGCACCGATGCAAGACACCGCATGAGATGACGGTCAAAGCTACGTAATGTTACTGATGAATCATTTCATCTGGATTCGTCTTGTCTGCTTATGGCAATCGTGGCCAAACCAAAATGAAGCAAACTTATTCATTGCGATATTTTTGCAGAAAGTGTCAGCTCTCATTTTCTTCAAATACACACATACTGTCTTGATTACCAACTGATGATGCATGTATTATATTGGTGTACTTGGCATAACAAGTAAGTAAGTATATATACCTAATGGTGCAAGTATGTGAGCATATGTGGATAGAACCTGCACCGCATACCTATCTACCTATTTTACGAATAAGTATACGCGTTACCGTCAACTTATTAGTTATCAATACCATAAAATAACAATATGTTAAGTTAGTAATAACTGATTATAGCATAATTATAGCACACGAAGCAACTGAAAATCTTTTTATCTCATTTTCTAACTATGCACTGAGAAAGAAATCTCGTTATCAATACTAAAATTCTGTTTTACCCTACAATAATTCTCGTGCTATTTGTGACAGCGAGAAGATATAGTAACGATTACAATATAGAAAATCTATATACTTAGTTGTCTGAACAAGTGGTAACTGTAACCACGTAAAAAAGTGTAAGTAGTTATGATAACTACATATTCTTGTAATTATCATTATATATTCTTGTACTGATAACTATATAGGTAAGTATTCTTGTAAGTATTACAATTTAAATATATATAATTAACATGTCAATTACATAAATCTTATGCCCGTTTTCGCCAACATTCTAGGTAACACCTAAACTAAGTTAGGTGACATTTATGCACTACTAACGGCCGTTTTCAATATCCTATCTATCGCCGGTTTACCTTACTACCGATAGAAATTTGAGATAACGTCCATACAAACAGTGTTAAATATCTATCTCTAGTAACGTAAACCGGCGATAGATAGGATATTGAAAACGGCCGTTAGAGTTAACCTAACTGGCTTAGGTGTTACCTAAAATGTTGGACAAATTAGTCCCGTAAAATCCGTTCGGGTACCGCCGATTTGTGAAATGTAACCGAGACAAAATACGTTTTTGAAAGCGAAAGTGCGTAGTTTTGGCAAAGGAGTTACCAATATGGTACCTATGTAAAAATAGTATAAGTGTAGCTGGGTCAGTAACAATTAATATGCCTCCATTGTACTGGATGTCTTACTATGTTTTCTGTTTAGTTTTCTTTGTCTTGGCCTTTGACATTGTAAGCTGCGTCGTAAATTTGCATAAATGCTTACGTATCATGTATTGTAATGTAACCTTCAGGGCCTACCTTTTGGAATTAAAATAATATAAGTAATATAAGAAATTCTTTGGAATTCTCCTTTTTCAATATAGGAACACTACAGATAAGTACATACAGAAGAATATTAATAAGAACTTTTTATTCGTGTGGGAACGGAGTTATAGAATATTCCCTCAGCCATCAGGATGCGATTCGTAAGAGGCGAAGAAACCTTCCTTACTAGGTAGGTAAATAATTGGGCTAAAGCCCAAGACCTACCTAGTATAGTATAGTAAAGAATGTCTTGGTTGATACCACCGCAATGCTAGACGCAAGCATTACTCTGTTAGGGTGTGAAAGTTTCATGAAATTACTGATTGAATGAAACTCCAAACTCAATGTTCGGGGTGACGGGCGCAATGCAGTGCAACCCAAAACTACATTTCAAAGATGTGGGTGGTACCTACTGCAACTGTTATGGGCAAGCGTATTGGCCACCAGGCTCACGTTTTGCCTTTTATTTATTAGATTATTAATTTCTAGTATAATTGTTGCTATAGTAATTTTAAAATATAAATTAATATGCCCATTTTTAGTATGAGCTTATATAATATTGTGTGTGTACGAAAAATGGATTTCATTCTATTTTATTCTTTTCATCCTATTCATTTCATTTGATCTTATTAATTTCATTTCATCCTATTCATTTCATTCTTTTCATTTCATTTCCTTCATTTTAATTTACATTTCATTCATTTTAATTTACATTTATTGATGTACGACGATGACGATGATGATGATTACCAAATAACATATAGGTAGGTACTTATTATAAATTCTTTGTATTCCTCTTCACTCTCTAAACGTCCTTCATAACAAGGTTCTACTCGTATAATATAGGTACATGGCATACTAGCTACTTACGAAGTTATGTAGAATGAATTTTATTGAAGATTTGAAATCCTCATTTTATTATAAAGTTATCGATATTTTCCCATCTCTATTTTCGATTTAACAGTTAGCATCCCTATTGCTTGTCTGTGTAATGTGAGCTCCTTCCGACCCCCTATGCGCCCGATAGAGAGAGTTACTGCTCGTGAGATTAGCAGGTACATTTATTGATAGAATTTACGTTTCGGGGCAAGTCGTTTTTCACCCCCTAAATGGTAACAAAATATTTTGTTTTTGATGTCAATTGCTCCAATAGAGTGTATTCTATGCTCGTACGTTTTATAATTTTGAGAAAAGTTCTTCGTTTTTGTAAAATATAGATTTTTAATGGGCGTAAGGGATGTAAGGGGCGAGCCAACATCTTTTGACCCAAGTCAACCTGTAGTCACCTGCACGCGGTGCATCCTGCTGATCGACGAACGAGGCTCTGACAACCGACCGATGGCGGTATACCCATCCCAACAGGCGTCGCTAAATGCAACAGGCCGGTGACGGGCAGCAGCGTCACCGGTGCGAGAAGCTACGCCCTGCGATCGCCAACCCGCCTGCCCAGCGTGGCGATTACGGGCAAACTCCTCCAATGCAGGACAACAAAAAGCCACGGCCACTAGTTCCCGGCGGCCCTGCTATTCCTGGTCATGGTGGCGACCATGGTAACGGCGGGGCGAGGGGTGCTAGAGGCCACCACAAACAACTGATAGATAGACCTAAGTGGCGTGCAATTGGAGAGGCCTATGTCCAGCAGTGGACTGCTACAGGCTGATTATGATATGATGAGATTTTTAATAGTGATTCAGCGCAAAACCGGCTGGTTTAGATGGGTGTAACTTTATCGTACTTTGAAAAACTGAAAAAGTCAAAACGGGCAAAGTAAACAATGTGATAATAAAATTACATTAAAAAAATCACAGAAATCTGTCAATTTTAAGAGGTAGAAAAGATTCTTTTAGTATGAACATGTACTGGCTATTCAATCTTCTTAAATAATACTTTTTATGTAGTTTTGTAAGAGATTTTGTTTTCTTTTGTATTAATAGGTTACGACGTTTAATTATATATATATGTATTAATAAAAAATAGTATTATCTATGCACTTTAGCCATTTTATAGGGGGGGTAGTTAATTGATTCCATTGCTGAGTTGTGGGAGCGAGAATGAGTAATATTTTTGAAGGCGGTTTGGTCGGTCATATCGGAATTGAATTTATTTTTTTGCAAGATGTTGTCCAAATTGCGAAAAAAGTGCTAATTTGTTGGAGTAAGGGCTAGGAAGCATGGCAGGTGTCGGAGACATTCCAATATCTGATCGTCTAATTTGCGACCGTCTGTCATGCAGTGTGGGATCATGAGCTGTCCTGAAGCAGCAGTGGACTAGAGCAACTGGCTTGTCTTGGTTGTTGAACAGCAAGCATTCCCATCATGGTATGCAACTGTTGAAAATACAGATCTGCTGTGATCTCGTGTGGTCAGATCTTAACAAGCTGTAGTAAGTATATATTGCCAGCACTGGTCCACAAAACACTTACCAGTGCCTTTTTCTGAGTCAAATTTCGCTTGGGACAGGATTGTTCTTCACTTTTCCATATTGTTTCAATTTAGTTTACTCACACCGAAGTCTGCCGCTAACTCTGACGTGGTTGAAGGTGACGTGAAGTTTGCGATGGATCTGCTTTCACGATCGCCTTTAATTTTTCGTTGTTAACTCTATATAAGTATCAAAATTTCCAGAACGAAAACGTTGAAACCAAAAACGCATCGTGTTTTCTTTTACAGTAGCTTCCCTACACATATCATTAATCCTATCTTTTTCTGCAGCGTTGGAGCCAAGGTACTAACAACTTGTACCTCCGTACGGTATTGATACCGCAATATTTTAAGTTTTCTATATTGTAAACAGACCGATGTCAAAGAAAAATCAAATGGCCTGAAAAGTGGAAACAAATGAATCACTAAATTCGAAGCAGAAGGTTAAATTTGACATAAATTCGAATTTGTAATTCCTAGCCAAACGCCAGATATTTGAGATCGAAATGGCCTGTTCGACAAAACACCAATTTCAAACGTAAAGACCTAATATTTTGTGTTTTATAAGTATTGTGCCTGTTTCCTGTCCCTGAAAGTTGATAGTTACGTTACTATTATTTCATAACCAGACTAAACCAGACTGTAACCTTGATGCGTACTTTACAATGACTCACTACTTTGCCGCGCTGGAGACAAAAAGATCCAATTATGAACACATCTAGTTGTTCTGTGCTCCTGGTAAGGTAAGTGTGGCTAGGTTGTTATTAAATAATCATTATGACACATATACATACCTACTTACTTTGAATGTTACTCATTCATGTTCTTAGTATGCGTAACAGCTCCTACACATGGAAGTATGCTACGGCATCAGAAAAATTCCAGCTGATACGAGAAAAGATATCTCTATATAGTCAGGTCGGTGTAGCTCGGTCCCTATAACTTTAGATACGTACATGGTAGTACTCTTAGATAATCTTAGTCTAAAAAGTACATATGCATTAAATATGAGTGATCCAAGAACATACTTTTTAGGGTTCCGTACCCAAAGGGTAAAACGGCCTTTTGCTAAGGCGCGGCACATGCTGAGCGGGTGAGGCGCGGGCGTCACACGTGTTTCACACAAAATGTATAGAAACGGCGACGTATGCACGGTAATATTAATAATATTACCGTGACGTATGTATTGTATGTCCCGCGTCATAGACTCACTCCGCTGTTCGTCCGTCTGTCACCGGGCTGTAGCTCATGAACCGTGATAGTTAGGTAGTTGCAATTTTCACAAATGATGTACCCATTTCTGTTGCCGGTATAATAACAAATACAAAAAAAAACGGAATGAAATAAATATATAAGGGGCTTCCCATACAACGTTTGTTGTATGGGTTGATTTTTTGGCCGTTTTTATATACAGGGTGTTTGGTAGAGGGACCGACAAACCAAATGAGCGTGTTCGGGGAATACTTGGAGAATACAAGTTGGCCAAAAAAAATCCCCGACACCCCAATTTTTTTTAACTTTTTTTTGTGAATTTTCTCGTTTTCTCCAATATATTGTTGTGTAATTAAACATATTGGGGGGTCGGGGATTTTTTTTGGCCAACTTGTATTCTCCAATTGGTCCCCCGAACACGCTCATTTGGTTTGTCGGTCCCTCTACCAAACACCAAACACTCTGTATAATGGTACGCAACTCTTTGTGTACAAGTCCGACTCAAAAAGAAAGTGACAATCTATATATCTACACAAAAAATGTTTACCATAAAACAGGCTTCATCAAGTTATTTCAAACTTTTTGATGTTGAAGTCGGTTCCGTTTTTTGGTAATTTTATTCATGATTCATTTTCATTCACCCTTTTTAGTGACCCTTGCTAATTACGGGATCGATTATCATTGATGATATCATCAAATCGTGAAAACAGGCGAAACACTTCAGTTATTGTAGTGTAACCATAAACACTGCTTGATCGAATTTGATGAAATTTCAATGGGACCTCGAAAGTATACAATCAAACCCAAACAAAAGAAGAATCGTCAAAATCGCTTCTTATGCGACGAACGAAGTTATCCGCGGACATTGTGATAATATAATAGGCACTTTTAAACTATCATGGTATCGATTTCAACAAATTATTCACACTTTTTAGTGTTGATGTCGGTTAAATTTTTAAGTAAAAAGAAATATAATATTAAGTTAGGATTATTAGTGTGATGGTTTTTAAATAATGTGATAGAGCTGTATAATAATGCGCTCTCAGAGCACAGTTAAGTATTTGTTATATAGGCATCATCATCCATCCATCGATTTTCGTTATCATCATCCATCACCACGCGGGTGTAACCGCAGGGCGCAGCTAGCTACCTATATTATAATCGTTACCTACTGGCACGCAACGAACCCTATGTTCGTATACAAACCTTTCACCTGTTTAACGTCCATCATCTTCACTTTCATCTTTAAATTGTATACCCTCGTCGGTCACCTCGTGACATAACAATGAAGTTTCTATTGTGTGGTAGGTTTGACTCTTGATATCGGCGTAAGAAAACGTATTTGCTGTAAGTAGCCAGAATGGCGTAAGTAGACTGAACACACAGCTACTTAAATTCATTTCGAATTGTCTGGGTCTCATATCGCTACGACGACAAAAATTTTGATATTAGGGTATAATTTTGAAAAGTTGTTTGAACAATTTGCTGTATCAAAAAAATGGTGTTTTAACATTCTTTTACTTACAGCAAAAGTGCGGTTTCATGGCGTTTGACACGGATGGTCAAAATATGCGGGTGCGGGTTCGAACCCCGTCCGAGTATTTTCTCTCTCTACAATTTCCTAAACTCGCTAAGCAGGCGTTGGTGCTGTATAAATCATAATAAAAGTAAATTGCTGAAATTTCTGGGAGTAGTAGTTTCTAACCGTAAAATTACTTTTCTTTTGAGGCTGGGGATGAAAGCGACTGTATTAGATAAATTTACAAATTTTATTCAGATATAATTGAAATTAGGAACGATCGTATACTTCAACTACTCAAATCTCTAGATTGTAAAAAGTCTGCTGGGCCTGATGGTCTTCACCCATGTCTACTAAAAAATTGTGCTGAAGAACTAGTTTATCCCGTTGCTCTCCTATTCAAAAGGTCTATTGACGTAGGTGTGGTGCCTAAAATCTGGAAAACGGCCATTGTAACGCCAATACACAAAAAAGGATCCAAGCGTGATATCCATAATTACAGACCAATCTCCAAATTATGTGTGCTGGCCAAAATTTTCGAAAAAATTGTACATGATCAATTATACGATGCTCTAATCCACACGCTTATACCACAGCAGCATGGATTTCTTCGGGGTAGGTCGACTTCAACAAATCTCATAGTGTTTATCGACTCGGTCACTACTGGCATGGACTCGGGTGGTCAAGTTGATGCTGTATATACGGACTACAGCAAGGCATTCGATCGTATTAATCATATTATTCTTCTTGCCAAACTTCAAGATGCGGGCATACGTGGCGATCTTCTACGATGGTTTACTTCGTATGTTAACGATCGATGCCAAACTGTAGTTCTAAATGGATATGCTTCGGCTTCGTCACCGATCCCATCCGGAATCCCTCAGGGATCGATCCTTGGACCTCTCCTCTTTATCCTTTTCATCAATGACATCCACTCATGCTTTGAACACTAACTTTCTTTTGTTCGCCGATGATATGAAGATCTATAAAGTGATTGAAACTAGTCGTGATCTGGATTTGTTGCAACTGGATCTAGATAGCCTTCACAATTACTGTTCAAAAAATAAACTCGACCTTAACGTTGCTAAATGCTTCTGTATTACTTTTAGCCGTTCCAAAAAAACTTTGCTGTTTGATTACAAAATAAATAGGCAATCTCTTAAGAGGTCGGACATTGTTGTCGATCTAGGCATTACTCTGGATTCAAAACTTTTATTTGACAAGCATATAGAGAACATAACTAGTAAAGCATTGAAAACATTGGGTTTTCTATTTAGAGTCTCAAAAGATTTTAAATCAACCAAAACATTTAAAATCTTATACTGTTCCCTAGTACGAAGTCAACTTGAGTATAGCTCACAAGTTTGGAATCCATGTTACGCTAAATACATAGATATGCTTGAAAAAATACAAAAAACATTTTTGCGCTTTATAAATTTCAAGTTCAAGATTATAAGCCCTGGATATGTGGACAGCTGTAGACGCCACCACTTGCTGCCTCTCTCCGTAAGAAGAGAAGCAGCAGATCTGACTTTACTTCATAATATAACCCTTAACATAATTGATTCGTCGACATTACTGTCGGAGGTTAAACTAAAAGCACCCTACAGATCACTCAGTCGTAGGAATTATTTACAGTTGTATACTCCTCCCTTCATCTCTAATTATCGTCAAAATTCTTTCTTCCCGCGAACTGTCAATATTTTCAATTCGAAATACTCAAAATATGTTGATCTCTTTTCGATGAAGCAAAATACTTTTAAACTTATAATCAACGAACAATTCTATGCAGACTAAATTATTTATATGTCATTGTTTTATTTTACATGGCTTGTAGCAATTTATTATCTTCGAATTAATCTTTTGTATACACATTTAAACTCTTATTATTATTATTTTTAAGTAAGCGCATAAATAATGTTACTTTAAGTTAGGATTTTTTCACCTATGACATTTTAACTGTTCCCATAAGCGGAAACTGCTAGGCTTTTGCGTATCCATTCATTGTTTACTTCATTGTTTACATTATTATAATCTAAGCAGCCGTTTGTTTTCCTAGTAAAATAAAAATAAAAATAAAAATAAAATAAAACTATGTATGTATGTACTTAGTTGTGAGAATAGGACGGGGCAGCGCGACGCATGCATGTAGGTACGCCCCGCGCTCATGCGGGCATACACTGACATATATAGTACCTATATACACACACAATCCACTCTCACCTTCATACAATCACTCTCGAACACAAACATGCATTATAGCCATAATAATTATTAGAGTTAGAGTACTTCACTGCGGTAAGTGGTACATATTATCCACCAAAAGCGCGGATCCACCGTTGTGGGCATGATGGGCATGCCCACAACCCTAAGACTTGTGATGTCATACTTTCACGGTCTATAAATGCCGATAGGCGTAGGCTCTTAACTGTCCCTGAACCAGACACAATAGAAAATCCATTGTTATCCTGGTTAATGTGATGCCATACAATAAAATAAAACTATGAAAGTGCTGACATAATTATATGTCACATTAAATTTTGAACCACATACTATCCTTTCGGCTTCTACTTCTATTTGGCACATGAATACTTTTATTGGAAAAAAGAGATGAAGCTTAGCAATAGGCTTTAGTCATTTTGACAGCGAACAAAATAACATTTTATAGATTTATTAATTTACTATATACCTAGTGTTCACTATGTGAAACAATGCATTTTAGATAATCTTGTCCAGGTTGTCATACTGGGAGTATAAGTACAAAGTATATCGATCATGAATGAACTCGTCATTATTCCGACTTGCACTTGGCCGATTTTCTGGTGACTGTGACTACAACCTATTTCGACGTCTGGATCCGCGCCTGATCCACCAAAGCAGATTTTCCCTGAAAAGTCTAGTTTATTACCAAGAATCAGTACCTAACAGTAGCACTATTATTCCTATTGTGTCTAACGGCCAGGGGCCTTACTCTCAGCTTCATAAAAACCATGCAAGTTCCGTGCAGTTCTTATACCTGGCATAAACAGTTTTGAATGAAATCATACCATGATGCTCGTTTAGGTGAACAGTTTGAATATTGTTTTCTCAAAAGTGATTGGATAAAATTGTCTCTGGCATTTTAACAATTCACTTTAACCAACATTGCAGACGTCTATATGTTTGTAAGTTGATAAACTGAGTGGATATAGATCGTCATGTTAACGAGAGTCCATACAAAAAAACAGGTGAACGGTTTTTCAACGGTTCTTGAATAGCAGGCCTGCTTTAACGTTGTCATGGTACGAATAAGCCGGGCAGTTTTCTAGAAGTCCTGCTTTAAGTGCTCATAGTAAGGCCCCTGTTCGGATGTTCTACCTATATGGATGGTTTACCTCATTATAAAAGTACATGCAAAATATACCCATACCACGGATTTCAGAAGGGAGATTTCTCCGTTCGTAAATCCGTGATCCATACAAATTAAGTCAAATGTTTATCCCTAATAGGGATTTAGAAAGGGAGAAATCTCCCTTTCTGAAATCCGTGGTATGGATATATTTTGCATGTACTATATATAACCTGTATATATTTATATATACATAGAACCTGACACTGGTTAAGTCTTCCAATGATACAAATCCTAAGAAGTTAGAGAAACCAATTCGAAAGTAGAAATGAATTATTTTTGAACGCTATATTTTCTTAACCACACATGTTCCTTCCGGCTGCCGCCTAGTTCATAATATAAACATTCGACGCAGCCCGTAAATGTAGCAAAATGCCTTTTGATTTTACCTCCGACCATTTATAACTGCTGACAGCTTAGCAACAACAACGTGGGAGCTGTGTGTGGCAAACTGTTTTGCAACCGCCTTTTTATGTTTTTATACCAGTGTTTACACTTTTTAATTATTTTGTTTGTGGAGTCTTTTTGAAGTTTTGTATTTATGTCATTATATATATTTTTACACGACAATGAAAGGCTTATTTAATTTTAGCTCCTAGTATAATAAATTTAGTGAATAGCTAGGGTAGGCCTCCAGTCGGTAAAATAGTGGTCCTCTCGCAACGTATAAGTGACCAGTGATCCAGTAAATATGGTTGTTACTAGATCGCAAATAAAACTTGTGCCTGATAAAACACAAGAAGAAGCACCTCCTAATCCTAACAATATGCCAAGTAGCAGTGTTCAACAGCCCACTACTCAAGCTAGACGTACTCATTCTGTGTCCACGCATACTAGCCACTCATCGGCGACGGCCCTCGCGAAAAAGCTCGCAATGGAGGCCAAGCATGCTCGCCACCTCGCTGAGTTGGAAATAGAAGAGATGCGAGCACAACGCAGAGCTGCGGAATTACAGGTTGAACGTAAAACTGCTGAACTAGAGTTGCGTGCAGAGCTTGCCGCAATTGACGCAGAAAGGAGTGTGCGCTCTCATAGTAGCAGGAGCGATAGGAGCGTAAAGCAGTGGTTAGATCATAATGAATGCACTGAAGGTAATAAAGATCAATATGTTGTTAACGACAATACCACTGTCTTATCTCCATACAATAATCCTATACAGTCCACAGCTCAAATTCAGGTAGAGCCTAATACATTCTTACCTCCACAGGGCTATCACGGTGACCATGTCCCTCTCAGAGCGGCCAATCCACACCCTATAACGTCCCCGCCCAATATTTGCGGTGACAGGGTGCCCGCTACTGACCAATATAGAGGAAACGACTGTACGTCTCGCCTAGTTGATGCACTGGAGATTATAGCACAAAAGAATGTACCATGTCCTGATAGAGTCGAGCGATTCCAAATTTCGCTTCCCACTTTCGACGGGAAATCGCCATTAGATTGGTTAATGTTTAAACGCGCTTTCTTAGACACCGCAGGTCCATACTCAACGGTAGAAAACTTAGCTCGTCTTAATCAAGCGTTAAAAGGTGCAGCGCGTGAGGCAGTAGGCACGTTGCTGGTGATGGCGCGGCAAACATCCGACGTCATCGAAGCACTGGACCGTCGTTTTGGTCGTCCAGAGGAAATTGTTGCTCAGGAGGTAAACTCTATCCGAGCCTTGTCTAAACTTGGTAACGAGGTAAGAGATTTGAATGTTTTTTCCACCCGTGTGCGTAATTGTGTGGAGATTGCGAAGTTGTTGGAGCACCACGATTACTTACGATCACCAGAGCTGTTTGGAGCGTTACTAAGCAAGCTTCCACAACTTCTACGCACACGTTGGTTCGACTACGCAAGAAACAATTGGTCAGGCCAGCCCAAGGTAGAGCTACTTTCCAACTTTCTATCGAACGAAGTTGACCTCACGATGCAGTTTGGTTTTGTCAATGATGCTACCACCTCACACCGAGAGCGAGCACACGCCGTGTCAGAGTCTGGATCGGGGTCTGGTGCTAAATTAGTAAATAAAAATAGTGGTGAAACGCATTGTTTGTGTTGTTCTCAAAATCATCCGTTGTCAAAATGTGACAAATTTAAGGCGATGTCAATTGATGACAAATGGCAATTTGTCAAAGAAAGGAAAGTTTGTTACCGGTGTCTAAAAGAAGGTTCGCATAATTTTAGGTTCTGCAATAAAAATAAAACAAACTGTGAAATTAAAGATTGTAAAAGAAAACATCACACATTATTACACAATTCTAATTTTTACAGTCGTGCTACATCTGCACACATCACCGAGAATGTAGAGAGCAAACCGTCTACGTCTTCTCAGCAACTTAAGATATCTGAACATACTGAACAAGCGATTATTAACACAGCTGCTACACCGTGCGACACCACGCTTCAACCTCTATTAAAAATAGTTGCAGTAACGGTATCTGGACCTGCTGGAAGCGTTGATACATTTGCATTATTAGATGACGGGTCAACAGCAACGTTTATCGACTCGGAGGTTGCCAATGAGATAGGCGCAAAGGGTCCCAAAGCACAAATTCACCTTGATTGTGTAGGTGGTCTATCACGGAATAGCACTGTACAATATGTAGATGTTCAAATAAAGGGAAAGTTTGCAGCTGAAACCTTTTTGATTCGTAGGGTGCGTTCTATAAATAACTTAGGTTTGTTACGACAGTCAGCCACGCACGATAGCCTTTGTTCGTACTCTCATTTGCATGATCTAGCAGACGAGTTGTGCTACGTAGATGCTAAGCCCACATTAGTAATAGGGGTAGATAACTGGCATTTGAGTATTGCATCTGAAAGTAGACAAGGTACTAAATCGCAACCCGTTGCTATAAAAACCGTATTAGGTTGGGTGGTTTTTGGATTTTCGAACAGTAAAACTAAACCTTTAGAATATGCCTACCACATTAATCTCAGCAAAGACACTGAGCGACGCTTAGAGTTAGAGACGATCATCAAAGAGCAATACAAACTAGATGCCATAGGAATCACTAAGAATGAACCTCGCAGCGCAGATGACCAGCGTGCGCTTCAAATACTAAACAAAACGGCGCGCCGGTTACCTAGCGGTCGTTATGAGGTTGGATTGTTGTGGAAAGCTGATAACTTTGTTGTGCCAAATAGCTATTCATTAGCTTTAGCTAGGTTCAAAAGCCTCGAAAAGCATATGCTAAGGGATCCACAATATGCGATGCGTTACCGTGATAATATCAATGAGACCCTGAATAAAGGATACGCGGAGCAATGTGCAGCTACAAAATCTGACTCTGTTTGTTGGTATTTACCCCATTTCGGAGTTGTAAATCCCAATAAGCCTTTAAAAATTCGCATTGTTCATGACGCTGCCGCAAAAACGCAAGGAGTGTCCCTAAACTCATTGCTATTACCGGGACCCGATTTTTTACAGGGTTTGCTTGGAGTTTTGATGCGTTTTAGAGAAGGCAAGGTAGCATTAACGGCAGATGTCAAAGAGATGTTTTCGCAGATAAAAATTAGAGAGGAAGATAGGGACGCGCAACGGTTTCTATGGCGCGACAACCCTTCGTCACCTATTAAAATTTATCGAATGTCTTCAATGATTTTCGGTTCCTGCTCTAGCCCTTCGACTGCCATATTTATAATGAACCTAAACGCATCAAAATTCCAAGAAAAATTCCCAGAAGCCGTTGGTGCAATTGTCAAAGATACTTATATGGATGACTATATAGGTAGCTTTGATACAGTGGAAAACGCAGCTCGCTTAGCTGCTGAAACAGTTAAGATCCACGAACATGGTGGTTTCATCATGCGCGGGTGGATCTCCAATGAACCTAGTGCGCTTAATCTTTTGCCAAGCGAGTTGCTCGGCGCCAGTGCTGATAGTAGACCACATGAAGTAGGTGTAGAGCTAGGAACATCCACCTTCACTCGCACATTGGGTTTGATATGGCAGCCCGTGTCTGATATGGTCAGTTTTAATATGGGATTTAAAGACCCGCTGCCAAATCAATTGACCAAACGAATAGTCTTAGCACAAGTCATGCGCATATATGACCCATTAGGTATCTTAGCTCCATTGGTAGTTAGAGGCCGTATTTTATTTCAAAATTTGTGGCTTAAAGGTCTTGATTGGGACGAGTGTCTATCAGAAAATGATAAAAGTGTTTGGTTGAATTGGTTCGACAGTATCAACTCTTTAGTCAGCTTGCAAATCCCTAGATGTTATAACCTGTCGGTCGTTCAAGATTTTGAGCTTGAGTTGCATGTCCTTTGCGACGCAAGTGAGCTAGCATACGTTGCTGTCGCATACTGGCGATTCATTCTCAACAATGGCAATATTAAACTCGCAATTATTGCAAGCAAAGCACGTGTTTCACCTCTAAAACCTACGTCAATCCCACGTCTGGAGTTGCAAGGCGCTCTGATAGCTGCTCGTCTCGCTAATTTTATTTGTAAAGCTCATCGCTTTAAGCCGAAACGTTATAGGACGTTTAATGTTGGACTATCGGCCGTAACCGAAAAGTCGAAAATTTCAAGGTACCTACCTACGCATAGAATATTATAATGGTACAATTTGAACAACCGAATTTAAAAAATATCCCGATTGTTTATGTACTTAAAGAATTATAGTTAATTTCCTTAACTGCAATAGTAACGAACTTTTTTATATTTTATTTTATAGATTTTTGTACAACAAAAAATATTTAGTAACTATTATTAATTATGTTATGTTCGGATGCTAGAATAAAATAAAAGAAAACGAAAGGGGAATAATTTTAAAAATGTATTCAATTTTAGTTTTTATTTAAAACACAAAACAAATGAAAATTCTAAACTTTGACTGTTTTGGTGGCGGCGAAAATCCAATTATGTTGGATATTTCCTATTCATCTTCGTTACCCTTTTCGAAAGAATACAAAGAGAACTGTAAAGCCTCAATGAGTTCTTCATTCTCGTGGTCAAACTCGTCAATATCAATCGACTCCTCGTTGGAGACGAGGTTCACTGTCGGCTGATTCGTGCGTGTTTCTACCGTGCAATTCTCACAAATCACAGTGCATTCCAAGCCCGCTTTTTCTGCACCCACATTCTCTTCCACAGCCAGTTCGGCATTTACAGGAAATTGACTCCAGCAGACTGGGATGTTTCGCACGAGATATTGAAGCGATTGGTAGAAGGGCCCTGAGCGGTTCGTGTTAATCCTTATTCCTCCGGCTCCAGATATACCTAATTACCAAGCCAGTTTTGAAGTTGATGATAAGTCCGGAAGGAATAGTATGTAGCAGCATTTTCAGTTGGTGGTAGAGTTGCTAATTTACGTTATTCCGGGTCGACAACCGAACGTGATTGTTTCAAATTTCAATTGTTTCAAAATTTCGTTGCAGCTCAAAAAGTGTGGAAATTAGAAAAAAAAATTCACAAAAGTTTCAAGACTTTGTAGAGATTGGATACTTAGATGCATTTTATTGATTAAACCTATATTTTAAGAGCTGTAGCCTATATAAGAGCCATAAATTGTAAACAGTAAGTTTTACAGAAAAAAGTATACAGGCAATAAAAGATGCGAAATGTTATTCTCTACAATAATAGTCTAAATAACTTTTGCATAGTATCCGAGATATCGGTCAAAATTTTTTTGCTAGACGGCGCTTGAATCTCCACCTTGATCTGTCAGCATTTTGTGATGTTATGCTCAGCAAGTCGCTCTAAACCATATTACAAAAGAAAACTCACCAAGTTGTTATTCAATCAATGTTAAGTTGTATTTATTTATAAACAAAATTATCAATAAATGGTACTGACTTCAACACCAAAAAGTGTGAAATAACTTGTTGACATCGGTACCATGATAGTTCAAAAGTCTTATCACAATATTGTGCGCATGGTACCGACTTCGGCAAGTTATTTCACACTTATTGGTGTTGAAGGCTGAACCATTTTTTGAAAAAAAAAAAATATTTACCATTTTTAGTGACCCGCTTCTACAAGATCGATTGTCAATATTGATATCATCAAGATAAATCAACACTTTTCAGTTTTTGGAGTGTAATTCAAAAACTGTTTGACCGAATTTGATGAAATTTAAATGGGACCTCTGAAGTATACTCTACCAAACAAAAAAAATAATTTTGTGACTCCACATTTTGAGTTCCACAAATTAGGAAAAAATCGGCTGTTCGTGCGTATGTATTTTTTATGTGTATGTTACACATAAAAAATACATACGCACGAACATATGACCTCCTTTTTCTAAAAAATGCATAGGTAAGTGTGATTTCTGCTCTACATTGCGGAAAAGTGACGAGATGATGTAAGTAGACGCTGATAAAACACGTTCCTTACAATGCTATAGTTCGCAGAGTTTATTTTAGAAATGGCGAGGTTTTATAATGCGTTGCAATGCAACGCGTTATTGTTTATTTTACAGGTTCTACCTACTCGTTTTAAAAATCGTTTTTTTATAACAAGACAATATAGCGGCAACTAAATTGTAATACTTACTCTAGATTTTACTATTGTTGTATTTGAACATTGTGCTTATTCGTTGCTGAATAAATTGAAATTAAAATTTAATACTGCTCCTTCGGTGTGTTTTTCCCCTTAGTCGCCTTACGATTATCGGATGGGAGGATATGCAAGACAGTCGTCCTAATTGAACAGCGTGTGTTCCATTAACTTCATTTTACTAGCAAAGTACTTAGTATCCGGTTCACTGCTTAATTAATCCTAACACGACGCTAACTACTAACGCCATTTAAAGTGTACGCACCACTACAGGATGGAATGCTGATGAAACCGATAAACTATGCTGATGCGGTCATTCACATCACAGCGGCATGGGAAGAACGCTTCTTCAATAAACCAAATAGTTAGAGACAAATTTGATTAATTTTGTTTGAATTAACAGTTCATAATCGCCTTCGGAAGGCGCGTCGTTCGTATAATGGCAACGGGTGAATGACACGCTTCTTTGACTTTGGATTGAAACGGAATTGTGACGTCACCGGTCTGATACAACACCGCAGGCTTTATAAGGAATGACGGAGATATCCTTTCGTATATGCACGATCAATACCTACACTATAAGAACGCAGTAGGTAGTTATTATACTGATACATGCTGGGCACGCGCGCACGTGGAGACTCCCAAGCCATAGTTTTTACGTCTAATACCTGAATGATGTTATTGCAGACTAGGTAAGCGGGTATAGTTTGTATAGGCTAGGCTTTTTGATTTGTTAATGCTTACGCGTTCTTATCGAGATCAAACCATTGCAATTTGAGAGAGAAAATTTACATATACTTCGGACGGGTGTAATATAATTTCATGATCATATTTCATTACATTAAATCCTTATTTTGTGTATTTAAAAACTATTTCTTGATTAACCTAAAATGTGACAAACTTTAAAAAAGGAGAACCATGATGGAATGACAGAATAGAGACGTCAGGGATTTTTCATTAATTTTAATTTGGATTTGGGAAGCGAAAGCATTGGATCACGGATTACGTCCGATTAAAAATATATTATAGGAAGATTCCAATTTGGTGTGCCGAGACACGAAATAATTATATTCCCTGGAAACCTTAGTTGACGGTGAGGTGTTGAAGTTGGTGAAATAGTGATTTGCACCCGACGAGTCACTTTCGATATCGTCAATTACATTCCTGAAGTCAAGACTTGGAAAGATATTTTCATATGTATTAATCAATAACAAATCGAGGGTGTTGGTTTGATAAATACTCTCGCCCTGATATATAAAACAAGTTATTAGGGGTATCCCGTGTTCTCTGAGCTCAGAACTGAAGCCTTCGATAAAGCAAGAAGCTAACTGGAATCTTTGATGGAACGTGTGTGTGTGGACTTGTGGTGAAGTGTTATCCGCCAGGTCATGTAATACTTATTATTATAACTTTATTTATATTTCTGATGTTCCTTTTTATTTTTTAGATAGCTAGCTAGGCCTTCAGCTAGGTATTCTACCAATGTAAGTAACCATTACATTACACGGGATTCCAACGTGCGTTCCGGTCGTGGCATCTGGCGTTGTCGGAAAACGCGGGTTCAAATCGCATTCGAGGATGCCCAATTTTCCAACAGCCTTCTAAAATGGAAGAGGTTCTCAATTCTTTTGAAAGTTTGAAAGTTGCTCACAAATAGCCTTACAGATATCCAACAGACGATTTATACAACGACACTAAACAATTAAGAGTTAGACAATTATTTGTATTAGCGTGTGCACTGAGGTTCCATAAAACAGCTCTTACGAATAGTGATCAAACAAAAATAAAATCCAGACGCAAACTTTCATGGTTGGGACCAAGTACTAAAACTAGAATAGGACAAAAATGCTATAACTATTTGGGACCTTATACCTACAAGCAATTAAACAAAATACTCGACATAGGACGAGACAAACTTGCAAAAACAAAATCCAAAACCACTTACTAGCATTGGGCTTCAAGGGTACTGAAGATTTACTTACGATCAATATATAGTCACACTAAAGTCATAAAAGAGAGGAAGGGATACATGTAAATTAATTTATTTGTATTATTATTATTATTATTTGGTGGTTATTTCTATAAACGTTTAAAAAAACAACATTTGCTCTTTATATGTAAGAAATAAATGTCTTAATTAAGATAACCTAAGGGAGTAAACTACAAACACAGGAACCTACTGTGAGAGCTAGGGCTGCATGTATATTATGCTGCTGCAGTGTTAACTTTTCCTTTTATGTTTTCTTCTACAAATGTATCTTATATATCTTATACAAAATTATATTTGTATAAGATGATATAAGATTTACGATGATTATGAAATGAATTTTGGTCACGAAAATAAATATTATTATTAATATTATCTTTAAATTGTAGATTGCTTCAACAGATTAAATTTTTTCAAAATCTTTTTTTTTAATACATTAAAGTAGATAGGTAGATTATATTCTAAGTAGGTACTTAGAATATATCTATAAATGCTAATTTCGGTGCCGGTTTCTATAAAAATAAAACGAAGCATGTTGGTTATGAGTCTTAGCGTACCATAGCCACTGTCCTCTAATATACTACTGCAGTTTCCTAGTTTACCTATGTATAATATAGAGGTCAGTGGCTACGAAAATAGACTTATTATTTATTCGCAGGTCAGTGGTCGTAGTTATTAGACACTTTTTGACTTCAAAAAGGAGGAGGTTATATTTACGACTTTAGTACCATTTCTTTTCTCTGTATGTTCACCGATTTCTCCACCATTAGTGGTTATTTTTGAGTTACACACCAATAACATAAAAGTGTTTCACCTATTTTGATGATTTGATATCATCATTGACGGTGAATTTGATCCCATAATAAAGCAAGGGTCGCTAAAGAGGGTGAAAAAACTTACTTTTCTAAAAACGGAACCGACCAAAAAGCGTGAAATATTTGAAGTCAGTATGCACCATGCACATAATAATATTGTCATAATAGTTACTTTGAACTATCATGCATCAAATCAATCATATCGTAAAAATAGGCGAAAAACTTTTCAGTTATTGGAGTGTTAGTCAAGATTATTATAAAGATTATAACTGCTGGACCGAATTAGATAAAATTTAATTAAACCCTTCGATTTTGAAGTTGTCGCTGTCCGTCCGTCCGTCTATCTGTATGTCTGTCTGTCTGTCTGTCTGTCATCAGGCTTTATTGATGAACCGTGATAGTTAGACAGTTGAAATTATTACAGATGATGTATTTCTGTTGCCGCTATAATAACAAATACTATTAAATCGGCCAAGTGCGAGTCCTACTCGCACACGATGTTTCCGTAAAAACGGCAAAAAATCATGTCTGTTAATTGTATGGGAGATTTATAGATGGTACGGAACCCTTCGTGCGCGTTTTTTGTATGAAGAGGAATCCGATACAAATCGTTAACTCGGATCACTCACTATTAGTTCCAATGGAACTTCCGTGGTGGATTTTTGGATCTTTTAGTTTAGAGACTCTAGCTAGAGCACATAATGGTTACCTCTATAATTCAATGATAAGATTACTTTGCTTAAAAAATATCTACTATCTAGCTAGAACATCCAGCCGAACATAAAGTAGGTTGTCCTGCGATAGGAATCGAACCGCTCGCACTTTGCTAACGGCGCCCTGGGACCTGGGACGTGCCCCGGTAATTTCAAATACAAGGAGAATTGGTAGTGTAGAGTGCCATCAGAGATCCCATTAGTGTTGGCTGCCTCTACTATACATTACATACATAGGTCATTAAAATACATTTATCTTATATTGAATAGGTATTATCTATTTTAATATGAAAAACGGGATTTACTCAAGAAAAAAAGTCAGATCTTTCCGACTATAGTTTCAACCACATCCGGTGGTCTTTTTCAAGGAGAGTGCAGAACGCTCGCGATTGTGTCTCGCCTCGCTGGTATTATCTACGCGAGAGTGCAACATCATCGACTACATCGTCACTATCAATATGTCCGACAGTGATTAAACAAAAGAAGTCTATTAGTTAAAATCAAAACAAGAACTCTATGAAAGAGAGATAAGATAATAGACGTGCTTATCGCTAACAAGCAATGTTCGAAGACGATACATAAGCAACAGTGATACATTTGAATTAAAATACTGAGCTCAAATTATCTGCACAATCTATCTAAATGCCGATTTGGAAAGAAAGTATTAGTATAATACTCACTATACTAATTAGTATAATAATATTGTTACTCAATCACGGCAGAACAGCTGAACGGATCTTGATGGATTTTGGTATTTATTAACTAGGTACTTTAGGTTCCTTCTTGAATAACACTGGATAATTTTCATCCTAATCATCATCCATCACCACGCGTGTGAAACCGCGGAGCGCAGCTAGTTCTATATATATAGAACTAGCTGCGCCCCGCGGTTTCAACTGTGTGATTATGGTTGATGTTGATGATACATTTTTAGTTAAACCAGCGTATTGAGGCGGACTAACTATAAAAAGAATTATTCAAATCGGTCAAGCCATTTTTGAGTTTTTGCGAGACTAACGAACAGCAATTGATTTTTGTATAAACAAATATAATATGTATATGTTCAATTATAAGGTAAGACTAATATGGGTCTTTGATGTACTCGTTATACAGCATGTATTGCCTGATATAAAGAATTTATTATTATTATCCTTATTTCTTTTTTTTTCTCGAATTTTATCCGGTCCTTTACAAAGGCATAAGTGGGGCTGTAGCCAACACTTAGAGGCCTGTTTTGTATAAAATGTACAATGTAAGTAGTACAAAAACAGCATTTGGGATGAATGTGAAATGGTATAGCTATTGCAAAATTTGGTAACATAGTATTGACATGAACTTAATAACCTAATAATGAAGGAATGATATGCCGTGGCGGTGCCGGCTTAAAATAGCACCCCCCCAACTCTACCCGTGGGTGCCGTAAAAGGCGGCTAAGGGATAACAAATCAGAAGGTGGGCAGCAGCACCTTCCCAGTCAAACACACACAAACTGCGCTCGCCAACCCGCCTGCCAAGCGTGGCGAGTATTGGCAAAAACCCCTTAATGGATTGGACAAAAAGAACTAGGCCCCCAGTCCCCGGCAGCCCCGCTATTCCTGGCTACGGTAGCGGCCACGGTAACGGTGGGGCAGGGGGTGCTAAGAATCCCCGGCAGACGCCCGGCTACCACCCCCAACGACGACGACTGGCCCTGGTAACACACAACATACGCACGATGAGGACAGACGAGAAGATATATGAGCTGGAAGAAGAAATGAGTAAGCTACACTGGGACATTGTGGGGTTATCTGAAGTCCGTAGAGCGGGGGAGGACACGATAACCCTAAAATCAGGTAACCTACACTACCACCGGGAGGGCGACCAACAGTCCCAAGGTGGTGTCGGGTTTCTCGTCCACAAGTCCCTTACTAACAACATAGTTAAGATCGATAGCATTTCCAATAGGGTCGTATACCTAATACTCAGAGTATCCAAACGATAGTAATTTTTAAACTTTCGCGATTTGAACACATAGTTATATTATATTAACGGGACTTAATCGCGTTAGTAATAGTATTTATTTACCTCGACGTTTCGATCAAGTTGCATTGATCGTGGTCACGAGCGGACTGAAGAGGCGGGTGTCACTGTCTTGAAGTATGGAGATACTTTTTAATATACCCCCAACAGTTGTTATAAAAAGTCATTGTCCCGACACACAACACTAACGATATCGACAGATTTTTCTGAGGATAAATCGCGACGGGAACACTTTTTAATAACTGGATTCCATGTTGCCGCCAGTTTGAAACCATCCTCCCGGTTGAAGTTACGGTGTTTTTTAATCTCAACCGCTTCACGTACCATTATCGAGTAATAGTGACGCTCCGTAGAGAGGATTTTGGGGTCGTGAAGTTCAATCCAGTGATCAGGTCCTGACTCGAGCAGATGTTCAGCGATCGCAGATTTATTTATTTGGCGGTTCTTTACAGCTGCAATATGCTCTTTGACTCGTTCAGCAATGGTTCGCTTAGTTTGTCCAATATACGAACTACCGCAGCTGCAATCAATTCTGTACACACCCGGTGTTTGGAATGGTATCTTGTCCTTGGGTGACCTGACAGTCCGCTCGTGACCACGATCAATGCAACTTGATCGAAACGTCGAGGTAAATAAATACTATTACTAACGCGATTAAGCCCCGTTAATATAATATAACTATATCCAAACGATATTCGCTGAAGGTCATTCAGGTATACGCACCGACGAAGTCGCACCCGGATGATGAGGTGGAGGATATGTATGAGGACATTAGTCGGGCCATACATACCTCTGAAACGCACTTTCTAGTTGTTATGGGGGACTTCAACGCGAAGTTGGGTAAGAGAAGCGAGGATGAGTCGAAAGTGGGGCAACAAGTGGCGCCTGGTGACGACGGTATCACATCTGAGCTTCTGAAAGCGGGTGGAACACCGGTACTTAAAGTCCTTCAGAAGCTCTTTAATACCGTCTTACTCGAAGGTTCAACGCCAGAAGCATGGAACAAAAGCGTGGTGGTGCTGTTCTTCAAGAAAGGTGATAACACTTTACTTAAAAATTACAGACCCATCTCGCTTTTGAGCCATGTTTATAAGCTGTTTTCGAAGGTCATAACGAACCGTCTCAGTCGCAGGTTTGATGAATTCCAGCCTCCGGAACAAGCCGGTTTCCGAAAAGGCTATAGTACCATAGACCACATCCACACGCTACGGCAAGTTATACAGAAGACCGAAGAGTATAACTTGCCTCTTTGTCTAGCGTTTGTGGACTATGAGAAAGCCTTTGATTCGATCGAGACGCGGGCAGTGCTTGAGTCTCTCCAGCGGTGCCGTATTGACTATCGGTATATTGAAGTGCTGCAGTGTTTGTACAAAAACGCCTACATGTCAGTCCGAGTACAGGAGCAGAGTTCGAAGGCAATTCCATTGCAAAGAGGCGTGAGACAGGGAGACGTTATATCTCCGAAACTGTTCACCGCTACATTGGAAGACGCCTTTAAGCTTCTGGAATGGCAAGGACTTGGCATCAATATTAACGGCGAATACATCACTCACCTTCGATTTGCCGACGATATTGTAGTCATGGCATAATCCATGGAAGACCTCAGTACAATGCTCGAAGGCCTCCATCGAGTTTCCCAACGGGTAGGTCTTAGGATGAACATGGACAAGACGAAAATTATGTCTAATAGCCATGTTGTACCTACCCCAATATCAGTTGGGAACTCAGTTCTCGAAGTTGTTGACGAGTACATCTACCTGGGACAGACAGTCAAACTAGGCAGGTCCAACTTCGAGAAAGAGGTCAATCGTCGAATCCAACTCGGCTGGGCAGCGTTCTGGAAACTTCGCGAAGTCTTCTCGTCAAAAATACCTCAGTGCCTCAAGACAAGAGTCTTCGACCAATGTGTGTTATCAGTGATGACTTATGGCACTGAAACGTGGTCTCTTACTATGGGCCTCATAGATAAGCTCAAAGTCGCACAACGAGCTAAGGAGAGGGCTATGCTCGGGGTTTCTCTACGTGATCGAATCAGAAATGAGGAGATCCGTAGAAGAACGAAAGTCACCGACATAGCTCAGAAGATTAGCCAGTTGAGTGGCAGTGGGCAGGGCACATAGCACGCAGAACAGATGGCCGATGGGGCCGAAAGGTTCTGGAGTGGAGACCACGTACCGGCAAGCGCAGCGTAGGTCGTCCACCGACACGGTGGACAGACGACCTGAGGAAGGTCGCAGGACGACGTTGGATGCAGGCCGCTTCCAACCGGTCCTTTTGGAAAATCATGGGGGAGGCCTATGTTCAGCAGTGGACGTCCTATGGCTGAGGTGATGATGATGATGATGAATGAAGGAAATGGCTATTGACGAGACTAGCGGCACCTGACAATTTTAGTCTCATCTTAAAGGCAGGTGGTGACTTGCCACCCACTAAACGGGGGGCTCGTTAATAAATAAGGGCAACCATCAATGGTGACAAAAAGGGCAACGTTGGTGTGGATGGCTAAAGGGTGTCGAGGTGTGCTGCGGTTTCACTAGAGCGCTACTACCGGCGTTATGCCCTTTAACACTTCCACCCTTGGAGCTTTTTGTTACTTGCTCTTGGGTCTCCACCCCCAGACGGCCAATAGGCAATTAAATTACGGTAATTAAATTACATTTTAATCTACAATTCTAAAATTGTAGATTAAAATGTTATTGATATTACACATTCTAGAATGAATAAAACATGTTTACGATTACAATTACAATTAGTAAGAATTCAACGCAGGCGTCTACAACATAGTTCATAAGAAAAACTGTGTATAGACTGCATCAAGGTTAAATTAACAAGAATTGTATAACCGCAGTGTAATAAAACAATGTTTACAGTTTAGACCCAGATTCAAGACGCAGATGAGGTAATAGTTAATATTATAATGGCTGGTATTTAGTTTTAAGCGTTTAGGTACTCCGTTCAAGGTAACTAACGTAGTAGTCGTCACAAAGTGGCAGGTGGTAAGCAGAGCGGAAAGCGTGACCGAATCAGACTCCATCCGCATTTTTCCTCCCATGCCTTCTAAAGTTTCGTTGTTATTCGATATGCCCACACGCATGATCTCACATATAAGCGTAGACGTAGCTACGCAGCGATGACGTTTCGACATTGTGGTGTTCGACTTTTATGGGAATACGTTATCTACAACTTACACTACATATTTACTGAACGACCTACATTTTTAGGCTTCGTCCGGCCAAGGTGAGATGACTGATGTATGACGTAGCGGCTATTGATATAAACTCGTGTCTGAATTGGCTATGTAGGTAACAATGCCAACAATAATTATTATGGGAAATCTAAAGAACATTTGCAGTAAACAAGCTTATACCTATATATCTTTACGGCCTTATTAATAAACTTGGCTTACACCAGGAGTAGTTAAAACATCTATCTGTCAATTTTTCGCTTGAAGTAAATGTCACGCGTGAAAGCAAGACAAAGCATGTTACACCTAATATAGGTTTACGCAACGTTTATTAATAAAGGCCCTAGGGTATAAGAATCTCAGGTCACATACTTATTTCATGCTGAAAAGAATATCAAAAAGCCGTGTCGCTGGGGTACTATACTCAAATATAATCGTGACTATTCAAAGAAGTAAGCAAAGCTTGCATACTCACTATTTCTTGGATGGGTGACCGTTATGGCAGTTAACCACTTCCCGCTGCTTCAGAGCCCATCCCGATAATTTATGTTATCCCATTCAGATAACATATGTTACCGAGAGGTTTTAGCGGAAACTCCTTCACTGGGCTGGCCACTAATCTATATAGCACGCCCTTATTCCGCTTTAGAGCGTCGGTGACACATCGGAACTCTGCTCTGAGGCCTACGAATTTATTGTATGCCGTGTTTCAAAATGCGCTGTAGCAAAATATCGCTAAAAATTTTGTGAACGCACTACGACGAAAATATTCATAGATTGTTTCTTTCACATTCTCAATTTCAGCCGTCGAGTTCTTAAGGTTGATCTCAACACTCTTTTTCATACGGAGTGTTTGTCTTACGGAAAAGTAAGGCCGTAAGAGAGAGTGTTTTTTCTGGAATTGAGAGAATGCTAATGGGTTATCGATAAAATTCATATTCATTAAATAATCCGTACTAATATTATACATCCATACTAAGTAATATTATCATAACAAACAGTAACTTTCAACTGGTTGTTTGATTGTTACCTTTTCACGACTGAAAGGCTGAACGCCGCATCGTAATGAAGTTTGGATAAAAGATAGATTATATCCCGTATAAGGACTGTAATATACGTATGACACTTTTCATCATCTTCAGGCCTTATTCGAAGATACATGAACTACCTATCAAATAAATAAATAAATATTCCACAACTATCACACAACGCCATCTAGTCCCAAGCTAAGCAGAGCTTGTGTTATGGGTACTAGACAACTGATAAACATACTTGTATATTTCTAAATACATACATATTATAGATAAATCACACCCAGACACAGAACAAATGATCGTGCTCATTACACAAACATTTGTCCTGGGTGGGAATTGTTTACATGTACACAGTAAAGCGAAAATCTAATGGTGGAAGAAGAAAAAACAAAATATGATCAACTCTTTTAAAAACCGAACTTACAATAAAATCGGTGTTTACAATTTATGTTTAATATTTTTCTAAATTTAGGAGTTTTTAGTCAAATGCAGGGTAGGTATCATTTTAGGTAAGGACTTAGAGTGTTTTCTCTGTATTTACGCCACTTAACCAAACTTCAGAAAAATATTTAATGTGTCAGCCTTTGTCATGTTTTGTTATATTTACGATTACTAAGCGTCACTGGAACATCAGCTAGACAGAATAAGAATTACTGATGTCGGTTATTTTAAAAGGAAAGTAATGACAACAATTTATAACCTGCCTTAAACATTTCAACCAATGTGCGGTGCGGAATGTTGACTCATATTCAGTAGTTACCCTACCAGTGTGTTAATCGCACTTTCAATGGACTGGTGCCTCGTGGGCTATTAATAGAAATTTACATCACTGTAGATTGTAATGTTAGGAGTAAACACAAACCATACCTAGCTACTCAATAAAAATCCCTCTAATAAACTTTGGTTTTATGTTTATGTGCCGGGGCGCTGAGGCGGGTATCACATTCACATTTAAGTTCAACTTGTGATTCGTAACGTAAAATCGGCACTTAGGTACCTAGGTATTTCTCTCTATACGTCTGGACTCTGGGTGTGTAACCATACTATGACGTATAGTTGTCAGTGTAATTTTAAAGAGGTAGCCATTATCTCAACGTAGAGCACTGATAAAATAAGCAAGGAGATACTTATTAGCAAATCACACACTGGCTTGAAGAATATATATTTTATTTCTTAAATACAAAAAACAATATAATGTGCAATAATGGTACTTACATCATCATATTGGTAGGTATATCACCAATTTATAACAGTATAGCAAGGTTCATACAGAGTACATATAAAGACTGCTGCATGAATGAGATGAGGGCAAGCATTGGTCCCAATCAACGCTCAATACAATACAGAAATGCAAAGAGAATCTCAATGACAATGTAATCCAATAATAATTATAAAAAATACAGTAACTAACATATCCTTAACACCAACTTATAAGTGAACAATTATATAAACATGAAATATTTTAATTAATCTATATATATATATACTGAAAATTTAATAATGGTTCATTAGAATTTAAGAGATTTAATATGGAATAAGCACACATAACAAAAATGTGATAGAAATCCCACTAGCAATTTGAATGACACAGCTTATACCATTTCTATGATTACAAGGTATATCTATGGCAAATAATTTTCATATACTCAAATAGACTAATTTGGTGCAATCAAAGGTTAGCTCTGAGCCAACACCAGTTGAAATCAAGCCAAACAGTCTATCATTAAGGTTATCATAGTAAATAGTTTGCCCAGAGGCTGTTGCACAAAAACAATAAAAATTTGCGTTTTTCTGTGCCACACTTGCACTAGATAATAAATAGTTTGCGCTAAATTCAATTCTCATACGTCAACAATTTTGTTAAGCTAATGCTACTTGTGGTGCCAAGACCTCAGTGGAACCCAGGTAGACAAAATAACTTTTCTGTTATATAAAGCTTACTCCATAAGTCACAGAAATCACATTTACTTTCACATAGCAATTCTGTACATACTACAATGGCAACTACCCCAATCTAATTAAAAATAAATACTAATAACATGAAAGTTAATGTATGCACTACATTTAATACATTTAATCTGTTCACATCAGGGTTACGCTATAACAAAAGATTTATGAATGGACTGGAGGCTTGCTGATTCAGACAGGTTATTAATATAGGAATTATTATGGCAATAAAATTATAGATGTTTATGTAGGCACATATTTATTTACTGTAGAGGTCTGGAATGTAGCTATAGCCTGTCCACTTTGCAATCATCCTATTGGGAGACAGATAGTAGTGGGAATGAGGTACAAAAGATGTCAGCAGGTTGCAAATGGTGAGGCAATGAAGGGGACACTTCTCAACATGTGTTGTGTGCTCTAGCACGAGGAAGAACACATCATTCTAATGATGTGTTCTTCCTCATTGTGACTTCTTCCTCACCACCGACTTTCACACCATAGATCAGGCATGCACAGACGTGCCCCAGCTACAGTTTAGGTCTGCTGAACCAGTTACCATACTATACTATATTTGAGTCACAAGGCTGTCCCCATAGGCATGTTGAAATTGAATCTTACTCCTTTCTAGTATGATGGTCCAAAAGAAACCTGACCAACATGAATGCTGCAAAAGCAACACTAAAATTGTTGTATTTCTACTTTTCAAGTAGCCATAACAATTTGGGCAGTGCAGAGAAGAAATTGTTTTTGTTGTTCTTTGTCTATGTAACAGGTTATAATATAATATAAAACAATGAATCATATGTTCTATGATTCATGGTTTTTACTTGGAAACTATCAAACTCTCTAGTGCAACTAATAACTAGTTTGGTAGCAAAAAATATAAAGGAATAAAAATATTAATATTTTGAAACTTGTACTAAGCTGATATATGAATTTGTGCTACGGCCATACATAACATCTTCCCAAAAACAGTGCATAGCTCTTTAAGATCCAGTTAATAGATGACAATGAATTTCAGACTTCCCAGAATACTCTAGAGTCAAGTACTCAACACCTTTTGGGCTACCTGAAAATTTTGGATGTCTGAGATGTATTGATATCAGAAACCATATGACTTTCGAGTCTATTATTAATATTATGTAGCCTTATAGGCATATTATCAACATGAAATATATATCAAGTCATTTTATATTATTAACATTAACATTCACATAAGCAACAATAGGATTTTGCATAAAAATATCAGTTCTGTTAACCTGACTTAATATTATCATAAATGTTAACATTATAGAACTCACTTTGTGATTAAATTTTAATATGAGTTGGCCAATCTTAATGTAAACATACCGATAGAGATTTTTTTATAAAAATAGTAATATATTGTATAGATTTTATATCTTAGGTTACGGGTTTTCAATAGGAAAACGTTTATTGTTCTAGAAAATTGTAGACCAATATCAAAACTTTCATATGTATAGCATGAGTTAAATAGTTTTATGTGCGTTTCAGTATGTTCATAAAATATAGACTTTAAAGATACAGTCGCATGTTTCGTCTTCTGTAACGTTGTTAGTTTATACATGTTGATAAATATGTAAATAGTACTTTCATATAAATTATAACTATCGTCCTGAATCAACGGGAGCAGCAGGGGTGGGCGCTTGGGTGACCGCTGGCGCTGGCGCAGAGTTAGTAGAGCCACCTGAACCGGACGTAGCCCACACAATAATTATGATAAGCAGGATAGCTCCAATAGCACCAATAATTAACATCATCTTCAAATTCTGCCACCAATATTTTCGCTTCAATTTTCCAGCCTGCTGTTCGAACTGAGCAGCACCATGCTGTAAGGCATCTGCGCGATTATCAAGCTCAGACAGTTTCTGATCCCGCTCCAAAACTTTCTCGACATTTACGCGCATAATGCCGACGACTTCGTCGACTTTGGCTTGAGTTTGTGCCAAACGCTTGTCGCTTACTCTGGGCGCTGAACTTCCTTGGTCTTCCATTATTGTAATGTTTGTTTTAACTTTCACACCCCTAAACAGAAAAAACCAAAAGGCAAATTAATTTCTTAAAAATAACTTTCAGTTATTCTCAGCTCAGAATATGGACTTTTTTTTTTCATAAAAGGCGTAGATGACGTCACGTCACATAAATGTCAAAATATTAAATTTCACCAATCAGCCAACACTCCGTATAATAATAACCAATAAAATCGTATCACATGAAAACCATTTGCAACAATGGTTGGTTGTACGGTACTTTACTTCCAACTTCATAACCACAGACCAGATTGGTTCCTTTTCATTTGTGAATGGTCTCGTACTTCTGAACATTTGCCATTCCTCAAGTCATTTTGTCTTTCTTTTTAGCTTGGGGCTGCAACCCCATTATGACAGCAATACCACAGATCCAACCATAGAAAAATACTATGATCCGACTATTAGATATAATATAATAATTTATATCTAATATTATATATATATATATAATAATTTTTAACTCGGGTACTAGCAAATCTTCGAAACTTCTACCAACTCAACTTCACTCGAACACTGTAAATTGTTCAATAACATGATTAATACCGAAGACTGTCCTGTTATTTAGGCAAAAACGTAATAAAAAATTTAAAGGAAATTAGCAAATTTAGTTTAAGACCGGAAACTATACCGCACATGTTTGAGAAAATGAACAAAGCTAAACTTCTTAAAAACACAACGCATGTAACAACAGATTATGCATTATACACAACGAACGGTAACGACCAAAACAAAAATCCTAAACCATGCACAATCCCTTTCTATTTCCAGCGTAATAAAAGCAAATCACCGTACAATAAGACTCCTAAAATATTTTTTCGTTGCTCACAGTAATCATCAGAATACACAAGATCTCGCAAATTTTACTGTCTTCCATCACAATATCGCAGGCCTAGTAGGCAAATTAGATCTATTACAAGTGTCCTTAGATTTTGCTAAAAAAGGAAATCCAGTAGATGCAATATGCCTTTCAGATATACACTTGTTACTCATTTCTTTAGAAAACACAAAAGACGCGGAGGAGTTTGTATCCTTCTCAGATACAACATAGAATATAAAGAAATACCACTTTTTAATCAACTCTCGGTTGAAAATGGCTTTGAATGTTGCGGAATAGAATTACCAAATCATAAATGTTATATAGTTTGTATTTACCGAACTATAAATATAAATTTACTTTTTGAAAAATTGAAATTTTACTGCACAAATTGCGTAGACATCAGAAAATAATACTTGTGGGAGACTTCAACATTAACGTATTAAAAGTAAACAAAAATACGACTAAATTTAGAGAAATACTAAGAAATTATGGTTTGAAAATACATATAAACGAACCTACTAGGTTAAAAACAGTATTATGAGTAACATTTCAGATGTTACAAGAAAAGTACATTACACGGGTCTGTCTGATCATACAGCACAAACATTAACTTTTTCCATAAATGAAATAAAAGCTACGCCAAAACGTTTATATATAGAGAGAAGAGACTGTAGAAAAGACAATATTGAAATTTTTAGGAAACACCTTACCAGTCTATCATTATATCATATAACATTATACCTCAGATTATGAAACAAAAGGCAGATGGAGCGTACCGAACAAGCGAGCGTCCCCACCAAAGCGAATACAAATTCAAACCCGCACTAGTGCTATACGCGACTTGTCCGTAGCAACACGTAACGAATGGTTCGTAATTTTAATGTAAAAAATACCGTCTTGTGTTATTAAACACTGTAAAAGTTGTTCCCAAAAAGAAAAAAAAGAAGATGGAATATCCTTTCACACATAACTATGAATTATTATGACTTATATAATTTTTAATCAACATAATAACTTTACATGTGACTCGGAACACAAAACTTCGACAGTCATTCGCTTGTGTTGCCAGTATTTATTTAAATTCATTAGCCGTTTTATTGGTAAAACTACATTTAGAAGGTCTAGGGGTTAGTGATGTAACGAAAGTTTGTTTTTTAATATCGCAAATGCGGATATTTTTTTATAAGTCTCGCTCTCTCTCAGGTTTTTGATCAAGTTAAAATGCGAATACTTGTCATGGGTTCAGCACATCAATGTCATGTCATGGGCCTGCCAGTGATAGCCGATAGCTGGCGGGCCCAAGGTGGGACCGCTCCTATGGGCTTTGCCCTCCAAGTCCACACGGGAGCGGTCACTGTAGGTAGCGGTGGTGTATGGGCGCCTCTGCAACTGAGGCGGGCTGCGGTGTCGTATGGGCGGCACCGCGCTTGAGAGTTAGGGGCCGCGGCGGGAGAGGAGTGCCGGTGTTACGGTCAGCCGCTCTCCCTGCCTTCCGCGGCCTTGACGGGGCCGCCACCGTTAGATGGCGGACGCGGTGGGGTCGCAGGGGCAGAGGAATGTCGGTATTGAGAGGCGCCACTGTCCCTATCCTCTGCGGCCGAAGTAGCAGGCGGTGGGGCTACTCACCTGACCCATCGTAGGGGGACTTAGGGCGCCCAGACTCGGGGGAGTCTGGGGTCCATTTGCGGGCTAGGTCCCCCGTGGCGGTTGCGGCACTCCAAGTGTTCTGGCGTGCTGCAAGAGAGAAGGGTCCGGCAACAGACAGCCGCGGCGGGTTCGCGGTCGTGTGTGAAATCTGTCCCGCGTTCCCGCAAAAAGCGGCAGTGACGGAACACCGCAGAGGTTTTGGTGGGTATGCTGCCCTTCTGGCAGATACTCCCACATAACCACCGTGCTCCCCCCGGGGCCGGTGGTATCCATAAAGGATTACTCTGCGTCAAAAAAAAACAAAAAAAGGGTTCAGCACCTCAAAAGGTAAAAAGGGAACCTTTATAAGATCACTCTCTTGTCAGTCTGTCTGTCCGTGTGTCACCACCGATATTCTCAGGAACGGGTGGACCTAGCAAGTTGAAATTTATACCAGATATTGAAGTATACAGTCCCTATTAGGTGTATAAAAATCAAGGTCCGTCTTTTTCGCGAAATAGTGTAAGTACCAAACTTTACCTTAATTTTCAACTAGTCTAGGTCAACCGGAAGTACCCTATTGGTTTTGGGTCGAAAACCCATAATATGGTAGTTCCCGTTGACCTAGAATCACTAAATTTGGCAAAAAGCTAGGTCTTATAGAACAAATAAAGGAAAAAATAATAATATGGGCCTCTAATCTCCAAAGTCTGTGAAGAGAAAAATCTGAAATAATTTGTTACTTACAAATTTGTACGGAACCCGAGATGAGCGAGTCCGATGGAATGTTCTGTATGTTAATCTAGATTAAAAACTACCTGTGCCAAATTTTATTCAAATTAGTATAGTCGTTTTTGCGTGAAAGAGAAATAAACATCCATACATACGTACTTCCACTCTCACAAATTGTCGGATATATGTGTAATAATTAGAAAAGTAGGATACTATTAAAATATTAAACAAAAAAAAAATAAACAATGAATTGTGATATATTTACCGAACCTTCTTTATTTATTGTAATTTATTTAGTTATTAATAACCATTATTTTATCCATAACCCCTCACCAGTCGATTGTCAATATAACAATGAAATTTCTTTTGTGTCTGGGTCGTTCGACTGATGAAGTAATATATTACTTTAGTACTGTATGTTACAAAACAACGTTTATCTTTCCAATATTATAACAATTTGTTACAAAAATGAGGGAGTTCATTTTTCAACATCTGATAACTCCACACCCACACAGATGCACGTGTACGTACAGTGCAGTGGCTCGTTGTCACGCACACATAACTATAGACGTGGCGACACTCGCGAGTTCAGCGCGCTCCATCTGCCTTTTGTTTTATAATCTGAGCATTATACCAAGAAGTGTACGATAACGATAACCTTGATATAGCATTTACTTTGTTTCACAAAACATTTATTTTATTATATAAATTGTGCTTTGCTGTACGTAGGATACGAGTCACAACTAAATAAAAAAGATTAAAATGGATCACAAAAGGAATTAGAAAATCATGCGCTACAAAAAGACGACTGCGATATACTTATTATAAAAATAAGAGCGAACATTCCAAAACTCAGTATCGAAAATATGCGGAATGTCTTAAAACATGTATGCGCGTATCTCAGAGAAAAATGAATAGTCACATCATAATATATAAATCTAGAAACAAGTGTTAAGCAACATGGGATATCATCAAAAATAATGAGGCAATAACAACAACTAACATATAACAGATTCAAATTAATAACAATTATACTATAGAAGATCCTATTCAAATTGCAAATATATTCAACACCAACTTTATAAATAATAATAACGATGGTGATAAACATTTACATAATTTTACTGCTATGAATACCGTTAGTAGTAACGCTTCCAGTTTCTTCCTTAAACCAACCACCCCAGATGAAATCAAAACTACAAATAAATCACTAAGTGATACTAAATCTGTGGGATATGATGAAATAAGTACACATGTATTAAAACTTTGTAGCAATGAATGCGCTGAGATCGTCAGCCATCTAATTAATATGTCTTTTAAACGAGGTACTTTTCCTAATGCCTTAAAATTTTCTACCGTAAAACCTCTTCATAAGAAAGATGACAAACATAACATAAATAATTACAGACCTATTGCTCTAATACCAATTATCTCTAAAATCTTTGAAAAAATAATGTACCAGAGATCATATAGCTTTATTACAAAAAAGGTATTCTAAGAAATGAACAGAATGGTTTCCAAAAGAACAAATCCACCACTTTGGCTGGTTTCACTCTAGTCAAAAACATAACAGAACATATTAATCTGGAAACGCCAGTGGCAGTAATTTACTTTGATATGAGCAAAGCTTTCGATTTTGTTTGCCACAAGACATTGCTAAAGAGGCTTGAAAACTACGGTGTTTGAAGGGTTGCTTATGATTGGTTTAAGAGTTACTTGATTCCCCCCCGAAGGGTTCCCGCATTGACGTGGCGGGGGGGCTCAGTAGCCGTGGCTTGGATCACCACGGTGAAGCCAAGAGGAACCCAGGGGCTGCGCCGGCGTTGAGGTGCGCTGGCGGGCTCAGGCGGGGCCGCTCCTATGGGCTGTGGCCGCCAAGTCCACATAGGAGTGGCGGGGTCCGGGCGCTTTGGCGCAGACTCGAGGAGGGAGTCCCGGGCACTTTGGTGCAGGCTCGAGGAGGTGGGGCCCGGGCGCTTTGGCGCAGGGTCGAGGAGGGGGGCCCGGGCACTTTGGTGCAGGCTCGAGGAGGTGGGGTCCGGGCGCTCGGCGCAGATTCGAGGAGGTGGGGTCGCTGGGGATTATCCCCTGTGGCTGACGTAGCAGGCGGTGAGGCTACGTATCCGATCCACCGCAGGGAGACCACGGGCGTCCAGACACGGGGAAGTCTGGCGCTCATTGTTGGCGGGTTTGGTCTCCGAGGTAGTTGCGGCGTGCCATGTGTTCTGGCGTGCCGCGAAGAGAAGGGTCCGGCAACGGACAGCCACGGCGGGTTCGCGGTCGTGTGGAAAATCTGTCCCGCGTTCCCGCCGAGGGCGGCAGTGACGGTACACCCCGGGGTTTTGGTCCGGTTTTGTCCCGGGGAAATCCTTTATGGATACCACCTACCACGGGGAGGGAGGTGGTTATGTGGGAGTCCGTATACCCACCAAAACCCCGGGGTGTTCCGTCACTGCCGTCTTCGGCGGGAATGCGGGACAGATTTTCCACACGACCGCGAACCCGCCGTGGCTGTCCGTTGCCGGACCCTTCTCTTCGCGGCACGCCAGAACACATGGCGCGCCGCAACTGCTCGGAGACCAAACTCGCCAACAATGGGCGCCAGACTTCCCCGTGTCTGGACGCCCTAGGTCTCCCTGCGGTGGGTCGGATATGTAGCCCCACCGCCTGCTACGTCAGCCACAAGGGATAGCCCCCCCGCGACCCCACCTCCTCGAGTCTGCGCCGAGCGCCCGGACCCCACCTCCTCGAGCCTGCACCAAAGTGCCCGGGCCCCCCTCCTCGAGCCTGCGCCAAAGCGCCCGGGCCCCACCTCCTCGAGCCTGCGCCAAAGCGCCCGGGCCCGACCTCCTCGAGCCTGCGCCAAAGTGCCCGGGGCCCACCTCCTCGAGTCTGCGCCAAAGCGCCCGGACCCCGCCACTCCTATGTGGACTTGGCGGCCAAAGCCCATAGGAGCGGCCCGCCTGAGCCGGCCAGCGCACCCCAACGCCGGCGCGGCCCCTGGGTTCCTCTTGGCTTCACCGTGGTGTACCTAGCCACGGTTACTGAGCCCCCCCGCCACGTCAATGCGAGAACCCTTCGGGGGGGATGTGTTGTCGGTCCTAAGGTATGGTCTCGTAATTTGGGGCAACTCGGTAGAAGTGGAGAGAACTTTCAAAGCACAAAAACGATGTATCCGAGCAGTTTGAAATTTAATATTTTTTTAGATTAAGATTTTAATTTTCGCATGCCAAATAGGCAAAAGTTGTGTTGTACTAAACATTATAGCTATAAGATCTTTCATTGTACCCACAATTTAAAGCGAAATAAATGACTTGACTTGACTTGATATAATCTGAAATCTGAAATATTTTTCAATTTGTTAATCAGAAAAAATAATACAATGAAAAAAATATTCTTGGGGTTCATTGAGGGGTATAAAAGCAAAACCGCTTCAGTCCGAAATTAATGGTTTTTTAACTAAGCACACCAAATTAAAGTATTTCAAAGCGGTAATAGTGTGATGAAAACGTTCATATTCAAATCCAGTTCAATCCAAGCTAAAATATACTGTAAAATTCTCATTTAGAAGCAAAGTCGCTTTGATCCCATTTTCTTTACGCCGGGTACAGACCAAGCGAACGAGACCGAGCGAATGATAACGAGTGGGATTTGCCGATCAGTACCGCATGCTCGCTTCCTTTCGCTGTCGTGTCCACACTAAAAGAACGTATTGAAGTTCGTCGACAATCGGCGAACCACGGCGAAGCTTGACTCCAATGATGTTATGATAAATGGAGGTACAACCCGGTCACACCTGACCTCGTGACGTCATATCGGCGGTCTGGGTACGGTGTGAAAAAAAGTTTTTTCGAGAAATCTGGAGGTAAAAAAAAATTACTAACCTTTTCAAATCAATTTATTATTGATGAGGGGTTTGTTATTAAAAACAATAATTTTGATTACAAAAACATTTATTATTAAACTCAGTCACTATAAATTATTGACTCTATGCCTGACATTGTATCTTCCTCACTCTCACTTTCAGAACTCTCCGAACTATCTCCCCCTAGTGATATTAAAAGTTGTTTGATGTTGTCATCTGCTAGATGATCCTTTTCCCAGTATTCTCGCTGTAGTCTCTCCACGTGATTCACTTCTTTTTTCCAGTCAGCTGGCGTAATTGACTTAATCGCATCTTTTGTAAGTTGTCCTATTTTCTTTTCCGATTGGTCAATGTTTTTATCTGCCACCCTTTGCTTTACCAAGTTCCATATATATTCGATAGGGTTTAGGTCACAATGATAAGGTGGCAGACGCACAACTTCTTGGCCATGCTCTCGCATCAAATCGTCGACGACATATTATTTTTTCGGCGGCATATTTCATTATTCTCTATCATACGGCGTAGGTAGCGAGCCCTCCATGCGGCGATGTCCGGCTTTTGTGTCAATACACCACGGATATTTTTACACTTTTTGAAGTTGTAGCCCAATTTTTTAATTAAAATATTTCTTAAATATGTTCTCCCACCTTTAAAATTTAGGTCTCTCTTAACTGCTGCCAGAATTTTCTTAAAAGTTGGGATTTCTTTTATTACAGCATAAAAACTGTTGATGATATTTCGTACCAGTCCAAACTTAACAGTAAACAGTCTAAACTTAACAATAAAAATTAAAAAACAAAACAACAACAAAGCGAAAATATTAAAATTATCGGGACGTGTATCGGCAACGAAGATGCTAACCGTACTGTCGCACCGGGGAGTGCGCGGAGAGGTGACAGGGGAAGCGGGAGAGGCGCCGCATTCCAGCGAGGTGCACAGTTATTCTGACCGGGTTGTAGATACGTATTACGCGCTCGGCTTGGCGACATCAACACAAGCTAATTGTCTTGAGTCAACTTAGTTTCAGCCTGTCTGGTAACAACGCTGCGCTTATTAAACATTTAGGAAAAAATGCCTTCTTGTGTGTTCAGAAACTGCAGTACTACTGGTACGAGTGTAAAAACAAGAATGATGTATCTTTTCATTTTGAAGTACTGTTTTTCTATTTTATCTATCAAAAATGAAAAATGTAAAAATTTTATTTTAATCTAAATTAAATCCTGCTACGTTGCCGCTTCGCCACTTACGCGAACGAGACAAGTAGCGAGCGACAGAGAGAACTAGGCTGTCATTGGCGGTCGATTGGTCAGCCACAGGCGAACGGTGTTAATAATATGTTGATCCCTTTGTGACAACTAGAATTAATATATCTTCGTGTTCTTTTAATCTTGTCACTGTAGTTAATGTTGTTGTGCAAGTTGTGTACTATAGCTTTATGTAGCATAAAATTTACCATGTTTAAACTTCATATTCAAGAAGTAAAACGCCTCTACAGTTAATCTCATTGCTTGACTCTCGTTGTATTTTAGTGATCATGGGCGAAAACATTGGCGCTGGTGGATGAAGTCGTTATTTAAAAAATATTGTATGATGGAACCCAACTTTTGAACGACTTACAAAAAGAGCTGGGTTACAATAAGTAAATTGATTAAATTTACAAGGATTTTATGTGGTTGTCAAATGAAATTGTGTGTGTTGAGTGGAAGCACTCGCAGCGGAGACTTGACTTAGCGATTTTAACCGATGTTACAATTAACAATGAAACGATCAACAAGTTAAGCAACAATTGGTGTTCTCAAGACTTGGATGGGTGACCACTAGTGGCATTGTTTATCTCAGCGCTTCCGTGTTTCGGACGGCACGTTAATAGGCCATCGGCCACGGTTGTTTGTCTTAGGACAACAGTCGTTAGGCTATGTATCGAAGGTTTTCGAGCAGCCGGAAAACTTCAACATGGGTTGGCTACTAGCCTATCCACCAAGCCCCACTGAGCCCGCGTGGGGGATTATGGCCCAACCTTCTCCAAGAGAAAGCTCGAGTCCTAGCAGTGGAAACATAACGGGCTGATTATGATGAAATGAAATTAAAGCAATCGTCGATTTTGTTGACTTTTTTCATAGGATTTCAAAGCCTCGGTTTCTGCTTATAGAGCTCTATGATCATTAGCAATCTATCATAGTCCATTCTATATTAGTAAATAGGTACAATTTATTCGTTGGAACGAAACGTCCGTTGCGTGCAACCGCCGCAACTGAATGAGCATTCGCTCGTCCGTCCACACCGCGGCCGTACGTTCGTTCCATTTCTCTTTGATGTACCGACAGCCACCGGAGCATGACCGAAGGCGAACGAACGCCCTTGTTTGGCTTCGCTTGCTAAAGGCATGACGTCGACACTGAATCGTTTGCGCTCGCTCGTTATCCTTCGCTCGCTCTCGTTCACTTGGCCTGTACGCGGCATTAGTGCAAACTCGCTTCGATCACAATTGACCAATCAGAGGTCGCCATTTAAAAAAATTAAATGAGGCGAATCTGTTTCTTTTCATTGTAAGTTGAGAGCGGTTATCGTTTACGTTATTTAGTGCTTTTTCATTATTCTTTTGTTGAATGGAGAAAAATATTTGCCCAGCTTGTCAAAGATGAAGTCGGAAAGGTTCGAGAAAATAAGATAAACTGGATGAAATCCCACGCAGGAGAGGACGCGTTTGTGAAATTAAATCCAATCGATTATTACTAGCCAGTAGACATTACGAAAAACTAAGCAGCCGATTATATAATAAAATTAATCAAATCCTTTACATATATCCTCTTTCACGATTTGAATTAAAACGAAAGTTGACGGAGCACTTGCTTAATTTACATTACATCGAAACAGAAGATCTTATCAACCAACCACTATAGGCTCAATACACACATACACACACATACTCCCTCTTACCCTCTACACACACACGCGCGCAAAGACACATACACACATCCTTTCTTTTAGTTTAAACAAGGCATGCATTTTTTTATTATTATTATTATTCTTAATTTCTTACTTATTCTTTTTTATAATTCTTCTCGCTATCAGTACAAAATTACTTACATTATACCAGGCCATTCGAATATACTTAAGCTAGGCCTTTTACTTTGTAATATTGTTTATACCTGTACAAGAACGGAGGGCGTTGTGGTCTGTAACACAGTTTTATACTACCACAGGCACCAACGATCTTATTAAAAAGATATGATTTATGTATTAGGTACTTATATGCAAACACAGCATATTACCTAAGTCTATTGTTATTGTAAGTACCTATTACCTAAGAAATGTGTCAATAAAGATTTTATTATTATTATTAGATCAGTAGCAGCGACTGCGAGAAGTGACAGAAAACTAATATAAACATTCCCTAATATTTTACTCGGAATGGTATGCCTAGCAGAAGCGTGACATACGTAATTTTAGTGCCGACATAGAATTTTAATAACATTCAATAAGTTGTTTCTGCTGTGATTTGCTTTTAATTGTCCTTTTGTTGCTATAAGTAGATACTCCCCAAAATAGCTACCCAACTATCTGTTCTAAAACAATACAAAAAAGAACTTTACTTTTTAAGTGCACTAGTTTAACATAGATTGATGCGAAAAAAAATGTTCATGTTCATTCATAGGTATACTAACAAAACTAAAGAATCCCAAGATGCTTTTCTTTTAAAATGTTTTCATGTTATTGACCTATAACGTCATTGGCCAAAAGCAGATACATCAAGTACACGACAAGTTTTTTCACCTAAATTATGCATCAGAAAATAAAATTCCAACACGCTAACCTATGTTTACCAACCAGCATTTTTGAATATATTCAGGTCAAGTTAAAGAACATAGAGGCGGTGACCATACATCTCATAAAAACGTTTACAACTGGACAAAAAAAATGAAGGAAAAAATTTAATGGTAAAAGTGTTACAAAATTCACAGCCTATATTTTTTGCCTTTTAGCCCGTTAAAAGAATAAGGTGAACTCATACGTAGTATCTTATAGTTTGTGGGTGAACATAAAGGCTGTGGTTGAATAGGTCTGAACCAGATTCCCATAGCACGCGTCACGCCATATATAAATACTCCTTCCATAGATATAAGTATATAGGGCGAATTCTGTTACTCCTTCCATACTTCCTGACAAACATTTTAATATATTACAAACAGTCACCAAAAGGGTGATACAAGATATAGTCCACGCAGTCACTGACAATGACGCCAATGTAAGACGGAACGGAATCCATTGTCTCCATATATATAGTGAAGTCATTAAACTATAGGGCCGCGTTCAGAACCTCGGTGAGTGCACTCGGAGTGCAACTAACGCCGTTCCGAACCTCAGGGTAAAGCACTCGGTTGTTCTAACTCGAGAGTTCCGAACCTCGGAGCGTCGCAACTTTTAACCATCAAAATCGATCGGTAAAAGGTTGCAACCCGCATCTGACATACCTTTGACCAATCAGACTACAACAAACTTCTTCTTCTTCTCTCGTCTCAAAGAAAATTAGGTATGGATCAAGTGATCTGTCAATGTCGAATTTGTCAAAGTCTGTTTGAGGTTAGAAAACAACCGTGGCCGTTCCGTACCTCAAAGCGAGTTAGAAAACAACTAAACAACCGCGCTCTGAGGTACGGAACAACCCCTAGCAATAATACAATCTTGAGTTGTAAGGACAAGCTCAAATTTGATTATCGATCGCATAGAGTAACTTTTTATACTATCGATCAGAATCGTAATAGGTACATACTGCATCGAGCCCAATTTTGCTCTCTACGCTTTGAGGCAGTATGAAGAGTTTTCATCATGTGGGGTGCACTCTTTACTATAAATCTCTTGCCCTGTAATTTGACTGGAAACATTGCCCTTCAACGAAATGAAGTAATGTTTGCAAGGTACTGCTTCACTGTCGAATAACTGGCTACCACTATAAAGCAGATGTAGGTACCTACCTATCAAAAGGGGTCTTCGCAGAAGAGGTTTTGTTTGCTTACTACCCTGCCTGCAGTGCAAGTATCGAACTTACCGATCGATAAATTTGAATCTTGAATTCGCCATACTTTGAAAAAACAAATAAGTAACAAAGTTAAGCGATCGGTAGACAAATTTCGATAAGTGTTTACGATAATAACAGTAACCATGTCATGGAACTGTTAAATTACGTTTGATATCGTTTATTTAATCGATTGTTTTGTCAGCTTTGAAAACGACCTCGATATAGCTTGTCGACAGGCGACGGGAATGGGAATATTGTTTAGTTGCGTTTGATCTTACTAATATTTTAAACGCGAAAGTTTGTACCTATTTATGGATGAATGGATGTTTGTTATTCTCTTACGCTCATACGGCTGGCCCAATTTTGATGAAATTTGGCATGGAAGTAGATGGGGCGCTGAATTAACACATAGGATAATTTTTCTCAACATCGTCATCATCCATCACCATGCGGTTGTAAACGCGGGGCGCAACTAGTATTCAATCAAAAAATAGACTTCGGCCTTCTTTTGATTGTAAAAGAGCGAAATGCTCGTAGGAATCTTCAAATGATAAAAGGATGCATTGTGGAATGCCAACAGTTCATAATAATCGACATACTGTCGAAAATTTGACGATCGTATAAGTCGTCGATATGACTTCCATACTTGCTAGAGCCCGATACGATTCTTTAAATTTATCTATGTTAGCGATTCGACAAATTTAACGACTATTACGGTACTTGCACTGGGTGTGACACAGTTAAATATCATTAGGTATAATAAATGTCAAGTTTGCTTGAGAATAATGCTGGAGTTCGTGCATTTAAATACTGAAAATGGTATAAATAAGTTACCTTCAAATAATAATTTAATTATACATAAAATAGTAATTCCTCAATGTAAAATAAGTATATAATCAATTTCACTTTATCCAGATGTTGCCCATACTATAATTATGATGAGTACAATAGCACAAATAACACCAATAATTATCATCATTTTCATATTTTGCCATATTTGTTTACGCTTCAGACTCCCTGCGGTCGTTGTAAAACCAGCTGCTCCAATCTGTAAGGCATCTGCACGATTGTCAAGATCTGATAGTTTTTGGTCTCTCTCTAAAATTTTCTCAACATTTTCTCGCATGATCACGACGACTTCATCGACTTTAGCTTGAGTTTGAGCCAAGCCATTATTGTCACTGGATTTTGCAGCTGAACTTCCTTGGGTGTTCATATCTACTTCAGTTTATTCACCTTCAATTGATTAATTACCACAATACTTAATTGAGAGAAGTATTTTACAATTCACAATAACATAGCAACATGAACGAGTTTTGGACATGAACTCGTTCATGGACAGTAATAATTAAATACTTATCAGTAAGTATTAGAAAACGTAATAATAATGATCGCTAAAATTATTTTATAAAGAAACAATAACATCCTAACATTATAGAACATTGATCCAAAAGTGTTGACTTCAGTTATCACACTTATCAAGACGCGCCTTTATCGGACCAATGAAAACCAAGAATGACTCATGGCATCCTTTCTAATCTAACTTGAGTAGATTATTGTTATCAATCATGCAGAATTTATTTTTATCATATGTAGTGCGTTTTTATATGTCGCTTGATGACGCACCGGTCGCCCCACGAAATCGGTATATAAAAGTCGCCCTGATGTTTCAATTGACAGTCTCACCGTCCGGTGACGCTGTAAATGCCTGTAGAGGCAAACAGCATTAGTCCATTCTAAAAAAAAAAAAAAAAAATCAATTGACAGTTAGAACTTAATTTTTGTGTTATTTAGATTACTTTTTAGGGTTCCGTAGCTACAGGGTAAAACGGGACCTTTTAATAAGACTCCGCTGACACTAGGCTGTATCTCATGAAACGTGATAGTGAGACAGTTGAAATTTTCACAGATGATTTATTTCTGATGCGATCTGGAGCGGTAGTCCGCCATCAGGCGATAAATAAAAAAGCCCCCCAGGATCTGCCTGCTTTCATCTGTTCACAAACTAAAGTGATACTACTGTGATACAGTATTTGGCGCATGGGCTGACGGGGTTTTTGGGGGGATTGGGTGGCATATTTCCCGATTTATTTATGTCCTCAGTGTCATGGTAGTTAGGTATGTCAATAAAGTATCAGTGTCGTGTTCATTATGATCACGGGATAGATCTAATGCTACTTACGCACTGAAACGCAGTTCTTATTTTCTTCTCAGGCACGGCTTCCTATCTTCTGGCAGTACAGGGCCGCAGCCGAGGTGCGAAAGTCAACCTGCGCCATTATAATTTTTGTTTAATTTATTTGTTCATCTGAAATAAAAAATAGACTTCCGATTCAAAAACCCCAAAAGAATACTACCTACGTATTTTTTTATATTTTATTTAATTTTTTTTATATATAATTTTATTTTTGATATATATTTTATTTAATATAGTTTTGATATATATTTTACTTATTTACATTTCCTAGCCATCATCATCATCTCAGCCGTAGGACGTCCATTGCTGAACATATGCCTCCCCCATAACTTTCCAAAAGGATCGGTTGGAAGCGGCCTGCATCCAACGTCATCTAGCGACCTTTATCAAGTCGTCTGTCCACCGTGTCGGTGGACGACCTACGCTGCGCTTGCCGGTCCGTGGTCTCCATTCCAGAACCTTTCGGCCCCATCGGCCATCGATCAGTGCTATGTGCCCTGCCCACTGCCACTTTAACTGGCTAATCTTCTGGGCTATGTCGGTGACTTTCGTTCTTCTACGGATCTCCTCATTTCTGATTCGATCACGCAGAGAAATCCCGAGCATAGCCCTCTCCATAACTCGTTGTGCGACTTTGAGGTTATAAATAACTATATAAATAAGCTCACAGCTCATTTTCTAGTATTATATAATAATTATGCGTCGAACTCAATTTTTCAGGCTTTTGAGTTGACAAAATTTTTAATTACCTATATCGGTACTATAATAACAACTTTTGACTCTGTTTTTGACATTATATTGGTAACTTTAAACATCAAGTGGAGTGGAGTGGTGTGTGTAGTCTGTAGTTGGTAAAATTATTGGCAGTGACTCTAACTCATTGAATAAAACTTCCCGTTCACCATCTGATCTATTTTCATATGTTATTTTTATGAAAAATCCTTAAAAAAATAAATAAATCACTTACGCTCCGGAAATTATTGATAATAAAGCTAAGTGATGTAGGTAAGTATTATAGAGGACATTATTATTTAAAAATAAGACTGCAGTCATCATCAGCCTGTAGCAGTCCACTGCTGGACATAGGCCTCTCCAATTGCACGCCACTTAGGTCTATCTTGGGCTTCTCGCATCCAGTTTTTGCCAGCCGTCTTGCGCAGATCGTCACTCCACCGTGCCTCAGGACGTCCTACACTACGTTTGCCGAGACTGCAGTGCCACATGTAAACTAAGTATTACTGTGCTTAACATACGATTGCCAGGCATGGTCGCAATAGACGAAGATACAATAGCAATTTTCGTGTGAAATTACAGAAACTTTAAATATTAATTTAAAATACTTTCGCGTAACTCCGGCAGCCAAAATCGAATTGGGAGGGTCAAGACAAAGCCCCTTGACCATTCCACAGTAGCAGAATCCTCAAATTCAGGCGACTCGATTCAAGACCCGACCCGTAATTTACGCTGTGCAAATTTCCCATGTCATAATTATTAGGAATTACTGATGGTTGAGAAACTGATTGAAGTATTTAGAATATAAGTTGCATATTTTTAATAGGATCACTAGTAGATTCTTGCTGATATTTAACAGTGATAGGTATATCGGAATTTGTCTTTCTATTAGACATGTAGGTTAAAAAAAGTTCGTTACCTTTAATAATATTTTGAAAATTTTTAATATAGTTCTCTCCTGTTCTCTCTCAATTACCTTGTACAGTCTTTTTTATGCTCTTTCTCAGTAGCAGCAAGAGCAGTATTTCATATTTTAAGTCATTTATTTTCTTTATGTTCTCTAATTCAATCTTATATTTTTCATTTCTATGCTGGATGTCATTTTCAATCAATTTAGTTTTTAATGAATCTATAGTCATTTCATTTTTTGTTAATGTATTCTTCCTAAGTTTTGAGTGGGTTATGCTAGAGGATGCCAGTAGGTCCACAGATGGTTCAGGTCCAGCTGTTACGCTGACAGAAGGCTGTGGGATCTCTGCTAAAGTTTCAGTTCTTGGGTAGGTGTCATTGGAGCAAAGCTGTGGCATCTGTGTTAGAAGCTCAGGTGATATTGACTTCATTCGAGCCCGCTTTGGTAGCCATCCAAGTTGATCATCGTCTCCGTTTATTTCATCTCCTGGACCTATACAAAGTTAATTCGGTTAAGTGACTACAGCGTAAATAAACCACAATCATAATTATAGATTTAAGTAACATAATATCATATAGGATTATGTAGGTATATAGTTACCATCACTATCTTTTGAAACTTTGATGGTGGGCATGATGTGTGGAACCATTGATAAAACACTTTCGTGTTCTGGTGCCATGTTTGGAATTGGTGGACCTCCTCCAGTGTGCTTCCTTTGGAGTTCTAAGCTTTTGGCATCACGTGCCTTGGCTTTCATATTGAGCCAAAGCTTTTTCAGTTGTTGTGTGGTTGCCTGACGGTAAAAAGAGGAAAAGTTATTAAAATGCAGTTTGGTGGATTGATAGAAGTTGCCACAGAAAATCTAACAAACATCAGCACTACGACATCATTTACTTAAAAACATTATGTGCAATTATTACAACTTACAGAGCCCGAATAATACGCGGACGGATGTATAAAATTGTTTCTGCGTGTTGCTTAAACTTGTACAAATTAAAAACTTACAGCTTGACATCTTGGAGAGTTGTTATATGTATTTGTTATATGCAACCATATATCTAACTTTTTCTTGTTGTAGTCAGCGTCTGTTTGTTTAGACTCCAACACTGAGGCGTATGGTGCAATAAGTTCCTTCAGGAACTCTTTTTCATAAAGATTCAGAGCGATAGATGAATTAAATAAAATGTCGGTAGAACAGGTGTGTGAGATATCAGCTGTGGAACTCACAGACTTGAACACAATTGTTGTATGTTTATATAGATCTAACTTGACAAGTACGTTACAATTTTATCCAATGTTGGAATGTTTGCTCAATAAACTATGCAACTTAAACAAAGATTATGTAATTTTAGGCGATGTGAACATTGATTACATCTGTTCCATAAATAATGATCAAAAAAATCTCAATGATTTGCTATCGTTGCATAACTTGTGTAATGTTGTGGACTTTCCTCCACGAGTGACAGAGACAACGTGCACTAGCCTAGATCATGTGTACGTGGATTGCTCGGCAGCTGCGGGAACCCGCGCGACTGCAGTGCACACCCGCCTGAGTGACCACTACGCCGTGCGCGCCTGCCTCCCGTGCGAGACGCGGCGACCGCAAGCGCCGCCAGTCCGTAGGGCGAGGTCGTATACTCATGCGAATAAATATAACTTTGTGTCTGCGGTAGCCAGTATTGATTGGGTCATGATACAACTAAAGTATAAAAACTCGCCTGAGCTATTTGGAAAAGCAGTTATTGACATTCTAAAAAATAAATTTGAATGTTGTTTTCCCATTAAAAAAGTCGCGACTATGCGTAAAACATATTCATGGGTGACCGAGGAACTTATCTGTCTCGATCTAATTCTTAGGGAAACAAGAGACCTGGCACAAACATTACCAAACAATTTAGAGCTACCATTAAAACTTGACGAATTTCATGATAAATATATTAAAATCTTGTCAATAGAGCGCAGTTAACACTATTGTAATTTAATAAATAATTCAAATAATATAATTAAGACAATGTGGGACGTAGTAAATACAGAAACCGGAAAATCGAGGAAACGTTTCGATTACACTGATTTCATAAGAAACCCAAACGGTTCCAGGTTTATGAACAAAAAGGCAACCGTAGACGCTGTGAACTCACACTTCGTGAGAGCCGCGTCCGCGTGCGGGGCGCCGCCCGCTGACGTAGCTGCCGCGCGCTGTGCGCTGGCGGCCGCGCGCTGTCCCGCTGATTGCTCGCTGCGGTTGAGACCTTTCACACCAATGGAAGTATTTCGCATTCTTACCGCCGGCGCGGCGTAGCGAACAAAAACACGAAGGACATATATGACCTATCGATCTCTTTGTTGCGCGACGCGGCCGAACCTCTGGCCTGCGTTTTATCCGGCTTATACAACGAATGTATAAGACATGGCACATACCCAACAGTGCTGAAACAGGTAAAAGTCACCCCGATTTATAAAGGTAAAGGTAAACAAGAAAACATCAACAGCTACCGACCCATATCCATCATACCGTGCATTGCAAAGGTGTTCGAATACGGTGTGAGCGCGCGCCTGGTTGAATACCTGGCGGAGAGCGACGCCCTGTCAGACAGGCAGTACGCATACCGCCCCGGCCGCTCCACGACGGTGCTGACGCGTGAGCTCGTACGGCAAGTCTTAGAAACGCGGGAGAAGCAACTACAAGTAGCCGTAATCTTCTGTGACCTATCCAAGGCGTTTGACGTCACTGACCACCATGTGCTTAACTCCAAAATGAAGTATTACGGTATCGATGGCCCCGCTCTGAGTCTGCTGAACGAGTACATGTCGGGAAGGAGCCAGGTCGTAGTTGGGTGTGGAGGTGACGTTAAATCTAAGTCACTAACCACGCAGATTGGCGTAGCACAAGGCTCCTCCGTATCTAACATCTTGTTTTCGTGACTTGCCCGAAAACGTAGGAAGAGGTCATGTGCTCATGTACGCCGACGACGTTGCTGCGATAGTAACCGCACCGAATGTCGACCTGCTCGAGATTAACCTGAACGCAACTGCTTTCGATCTAAACAGATGGTTCGAAGCCAACGGGCTTATATTGAACGTGAACAAGACTCACTTCATACATTTCAACTTGTCAGGTCGTAAATATAAGAAACTGTCTGTAGACATAGGCGCGGAGCGTATACAACAACTGAGCTGTACAAATTTCCTAGGTTTTCAGCAGTGGTCTAACGTGGGAATGGCACATCGAAAAGCTGAGCGAGAAGGTGGGTCGTGCCTGCTTTGCTGTATGGCGAATATCTGCTATTTTACCTGAAACCACAGCTAGGAGCCTGTACTTCGCATCAATCCACTCGCTGTTACAGTACGGCATTGAACTCTTCGGACGCGCTGCCGACTGGCAAAGAGTCTTCAGAATGCAAAAACGAGCAGTGAGGGCCATCGTACGAGTGTCGAGACAAACGTCCACTCGGCCATTCTTCAAGTCTCTAGGGATACTTACGGTCCCTGCGACGCGAGAGAGAATCTGTCATCGTTTACTAGACTGGGGGACTCTCATAAATATAACACAAGAAAGGCCCAGGCGCTGTCGTCTGTCCACCGTGTCGGTGGACGACCTACGCTGCGCTTGCCGGTCCGTGGTCTCCATTCCAGAACCTTTCGGCCCCATCGGCCATCGATCAGTGCTATGTGCCCTGCCCACTGCCACTTTAACTGGCTAATCTTCTGGGCTATGTCGGTGACTTTCGTTCTTCTACGGATCTCCTCATTTCTGATTCGATCACGCAGAGAAATCCCGAGCATAGCCCTCTCCATAACTCGTTGTGCGACTTTGAGGTTATAAATAACTATATAAATAAGCTCACAGCTCATTTTCTAGTATTATATAATAATTATGCGTCGAACTCAATTTTTCAGGCTTTTGAGTTGACAAAATTTTTAATTACCTATATCGGTACTATAATAACAACTTTTGACTCTGTTTTTGACATTATATTGGTAACTTTAAACATCAAGTGGAGTGGAGTGGTGTGTGTAGTCTGTAGTTGGTAAAATTATTGGCAGTGACTCTAACTCATTGAATAAAACTTCCCGTTCACCATCTGATCTATTTTCATATGTTATTTTTATGAAAAATCCTTAAAAAAAAAAAAAAATCACTTACGCTCCGGAAATTATTGATAATAAAGCTAAGTGATGTAGGTAAGTATTATAGAGGACATTATTATTTAAAAATAAGACTGCAGTGCCACATGTAAACTAAGTATTACTGTGCTTAACATACGATTGCCAGGCATGGTCGCAATAGACGAAGATACAATAGCAATTTTAATTGAAAAACTTCAGACAAAGTAAGTAATAAAACAATAAGAAAGAAAACTAAAGCACCAGATGTAACGCAAAGGATAAGACTATTGAAATTGACATGGGCAGGTCATAGCTCCAGACTATATAACGAAAAATGGACACAACGGTTTACAGAGTGGATACCTCTGGTTGGAAAGAGAAACCAAGGAGGGCATTGGAAAAGGAGGGAGGGGAACCCCCATCCACCATTTTTCCCTGCCGGAATCGCGTAGTTTTTTTTTTATTTAATATCAAAGATCAATTTTTCTACTCTATTTAAACACTTTTACACTTAACTTTGGGGGAGGGGGAGTGGGTAGGAGGAGGGGTTGGGGGCAGGGAACCCCCCTACCATTTCCCCCTGCCGGAACCGCGTAGTTTTTTTTTAAATTTAATATCAAAGATAATTTTGTCAACTATACTAACACTTTTACACCAAAATTTAGGGGGGGGAGAGAGGGGGGGGGGTCAGAGTTGGATTTGTCACTAATTTCGACCTAACCGGTCTGACTTGGACTCCGGGTGGGCTCCCGCCAGAAGCTCTAGCGGTCGCCCCTGAACGTTGCTTCGCCGCACTCAGCGTTCGTTTCGCTACGGAGGTCGCCGGCTCGCTTCGCTCGCCAGCTCCCCCCTTCGCTCAACTCGACTTCATGCGGCGAAGCGACGTTCAGGACCTCCTTTGAGCTTCTGGCTCCCGCATTATTTATAAACACTCTAGGGGTAGTAGCCACAAGAATAGGTGGAGTCGGGGTGCTCTGTGTCGGTTTTCTGACTACTTTCAACCTAACCGGTCTGAGTTGGTCTCTGGGTGGATAAGGGAGGAAAATAATTTTCACAAAACTATGTAGGAGTATTTATTTTATTGTGTAAACATAGTTAATTACATTGATCAACTCGACAAAGGGATCTTTTTTCTGCTTGAATAGATCTCGCCTCCACAAATATTCAACTATAGCATCACTAAAATCACACGGATATAATTGTCTTTTTTTAAAAACCTTTTCACTGCTCTCCATTGAGATTCGATTCTCTGGGTATGGACCCCATCTGGGGCCACAAATGGATTATCTGGGTCCGAATGGTTGACTTTCTTATGGATGTACCCATATTTCCTGATATTGCGTTCCGTTTCACGCATCCGCATGTTTTTCGTGTGAAATTACAGAAACTTTAAATATTAATTTAAAATACTTTCGCGTAACTCCGGCAGCCAAAATCGAATTGGGAGGGTCAAGACAAAGCCCCTTGACCATTCCACAGTAGCAGAATCCTCAAATTCAGGCGACTCGATTCAAGACCCGACCCGTAATTTACGCTGTGCAAATTTCCCATGTCATAATTATTAGGAATTACTGATGGTTGAGAAACTGATTGAAGTATTTAGAATATAAGTTGCATATTTTTAATAGGATCACTAGTAGATTCTTGCTGATATTTAACAGTGATAGGTATATCGGAATTTGTCTTTCTATTAGACATGTAGGTTAAAAAAAGTTCGTTACCTTTAATAATATTTTGAAAATTTTTAATATAGTTCTCTCCTGTTCTCTCTCAATTACCTTGTACAGTCTTTTTTATGCTCTTTCTCAGTAGCAGCAAGAGCAGTATTTCATATTTTAAGTCATTTATTTTCTTTATGTTCTCTAATTCAATCTTATATTTTTCATTTCTATGCTGGATGTCATTTTCAATCAATTTAGTTTTTAATGAATCTATAGTCATTTCATTTTTTGTTAATGTATTCTTCCTAAGTTTTGAGTGGGTTATGCTAGAGGATGCCAGTAGGTCCACAGATGGTTCAGGTCCAGCTGTTACGCTGACAGAAGGCTGTGGGATCTCTGCTAAAGTTTCAGTTCTTGGGTAGGTGTCATTGGAGCAAAGCTGTGGCATCTGTGTTAGAAGCTCAGGTGATATTGACTTCATTCGAGCCCGCTTTGGTAGCCATCCAAGTTGATCATCGTCTCCGTTTATTTCATCTCCTGGACCTATACAAAGTTAATTCGGTTAAGTGACTACAGCGTAAATAAACCACAATCATAATTATAGATTTAAGTAACATAATATCATATAGGATTATGTAGGTATATAGTTACCATCACTATCTTTTGAAACTTTGATGGTGGGCATGATGTGTGGAACCATTGATAAAACACTTTCGTGTTCTGGTGCCATGTTTGGAATTGGTGGACCTCCTCCAGTGTGCTTCCTTTGGAGTTCTAAGCTTTTGGCATCACGTGCCTTGGCTTTCATATTGAGCCAAAGCTTTTTCAGTTGTTGTGTGGTTGCCTGACGGTAAAAAGAGGAAAAGTTATTAAAATGCAGTTTGGTGGATTGATAGAAGTTGCCACAGAAAATCTAACAAACATCAGCACTACGACATCATTTACTTAAAAACATTATGTGCAATTATTACAACTTACAGAGCCCGAATAATACGCGGACGGATGTATAAAATTGTTTCTGCGTGTTGCTTAAACTTGTACAAATTAAAAACTTACAGCTTGACATCTTGGAGAGTTGTTATATGTATTTGTTATATGCAACCATATATCTAACTTTTTCTTGTTGTAGTCAGCGTCTGTTTGTTTAGACTCCAACACTGAGGCGTATGGTGCAATAAGTTCCTTCAGGAACTCTTTTTCATAAAGATTCAGAGCGATAGATGAATTAAATAAAATGTCGGTAGAACAGGTGTGTGAGATATCAGCTGTGGAACTCACAGACTTGAACACAATTGTTGTATGTTTATATAGATCTAACTTGACAAGTACGTTACAATTTTATCCAATGTTGGAATGTTTGCTCAATAAACTATGCAACTTAAACAAAGATTATGTAATTTTAGGCGATGTGAACATTGATTACATCTGTTCCATAAATAATGATCAAAAAAATCTCAATGATTTGCTATCGTTGCATAACTTGTGTAATGTTGTGGACTTTCCTCCACGAGTGACAGAGACAACGTGCACTAGCCTAGATCATGTGTACGTGGATTGCTCGGCAGCTGCGGGAACCCGCGCGACTGCAGTGCACACCCGCCTGAGTGACCACTACGCCGTGCGCGCCTGCCTCCCGTGCGAGACGCGGCGACCGCAAGCGCCGCCAGTCCGTAGGGCGAGGTCGTATACTCATGCGAATAAATATAACTTTGTGTCTGCGGTAGCCAGTATTGATTGGGTCATGATACAACTAAAGTATAAAAACTCGCCTGAGCTATTTGGAAAAGCAGTTATTGACATTCTAAAAAATAAATTTGAATGTTGTTTTCCCATTAAAAAAGTCGCGACTATGCGTAAAACATATTCATGGGTGACCGAGGAACTTATCTGTCTCGATCTAATTCTTAGGGAAACAAGAGACCTGGCACAAACATTACCAAACAATTTAGAGCTACCATTAAAACTTGACGAATTTCATGATAAATATATTAAAATCTTGTCAATAGAGCGCAGTTAACACTATTGTAATTTAATAAATAATTCAAATAATATAATTAAGACAATGTGGGACGTAGTAAATACAGAAACCGGAAAATCGAGGAAACGTTTCGATTACACTGATTTCATAAGAAACCCAAACGGTTCCAGGTTTATGAACAAAAAGGCAACCGTAGACGCTGTGAACTCACACTTCGTGAGAGCCGCGTCCGCGTGCGGGGCGCCGCCCGCTGACGTAGCTGCCGCGCGCTGTGCGCTGGCGGCCGCGCGCTGTCCCGCTGATTGCTCGCTGCGGTTGAGACCTTTCACACCAATGGAAGTATTTCGCATTCTTACCGCCGGCGCGGCGTAGCGAACAAAAACACGAAGGACATATATGACCTATCGATCTCTTTGTTGCGCGACGCGGCCGAACCTCTGGCCTGCGTTTTATCCGGCTTATACAACGAATGTATAAGACATGGCACATACCCAACAGTGCTGAAACAGGTAAAAGTCACCCCGATTTATAAAGGTAAAGGTAAACAAGAAAACATCAACAGCTACCGACCCATATCCATCATACCGTGCATTGCAAAGGTGTTCGAATACGGTGTGAGCGCGCGCCTGGTTGAATACCTGGCGGAGAGCGACGCCCTGTCAGACAGGCAGTACGCATACCGCCCCGGCCGCTCCACGACGGTGCTGACGCGTGAGCTCGTACGGCAAGTCTTAGAAACGCGGGAGAAGCAACTACAAGTAGCCGTAATCTTCTGTGACCTATCCAAGGCGTTTGACGTCACTGACCACCATGTGCTTAACTCCAAAATGAAGTATTACGGTATCGATGGCCCCGCTCTGAGTCTGCTGAACGAGTACATGTCGGGAAGGAGCCAGGTCGTAGTTGGGTGTGGAGGTGACGTTAAATCTAAGTCACTAACCACGCAGATTGGCGTAGCACAAGGCTCCTCCGTATCTAACATCTTGTTTTCGTGACTTGCCCGAAAACGTAGGAAGAGGTCATGTGCTCATGTACGCCGACGACGTTGCTGCGATAGTAACCGCACCGAATGTCGACCTGCTCGAGATTAACCTGAACGCAACTGCTTTCGATCTAAACAGATGGTTCGAAGCCAACGGGCTTATATTGAACGTGAACAAGACTCACTTCATACATTTCAACTTGTCAGGTCGTAAATATAAGAAACTGTCTGTAGACATAGGCGCGGAGCGTATACAACAACTGAGCTGTACAAATTTCCTAGGTTTTCAGCAGTGGTCTAACGTGGGAATGGCACATCGAAAAGCTGAGCGAGAAGGTGGGTCGTGCCTGCTTTGCTGTATGGCGAATATCTGCTATTTTACCTGAAACCACAGCTAGGAGCCTGTACTTCGCATCAATCCACTCGCTGTTACAGTACGGCATTGAACTCTTCGGACGCGCTGCCGACTGGCAAAGAGTCTTCAGAATGCAAAAACGAGCAGTGAGGGCCATCGTACGAGTGTCGAGACAAACGTCCACTCGGCCATTCTTCAAGTCTCTAGGGATACTTACGGTCCCTGCGACGCGAGAGAGAATCTGTCATCGTTTACTAGACTGGGGGACTCTCATAAATATAACACAAGAAAGGCCCAGGCGCTGAGTGCTATTCCACGGCGACTGGGCAAGTCATCGAAGCTGGTGCACATGATGGCTCCAACTGTCTACAATAAACTGCCAAACGATATTAAAAATGCCGCCTCTATGCAATCCTATAAAAATAAACTAAAAAAGTGGTTAGTTGAGCAAACACCCTATGATTTTGAGTTATTTACTTAGGTAAATGTATTTATTTTAGTTTAATTGAAAGCATATACTTATAATTAAGTATACTTGAAATTTTTAAACACTTATTTTAAATGTATATTTTTTGACATGTAATCTGTATTATGAATAAATGAATATGAATATGAATGAATAAATTGAAAAAGGCGCTTTTCTTGTACTCATTTTTTACAATATAGGTACAAAGTTACTTTATGATGAATCTTTCCAACTTCACAATTTTTTCAGTTCAAAAATATTCCCGCTTTATATCTTCGACATGACGTCTTGTCAACTTGTAATTAGGTAGACATAACACGTATTTTGTTTCACTCACTCAAATCACATTTTATATATTGTTGTTCTTGTCGTTTTCGTTTTATGTCAGGATGCACAGATAAACAAGAACCGGTAAACGTTCCATAAGTGACAAATGTGCCATAGATAATAGAGTGTGATCTAAGCTAAGAGCGAAGTAAGTAGGACTAGGGCCCAGATAAATAGTCAATGCTTAGCAATAGGCGAAAGTATTACTTTCGAAAGTACGACTTTGACTCCTTTAAGTAACCTATCGCTCAAGGTCTAAAATAGACGTTACTTTCAACTTAACTTAGCAAAGTACTGCTTTGGCTTAGCGAAAGTATACCTTTGAAATATTTGTCTATGATATAAGATGCATTCATAAAATACGAAAATGGTAGATTTTTAAACATTTTCTTCAGTTGATTAAAACCCAATACAGATGAAGTTAATATGATATAATGTTAATGTATCACTGTTTGTTTCGTATTCAGTAGTATTCATGCATTTTAGAATTAAAATTTTATCGAAAGGAATATTTTAATTATGAACGCGTTCTGTTCATTTTACGTTGACAGCTCGTTCTAACAGGCAAATTTCATCAGTATTGCCAACGCAAACAGTTTCTAGGCAATTAGGTTATTTAGGAAAAAGAGCGACACTTCGAATATGGTTATTTTTTACTCTACTGCGCGATGCAAATGATGTATGTATGTATGTTTGTTTGTATGTTTGTTCCTTTGTGGCACTCTAGAGACTAAACACGTGGGTCCATTTTGATGATTCCTAGTTCAATCATCATTTCCATGCTGAATGGGAAAAATCTCCAATTTAGAAGTATTAAGTAGTTACAGCTATCTGTAAGGACCGTTTTAATATAGTATAGTCTATAGTATCGTATAAAGTCTATAAAACAGCTTGATTGCTGCAACATTTGTTATCAAAATCACGACTTTAGTTTTGTATTTTTGGTGGGAAAATATAGCATGAATATCGTACATTATTGCTGGGACGTATAAATAATGACGTTCTCTAATCGTCTTATTTGTAGATTAGGAATAATCTATATTTCTATTTAATTTTAATTTTAAAGTTGGTTCTGCATGGGTGCATTGCACAATCTTATCTAAGCAATAAGCTATTTTTTAAAAACACATCCGATTAATTTCAACATAAGGTACATAGAATCCATAACACAAAATGTGCATTAAAATTGTTACATAGAAACAACAGGAAATATAATGTGTTTAATTTTATTATAAAGCTATACAATTATCCAAAAAGATAGGTAGGTAATAATATTTTGTTATAAAAACTGACGTGGTTTTCAATCATTATTAATTAAAAATACGGGATTACTTACGTAATATTTATCGGATAGGTCCGACTATAGTTTTCGGTTGCCTTTTTCAAGGAATGTTCGGGACGCCCGCGTCGATGACGTCTCGCTTAGCACTGCAGTGCTAAGCGAAAATATATAGAAACTAATATATAGAAACTATATTGCCTATTATAATGTAATTGTCCACATTTGGGCTACACTTATCTAAGAAAGCTGAGAAAAATTGTCGTGTATCGTTGGCAACACTAATTTGAAGTGTTGATTGTGTTTGTGGTTGTAACTTGTATTGTGGTGTAGATTTCGATTTCACTCTTTTCGTTATTCGTGGTGGTTTTAATTGCGCTTTTTCTTTTCGGTATCTCAACTTTAACAACTTTGGCTTTGTATTTCGGACACTGATGCAATTATAACGACTTGGCTATTTACTTTGGACTTCGACGAAAACTCTGCGAACGACGACTCGGCTTTGACAACGGAAACTGCTTCTACGAGTACAATTAAAACAAATGGATTCATCAAGGAAACGACCTTTCACTGAATTTGAAAGGACATTTTTAATGAACCTCATCACGGAGTATTCAAATATTATTGAAAATAGAAGAACAGATGGCTCAACACTGGTGCAAAAAACCACAGCTTGGGCTAACATCACCGAAAAATTTAACGAGTCTACGATGGTAACACGAAAGGTCAGTTGCAATGCAAAACAACTAATTTTAGTCATATCAAAGTACTTAATATATACCTATGAAACTACTTAATTCATAGATGATTCGTTTTACAACTACTAATGTGCTATAATTTCTTGCACTCTATTGTCACCTATATGACAGGGATGGAGGTGGTATTCATACAAATAATAATAATATGAATACATATTATTTTATGTTATTTTCTAGATATTTAAATTTTGAGGCTAGACCCCAAAAACATCATAAAGATATCATAATTATAGTATTATATATATATTTCTCTTGCATAATATATTTATTATTTTCTGTCATTAATAGTTTCATGAAATTTCAGGTTGATACTAAACAATTAAAGAAATTTTGGAACAACTTAAAAACGAAATCACGAGAGGCTAAGACAAAAGAAAACCAAAGAAATTTCACAGGTGGTGGTCCATCTATTCCGGACATGGATGTGGAACATGCGCAGGTTCTCAGTGTGGTCCCTAACATATTACCTGTGATCAAAGTTGCTGACAGTGATGCCATCGAAGGTAAGAACATTGAAAATTAAACAAGAAAGATAAACATGTAAAGAAAGTATATTATATATGAAACTGTATTTAAGTGCATAGGGTTGGAGTGTAATGTCAGTAACATATCCTTGATTATATCTGGGTTGTACAATAATATGCAATTTGTATATTTATTTAAACAATACCCTACTGCACCCTACCTAGTTTTTCACTCTGAACTGATTTAATTTCACCTTTCATGGGCTAATTTATACTTTGTGAGCTATTGTTTGACCACAATCTCACTTGATGGTCAGTAATGATGCTGTTGAAGGTAGTACCACAGTAGGCAACTGGCTCTCAAGTATGGCTGCAGGAACACACTGGTAGATACTTATCGAGAGATTGAGAGTGCTTCATGCAATAAAAAGCATGTTACATATCATTTTCAGTTCGACTATGTTGATGGCATTTGTGTGGTCAACAGAAAACTCAAACTAGGGCTCGCAAATAGCCCATAATATGACAGATAATGGCCCATACTTAGCTATCTGAGGGGAAAGCCTGTGCCCCAGCAGTGTCCTTATGATAGGCTGATTAAAATATTACAAACTAGACTATTGTTTTTATGCCATAAGAAAGTTTATCCAATTAACTTCAATTTATCTACAGTTGGTCTACGTCACAATAATAATATTGCATGCCTAGCATGGTAGTAAGGTTAATTGCAAATATCTGCATGATTTGCCACCTACATAAGTAAATAAACATGTGACACATGCATTTAACAGAGTACTTGTTTTTATGATATTAAGTTCAGATTGTTTAGGTATTAATTATTTGTTACAGGAGAAGATGATGACGATGATGCATATCATTGGACTCACAAAAAAACCCGCACAAATGAAGATGTCCATGATGAAGATCAAGTAGTTATAACAGTTATTGAGGAGATTTGTGGCACATCAACTGCCACTGATACAATGCCAGGACCATCTACAGACACACAGATGGAAGAAGTGCAAAATACACCAAGCCGTTCATTACCAATGCAACCAACTGCCCAACAACAAAGTGCAATGAGACGCCAACAAGGTCAAAAGAGGTCAATAGATGACATAAAAAAATCTATCTTGGAAAGAGATATGGTCCATAGGGAAGAAAAATTTAAAATGGAAATTAGTCATTTAAAAAAAGTACACTCCATAGAGTTGGAACAAAAAAACCTGGAACTAGAGCACAAAAAGAAAATGTTCCAATTATTAGAGGAGGAGATGAAGCTAAAAATAAATATTTTAAAGAATAAAAATGATTAATCAATTTCGTTTTTCATTTTAAATCTACTTATGAATACAGTATCCTTATAATTTCACTTCTCATAGCCAAGCCTTCTGCAGCATGCCTTGTTGCATGATATTGTGGCTGTGACCTTTCTGTAATTTCATCAAAATCCTCATAGTCATTAATATTCTCGTACTTTAATGCAATATTATGTAAAACACTACATGCTATAATTATATTGCATGAAGTAGTTAATTTGTAGGCTAGTCCTCTTTGTAGACAAGGGAATCGCCTTTTCAGGACTCCAAATGTTCGCTCTACAACATTTCTCGTCCTTATTTGTACTTTGTTGTAGTTCTCTTCTGCAGGTGTTGATGGGCTCCGTAAAGGTGTAAGCATAATCGCTGTGCAGGCATAGCCCCCGTCTCCAACAAGTACTCCATCTAATTCTCTTGACATCAATCTAGAGTGGATCCTAGAATTCCGGAATATGCGGCTGTCGTGGGCACTTCCAGGCCATCTTGCTACCACGTCTAGGATTGTCATGTCAGCAGCAACAACAGCCTGCAAATATATAATACCAGACAAAATGTATTCTTACATAAGGAAAATCACACATTGATAATTATGTTAGATACAACATATAGGTACCCATATTTAATGGGATATGCTAACCTGAACATTCACTGAGAACCATCCATGTCTGTTCCGGTATGCCTCAGAGTGGTTGAGTCCACGTGGACGTGTAATTTTAATGTGAGTACAATCTATAGCACCTATAATATTTGGTAGCCCAGGAAGGTTTCTTATTGAACCAGCATTTTTAAATTCATTTTTTAACCGGCTTAATTCATTTCTGGGGTAGTTTATGAATTTAGGCAGCTTTCCAGCCAGGACTCTTGAAATTCGCTTCACAATATGGCATGCTGTGGGCTGTGATAGATGTGAAAGATCTGCACAGACCTTCTGAAATTCAAATAGGGTAGATAATTATGTAACCTGGCTTGGTTTTTCATTATATGTAGGTAAGTATGAGGGTAACTATAATTTGCATTTTCGATAATAACAGGTAGGTACATAGTGGATTTGTTTCATTACTAATTCACAACAGTAGGTAGGTAAATCCAAAGAGAATGTATCTTTGCATCTAAGTAAATGTACCTACCTAGGTATGTTCCATACAAATGTAATTGTGTTCATGTTGATCGTTCCTACGTTCCTATCCAGCAACAAACATATTTCACTTACTTGGAAACATCCTGTAGCGTAAAATCGTAAGGCAATAACTATTTGAATTTCCAAGGAAATTGGAAGCCCTCTATTTGTGTAGGGTTTTAACTCTGAGAGCTCTGGTATGATAACATTTTTCACAGTGCTCTTGGAAAATCTGTACCTTTCCCTGAACTCTAATTCGGAATAAAAATTATACGGGTTTGTAACACCTCTAATATAGCACTTCGAAAATCTGGGCACGTTGATAATTGCATCGGGATCTTCGATATCGCGCGAAATACTGTCAATTTCCTCAAAAAAATTAAACAAATTTTCTAAACTAAGATCCATTGTAAAGAAACTTTTTCATATGATTTTTAGGCGGGAATGTAGTAGTCAAATGTCAAACTTATCGAAAAGTAAGTGCTAAGTACACGATATTCATGACTCTGCCTTTACTAAGTATTAGGTTGACTTTCGTTTAAGTATTGCTCGAAAGTACTGTCTATTTATCTAAAAGCGATGCTAAGTACGGTTCGAAAGTAAGACTTTGGCTTAGCTAGAGTAAAGTAACGACTATTTATCTGGGCCCTAGGCCCTATAGAGTACCTAGGACTATATCTCTGAATATGAAATTTGCAGATTGGCTTAGCGGACGCTTGGCTAAGACTGGTCTTTGCCCGTCTTACACAAATGTCTCTGAATTTCAGCCTTAGACTCTGACCGTACTTATTCTATTGTTTTTGTGCAGTGGTTAAAGTGCTCGATTACCACGTATTGTTGTCGGTATTTAAGATACGACGCAAACCATTCATGAGCAGTACCGCGGATACCAATTCCATACACTTTATTTAATAATATTTTATATTGTATTTTTGTGATATATGTGAGTAGTTATGCAGTTAACTAATTGACGTGAATACACCCTCAAGCCAGTTGGTTGTCAGCCATTACAGAACGTTTATTGTACTCCGTTGATTTGTTCAATAATATCCCAAAATACAGGATATTTTGGCGACGAGTAATAAATTCACGGGTGTGGAACGGCGTTTTAGTGTTGTGTTGTTGACATTTGTCGCAACAATATAGAATACCAAAGTAAATGACCAGTTCAATGATGTTTGGCGGTAACCTCGCATTCGACCACCGCTCGCAAGATTGGGGGATTTTTCGTAGTCGTTTTATCCAGTACTGTACGGCGAACGATATCAATAACGACACCGATAAGGCTGGACAGAAGCGAAGAGCTCTATTGCTGACGAGTTTGGCGGAAGATACCTACCGCATAGCGACGGACCTGGTGTTCCCAGATAAGTTGGACACAGTGCAATTTGAAACGTTAGTCGGAAAATTATCGTATCATTTCCTCCCAAAGAAAAGTACATTTGCAGAGAGGTTCAATTTTTATAAAGCGGAGCAGCGGCCGGGAGAGGAATTAGCCGAATGGGCAGCACGAGTGCGAAATTTAGCCCAATATTGTGGGTTCAAAACAGAGTTGGAGACGGCTCTAAGAGATCGTTTTGTGTTAGGGCTAGAAAACGCCAAAGAAAAGGAGAAATTATTTGCTGAAAATATCGATACCTTAACATTTAACAAAGCGCTGGAGTTGGCTCAAAGCATACACTGTGCTAGGACGGCGATGCAATCTGCACGAGCTGGCAACGCCGCGGCTGCCACGGTTGGCGCTAACGCACCGGAGACGGTGCCGGCGCAGGCTGTGTTCGCGATGCGAGCCGCTGGGACCAATGCGGCACGCGGGTCAAAATGTTGTGAAGTGTGTGGTTACAAAAATCATACAAAGGAAAAGTGTCGGTTTGTTAATTATACGTGTCAATTGTACGTAAAGTGTAACAAATAAGGCAATTTGAAAAGAATGTGTAGAGCTAAATTACATACTTGCAATTATTTGGGTGCGCATGACGACGACCTAGAAGGTATTTATAATTTATTTAATATCGAGGAAGCCCGTAAGGAGGGGCCGATACTGTGGCGTGTTTTGTTAGGAAACAAACAAATGGTGTGCGAAGTAGATTGTGGTAGTGCTGTTTCGGTTTTGCCTACGACAGTTTATAAGCAGTATTTTGAGGTTAATGGGTACGGGTTGCAACCGTGTAACGAAGTGTTTAACTTTTATACAGAGGTCCAAATATCGCCTGAAGGTTGTTTGTCATTGCCAGTAACTTACGAGGGATGCACTACTACGCTTAAATTTTATTTTATTTCAACCAACGTCAGGCGCTCGCCTTTATTAGGGCGCGATTTTATGAAACTGTTTGATTTACATGTGTGTCGCGTAAACTGCAACCATATGAGCGCTGCAAACGACGAAGGCGAGAGGTTGATGAAAAAATATTCTAAACTATTTAGTGACGAACTAGGTACCTTAAATAAACATAAAGTAAGCCTTAAAATAAAGCCCGGCGCGCAAATGTAATTTTTTAAGCCACGGCCCGTTCCATTGGCTTTGAAACCTTTAGTTGAACAGGAGTTAACCAGAATGGTAGATTTAGGTATTTTAGAGAAGGTTGATCATTCCAACGTGGCTACACCCATAGTTCCAGTATTACGACCAGATGGAAACGTTCGAATTTGTGGCGACTTTTCTGTCACACTTAACAGAGTTCTATACTTAGACAATTATACGTTGCCTCGTATGGAAGAGTTATTTGCAAAGCTTCATGGTGGGGTAGAATTTTCAAAATTAGATTTATCACTGGCCTATGCACAACTTGAGCTAGACGAATCTAAGAAATGGACATGTATAAACACCCACAAAGGGTTATTTCGTTATAATAGGCTCGTTTTTGGATTATGTAACGCTCCTTTCATTTTTTTAGCGCACTATGGAACAGTTGCTAGGAGATATTGACGGAGTTTGTATATATTTAGATAATATCCTTATCACGGCCTCAAATAGGGTGTGTCATTTAAAGCGACTAGATCTAGTCTTGAGTAGGTTGGAAGAGGCTGGTTTACGGTTGATGCGAAATAAATGTGAATTATTCAAGTCCTCAGTCGAATATTTAGGATTTGTCGTAGATCGGGACGGCCTTCATAAATCAGGAAAAAAGGTTGATGCAATATTGAAATGTTCGCCCCCAAGAAATGTTACGGAACTTAAATCGTTTCTGGGAATGGTAAATTATTACAGGTGTTTTGTGCCACAGACGTCATTGGTGTTAAACCCTTTACACAGTTTATTAAAAAAAGGTTTGGGATAAGGAACAAAATAAGGCTTTTGAAATGATAAAAAAAGAGTTAGCCTCAGATCGTGTACTGGCTCACTACTGTTCCGATTACCCCACCATCGTAACTTGCGACGCGGGGCCGGCCGTACTGGGCGCGGTGCTAGCGCAGCGGCAGCCGGACGGCCGCGAGCGCGTCGTTGCGTACGCGTCGCGCTACCTCTCAAAGGCAGAGACTAATTATGCACAAATTCAAAAAGAAGCGGCATCTATAGTGTTCGCGATTAAGAAATTTCATCATTATCTGTACGGTCGGACCGTACCGTTCATTTTACGCACCGATCACAAGCCTCTTTTAGCTTCTTTGGTAATCTTTGGTAAGTAATAAAAAGAGTGTACCCGTGTTAGCAGCCAATCGACTGCAGCGATACGCGTTGTTTTTAACAGCGTATAACTTTAATATAGAATACGTAAAAAGCGAAAATAATGTTGCTGATTTTTTGTCACGCTCAGTAGTAGTTGGGACCGCCAGATGGAAAACGAGACAGAGGACGTTAGGGATAAAACTTTGTATATTGATTTCATTGGTCGAACTATTTTGCCTCCTATCACAGTCGATGATATTAGGAGAGAAACCAGCCGTGACGAACTATTGCAGAAGGTGAGCGAATTCATTATTAAAGGCTAGCCATCTAAAGTAAATGACCCACATATGAAACCTTTCTTTTTATGTCGCCATGAGCTATCAGTCGAAAACGGTTATACTTTGCGCGGACATAAAGTCGTTATTCCTTCGCAGTTTAGAGAAACGCTTCTGGAGGAGTTGCATAATTCACATTTGGTGTTGTCAAAACTAAATCGGAAGCTAGATCACGTATGTGGTGGCCAAATATTGACAGGCACATTGAAGAAAAAATAGGCTCGTGTAGCGTCTGTAACACAATGCGTAGTAACCCGCCGCATGCGCCGCTTGCTCCGTGGCCATTCCCCGAGCGCGTTTGGGAGCGCGTGCATTTAGATATGTTTATGTTGTCGGGTAAACATTATTTAATCGTAGTCGACGCACATTCAAAATGGGTTGAATGTTTCGCGATGCCTAAAACGGATAGTGAAGCTGTTGTCAGTAGGTTATGCGAGATATTTAGTAGATTCGGACTCGTGCGTACTCTGGTTACTGATGACAATGCAACAATATTTTGTTCGAATGAATTCGAATATTTTTGTCGGTTAAACGGAATTCAGCACTTAACTATTGCACCTTATCACCCGGCTTTGAATGGTCAGGCTGAAAATAGCGTTAAAACGGTCAAAAGGGGTCTTAAGGCCATCTTATTGTCTAATAATAATTCAAAAACTATCGCAACAAAGTTGAATAAATTTATGTTTGATTACAGAAATTCCGTTCATTCAGCTACTGGATTTTCACCTGCCCAACTAATGTTAGGGCGACCTCTGCGGTGTCAGCTCGACTTGTTGCGATCAATGGAAGTACCGACTCCGTCGTCGTCAACCGCGGCCAATAGTAATGTCGTTCATAAACAAACTGCACAGAGTAAACATTTTGGTGGAATAAGAAATGTACATTTTACGGAGGGAGACAAAGTGTTGGTTAAACATGTGTATAATAATGGTTTGAAACATACTTGGAAGTACGGTATTGTGAAAAGTCGTATAGGATCTCGAATGTTTACTGTTTTTATACCGGAGTTGAATACTATTGTTAAGAAGCATGTAGATCATTTACTGGCGTACAAAAGACGCTGTTTGGACGATACTAACGACGATGATATCAGACGACGGAACGCGGGACAGATTTTGCACACGACCGCGAACCCGCCGCGGCTGTCCGTTGCCGGACTCTTCTCTTCGCGGCGCGCTAGAACACATGGCGCGCCGCGTATGCCTCGGAGACTGAACCCGCCAACAATGGGCGCCAGACTTGAGTAGATAGATCCTGGAGTGATCAGTCCCAAGTAATTTGTGTGTCCCAAGTGTTTTATCCTGCAAGTAATCCGAAATTTTGTAATAACCTCTTTGACAGAGTTTAGTTTTAATAGTAATTTTAAACTTATTAATTGGCAAATCTCAGATAACATTGGAAACTTTATTATAGAATCGTAAACATTGTCCCATAAAAGAATGACTTATTATGTGGAGACGCGTTACATGTACGGATAGCTTGTGCTTATTTCGCGTGTTGATGGAATGAGCATCACTCATTTTATCAAAACTGCTAATGTTTTTCTTTACATACATTATATTCGTAGATAAACTGAGAGACAACAGTTAAAATGTTTATGTCTTTAAACTTCTGTCTAAGGGAAGCTCTGGGAGCTAAACTGTAGATCGCTCGTATAGCCCTTTTTTGCAGTATAAAAATAGAATTAATACCTGCAGAACATCAACAGAGCAGTATGCCATAAGTCATAACGCTATGGAAATAACTAAAATAAACTATTCTAGCTGTGTCTACATCAGTTAATAGTCTATTTTTTTAACAACATAAGCCGCTGAACTGAGCCTACTAGAAATTTTTTAATGTGGGGACCCCATTGCAATTTAGCGTCTATAGTAATTCCTAAAAAGACCGTTGACTCCACAAGGTCCAACCCTGTTCCATTCAATTGTATATTGGATTTTACTTGTCTCACGTTTGGTGTCGATAACTTTATACAATTAGTTTTCTTCTTATTGAAGAGAAAATTATTTGTATTGAACCAATTCACAACTTTAGCTAATGCATTGTTTACATCGTCATAGTTTAATAACTGCCTTTTAATTTTAAATAACAGTGAAGTGTCATCTGCAAACAATACAATCTCGTGATTCTTCTCTATATAATAAGGTAAGTCATTAATATAGATTAAAAACAAGAACGGCCCTAGTATTGAACCTAGTGGAACGCCCATTGAGATTATAGAGCCAGGCGATTTTTTACCATTTATGTCAACCCTTACAATATAATATAGTATTTTAGTTTGATAGTAAATTAGTCATTAAGCCTGGTAAATTCATCGCATCTTCAAACCTTATAGAACGGCCCATGGCAAACACATCTTACCTTAAGATTTACCAGATTAATTTTTTGGGGATAGTTATATATACAAATGACATTTAAAAGTTTTTTAAAAGTATGCATTAATAAAGAGAAAATCACTAAACTGCGAGTGAGATGTATGTAAGGCATGGAATGTTTTTCGTTGTTTTCATTGCATAATGTGGTTCGGGTGATGGAAGTCCAGAATTTAATCGTAGTACGTCGACAGATATTAACACATTCATTTTGGCGGCGCGTATATGCTAAATTTTTAATGGACTGTACTTGCGGTGCGTGATGAAAATTCTGTGACCTAGGCTAGTGGCACTTCCAGTAGGAATTCAAGCTGCTGCTGCGGAGAAGAACAAAGAATACAGCACGATAGGGAAAGGAACTGCACTGACCTGTTCGATCCTCTTGGATTGCCTGTAGATCCGGTGACGTGGAAAGGCCGGCGGCGGAGGCGGCTGGTCCTAGAGATCCCAGCACAACTGTGTTTCTAATGTTCCTTTGCTGATAACACCACTATAGCGACACGATCACTAGCTAGGTCCAGTGTAATCACCGATCGATATATTCCTTATTTGTAAGGAGCGATGCGTGCGCGTTGACCTTTTGGTTGGCAGTGCTGTATGTATGTGACGGACGATCGCCATCAGCCGTCGTTATCCATCCTGCTTGCACTCGCAGGCAGGTAGTGCGGGAGAAAGGAAGGGGAATAAGGATTATGCGGAAGTGCCAATAGACTACAACGAAAAATAATATATACTCGCGCAACCATTCCCCCCCCCAGTGTGAAGGGTTACCTTCAAGAAATTAAACTAAAGCTACCAAATGCGAAAATTATGCATAAATGTATGCTACACTAACCTAATAATAACTACAAAACTATAATTACTGCTGGTTTGGCAATGGGCAGAGACGTATAACCGGGCGTAAGTAAGATCCGGTTGCGGTTTTGACGCGCACAATTCGTGTCACCCCATCTGAACCAGGGAAAACTTCCTCAATTACACCCAGAGGCCAGTGCAGAGGGTGCATTCTCGGTGATAAGAATAACTACAGTGCCTACAGTTATCGGATTCGAAGGAATGTTCCATTTTAGACGCGACTGAAGCGTGTGAAGATAACTGGTTCTCCAGCGCTTCCAAAACGATTGTACTAATTTATCTAGAAGAGCGTGACGCGAAAGTACGTGCAGTCTATCTTCGTCAATATCCTGAGCCGGTAAATATTTAAGTGGGGTCATACAAAGGAAGTGAGCCGGCGTCAATGCTAACGGCTCCGAAGGGTCACTAGATAGAGTTCGGCATAGAGGGCGCGTGTTCATCACCGCTTCGATTTGAGTGAGGACTGTGCTCATCTCCTCGAAAGATAGAATCTGTGATCCCACGACCCGATGCAAATTCTGTTTTAGGCTCTTAATATTTGTTTCGCTATTACCATTAAAATGACTCGCGGCAGGGGTATTGAAGTGCCATTCGATGCGGTTTTCAGCTAAAACTTGAGCGAACTCCGTTTGATAATGTTTAGAGCGTAGAAATGCATGTAACTCTGAGATATTGCGTTTTGCACCTACATAATTCGTCCCGTTATCGGAGTACATGCGACCTACAGGACCACGACGCGATAAAAATCGTTTAAAACTTTGAGTACTCAAATCCGCAACTAACTCTATATGAACAGCGCGAGTTGTCATACAGACGAAGAGACAAACGTACGCTTTCGTGGTGCGGATACCACGACCCCTAGAGGGGGTGATTTTAAAAGCGCCACAAAAATCCGTCCCTGTATGAACAAATGGCTTAACAGTTTGTAAAACGCGGCAAGAGCGGTGGTCAGCCATCTCTGGTGCGTTAAAACGCGGACGCAGTTTAAAACAGGGCAGACATTTGTGTATTCTACTACGAATTAAATTGCGTGCAGAAAGTATCCAATACCTTTGTCTTAAAATAGACATCAACAAGTCGGGACCTGCGTGACAGTGTACTTTATGGTAGTAGTCAACCAACAAATCTAGTACATGATCCTTTCGCGGGAGTACTATAGGATGTTTTTGATCGTAATCTAAGTTTGCCTCTCTCAAACGACCACCGACTCGAATGAGTTCATCTTGCAAGAAAGGCTTTAAATGTTGAATTGCGTGACTACAAGGTTTGTTTGCTTTCAAACTGTTGAACTCGCCAGGGAAATGCGATCGCTGCAACTCACGAAGAATGATAAGTTCTGCTTTGTCGAGATCTGCGGCAACTATATGCTTGCGTGGAGGTAATATTTTTATGAAGCGACAAATATACACTACACTATGCAGCAACTTCGACCACGACGAGAGGCGATTGGCTAACAACAACACAACAGACTCTACACGCGGTGTACATGATACGAAGGTGTGTCTTTTCTCTTCCGGCGGCCCGAAAACTATTGTAGGGTCGAAAGGTTTCACTGGCCATTCGTCAGGCACCCTTTGGATCCACGATGGACCGCTAAACCATAACGGGTGATCTACTATTTGAGATGGGGTTAAACCACGCGAAAGAGAATCTGCTGGATTTTGTGCACTTTCGATATGAAAAAGGCTATTAGGTGGCAACTCAGATTGAATTTTTGACACCCTATTTGCGACGAATGTGTCCCAACGATGGGGAGACGAATGTGCCCAACACAGTGCCACCGTTGAGTCCGAGAAAGCAAATATTTTATTAATCTTGATGCGGTGTTTACAAGCGTTGACTAAGGCGCTAATGAGCTGAGCCAACAGAAGTAGAGCACAAAGCTCAAGGCGCGCGAGAGAGACTACTTTGCGGGGGGAGACCTTAGATTGTGCACTGACGAGGCTGACCGAAATATTTCCACAGTTCTAGACGTGAAAATACACGACTCCTCCAAACGCCCTCTGGCTTGCATCTGCAAAGCCCACTATAGTAATTGAACTGTCTGGCGAAATACCAATATGACGTCGGATTTGAATTCGTTCGAACATAGGAAGCTCTTCTCTAAAGCGAGCCCACAGCCTAGCAATTGTGTCAGGTACCGCGTCATCCCAGTCGCAGTTAGAAAGCCAAAGTTCTTTAATAAGTAGCTTTGCGTATAAAACTACAGGTGCTACGAAACCCATAATATCCCATATCCTTGCTATGCATGACAACATGATACGTTTTGTACAAGTTTGCGGGGTCGAACTAACCTTGAGACTGAACACATCGGATTCGGGTGACCAGTTCAAGCCAAGTACCTTGTGCGTACCATTGTCATCAAAGGTTTTGACAGTAGATAGGCGATGAGAAGGCGGAATCGAATCTAATGCTAGTTGAGAATTGCTTGTCCATTTAACTAGGTCAAATTGACCGGCCTTCATTATATTTATGATTTGAGCAGAGGTTTCGACGGCTTCCCTCTCGCTATTAACACTAAACACGCAGTCATCCATATAGAGACCCGTCTCGATGACAGCCTTTGCCTTAGGGTAAGCGTCACCTTCATCAACAGCTAGCTGTTTGACAGTACGAAGCGCATGGAAGGGGCTGGACTTTAACCCAAAACAAACGCGGTTGAATTCATAAACCTTCAAAGTTTCTTGTGGCGAAAATCTATACAAAAACCGTTGGAATCTGCGATCACAATTCCTTACTCCAATACAGAGGAACATGTGTCTTATATCCGCAGAGAGCGCAACAGCAAATAATCGAAAATTGACGATAATGTCGAAAAGGTTACCCTGAAGATTTTGACCACAATACAAAACATCGTTAAGGGAAACATTAGTGCTAGTCTTAGCACTTCCATCTAAGACCACGCGTAATTTTGTGGTGAGTTTATCATCTCTAATAACTCCGTGGTGCGGGATAATATAGGAGGGTAAATCCTGTGTCTCTTTAGTCTCGATAGGCGCAAGCGAGATAAAACCTTTATCGATATATTCATTGACAACATCATCGTACGCTTGTTTTAACTTCGGAGACGACAGCATTTTGCGCTCCAAGCAATAGAAGCGTCTTTCAGCCATTTTATACGAATCGCCCAGAGATGAAACCTCACCCTTGAACGGGAGTGCGACAATGTATCGACCACTTTCATCGCGGGTATGATTATAAATCTCCTCAGCCCTCCTATCATCAGGACTTAGGATTGGTGGAACATTGACTTCTTCAATTTCCCAAAATCGTCGGATGGTAGTCTCCAACGGCGGTTCGACGGCGCAACAATATGACACGGTCGAGTAATTATCTACGAGCGCGGGTGCGGATCCAACAATAACAAAACCTAGAACCGTTTCTAGTGCGTGCGGTGACGAACGCGCCGAGTGATCTTGTACCTTACGCGGTAGCAGGAGGTGAGGGAAGATCGAGGCGCCAATTAAAATATCGACGGCTCCTGGCACGGCGTAAGTATCATCGGCCAATGGCAAGTCAGCAAAATTTACTAATAACGAGGAGTCAACTGAAACAGTAGGTAGCTGCTCGGTAATTTTATCTACGACTAACGAATTCATTTCGAATGACACATTTGAATCAAAGCGTGATGCGAATTTAATATTTACAGAGCCTTGGATGGCCTTCGTTGACCCTCCAATACCCCTTACTACGGAACACGCGGTGCGACCACTGTATGTTAATCCAAGTCGTTGGCAACAATCACGAACGATAAAATTACTCTGCGAGGCACTATCAATAATCGCACGAATTATTTGCGGTTTACCATATACATCAAACACAATTATGCGCGCGGTCGCGAGCAAAACGGTAGCAGGCGCACGAGTCGAAGACAATGAGCACAATGTGACGTCATTAGTCGCGCAGTCTGGGCGGGCGGACGCTACAGGGCGGGCGGCTGCTACGTGCTGCGCGGTGCGCTGAGTGGGCCGAGCGGGCGGCGGCACTTGTCGCGCGGATCCGCAAACTCGACTACAATCGGTCTCAGACCTAACAACAAGCGATGCATTCCCACCGATCGACGAATCAACTGTGCTCACATTGTTTGCGGCTTTATTATTTCTTTCAAAGTGGAGCAAAGTGTGATGTTTAGACGAACATTTACGACAACTGTTACTACTATTACATGATAAAGCATGGTGCTTATCACTGAGACAATTCAAACATAAATTGTTAGCACGAACGAATGTGTAACGCTCATTAGGCGAAAGTCTCAGAAAACCTGTACACGTATACAATTGAGTGTGCGAAGAATTGCATAGAGAACAAGTCGATTGAGAATGCGTGGATGCGGTATTTACATAACAACTCGGTGTAGACTTCAGCGGTCTAGATACCGTATCCCCGCGGGAGCGTTCTAAAGGTTTCTTTATTTCTTGTTTCGACGAAGTCCGTTGCAGTATTTTGATATGGTTCCGTACAAATGACTCTAAATCGTCAAACTTCGGTAACTTATTCCCGATACCACTCTGGTTAGTCTCAAACAAGCGGACCGTCTCGAAATCCAGCTTTTTCAGACCGATATACAGAAACAAAAAATCACTTAAAACATCAACCTTAACATTCTTTAACGCGCGAACAGATGATGCAAAAACGTCTAAGAATTTTTCTAAGTTCTGTTCGTTGCAAACAGTTGTAGCTTTTAAATCAAATAACTGATCCAAATAAGCAGTTACGACTAATCTCTGATCTTCATATTTTGACTTCAATGTATTTAAAATCAACGAATAATTTTCAGCACAAAGCGTAATACCTGCGCAAGCCGTTTTTGCTTTGCCTGTGAGTTTTTCGACAAGATAATACAATTTCTCGTAGTCGGTTAAATTGTCGTTACGATCTATGTTGTTTTCAAAACTATTTAAAAATAATCCCCAATTACGAATATCCCCGTTGAACTCCGGGATTTGGATGGGCGGTAATTTAGGTCTACTATGGTTGAGTTTGGGTTTCATTTCTACTTGGGAGAAAACAAAAGGCGGTTCTAATGATTTGGCGACATGTTTTATACGACAGTATAAGTCATCAAAGGATGACAAAGCCGAATAATTAACTGCGTAATCGGAATCCAATTCTAATTCTAGGGCGTTAATGTTGTGAATGACGGTCTCAAAATCCGTGCGCAAACAATCAATGTTCTCGATAGAACAAAGAAATGAATCTCTTATAGCCAAGTCCGATACCTTGAAAGCATTATCATGTATTAATTGAACCCGTGAGTAAATCATTTCCCTCTTAGCGTGTAATAGCCTCAATTCGTTGTCAGCCTTGTTAGGTTTAGGAGGCATCGTGAATACTTACCTATCTATCTACGCAATGTAAATAAACAAACAAAACAACAATCGCTAGAAACGGCAGAGATAAGCTGATTCACTGCCACAGATTACTACCTACTTAATACGGGACACGAATAGCGCGAAGATATGAGCGATTTATTTCTCAATAAATAATCTGTGACCGTTATGTTTATGTATATTAGAAATACTAGGCGTCGTGATTTAAACCGCAAACCTGACAATACTTCATTACCTAGGTTAATATCTCTGCCTCGATCAATTAATATTTAATCTTGTTACTACCAAAAAACGAAGGTAATCTAGCAAAGTATATTGAAGTCGGAATGTAACATAAGGCGGTATGCAATTAAATAGATTATGTAGGTAGTCCATACATTTATATATTACTCAACAATATCAACGAACGAATATTCTGTGATGCGTCTATAAAACCAAAAACGACCTAAATACCTAGGTGCGGGTTTATCTACTAGAATGAACTAGATATTTAGGTATGGTGCGTTATTCCCTATAGAATAAAACTAAGCTACTATGTGCGATTCATATCCGGGGCGAATTGGACCACAAAAATGGCGGCGCGTATATGCTAAATTTTTAATGGACTGTACTTGCGGTGCGTGATGAAAATTCTGTGACCTAGGCTAGTGGCACTTCCAGTAGGAATTCAAGCTGCTGCTGCGGAGAAGAACAAAGAATACAGCACGATAGGGAAAGGAACTGCACTGACCTGTTCGATCCTCTTGGATTGCCTGTAGATCCGGTGACGTGGAAAGGCCGGCGGCGGAGGCGGCTGGTCCTGGAGATCCCAGCACAACTCTGTTTCTAATGTTCCTTTGCTGATAACACCACTATAACGACACGATCACTAGCTAGGTCCAGTGTAATCACCGATCGATATATTCCTTATTTGTAAGGAGCGATGCGTGCGCGTTGACCTTTTGGTTGGCAGTGCTGTATGTATGTGACGGACGATCGCCATCAGCCGTCGTTATCCATCCTGCTTGCACTCGCAGGCAGGTAGTGCGGGAGAAAGGAAGGGGAATAAGGATAATGCGGAAGTGCCAATAGACTACAACGAAAAATAATATATACTCGCGCAACCACATTTGTTTTTAACTATTACTTGCCTATTGTTTTTTATGTCTGAAGCTAATTGTTTTGAATAGGCATTTCTACAAGAACCTTTGCCATGGACGTTTATGTTTTTACATGCCTGCGCCGGTGGCACAGGAGCTAGTCTTTTTTATTTATAGCTCATGCTCATAAATCATTGAATCTTATTAGTTGTCACACTGAAGAAAGTAATGCTAAGGTTTTAAGACGCTACCGTGATACTTTTTGTGTGTTATAGAAGAATATCTGACTTACGATGGCCCAAGCTGCTGCGCCGTGCAGTTCTCAGAGCTGCTGTTCTGAGTGGCTCTCCGAGCTGCTGTCCTGAGCGGCTCTCCGAGCTGCTATCTGGAGAGGCTCTCCGAGAAGCTGTCTTTGGTATGCATTAATATAGAAAACTATCATTAAACTGTGCGAGTGAGATGTATGTAAGGCATGGAATGTTTTTCTTTGTTTTCATTGCATGATGTGGTGCGGGTGATGGAAGTCCAGAATTTAATCGTAGAACGTAGACAGATATTAACACATTCATTTGTTTTTAACTATTACTTGCCTATTGTTTTTTTTATGTCTGAAGCTAATTGTTTTGAATAGGCATTGCAACAAGAACCTTTGCCATAGACGCTTATGTACATACATGCCTGCGCCGGTGGCATTGGAGGCTAGCCTTTTTTATTTAAAGCTCATACTCATAAAACATTATATCTTATTAGTTGTCACACTGAAAAAAGTAATGCTAATGTTTTAAGACGCTACCGTGATACTTTTTGTGTGTTATAGAAGAATATCTGACTGACGATGGCCCAAGCTGCTGCGCCGTGCAGCTCTCCGAGCTGCTGTCCTGAGTGGCTCTCCGAGCTGCTGTCCTGAGCGGCTCTCCAAGCTGCTATCCGGAGAGGCTCTCCAAGAAGCTGTCTTTGGTATGCATTTATAAAGAAAAATATCACTAAACTGTGCGAGTGAGATGTATGTAAGGCATGAAATGTTTTTCTTTGTTTTCATAGCATAATGTGGTGCGGGTGATGGAAGTCCAGAATTTAATCGTAGTACGTCGACAGATATTAACACATTCATTTGTTTTTAACTATTACTTGCCTATTGTTTTTATGTCTGAAGCTAATTGTTTTGAATAGGCATTGCTACAAGAACCTTTGCCATGGACGCTTATGTACATACATGCCTGCGCCGGTGGCATTGGAGGCTAGCCTTTTTTATTCATAGCTCATGCTCATAAATCATTATATCTTATTAGTTGTCACACTGAAGAAAGTAATGCTAATGTTTTAAGACGCTACCGTGATACTTTTTGTGTGTTATAGAAGAATATCTGACTGACGATGGCCCAAGCTGCTGTTCCGTGCAGCTCTCCGAGCTGCTGTCCTGAGTGGCTCTCCGAGCTGCTGTCCTGAGCGGCTCTCCGATCTGATATCCGGAGAGGCTCTCCGAGAAGCTGTCTTTGGTATGCATTAATAAAGAAAAATATCACTAAACTGTGCGAGTGAGATGTATGTAAGGCATGAAATGTTTTTCTTTGTTTTCATTGCATAATGTGGTGTGGGTGATGGAAGTCCAGAATTTAATCGTAGTACGTCGACAGATATTAACACATTCATTTGTTTTTAACTATTACTTGCTTATTGTTTTTTATGTCTGAAGCTAATTGTTTTGAATAGGCATTGCTACAAGAACCTTTGCCATGGACGCTTATGTACATACATGCCTGCGCCGGTGGCATTGGAGGCTAGCCTTTTTTATTTAAAGCTCATGCTCGTAAATCATTATATCTTATTAGTTGTCACACTGAAGAAAGTAATGTTAATGTTTAAGACGCTACCGTGATACTTTTTGTGTGTTATAGAAGAATATCTGACTGACGATGGCCCAAGCTGCTGCGCCGTGCAGCTCTCCGAGCTGCTGTCCTGAGTGGCTCTCCGAGCTGCTGTCCTGAGCGGCTCTCCGAGCTGCAATCCGGAAAGGCTCTCCGAGAAGCTGTCTTTGGTATGCATTAATAAAGAAAAATATCACTAAACTGTGCGAGTGAGATGTATGTAAGGCATGGAATGTTTTTCTTTGTTTTCATTGCATAATGTGGTGCGGGTGATGGAAGTCCAGAATTTAATCGTATTACGTCGACAGATATTAACACATTCATTGGTTTTTAACTATTACTTGCCTATTGTTTTTTATGTCTGTAGCTAATTGTTTTGAATAGGCATTGCTACAAGAACCTTTGCCATGGACACTTATGTACATACATGCCTGCGCCGGTGGCATTGGAGGCTAGCCTTTTTTATTTATAGCTCATGCTCATAAATCATATCTTATTAGTTGTCACACTGAAGAAAGTAATGCTAATGTTTGAAGACGCTACCATGATACTTTTTGTGTAGACAGCAGCTCTGAGAGCTACACGGCGCAGCAGCTTGGGCCATCGTCAGTCAGATATTCTTCTATAACACACAAAAAGTATCACGGTATCGTCTTAAAACATTAGCATTACTTTCTTCAGTGTGACAACTAATAAGATTCAATGATTTATGAGCATGAGCTATAAATAAAAGAGACTAGCTCCTGTGCCACCGGCGCAGGCATGTATGTACATATGCGTCCAAGGCAAAGGTTCTTGTAGCAATGCCTATTCAAAACAATTAGCTTCAGACATAAAAAACAATAGGCAAGTAATAGTTAAAAACAAATGAATGTGTTAATATCTGTCGACGTAATACGATTAAATTCTGGACTTCCATCACCCGCACCACATGATGCAATGAAAACAAAGAAAAACATTCCATGCCTTACATACATCTCACTCGCACAGTTTAGTGATATTTTTCTTTATTAATGCATACCAAAGACAGCTTCTCGGAGAGCCTCTCCAGATAGCAGCTCGGAGAGCCGCTCAGGACAGCAGCTCGGAGAGCCACTCAGAACAGCAGCTCTGAGAACTGCACGACGCAGCAGCTTGGGCCATCGTAAGTCAGATATTCTTCTATAACACACAAAAAGTATCACGGTAGCGTCTTAAAACCTTAGCATTACTTTCTTCAGTGTGACAACTAATAAGATTCAATGATTTATGAGCATGAGCTATAAATAAAAAAGACTAGCTCCTGTGCCACCGGCGCAGGCATGTAAAAACATAAACGTCCATGGCAAAGGTTCTTGTAGAAATGCCTATTCAAAACAAATAAATTCAGACATAAAAAACAATAGGAAAGTAATAGTTAAAACAAATGAATGTGTTAATATCTGTCGACGTACTACGATCAAATTCTGGACTTCCATCACCCGCACCACACTATGCAATGAAAACAAAGAAAAACATTCCATGCCTTACATACATCTCACTCGCACAGTTTAGTGATATTTTTCTTTATTAATGCATACCAAAGATAGCTTCTCGGAGAGCCTTTCCGGATAGCAGCTCGGAGAGCCACTCAGGACAGCAGCTCTGAGAGCTGCACGGCGCAGCAGCTTGGGCCATCGTCAGTCAGATATTCTTCTATAACACACAAAAAGTATCACGGTAGCGTCTTAAAACATTAGCATTACTTTCTTCAGTGTGACAATTAATAAAATATAATGATTTATGAGCATGAGCTAAAAATAAAAAAGGCTAGCCTCCAATGCCACCGGCGCAGGCATGTATGTAAATAAACGTCCAAGGCAAAGGATCTTGTAGCAATGCCTATTCAAAACAATTAGCTTCAGACATAAAAAAACAATAGGCAAGTAATAGTTAAAAACAAATAAATGTGTAATTATCTGTCGACGTACTACGATTAAATTCTGGACTTCCATCACCCGCACCACATTATGCAATGAAAACAAAGAAAAACATTCCATGCCTTACATAAATTTCACTCGCACAGTTTAGAGATATTTTTCTTTATTAATGCATACCAAAGATAGCTTCTCGGTGAGCCTTTTCGGATAGCAGCTCGGAGAGCCGCTCAGGACAGCAGCTCAGAGAGCCACTCAGGACAGCAGCTCGGAGAGCTGCACGGCACAGCAGCTTGGGCCATCGTCAGTCAGATATTCTTCTATAACACACAAAAAGTATCACGGTAGCGTCTTTAAACATTAGCATTACTTTCTTCAGTGTGACAACTAATAAGATTCAATGATTTATGAGCATGAGCTATAAATAAAAAATGCCAGCCTCCAATGCCACCGGCGCAGGCATGTATTTACATAAGCGTCCAAGGCAAAGGTTCTTGTAGCAATGCCTATTCAAAACAATGAGCTTCAGACATAAAAAACAATAGGCAAGTAATAGTTAAAAACAAATGAATGTGTTAATATCTGTCGACGTACTACGATTAAATTCTGGACTTCCATCACCCGCACCACATTATGCAATGAAAACAAAGAAAAACATTCCATGCCTTACATACATCTCACTCGCACAGTTTAGTGATATTTTTCTTTATTAATGCAAACCAAAGACAGCTTCTCGGAGAGCCTCTCCGGATAGGAGCTCGGAGAGCCGCTCAGGACAGCAGCTCGGAGAGCCACTCAGGACAGCAGCTCTGAGAGCTGCAAGGCGCAGCAGCTTGGGCCATCATCAGTCAGATATTCTTCTATAACACACAAAAAGTATCACGGTAGCGTCTTAAAACATTAGCATTACTTTCTTCAGTGTGATAACTAATAAGATTCAATGATTTATGAGCATGAGCTATAAATAAAAAAGACTAGCTCCTGTGCCACCGGCGCAGGCATGTATGTACATAAGCGTCCAAGGCAAAGGTTCTTGTAGCAAAGCCTATTCAAAACAATTAGCTTCAGACATAAAAAACAATAGGCAAGTAATAGTTAAAAACAAATGAATGTGTAAATATCTGTCGACGTACTACGATTAAATTCTGGACTTCCATCAACCGCACCACATTATGCAATGAAAACAAAGAAAAACATTCCATGCCTTACATACATCTCAATCGCACAGTTTAGTGATATTTTTCTTTATTAATGCATACCAAAGACAGCTTCTCGGAGAGCCTCTCCGGATAGCAGCTCGGAGAGCCGCTCAGGACAGCAGCTCGGAGAGCCACTCAGGACAGCAGCTCTGAGAGCTGCACGGCGCAGCAGCTTGGGCCATCGTCAGTCAGATATTCTTCTATAACACACAAAAAGTATCACGGTAGCGTCTTAAAACATTAGCATTACTTTCTTCAGTGTGACAACTAATAAAATATAATGATTTATGAGCATGAGCTAAAAATAAAAAAGGCTAGCCTCCAATGCCACCGGCGCAGGCATGTATGTACATAAACGTCCAAGGCAAAGGATCTTGTAGCAATGCCTATTCAAAACAATTAGCTTCAGACATAAAAAAACAATAGGCAAGTAATAGTTAAAAACAAATAAATGTGTAATTATCTGTCGACGTACTACGATTCAATTCTGGACTTCCATCACCCGCACCACATTATGCAATGAAAACAAAGAAAAACATTCCATGCCTTACATAAATTTCAATCGCACAGTTTAGAGATATTTTTCTTTATTAATGCATACCAAAGATAGCTTCTCGGAGAGCCTTTCCGGATAGCAGCTCGGAGAGCCGCTCAGGACAGCAGCTCGGAGAGCCTCTCAGGACAGCAGCTCGGAGAGCTGCACGGCACAGCAGCTTGGGCCATCGTCAGTCAGATATTCTTCTATAACACACAAAAAGTATCACGGTAGCGTCTTAAAACATTAGCATTACTTTCTTCAGTGTGACAACTATTAAGATTCAATGATTTATGAGCATGAGCTATAAATAAAAAAGACTAGCTCCTGTGCCACCGGCGCAGGCATGTTTGTACATACACGTCCAAGGAAAAGGTTCTTGTAGCAATGCCTTTTCAAAACAATTAGCTTCAGACATAAAAAGCAATAGGCAAGTAATAGTTAAAAACAAATGAATGTGTTAATATCTGTCGACGTAATACGATAAAATTCTGGACTTCCATCACCCGCACCACACTATGCAATGAAAACAAAGAAAAATATTCCATGCCTTACATACATCTCACTCGCACAGTTTAGTGATATTTTTCTTTATTAATGCATACCAAAGACAGCTTCTCGGAGAGCCTTTCCGGATAGCAGCTCGGAGAGCCGCTCAGGACAGCAGCTCGGAGAGCCGCTCAGGACAGCAGCTCTGAGAGCCACTCAGGACAGCAGCTCGAGAAGCTGCACAGCACAACAGCTTGGGCCATCGTCAGTCAGATATTCTTATATACAACACAAAAAGTATCACGGTAGCGTCTTAAAACATTAGCATTACTTTCTTCAGTGTGACAACTAATAAGATTCAATGATTTATGAGCATGAGCTATAAATAAAAAAAACTAGCTCTTGTGCCGCCGGCGCAGGCATGTATGTACATAAACGTCCATGGCAAAGTTTTTTGTAGCAATGCCTATCCAAAACAATTAGCTTCAGACATAAAAAACAATAGGCAAGTAATAGTTAAAAACAAATGAATGTGTTAATATCTGTCGACGTACTACGATTAAATTCTGGACTTCGATCACCATGGACTTCGACCACACTATGCAAATGAAAACAAAGAAAAACATTCCATGCCTTACATACATCTCACTCGCACAGTTTAGTGATATTTTTCTTTATAAATGCATACCAAAGACAGCTTCTCGGAGAGCCGCTCAGGACAGCAGCTCGGAGAGCCACTCAGGACAGCAGCTCGGAGAGCTGCACGGCGCAGCAGCTTGGGCCATCGTCAGTCAGATATTCTTCTATAACACACAAAAAGTATCACGGTAGCGTCTTAAAACATTAGCATTACTTTCTTCAGTGTGACAACTAATAAGATTCAATGATTTATGAGCATGAGCTATAAATAAAAAAGACTTGCGCCTGTGCCACCGGCGTAGGCATGTATGTACATAAGCGTCCAAGGCAAAGGTTCTTGTAGCAATGCCTATTCAAAACAATTAGCTTCAGACCTAAAAAACAATAGGCAAGTAATACTTAAAAACAAATGAATTTGTAAATATCTGTCGAAGTACTACGATTAAATTCTGGACTTCCATCACCTGCACCACATTATGCAATGAAAACAAAGAAAAACATTCCATGCCTTACATACATCTCATTTGCACAGTTTAGTGATATTTTTCTTTATTAATGCATACCAAAGACAGCTTCTCGGAGAGCCTCTCCGGATAGCAGCTCGGAGAGCCGCTCAGGACAGCAGCTCGGAGAGCCACTCAGGACAGCGGCTCAGAAAGCTGCACGGCGCAGCAGCTTGGGCCATCGTCAGTCAGATATTCTTCTATAACACACAAAAAGTATCACGGTAGCGTCTTAAAACATAAGCATTACTTTCTTCAGTGTGACAACTAATAAGATTCAATGATTTATGAGCATGAGCTATAAATAAAAGAGTAATAGTTAAAAACAAATGAATGTGTTAATATCTGTCGACGTACTACGATAAAATTCTGGACTTCCATCACCCGCACCACACTATGCAACGAAAACAAAGAAAAACATTCCATGCCTTACATACATCTCACTCGCACAGTTGAGTGATATTTTTCTTTATTAATGTATACCAAAGACAGCTTTTCGGAGAGCCTCTCCGGATAGCAGCTCGTAGAGCCGCTCAGGACAGCAGCTCGGAGAGCCACTCAGGACAGCAGCTCGGAGAGCCACTCAGGACAGCAGCTCGGAGAGTTACTCAGGACAGCGGCTCAGAAAGCTGCACGGCGCAGCAGCTTGGGCCATCGTCAGTCAGATATTCTTCTATAACACACAAAAAGTATCACGGTAGCGTCTTAAAACGTTAGCATTACTTTCTTCAGTGTGACAACTTCTAAGATGCAATGATTTATGAGCGTGAGCTATAAATAAAAGAGTAATAGTTAAAAACAAATGAATGTATTAATATCTGTCGACGTACCACGATAAAATTCTGGACTTCCATCACCCGCACCACACTATGCAATGAAAACAAAGAAAAACATTCCATGCCTTACATACATCTCACTCGCACAGTTTAGTGATATTATTCTTTATTAATGCATACCAATGACAGCTTCTCGGAGAGCCTCTCCGGATAGCAGCTCGGAGAACCGCTCAGGACAGCAGCTCGGAGAGCCACTCAGGACAACAGCTCGGAGAGCCACTCAGGACAACAGCTCGGAGAGCCACTGAGGACAGCGGCTCAGAAAGCTGCACGGCGCAGCAGCTTGGGCCATCGTCAGTCAGATATTTTTCTATAACACACAAAAAGTATCACGGTAGCGTCTTAAAACGTAAGCATTACTTTCTTCAGTGTGACAACTTCTAAGATTCAATGATTTATGAGCATGAGCTATAAATAAAAGAGTCATAGTTAAAAACAAATGAATGTGTTAATATCTGTCGACGTACTACGATAAAATTCTGGACTTCCATCACCCGCACCACACTATGCAATGAAAACAAAGAAAAACATTCCATGCCTTACATACATCTCACTCGCACAGTTGAGTGATATTTGTCTTTATTAATGTATACCAAAGACAGCTTCTCGGAGAGCCTCTCCGGATAGCAGCTCGTAGAGCCACTCAGGACAGCAGCTCGGAGAGCCACTCAGGACAGCAGCTCGGAGAGCCACTCAGGACAGCAGCTCGGAGAGCCACTCAGGACAGCAGCTCGGAGAGTTACTCAGGAAAGCGGCTCAGAAAGCTGCACGGCGCAGCAGCTTGGGCCATCGTCAGTCAGATATTCTTCTATAACACACAAAAAGTATCACGGTAGCGTCTTAAAACGTTAGCATTACTTTCTTCAGTGTGACAACTTCTAAGATGCAATGATTTATGAGCGTGAGCTATAAATAAAAGAGTAATAGTTAAAAACAAATGAATGTGTTAATATCTGTCGACGTACTACGATAAAATTCTGGACTTCCATCACCCGCACCACACTATGCAATGAAAACAAAGAAAAACATTCCATGCCTTACATACATCTCACTCGCACAGTTTAGTGATATTATTCTTTATTAATGCATACCAAAGACAGCTTCTCGGAGAGCCTCTCCGGATAGCAGCTCGGAGAGCCACTCAGGACAGCAGCTCGGAAAGCCACTCAGGACAGCAGCTCGGAGAGCTGCACGGCGCAGCAGCTTGGGCCATCGTCAGTCAGATATTCTTCTATAACACACAAAAAGTATCACGGTAGCGTCTTAAAACATTAGCATTACTTTCTTCAGTGTGACAACTAATAAGATATAATGTTTTATGAGCATGAGCTTTAAATAAAAAAGGCTAGCCTCCAATGCCACCGGCGCAGGCATGTATGTACATAAGCGTCTATGGCAAAGGTTCTTGTTGCAATGCCTATTCAAAACAATTAGCTTCAGACATAAAAAAACAATAGGCAAGTAATAGTTAAAAACAAATGAATGTGTTAATATCTGTCTACGTTCTACGATTAAATTCTGGACTTCCATCACCCGCACCACATCATGCAATGAAAACAAAGAAAAACATTCCATGCCTTACATACATCTCACTCGCACAGTTTAATGATAGTTTTCTATATTAATGCATACCAAAGACAGCTTCTCGGAGAGCCTTTCCGGATAGCAGCTCGGAGAGCCGCTCAGGACAGCAGCTCGAAGAGCCACTCAGGACAGCAGCTCGGAGAGCTACACGGCACAGCAGCTTGGGCCATCGTCAGTCAGATATTCTTCTATAACACACAAAAAGTATCACGGTAGCGTCTTAAAACATTAGCATTACTTTCTTCAGTGTGACAACTAATAAGATATAATGTTTTATGAGCATGAGCTATAAATAAAAAAGGCTAGCCTCCAATGCCACCGGCGCAGGCATGTATGTACATAAGCGTCCATGGCAAAGGTTCTTGTAGCAATGCCTATTCAAAACAATTAGCTTCAGACATAAAAAACAATAGGCAAGTAATAGTTAAAAACAAATGAATGTGTTAATATCTGTCTACGTTCTACGATTAAATTCTGGACTTCCATCACCCGCACGACATTATGCAATGAAAATAAAGAAAAACATTCCATGCCTTACATACATCTCACTCGCACAGTTTAGTGATATATTTCTTTATTATTGCATACCAAAGACAGCTTTCCGGAGAGCCTCTCCGGATAGCAGCTCGGAGAACCGCTCAGGACAGCAGCTCGGAGAGCCACTCAGGACAACAGCTCGGAGAGCCACTCAGGACAACAGCTCGGAGAGCCACTGAGGACAGCGGCTCAGAAAGCTGCACGGCGCAGCAGCTTGGGCCATCGTCAGTCAGATATTCTTCTATAACACACAAAAAGTATCACGGTAGCGTCTTAAAACGTAAGCATTACTTTCTTCAGTGTGACAACTTCTAAGATTCAATGATTTATGAGCATGAGCTATAAATAAAAGAGTAATAGTTAAAAACAAATGAATGTGTTAATATCTGTCGACGTACTACGATGAAATTCTGGACTTCCATCACCCGCACCACACTATGCAATGAAAACAAAGAAAAACATTCCATGCCTTACATACATCTCACTCGCACAGTTTAGTGATATTATTCTTTATTAATGCATACCAAAGACAGCTTCTCGGAGAGCCTCTCCGGATAGCAGCTTGGATAGCCGCTCAGGACAGCAGCTCAGGACAGCAGCTCGGAGAGCCACTCAGGTTAGCAGCTCGGAGAGCCACTCAGGACAGCAGCTCGGAGAGCCACTCAGGACAGCGGCTCAGAAAGCTGCACGGCGCAGCAGCTTGGGCCATCGTCAGTCAGATATTCTTCTATAACACACAAAAAGTATCACGGTAGCGTCTTAAAACGTAAGCATTAATTTCTTCAGTGTGACAACTTCTAAGATTCAATGATTTATGAGCATGAGCTATAAATAAAAGAGTAATAGTTAAAAACAAATGAATGTGTTAATATCTGTCGACGTACTACGATGAAATTCTGGACTTCCATCACCCGCACCACACTATGCAATGAAAACAAAGAAAAACATTCCATGCCTTACATACATCTCACTCGCACAGTTTAGTGATATTATTCTCTATTAATGCATACCAAAGACAGCTTCTCGGAGAGCCTCTCCGGATAGCAGCTTGGATAGCCGCTCAGGACAGCAGCTCGGAGAGCCACTCAGGACAGCGGCTCAGAAAGCTGCACGGCGCAGCAGCTTGGGCCATCGTCAGTCAGATATTCTTCTATAACACACAAAAAGTATCACGGTAGCGTCTTAAAACATTAGCATTACTTTCTTCAGTGTGACAACTAATAAGATATAATGTTTTATGAGCATGAGCTTTAAATAAAAAAGGCTAGCCTCCAATGCCACCGGCGCAGGCATGTATGTACATAAGCGTCTATGGCAAAGGTTCTTGTTGCAATGCCTATTCAAAACAATTAGCTTCAGACATAAAAAAACAATAGGCAAGTAATAGTTAAAAACAAATGAATGTGTTAATATCTGTCTACGTTCTACGATTAAATTCTGGACTTCCATCACCCGCACCACATCATGCAATGAAAACAAAGAAAAACATTCCATGCCTTACATACATCTCACTCGCACAGTTTAATGATATTTTTCTTTATTAATGCATACCAAAGACAGCTTCTCGGAGAGCCTTTCCAGATAGCAGCTCGGAGATCCGCTCAGGACAGCAGCTCGGAGAGCCACTCAGGACAGCAGCTCGGAGAGCTGCACGGCACAGCAGCTTGGGCCATCGTCAGTCAGATATTCTTCTATAACACACAAAAAGTATCACGGTAGCGTCTTAAAACATTAGCATTACTTTCTTCAGTGTGACAACTAATAAGATATAATGTTTTATGAGCATGAGCTTTAAATAAAAAAGGCTAGCCTCCAATGCCACCGGCGCAGGCATGTATGTACATAAGCGTCTATGGCAAAGGTTCTTGTTGCAATGCCTATTCAAAACAATTAGCTTCAGACATAAAAAAACAATAGGCAAGTAATAGTTAAAAACAAATGAATGTGTTAATATCTGTCGACGTACTACGATTCAATTCTGGACTTCCATCACCCGCACCACATTATGCAATGAAAACAAAGAAAAACATTCCATGCCTTACATACATCTCACTCGCACAGTTTAGTGATATTTTTCCTTATACTTGCATACCAAAGACAGCTTCTCGGAGAGCCTCTCCGGATAGCAGCTCGGAGAGCCACTCAGGACAGCAGCTCGGAGAGCTGCACGGCGCAGCAGCTTGGGCCATCGTCAGTCAGATATTCTTCTATAACACACAAAAAGTATCACGGTAGCGTCTTAAAACATTAGCATTACTTTCTTCAGTGTGACAACTAATAAGATATAATGTTTTATGAGCATGAGCTATAAATAAAAAAGGCTAGCCTCCAATGCCACCGGCGCAGGCATGTATGTACATAAGCGTCCATGGCAAAGGTTCTTGTAGCAATGCCTATTCAAAACAATAAGCTTTAGACATAAAAAACAATAGGCAAGTAATAGTTAAAAACAAATGAATGTGTTAATATCTGTCTACGTTCTACGATTAAATTCTGGACTTCCATCACCCGCACCACATCATGCAATGAAAACAAAGAAAAACATTCCATGCCTTACAAACATCTCACTCGCACAGTTTAGTGATAGTTTTCTATATTAATGCATACCAAAGACAGCTTCTCGGAGAGCCTTTCCGGATAGCAGCTCGGAGAGCCGCTCAGGACAGCAGCTCGGAGAGCCACTCAGGACAGCAGCTCGGAGAGCTGCAAGGCACAGCAGCTTGGGCCATCGTCAGTCAGATATTCTTCTATAACACACAAAAAGTATCACGGTAGCGTCTTAAAACATTAGCATTACTCTCTTCAGTGTGACAACTAATAAGATTAAATGATTTATGAGCATGAGCTATAAATAAAAAAGACTAGCTCCTGTGCCACCAGCGCAGGCATGTATGTACATAAACGTCCATGGCAAAGGTTCTTCTAGCAATGTCTATTCAAAACAAATAAATTCAGACATAAAAAAACAATAGGTGAGAAATAGTTAAAAACAAATGAATGTGTTAATATCTGTCTACGTACTACGATAAAATTTTGGACTTCCATCACCCGCACCACACTATGCAATGAAAACAAAGAAAAACATTCCATGCCTTACATACATCTCACTCGCACAGTTTAGTGATATTTTTCTTTATTAATGCATACCAAAGACAGCTTCTCGGAGAGCCTCTCCGGATAGCAGCTCGGAGAGCCGCTCAGGACAGCAGCTCGGAGTGCCACTCAGGACAGCAGCTCGGAAAGCCACTCAGGACAGCAGCTCGGAGAGCTGCGCGGCGCAGCAGTTTGGGCCATCGTCAGTCAGATATTCTTCTATAACACACAAAAAGTATCACGGTAGCGTCTTAAAACATTAGCATTACTTTCTTCAGTGTGACAACTAATAAGATATAATGTTTTATGAGCATGAGCTATAAATAAAAAAGGCTAGCCTCCAATGCCACCGGCGCAGGCATGTATGTACATAAGCGTCCATGGCAAAGGTTCTTGTAGCAATGCCTATTCAAAACAATTAGCTTCAGACATAAAAAACAATAGGCAAGTAATAGTTAAAAACAAATGAAAATGTGTTAATATCTGTCGACGTTCTACGATTAAATTCTGGACTTCCATCACCCGCACCACATTATGCAATGAAAACAAAGAAAAACATTCCATGCCTTACATACATCTCACTCGCACAGTTTAGTGATAGTTTTCTATATTAATGCATACCAAAGACAGCTTCTCGGAGAGCCTTTCCGGATAGCAGCTCGGAGAGCCGCTCAGGACAGCAGCTCGGAGAGCCACTTAGGACAGCAGCTCGGAGAGCTGCACGGCACAGCAGCTTGGGCCATCGTCAGTCAGATATTCTTCTATAACACACAAAAAGTATCACGGTAGCGTCTTAAAACATTAGCATTACTTTCTTCAGTGTGACAACTAATAAGATTCAATGATTTATGAGGATGAGCTATAAATAAAAAAGACTAGCTCCTGTGCCACCAGCGCAAACATGTAGTACATAAACGTCCATGGCAAAGGTTCTTGTAGCAATGCCTATTCAAAACAAATAAATTCAGACATAAAAAACAATAGGTGAGTAATAGTTAAAAACAAATGAATGTGTTAATATCTGTCTACGTACTACGATTAAATTCTGGACTTCCATCACCAACACCACACTATGCAATGAAAACAAAGAAAAACATTCCATGCCTTACATACATCTCACTCGCACAGTTTAGTGATATTATTCTTTATTAATGCATACCAAAGACAGCTTCTCGGAAAGCCTCTCCGGATAGCAGCTCGGAGAACCGCTCAGGACAGCAGCTCGGAGAGCCACTCAGGACAACAGCTCGGAGAGCTGCACGGCGCAGCAGTTTGGGCCATCGTCAGTCAGATATTATTCTATAACACACAAAAAGTATCACGGTAGCGTCTTAAAACATTAGCATTACTTTCTTCAGTGTGACAACTAATAAGATATAATGTTTTATGAGCATGAGCTATAAATAAAAAAGGCTAGCCTCCAATGCCACCGGCGCAGGCATGTATGTACATAAGCGTCCATGGCAAAGGTTCTTGTTGCAATGCCTATTCAAAACAATTAGCTTCAGACATAAAAAAAACAATAGGCAAGTAATAGTTAAAAACAAATGAATGTGTTAATATCTGTCTACGTTCTACGATTAAATTCTGGACTTCCATCACACGCACCACATCATGCAATGAAAACAAAGAAAAACATTCCATGCCTTACATACATCTCACTCGCACAGTTTAATGATAGTTTTCTATATTAATGCATACCAAAGACAGCTTCTTGGAGAGCCTTTCCGGATAGCAGCTCGGAGAGCCGCTCAGGACAGCAGCTCGAAGAGCCACTCAGGACAGCAGCTCGGAGAGCTGCACGGCACAGCAGCTTGGGCCATCGTCAGTCAGATGTTCTTCTATAACACACAAAAAGTATCACGGTAGCGTCTTAAAACATTAGCATTACTTTCTTCAGTGTGACAACTAATAAGATATGATTTATGAGCATGAGCTATAAATAAAAAAGGCTAGCCTCCAATGCCACCGGCGCAGGCATGTATGTACATAAGTGTCCATGGCAAAGGTTCTTGTAGCAATGCCTATTCAAAACAATTAGCTACAGACATAAAAAACAATAGGCAAGTAATAGTTAAAAACCAATGAATGTGTTAATATCTGTCGACGTAATACGATTAAATTCTGGACTTCCATCACCCGCACCACATTATGCAATGAAAACAAAGAAAAACATTCCATGCTTTACATACATCTCACTCGCACAGTTTAGTGATATTATTCTTTATTAATGCATACCAAAGACAGCTTCTCGGAGAGCCTCTCCGGATAGCAGCTCGGAGAACCGCTCAGGACAGCAGCTCGGAGAGCCATCCAGGACAACAGCTCGGAGAGCCACTCAGGACAACAGCTCGGAGAGCCACTCAGGTCAGCGACTCAGAAAGCTGCACGGCGCAGCAGCTTGGGCCATCGTCAGTCAGATATTCTTCTATAACACACAAAACGTATCACGGTAGCGTCTTAAAACATTAGCATTACTTTCTTCAGTGTGACAACTAATAAGATATAATGTTTTATGAGCATGAGCTTTAAATAAAAAAGGCTAGCCTCCAATGCCACCGGCGCAGGCATGTATGTACATAAGCGTCTATGGCAAAGGTTCTTGTTGCAATGCCTATTCAAAACAATTAGCTTCAGACATAAAAAAAACAATAGGCAAGTAATAGTTAAAAACAAATGAATGTGTTAATATCTGTCTACGTTCTACGATTAAATTCTGGACTTCCATCACCCGCACCACATCATGCAATGAAAACAAAGAAAAACATTCCATGCCTTACATACATCTCACTCGCACAGTTTAATGATAGTTTTCTATATTAATGCATACCAAAGACAGCTTCTCGGAGAGCCTTTCCGGATAGCAGCTCGGAGAGCCGCTCAGGACAGCAGCTCGAAGAGCCACTCAGGACAGCAGCTCGGAGAGCTGCACGGCACAGCAGCTTGGGCCATCGTCAGTCAGATATTCTTCTATAACAAACAAAAAGTATCACGGTAGCGTCTTAAAACATTAGCATTACTTTCTTCAGTGTGACAACTAATAAGATTCATTGATTTATGAGCATGAGCTATAAATAAAAAAGACTAGCTCCTGTGCCACCAGCGCAGGCATGTATGTACATAAACGTCCATGGCAAAGGTTCTTGTAGCAATGCCTATTCAAAACAAATAAATTCAGACATAAAAAACAATAGGTGAGTAATAGTTAAAAACAAATGAATGTGTTAATATCTGTCTACGTTCTACGATTAAATTCTAGACTTCCATCACCAACACCACACTATGCAATGAAAACAAAGAAAAACATTCCATGCCTTACATACATCTCACTCGCACAGTTTAGTGATATTATTCTTTATTAATGCATACCAAAGACAGCTTCTCGAGAGCCTCTCCGGATAGCAGCTCCGAGAGCCGCTCAGGACAGCAGCTCGGAGAGCCATTCAGGACAACAGCTCGGAGAGCCACTCAGGACAGCGGCTCAGAAAGCTGCACGGCGCAGCAGCTTGGGCCATCGTCAGTCAGATATTCTTCTATAACACACAAAAAGTATCACGGTAGCGTCTTAAAACATTAGCATTACTTTCTTCAGTGTGACAACTAGTAAGATTCAACGATTTGTAAAAAAAAAACAAAAACAAAAAAAAAACTATATAATGTAAAAAAAAAAAACATATAATGTATATTACATATACATATATATCAGTACATATAAATCACAACAAGGATTGACTCACCGCAATAACGAACTCGGAGATGTTGACTCGTCGACGGTTGAAGGCAGAGTGAGCCACAGCGCTCTGCGCGCCGCCTTTTATACTTCTCGGTCTACTAGGCTATTTTCGTCTCCAACAATATATATATATATATATCGGCGCGGATACAATAATTTGACAATAATAATTAATCTTGTTTCTTCTTTCTTTCTTCTAAGTTCTTAGTATTGCAATCTTAATGTTTAAAACGTACAAGTACGCCGTAACCTATAAAAGCGGTCGCACTGGCGACGGGATGGCCAAAGAGCATATAATACTAGTTAGAGTCTGAACTTCCATAGATTCATTTTTACAGATATTGTATACAATGTTTAGACAACTGTAGCAAACTTTCGTTTTCTTTAGCGCTGACAGTCAATAGTATCAACATAGAATAAAAACCTTCCAAATATTAACATTAGTTATGTGCATGCTGTATGGGGCATAATATCGATGCTAGTGGTGTGCCTACGATACTATTTATCAATATTGACCCATACAACTATAAATAATGGAATTATTAAATTCAGAATTTGATTATATTTTTATTAATAAAAATGCATCTTCATGTACTCATATTATGATTTATTTAGTTTATTAGTACTATACTTCTATTGGACTTTAAAATACAGTAACAGTAAGGTAAATGCTCTTAACATCATTTCAGCAGTGCAAGCACGGTACTTTTTCGCTCGTTAAATTCGACACGACATCGACAGAATCGATTTTAATAATTATAAACATCATCATTGATATGTAGATCGATAAATTCGACACTTCGACGTAGACAGAATCGGTTTTATTAATTACTAGCAACTGCCCGCAACATCGTTCGCGTATTTACGTGGCCTTCGGCCTCGCCATGACCATGACCCATCTTATCGTGATTTTTCTTTCATAAGAACCTTCTCCTGACAATTAAATAACAGAACAAAAAAAAATGCGAAATTGTTCCATTCGTTCAAGCATAATGCGATGACCAAGGAAAATATAAATTAATTTATATATAAACTAGAGACTGCTCGCAACATCGTTCGCGTAGTAGCGCGGCCTTCGGCGTCACCATAACCTCAATTTTTTCTTGATTTGTCTTTCACAGGAACGTTCTCCTGACAATAATTAACACAACAAAAACAGAATAAGCGAAATCTTTCTATCCATTCACGCGTTATGTATATAGATAAATGTAACAATTTACAATATTTAAATGTTAAAAGTTCTTTTATCGATCTTATATATATACATATATCGAATTTATCAATCGGCAAAATACCGTACTCTCACTGCAGTACCGATACTACCGATTTAACAAACTATTACCAATTATATTACATTTCAAACCTGAAATATTACATAATTGTAATTTAAAACGTTTAGTTAAATACAACAAAATTAGCGGTAACAGACCACTGTTTCTGTTATGTTGTATTTGATTTGACGTTTAAAATTACAGAGGTAATAGACCATTAATTATGTTGTCTACATCGAACAAAATCAATAACACTTAAATTTAACACTAAATAAACTCTAACTAGCTTCACTCCAGTCATTTATGGTTAGTAAACAAACTAATTAAACTTAGGAATGATAAAAAATGCCAATAATTCTAATCTGATGGCTAATTTTAAAAATTTTCCACCTCGTCATCAAGTTAACGTTTATAATTACAATTGTGTAATACTTCGTTTTTTTACGGTACGTATTGGCGTAATTTGAATATAATATTAGCTTTTTCAGTATACATTTCACTATCCAAATTTCATGCACAGTGTGCCACAAATATATGTTTGACAAAGACAATAATAACCTGATCAGATCTTACAATCTGGACATATTACTAAATAGGCATACATAGTGTAACAAAATTATGGAATGATATTATTGAATTACGGTGGCTTAATGCTAAAGTAATTTAATTGTTCACATATGCAGAGAAATCAATATGACTCTAATATAGCAGCTAAAATGGCCAGAACTTAAGAAATTGTAATCGCGGCATTAAAAAATCAGAATAGAAAGCCCAGAGGAAGACGGTGGACAACAAAGAACAAAATTTCGGCCCTCGCAATTTATAAGAGGTCGCCAAAAACCTATCGTTGTCTTCAACAGCTAATGCCTTTACCAAATGAAAGGACTCTGCAGGTATTTTTAAACAAAATTCCCATAAATACAGGGATTAACAAAGCTGTTCTTGAGCATGTAAGAAAACTTTCGGATACAGAAGAACCTAACAACAAAATATGTGTGCTTGCCTTCGACGAGATCGCATTAAATCCGCGATTAATATATTACCAAGCTACAGACTATGTAGAAGGTTACACAGACTATGGCATTCCAGAAGAGCGAGGTCCTGAATTGGCTGATCATGCCCTTGTATTTTTGCTACAAGGACTACGAAAGAAATTTAAACAGCCCTTAGCATTTTATTTTGTAAAAGGGAGAGTCAGCTCTCAAAAACTTGCCTTAATCATAAAAGAGATAGTAAAATGTGTTGAAGAAGTGGGGCATCGAGTTCTCGCCACAGTTTGTGATCAAGGTCCAACAAACATGGGAGCACTGAAGATTTTAAAATCCGACCCTAAAAAGGCAGAAAACGCCATGAATACTTTTTGGGTAGGCAAACAGAAAGTGTACACCCTATATGACGTGCCACACCTCTTTAAATCAATAAGAAACCACCTTTTCAATAATGGGACAATGGTGATGGACGGGAAAAAGGCAAAATGGGAACACCTTCAACAAGTAGAAGCAAAAAACAACTCGCTGTTATATCTAAGTAAGATATCCACTATACACATACAACCCAAATTTACATCAAAAATGCGAGTTAAGTATGCGGCGCAAATGTTGAGCCGTACTGTTTCTGCTGATTTAAAACTGATGGCTGAGGCGGAAAAAAATGAGGAAAAATCTGAAGAAATGATGGAAACTGGTGAAGTAGTCCTTGACCTGGACAGGCTATTTGATGCCTCAAATGGTCCATCTGGCCCACAAGACATTAAAAAAAATCAGGGAAAATGTCACGTCAAAGACAAATCATCTGAAAACATGGACTGAATTTAGAAAAAAATTAAGAACAGTAAAGTTTGTAAAAGCATCCGGTGTTGAAGCAAAAAATGTTAAATGCATGGAAGGTTATTGCATGACACTTAGCTGCTTACAAGACATTTGGAATGAGGTGCACAAGTTGGGATTCAAACATTTAAATTTAAGACAGTTAAACCAAGACAGTTTGGAAAACCAATTCGGAGCTATCCGCCAGCACAATCCCACAGATAGGAATCCCACTTGTCATCGAACATCGAAGGCCAACCTACAGTTTACCTTGCTGGTTATTTAGCATATACGTTAAAATCCCGCCCGTGTGCTAAATGTCAATCATGCTTACAAACATGTGATATAGAAAGTCAAATGTATTCTTACATCAAACTGCGGGAGTAGTGGGAGGAAAAAAAATCACTGTTTTAAACTATCACGGTTGTTCACTAAAGTTATATGATTATTAACTGGATATTTACCGTGGTAAGGTTGTGGAATGAGCTCCCGATATTTCGGCGCAGTTACATGCACCATGTTCACGGGAAGACTGTCATTCCACAACCTTACCACGGTAAATATCCCGTTAATAATCATATAACTTTTTTTTGAAAAAAAATCGTTGTTATCCATCACTAAATGTATGTAAGACTGTGCAAATATCAGTTACCGTTTTTGAAGCAGAAGTCTTGCCATTCCTACACCACCCCAATGTGTGCCTTCTGGCAATGACATTATTTTATGCAAATTATGACCATTCCTGGTTCACATGCGAGGAACAAAAAAGTGTTGTTTTCGATATTTTGTTTCGTCGTTTAGAACAGTTATTGGTTCGCAGACAATGCAAACGAATAAATTTGTCACTTTCTTTAAAAGAATAAGATCTAGACGACGCAAACAAAAAAGCTCAGCAACAAGGGCTTTCGAAGTAAAGAACACACAAAAATGTATAACTAAAATGGCAGTATTGAGTTATAGGTATAATATATACATTTATATTTTATTCTTTGTAAAAACAAATATACGAAATACGCGATATAATCCGTTTTTAGTTGTTTAAGTTTATTGTTTATGAATCGCGAAAGCCTATGAAATGATTACTAAATCAGCACTAAATGTACCCGAAACTGAACAGAAAGGGCAAATTTAAGATTTGTCAGTTGCAAATGTTACGAATTTGGAATTAATTGTGAACTGAAAAAGAACTACCAAAGTAATTATGGTAGTTCTAGTAAACTATTTACTAAAAATAGATTTTAGTTCGCTAGTTTGGTTTGGTGTTCTGAACAAGCGAATTGTTACCAGTTTTACTGTTAATTGAATGCTTTATGTAATGCATATGTAAACAATTAAATTACTGTGGCTTAATGCTAAAGTAATTTAATTGTTTACATATGCAGAGAAATCAATAGGATTCTAATATTGCAGCTCACGGAAACGAAAACTTAACAAAATGGTAGAAGACATATAGTCATATATACATTATTTGAAATAAACATTATGCTCAGATTGTATCCACCCTACCATGTATCCTCTCATGGGAGAAATATGATTTATTGAATTTAGTGGCTATGTGATCTCACGCAAATCTGCGAAATAAAAACATTCGTGACTTTATCAAACAATAAAATATAAATGTATATATAGCTATAACACAATACTGCCATTTTAGTTATAATTTTTTGTGTGTTCTTTACTTCGAAAGCCCTTGTTGCTGAGCTTTTTGTTTGCGTCATCTAGATCTTGTTCTTTTAAAGAAAGTGACAAATTTATTCGTTTGCATTGTCTGCGAACCAATAACTGTCCTAAACGACGAAACAAAATATCGAAAACAACACTTTTGTGTTCCTCTCATCTGAACCAGGAATGGTCGTAATTTGCATAAAATAATGTCATTGCCAGAAGGCACACACTGGGGTGGTGTAGGAATGGCAAGACTTCTGCTTCAAAAACGGTAACTGATATTTGCACAGTCTTACATAAATTTAGTGATGGATAACATAACGATTTTTTTTCCTCCCACCACTCCCGTAGTTTGATGTAAGAATACATTTGACTTTCTATATCATGTGTTTGTAAGCATGATTGACATTTAGCACACGGGCGGGATTTTAACGTATATGCTAAATAACCAGTAAGGTAAACTGTAGGTTGGCCTTCGATGTTGATTAAATTGTTTTCAATTCTTTCATCATCACATTCTGGAAAATCTGGTATATTTAAATTCGATAGTTTAAAACAAGTTAGATCCTGATTAAGAGTATAATTTTCTTCGGCTTCATTGATTTCTATAATGGTTAAGATCAGTTAGTAGCTTGTTGGCGTCTCTTTGGCAGTTAGAGTTACGGCTGTTGGAGCTTGTAATTCCGGAGATAATTGAAGCCCGTAAATCTGTAACAATAGATGCACAAGTGGGATTCCTATCTGTGGGATTGTGCTGGCGGATAGCTCCGAATTGGTTTTCCAAACTGTCTTGGTTTAACTGTCTTAAATTTAAATGTTTGAATCCCAACTTGTGCACCTCATTCCAAATGTCTTGTAAGCAGCTAAGTGTCATGCAATAACCTTCCATGCATTTAACATTTTTTGCTTCAACACCGGATGCTTTTACAAACTTTACTGTTCTTAATTTTTTTCTAAATTCAGTCCATGTTTTCAGATGATTTGTCTTTGACGTGACATTTTCCCTGATTTTTTTTAATGTCTTGTGGGCCAGATGGACCATTTGAGGCATCAAATAGCCTGTCCAGGTCAAGGACTACTTCACCAGTTTCCATCATTTCTTCAGATTTTTCCTCATTTTTTTCCGCCTCAGCCATCAGTTTTAAAACAGCAGAAACAGTACGGCTCAACATTTGCGCCGCATACTTAACTCGCATTTTTGATTTAAATTTGGGTTGTATGTGTATAGTGGATATCTTACTTAGATATAACAGCGAGTTGTTTTTTGCTTCTACTTGTTGAAGGTGTTCCCATTTTGCCTTTTTCCCGTCCATCACCATTGTCCCATTATTGAAAAGGTGGTTTCTTATTGATTTAAAGAGGTGTGGCACGTCATATAGGGTGTACACTTTCTGTTTGCCTACCCAAAAAGTATTCATGGCGTTTTCTGCCTTTTTAGGGTCGGATTTTAAAATCTTCAGTGCTCCCATGTTTGTTGGACCTTGATCACAAACTGTGGCGAGAACTCGATGCCCCACTTCTTCAACACATTTTACTATCTCTTTTATGATTAAGGCAAGTTTTTGAGAGCTGACTCTCCCTTTTACAAAATAAAATGCTAAGGGCTGTTTAAATTTCTTTCGTAGTCCTTGTAGCAAAAATACAAGGGCATGATCAGCCAATTCAGGACCTCGCTCTTCTGAAATGCCATAGTCTTTGTAACCTTCTACATAGTCTGTAGCTTGGTTATATATTAATCGCGGATTTAATGCGATCTCGTCGAAGGCAAGCACACATATTTTGTTGTTAGGTTCTTCTGTATCCGAAAGTTTTCTTAAATGCTCAAGAACAGCTTTGTTAATCCCTGTATTTATGGGAATTTTGTTTAAAAATACTTGCAGAGTCCTTTCATTTGGTAAAGGCATTAGCTGTTGAAGACAACGATAGGTTTTTAGCGACCTTTTATAAATTGCGAGGGCCGAAATTTTGTTCTTTGTTGTCCACCGTCTTCCTCTGGGCTTTCTATTCTGATTTTTTAATGCAGCGATTACAATTTCTTTAAGTTCTGGCGATTTTATTTTTTCTACTAGGTTAGCGGACTTCCTCAGAAATGCTAATGTGCATTTTGTTCTTTGTAATTGTTCCAGCAGCCTCTTTTTCCGCGAAGATAATTCTGAAATCAAATTACATAAACTCAATTAACTACATAATCAGTAACTAGTAAATTGTCAGCTGTCTATGAGTTTGGTCAGCTCCATACCAGGGGCCTTACTATCCATGCAACCATGCAAGTTCCGTGCAGTTCTTAAACTTGACATATACAATTTTGAATGAAATCATACCATGACGCTGACATTAGGTGAACTTTACTCTTGCTTTTTCTTACATTATAACCTTCTCCGGTAATAATTAACGCAACAAAAAAAGAATTAGCGAGATTGTTCCATCCGTTCATAAGTTACAGTGTGACCAGAAAAAATAGGGGTTCATTTTTATGTTTAAAGATTTACACTATCAAGTAAACATAACAAATTGGTGCAGGATATTTTGCGTTAATCATGGGCATATATCACATTTTTGCTGCTCCATTATTGTTGGACCAATATATTGTCCACCAATGCTTTCACTACCGGAAACAAATTAAAATAAATTATATTTACCTAAGTTTTCTTAGGATTTTCTCTTTCTGATCTTGTTGTTATCACTTTGATTGGACGTTTCGCTATTTGATATAATGTGCATTTCCTGATGACTTGTTGATAGCTCTACGACAGGTTTGCAGGCAGGCCTTGGTACTAAAATAGTAAACGTCAGATAATCAAATCAAATATTTGGAAACTAATCTGATGAATCCTAACATCAAAAACTTCTACTGGGTTTGTTAATGTTGAGCATTAGCTATTCTCCATTATAAAAACATTTTTAAACCTGTTTGTTGACATATTGGACAAAAATACGAGTGCTCTACCTTCGAGACATTTAGTATTTTAGTTTTACGTACAACTGCGATCGGCAAATATTGCGCGTACCATCAATTGAATGACTTGTCTTTGTACTTAGCTTAAAACAAATTACCTACCAAATAACAGAACAGACTTCAACACCAAAAACTGTGAAATAACTTGTTGAAGTCGGTACCATGATAGTTCAATTATATATATATATATATATTCACCTTTTATCACAATATTGCGCGCATGGTACCGACTTCGACAAGTTGTTTCACACTTTTTGGTGTTGAAGTTGGTTCCATTTTTGGTAATAAAAAATTACCTATTTTAGTGACCCTTGCTAATGGATCGATTGTCATCCACCGTAAATGATGATATCATCAAAATAGGCGAAATACTCGTCAGTTATTGGAGTGTAACACAAAAACTGCTTGACCGAATTTGATAAAATTTAAATGTGGTCCCATTTAAATTTTATCAAATTCGGTCTTCGGAAGTGTACTCTACCAAACAAAAAAATAATATTGAGAATCGGTCTTCTAATGGGGGAGAAATCGGCCATCATACACAAAAAAATACTTACACACAAACATATAACCTCCTCCTTTTTTAAAGTCGGTTAATTATAGGAAAGTGATCTTGAAACTTACTTCTCTGGGATGGATATGACCCAGCCTCTGAAGGCAGTAGCTGTAGTACCTATGTTAATGGACGCTTGATCATTGCTGGTTGAGGGCATAACTGCTGATGGTAAGGGTACTGTAAAGAAGGAATTCTTCATTAGTAGGTAATTGATAGATATCTCTATAATAATGCTAGTACTGATGGATATTCAGCCATAATGAAGAATTTTAGAATTTTTTTTATTGGCAGGTCTCTTGTGAGAGCCTGTCTTGGATGCTGCCGCCGCAGTGTCAAATGCCTCCAAAGAACTTGTGTGCAAAGCGCCAAGTTGATGTTTAAAGCATACAATAGAACCACACACATTGCAGTTCCTGGAAAAGTAGGTAGATTTCTGCAAAATCTATTGTATTATTGGCCAAATATGGCGAATCGCCATTTAACGGGTTACAGGTCTTGGTTACAGTAGGTAACACTAAAAATTAACATCTTGCAAATCTGGCATTTTGCATTTCCGTGTGATTTCTAACCTATTCTAATTTGGTAATTGAGCGGCTATGTAGGTATGCTTATCATGTAGTTGCTTAATCATTTGTTAAGTTTAGCATCTACATATGTTTTGAATATGTTTTAATTATCTGTGGAGGCTTGTTATTGGCTTTTGTTAAGCAACTTCTTAACCTTTATTGTAATTATAACTGTAAGCCCCCCAAATAAAATGATATAAAATAATGTAACCTAACTTAAACAATTACAACTACACACTTACCATTTTCTTTCTGTTTTACATGAAGGGGGAAGTCAACAAGTTGACTGCTTGACAATGGTGGTGCAGAAAGTTTCAGTTTCGGAACAGCATGTCTCTTGAGCCGGTTTCCTTTTTATTCCAATCATTCTTTTCAAAATGATCACCGCATACATATATATCAGATCCTCATTGCCAACAGCGCGTACCCACTCTTTACAGCTGGAACATATTTATATTATATAAAAAATATAGTTCTATTTCAACCATTTTTTTAAAATAGTGAATGGGTGTCAACTAGGCAACACACAAGGCATCTATCAATGGTAAATTAGAAATCAAATATCTACAAACCAAATTTAAAGACTATTAAATATATCACCTATCTGGTTCTCATCATTCAAAGCCTTATAACTGCTCAACATCCTATTTACAATAGGAATAATACTATTTTCTTCTTAATCTATTGTATTATTGGCCAAATATGGCGACTGGTGAGTCTACGGGTTGATACCTATATAGTAGCCCAAAGCTTTAGAGAGAAAATTGAGATTCTTAAACAGGACTAAAACCTGAACTGTTTAACTTTATAGCACTCTATTACTAGTGCGTTCAAATAGGTCCCTTCTGAGCGTTTTTAGCGAAAATAACGCTAAAAACGCTCACAAGGGGCGTGCGAATTGGGAATCTGCGTGTGAAAATGTTGTTCATGTATCTTTTTGTTCAGCTTTCCGAAAGCTGAAAAAAAGGTATTTTTGCCACCAAAATGTGCAATTTTTGACCCACGTTCGGAGCATGGTTGTTTGTGATCGTTTTTTGACAGCTATGTATTTGACAGCATAATCATGCGATTTTAGGTCTTATGCTCAGTTGAGAGTTCGAAGAGAGTGTGGGCAAAAGTGGCAAAAATAATGTTTTTGAGCTTTACAAATGCTTTAATAAAAGAGCCATCAATGACAATGCCACCATTGCCCTAAAAGCTAAACGAATGCACCTTACACTTTACAAAATACTACATAGACATGTGTTCGAGGAAGATGTCTTTACCTATCTTGCCTCTTATTTTTAAAAAACAAATTTCTAGTGCGACTGCTGCGTATTGTTATACCGCCAGGGCTGATTAGGTTTTTAAAAAACTAAATACGATAAACTAGAAAAAAGGCGGTTTATTAAAATGAGCCCTTAAAATAAAATAATAGATTTACGAAATAAGTACTTTGTCCTTAGGCAGTCTTTACGCGAGAGAGGGTGGATGGAGACTGAGGAACAGGGAATGGTAAACTGAACTACGCATAATGCATAAATGCTGACAGTTAGTGTTTAAGTGCTTAACAGCAACAATGCATACTAAGGGTGCATATAACAGTATCATTCTGAATTGAAGGAGCTTTTGAAACTGTCAAGCAAGAGATAATTACATTCTTCAAACCATTGCCTAAGCCTTAAGTTAATTAAGCAAAATGTAAAAAACTTCAATGTGGTTGGAACGTATCCCCTATAATCCCATATAAATTACCATTCCATATTCACAATTTCTGTATTTGCGGCATATTTATGGAACCCCGCGAATAAGGAGCTTATACTGTATATAAATCTAAGTATGTAGCATATCAGTCATTAGGTTACCATAGTACAGGCTCTGCCTAGTTTGGGACCTGAAGACCTTTGTGTGAATGTTGTCCCATACTATTAATAGTTCTACAGCTTAGTGCTCAGTAAATTCATGGATACAAAACAGCCTACAAATCTCACTAATGTTTGCACACTATTGCTGCACATGTTGCCTGTCACCTGGCAATACCCCCGCAGTACATGTAGGTATGTGATTGCTTGTTTATAACAATTGCTTAATCAAAATAAAATTGTTTATTCTGTATAGGCCTACGCAGGCAAAAAAAAATTTTTCTTAAATCTCAACCGATTCAGAATGCAACCACGACTGAGAAGATCCGGCAAGAATTAGTGGGCTTGTCTTTTTTATCACTAATTACTTACAACAAAAAGTAACACACAAAAAGTAACTTATCAAAATATAAACTTAATTTAGGGTATTTCAATGGGCGGTCTTATCGCATATAGCGATTTCTTCCGGACAACCTTTGGATGGAGAGTATCATCAGTAGTATGTATATGTATTTATATACATCTACTGCTAGATAGAGCTCTATGTATAAACGTATATATACCTTATTGGTGCTACGAGTAGATATATTTTCACGTTACCAATTTCGTTTTAGTTTTTCTCTTACAAATACTACTATTATCTAGTACACAGGAAAAAACAAAAGCTATCTACATAGCGAGAAAGTAGATCCATCGGTTTCACAGATTCTATGAAATAAACGTCAGGCTGAACACAACAAAGAACCGAGGTATTCGATATGTATCGTTGCGCGCAAAGTCAAAAGAGTGATTGATAGGGCTCCTGAGCCTCTATCTTCCATTTAGGACGTATTACGGTACTATTGTACTTAAATTTTAGATACACAACTATGTAATATAATTTCATGATCATATTTCATTGCATTAAATCCTTATTGTGTGTATTTAAAAACTGTTTCTTTATTAACCTGCAACGTGACAAACTTTAAAAAAGGAGAACCATGATGAAATGACACAATGGGGACGTCATGGACTTTGTTTAATTTGGAATTTTTTTTGGAGGACAAAGAGAATATAACGCTACGCTAGATTGGAGGAGAGAGGATTCCTAAAAAGAAAAACGAATTATTATTTTGATGATTGGATTGATATTATAAAATAATAAAGACGCTTATTACAATATATCGTATATCCCATAAAAGAAAGGATAATTGGAAATCGATATACTTGGCGAAGGTCCCATCAACCATTGAGCTATTAGGCGTGAGAAGAACTGAATCGATGTCATTAAGCCATTAATAAAGAAGAATTAGATACTTTGATATTTTACTTTTAACAGATGTTATAATTATTATTATATTGCTGTTATAATTGAATTTCTTACAAATGTGGGTGACTTGCAACATAACTGCTATACAAGCATTTTAAAATGAGACATATAAGATTATTGTACCTGAGAGTAGGTCAACACCTGCATACTGACAGAGTAAAGTATTTCCAACATGCCTTGATAGTAATTACTATCCTACATCAAGGTTATTTGCGAATTCAGGGTACATAAATGTTGATATATTTAAAACTATGCACTGCTACCGGAGAGCTGCGTGCGAAGAGAGCTTTTCCAGGGCTAATTACACTTTTGTGTGACTAGCGCACTGAATAAATTGTGAAGTTGATATTGTTACTGACTCATATATTAGTAGATATTAGGTTATGTACTGACCGGTTTTCATCAATTGGAAATTTAGAAAAAAAAGAGATCCCTTCTCCGGATCTCTTCTGATCTCCTGTCTTCCACAGATTTCACACTTTCTGTGACTGCTTCGAACCATTTTATCAGTTCCACACACATTTAGATTTCAGAATCACTGTCTCATAGCACAAACAAAGTCACTGTTTCACAACACAAGCAGAGACACTATCTCAATTCAACGGCACGATCCGGATACAGAGGAGGAGCAGATGCCCACTCGACTCGATGGAAACATAAAACACAGAAAAAACAAAAATACAGAAAATTCGCCTCGAATCACAAAATCGCATATAAAAACCGCTCAACCAAAGAGAATATAACGCTACGCTCAACTGTTATTTTTGAGTTTTTTGACAGCAGACAGTGTTTCTACTATGAATTTCCCTAAAACTACCAGTCTTCCGAAACTGCCTATAATTTTAGAAATGTATGGAAATTGTATACGTACTTCTACCAACGTAAGAAAAATGAAATTAATAATGCCATATGATAAAAACTCAGACAATTAGCAATAATTATTTTATCATAAATATAATTTGTTGAGCACAATTGTGTTTAAAAACATTTTTTATCATATTGTTTAGTAGTGTACCACTACCGAATATAATAAGAATGATGTAATAATGATAGCTAGTAATTTCATCAATATACAGTAATTTAAATAAAACAACCATAATAATTTAAAATCACATAAGTGTCTCATATCTATAACAATAATCATAAACCAAGACAAATTATAGTCAATAAGTCATAGGAGGGTTCCAAACCCGATATTAATATCTTCTCTCCACTACCGCTGCTGCATGGGCGTATATAAGGGAGGTCTTTAGGGGGTCCAGACCCATTAGCATATGACATCATTAAAATCGCTGAATATTGATGACGGATAATATAACCTGTGGCAAAAATATGAGCACGCGTCGAGACATTTAACTATCTATTTATGCCATGGCTATGTATAATAATCCTCATAGTTTAGCTATTCGTAAAACATTTTATACCATTGTAGGAGTTTGCCACGGATTCCAAAATCTACCAACTTAGAAAGTCTTCCGATAATCACTCGGTCAACACTTTTTCATAATTAATGTAGATAGCATCTTTCGGCTGCCTCCAGTCCCAAGTAAATCAAGTACCTAAGTGAGTAAGTAAATTGAGGGCGCGCGCTCCAAGTACTTTGCTGTCGGGCAAAACTTTCAGCAACTTTTTAGTGATTGTAAACTATTGTATTGGTCATACTTACCATCATTTAATGAAGAAGACACTGGTACTTTAGTTAGATGAAAGTTGCTGCCTCATATACATAAATAGCTTAAAAAAAGGGTTATACAGGCTACATACACTAACATTTCTTAAATTTATTTTCTTTTTTTTTTTTTTATACATAACTGGCTAGCACTTGACCACTATCTCACCTGATGCTAAGTGATGATGCGATCGATGATCCATCATCGATCTTCTGGGTAAGCGCGCTGGAGCGCGCTTACCCAGAAGATACCTATGCACTCGTGTTTTGAAGACCCCCATATCGTACTTAACCGGAAACACCGACTCAGGGAGGGTGTTCCATTCCCTAGCGGTTCGTATGATAAACGAAGAAGTAAATCGCTTCGTCCGGGTAAATGGAATATCCACCATAAAGCGGTGGCGCTTCTGAGTATCTCTGGATGTCCGATTATAGAATGGGGATGGCGGAATCAAATTGTGAAGTTCCATTGCACACTCACCGAAATGTATCCGATAAAAAACCGATAAACAAGCGACTTTGCGGCGATGCTGGAGACTCTGGAGTCTCTTGCGTACTAGGTGGTCGTCGTTAATGAGTCTCTTGGCTCTCCTCTCAATAGCTTCCAGTGTCTCCAGCTGGTATTTGGCAGAACCATCCCAAAGGTGACAACAGTACTCCATACACGACCGGACTTGGGCTTGATAAAGATTAAGCAACTGTCCCGGTGTGAAGTATTGTCTCACCTTAGCCAAAACACCAAGCTTTTTTGAGGCAAGCTGGGCTTTGGACTCAATACTCAATATAACCACTACATTATAATATATATTTTATGTATTTTTATATTATTATATATATTTTATTATTTTATATTTTTATGTACTTAAAGTAAGTAACTATTGTTTGTATGCAGTTTAAGTTAAATAGATTTTTAGTTTTACCTGCGGACTCCCCCTATGTGAAAGCTATTGCTACGTCTCTGCGCTGCTGGGACATGTCTCTCGCAGCAATGCCGGAGGTAAGGGCAGACAAACCTGGCAGCCAGGATGGTGTTGGAGCTGGTCCCAATCCTGCGTACAATAGACGCGTCACGTAACTGCATGGTCTAATGAAAGCATGCAGTGTGTGCGTATGGGAAAATACCTAGACTGAGGCGCTGCAGAATCAAGGCAGCCTCAACAGCGTCCTGAATGCACTGTTGTTGACAACGCCGAGGTCACTATACCTTTTTTTACTATAATCAGCCCACAAGTCGCACGTGTAGAGGGATGAACAGAATGCTCTAAAGAGCTCTCTTCACATTTCGCTGAAAACATGGGCAATGTTTCCAGCTGTAGCGAAACACAGTAATGTTTGCACACTCCTGATTTACGGTTGAATAACTGCCGAAGATGAGGTGCTACTCCATGTGAACTCTGCAATAAAGTCTTACCACTACATTAATTGCCTACTTAAAGCCTTATCCTTTCCAGCACTGTTGAATTAGTTCGCAAAACATCATCAGTATTCCAGATGGTGGATATTGCTCTGGTAATAACTGACTCCCCATTGTGGAGACATGCTGGAACTGTGAATGAATCCAGGGCAATCCTGGATGTAAAAACACATAAATCACTCTGAGTAAGCAAAGATATACGAGCTTACTTATAAACATTGCGGTACTTTATATAACGTATTTTTCTGTTCTTAAGAGACGGTACAACCACGAGAGCTACCTGATAAGTGGGAACCTATGCAGCTACAACAGATCCGTTCACAAGAAACTAAGTGCACTGTGCGCGTAAAGTACCCCGGAGACGGTCATTCGCAATTGTCAATTTTTACGTCATTGAATGATGGAGCTTCATACGTCGTGTCAATTGCTCGTCGCATTTACTTTCTGGCCAGTCTGAAAGGTAGACGAACGATGATGTCGAATTCACATCCGCAATGTTTCTGGACTAGCGAGCGAATGACCCAAATCTGTTAAATGCACAACGAGTCGTTTAATTGATTACGTGATTCGCGATTGCCAATGGGCTTGAATCAAAACTTCCATCATTGCAGATGCGCATGTGAATTCGAAATCATCGTTTGTCTACCTTTCATACTGGCCAGAAAGTAAATGTGGGCAATTGACGCGTCGTATGAAGCTCCATTATTCGCACCATCAATTGAAACGGTCAATGACGTAAAAATTAACAATTGCGAATGACCGTCCCCGTCCACTTAACTCAGAGACGTTAAGTTGTAACGTGTCATGTGCCTGTAATTTCGCCAGCACCCATATCTATCAACCGAAAATAACTGCTTCGCGGTAGAAATTGGTATGGTGGCAGTTCTACCCCCCGATGAACTCTCAAAGAGCTTTACTGCTTTGAACGTGTTATTTAAAACTGTACCCTACAAAACTACTTTGCGCCGTACTAAACGCAAAATGTTAAATATATGCAGCGTTTATTAATCATATACCGTGATAATTAAAAGAACAGATTGATGAATGAAACGGACGTAAATGTACGTATCTGGCACGCAAAGGGTTAAGTAAGGTCGATATTTATTTGTCAATAGAAACATATCTTGTATAAACAATGTCGTTAAATAAAAGACATGGAGAAGATATCAGAATGTTACAAATGAATGAAATATGATGTGTTGGCCGAAGGCCGATAGGCAAGTATACCTATACAAAAAATACTATAGACGGACACCAGGGGTTCCGAACGACAGAGAGAGACACACCTCGAGGGTCTACAACACGCATCTACAACAGCTATGGTAGCTGTGGCAAGTAGCACTGTAGATGAAGCTACACCCCGTAATGGTCCTTGTGTTTTATTTGCAGCATCATGCATCGAGCATAACGATACCCCTGCCTAAGGCGAAACCTCCACTTCATAATCACTAACTCCCAACAGCTCCGGGTTACCATCACAAGAATCTTCTGCAATGGATACTGGCAGTGATGTACTTGATTTTTCACTTGGAAAATGTAGCTCTCTCTAGTAATCTAGCTGTAAGCTCAAACAATTAACACATGTATTATGTTTCTTTACAATGTTATATCTTTCCTTAGATGTGACTTTAAGAAACTCGGTACATTTTGAAAAACAACTATGATTCGAAGAGTTACACAAGGGACAAACTGTACCCTCGTTTGCAGTAACAAAGGAGCTAGTATTTCTTCCAGGAACAGGCACTGACTTGGAGATCATTGGCACTCGAGTATTATTCCATTTTAACAAACTCCTCTCACTCGCATTGGACCCCGAATCTGTCCTTTCTAAAATCTTAGCTTGTTCTTTGACAAACTTTACAAATTGGCTATACACCGGTATTTGTACACTACGCACTGAATTTTCAAATAATCGCGCGGTTTCGTTATCTACCTTTTTTATTGCAATATATAGATACATAAAATCTAGTTTATTTGCAATGTCTAATTTTTCATAAGCTGCCACCGATACAGAAAATTTGTCAATAAATGCATTAAGTCCATCAACAGATGGCAGCTGCATTTTCTTCAAATTGAAGATTTCATCCATATAGGCCGTAGCCAATGAACGGACATTCTGATATTTATCTACAAGTACTGTAAATTAGCTCATAGTTATCACCCGTGGGTGAAATCCCAGCGATTGCTTCAAGCGCTTTTCCAGACAGCTGACCGCATAAGTAAAATACTTTTTCAGACTTAGTGAGATTATTATTATTATGAATTGTGCTATTAAAACACTCGATAAACATTGGCCATGCCTTCCTATCGTTGTCTAATTGTGGTAACTTTATAGGGGGTAATTTTATTTGCGGAGATTTAAAATTGTTCAAACTCGCTTTCGTCAACTGTTCGCTTTGAAGTACGTTTACCTTATTTTGCACATATACATATAAGGTTTCAAAGGCTTCCCATTTTTTAAACATGGTTCATACTTCGGATCCGCTTCCATTTGCAACATATTCCACTCTTCTAATTTGGCAATAAATTCTGACCGAAGTGTTGATATATTAAAAGTTGACACTAAAAATTGTTTCTCTACTGCCTCACTTTCCATATCTATAGCTAGGTCGTACAATTCTTGCATTTTCGCAAATTATGATTGCAAGGAAGCCTCACTAAATTTAATTTTCATCCTTAACTTTCTTTCCTCTGCCATTGTTACAAATACACAACAAGCAAACTGTCGTATCGGTTACACGAAAAATAGATGGTCGCAGCGAGGATCTCAAAAAAAACAAATTTATTTTAACTTAATTTAATTTTATATAAAAAGTTACAATTTATTCTAAATCTAGAGTGACTGCTTCGACCAAAGTTAGGTACAAAAGTGAGTCTTACAAACTACAAACACGCGCCACGAAAACGACACTCGATGCTGATGCGGCGTTTGCGCGGCGATTGACGTCAATGCTGAACTGGGTCGGCGCGAAGTGCAACTATGCATTCCTCATAGTGGTGCCGCACATAACACCTCCCCCCGTAGAACAGCGAGTGAAGACCTTGGTGTTAAACGAAGCTGGGGGTTGATGGACATCAACCCTTGTTTCAGTGTCAGGAACAGCGTAGATCCGCGGCAGTCCCGACTGGTCTTCTTCAGTTTCCTTCTTCTGACAATACTTGCGGTATGCTATGGTTGAAGCAAACACACAAGTACTGATTAGTATTAAGTATAGCGGTATAGTTGTGTGATACACGCTATAGTTCGTATCCATCTTGAGTTCCGTAGGCTGCTGCATGGAGATCTTGGTGTTTAAGGTGTGCAGATGGTCGAGATTAACTGTATTCAACTTAATGGTTGCAGCTGTTGGCAGCGGGACAGGCTCTTCTAGCGCTAAGTCCATTATCTTTAGTACTTGTCCTTTTAGAAGATCGTTGGTGTTGGTGACAACGAAATCTGGCGTCTCGATGAAACAGCTGTGCGGAACAACGGCGAGATAACTGCCTTGGAGTACCTTGTAGAGCTCTTGTCCACAGGATAGATGTACCTTTGTCGGTGAAAGGAAGCTGAGTGTATAATGCTTATCGTCGAGCTCGTCATAGGCAGGAACTTGCAGTGCTACTGGAACAGGTTTACATAGAGTGCTTTTTCGTTGTGAAACAATAAGTTGCTGGATGCAGTCTTGTTTCTCTCGGGTCTGCAGGCTCCGGCTCTCGTCGCATATGTACCATTTACTGGTCTTCGGGCATTCTGCCACTACGTACTTGAACTCATTCTCGTGAATCGCCAGGAATGGAAAAGGAGGTATAAGGATCTCGTTATGTTTGTTAGGGACAATAGATGATTTATACATATCATATACTTGAGGAAATACTATTGGAAATTTAAATACTATAACTATTTCATTATCTACGTAATAAGAACCTACTTTGATTATGTCGTAATATTTTCTAATATCAATTTCAATTATTTGGTTATTATTGTATAAATTTCGCAATTTACTGAAAATAATGTCAAATGATTTCCGACTAATAATTGAATGATGCGGAATCGACATTTTAATAAAACCTAGCACGTTTTGCAATCTGAGCACTTCTTGCGAAATCGAGTCAACATTGTCACCGAGTATAAGAAATGCTTGTGCTAAGTGTGCGTATTTAATGAGGTCGTAGTCACGAGTAGCTTCCGTTTCGCTGATTTTGTTAACAATGTGTGCAATTTTAGTTTGACTATCTGCGATATTATCTAAAAATTTTTCATATTGCAACATCCATTCCTTAGAAATACTAACATGGCTATTTAACTCTGTTACTAACTTATTATCGGTAAGCTGAAGATTTTTGATTGCCTGGTTATAATGAAGAGCGTCCGTATAATCGAGATTGCCGGTAATACTTTTAACTATAGATCTGAGGCCATCTATGAGTCCCATTTTTACTCGACTAACCTCAAAAGTCTGTAACTGTTCAGAAACACTTTAGACTTTATTTGACAAGTAGTTAAGATGAGGTTCGAACAAAGAGTAAGTTTTATTGTTTAACACAGAACCTATTTTACCTAACTGATTAGAAATTGAGTTTATTTTATCGTGTAATTCTTGAAGGTTTATGGGTTGAACGAATGAATGATAATGCGATATGACTCTAGTGGGACCTAACTTAAAAGGTAAGATTCCAGGACCATCACTGAGTTTCTCGAGCTTTATCTCTTGCGTCAGCGCCATCGTTGGCAGGAGAAGAAGAAGTACCAGGGGAGTCCTGTAACAATTGAGCGCTTTTTGGTACTCTCTTAAGTCGAGACTTGGCGACAGGCCCTCGTCTTTTCTTTGTGTATATATGTATGGGTAAATCAGCCATGACTTTATCGTGAGTATACCGCGGAGCTAGTTTCTGTCGGGAGGCAAACGGATTTTTGACAAATATTTGTTGCTCGGGAGAATATTCTACTTCCGGGTCGCGATTAGCATTGCGTTTTTCCATAAGGTCTGTCCGTAGGTCAGTACATGAGTCATGAATTGTGTTATAAGCTTTACACATCCTATTCTTATGGTTAGTGATATATTGTTGCAATAGATGAGATGAGAGATCTATGTCGAATGGGTCGCGTGGATCGAAGTGACCAGTTATCACTTCAATCGGCTTACACTTAGTGAAACTATGGATGGAATTATTGTAAGCAAGAATGGCATAAGGCATAAGGTTGATGGTCGCTTCCCCTTTATGTTCGATCTTCAAAATACGTAAATGCTCTAATATTGTGGAATGAAACCGTTCAACTGTACCGTTCTCGTTAGGTGTATGAGGTGCTATCCTGCGTATATGTAGTAGTAGTATGTGTGTGTGTAGTCTAACGAATTCGGCCATCAGCTGATTGACAAATTCGGGTCCGTTATCTGTTACTATAGTAAAAGGCATCCCGTGATGAGTGCAGTATGTAAGAAATGCTTGCACGACACTAATTGCGGTCCCGTCTCTTAAGTAGTAGGCCTGAGCATATTTTGAAAATGCGTCAACGATGGTTAGAAATCGCTCACTTTGAATCGTAAGTAAATCCATATGGACTAAATCAAATGGTTTGCTGGCTGGTGGTACGACTCGAAATTGTTGTTTTATTAGGTTTCTATCGTACTTTGCCTGACCGCATATTGTACATTCATTTATGAACTTTGTAATGTGCTCTCTCATCTTTGGCCAATAATACTTATGAGACAGAGCTAGATAGCATTCGTTAATACCGCGATGGTTGGTTTTACTCGTCGCGCGAGCCGTGGTGAGCGGACGTGCGCGCGGAGCTCTGTCGCGCTCCGTGCCTGTTGCCTCGAGCGACGTAAAATTTTTATACGATTACGTACATCAGTTGCATTCATAAGAGTTTAAAGACTATGGGAGGCTTTTCAGACTCTCCCGAACACAGTGAAACTAGTGAAATGGACACGGCCAGTGCAATTGTAAACAATAAAAAGAACAGTGACTATAAATTAACTAGTGTAAGTGAACTTTCCCCGGACAATGAAGGACAATACGCAGTTGCATGTTGGTACTGCGCAAAAAATAACACAATTAAAAAATTCTATGAGTGGCAAGGACTCCAAACTAAGATAAAACAATTAACTTGTAGATTGTGTAACAAGAGAAGTGCCGTGAAATGTTTTATAAAAACTTCAGCTAATATTTCAAACGGACACCTAGTAAACAGTGTAAACGTTATTAATATATATTCGTGTAATATAAATATCTGCAAAATAAATAAAATAGACTGCCGCAAATGCAACGGACAGTTAAATGTTAAGTACATGCCAATTATTGGACTTAAAAGTGAAGAAAACGTGACCTGTGAATGTGGCACAGTGAACAAAATAGTCTCGAAATATATAGAGGTTCCCAGGACCCAAAGTACTAGAGCTGAACTATCGCTGTGTGGGTCGGGCTGCCCCACTCGCCGAACGACGCGTCTCGCTTTTGGTGGCGCGGTTGCTACGACGGCGCCCGGTGGATCGCTGACCGCTAACGCCGCACGAACGAAACCGAATGACGCTGCTTCGCGAGCTAGCAATGTCGCCCTCGCCCCCGGTGCGCGTGCGCGCGAAGGTACGACCGTCTCGACGCTTCTGTGCGCCGACTCCGCTACTCAGTTCGGTCACGCGACGGAGCGGGCACGCGCCGCTAGTCCGACCGTCATCGCCTCGCAGCGACAGCCCGGCATAAAAACAAGCAACCGCTTCTCCTCGCTCCCCACAGAAGAGGACCACAATGACGAGTTGGAAAGGGAAAAAGACGCACACGCGACTTTTACCTCACCCAAACCCAAGAAGAGAAAGAGAGGTGTTGTCACTCCTAACTCGACAGCGACCCAGCGACAACCAAGAGTAATCACATCATCCACTCACATCCCCGACATAATCATAACAGACGTCAAGAAAATCAATGCACCGGAATACCTTAGCAAAATTAGAAAAATAACCACAGAGCATGGAGCAAGACACGCCATGGCTAGCAACAAAAGAACCATCACGATCCGCGTATACACCGCAGATATGAGGAAAATAATTATAGAAGAGTTGAGAAAACTTGACGACGGGCTCCGCTTCGTGGCACGCGTGCCTAAAGCCCAGCAGACCCATCAGACGAAGGTTGTGCTCATCACAAACATCTACGATGAGACGAATGAGGCATGCCTTGAGGAAATGGAGAGGTGCATCGGTGTGAGACCAATCAAAATGAGAACAATTAAAGGTAACTTACAATTATTTATATTTGATGGTGCCCACTCATACGATGAAATTGCCACGCTTATGAAGACAACAAAACATGCGTACTTCGGGGCCTTCAGCATGAATCCTCAAGAATACAAAAATGACCCTAGGAGAGTAGTGCAATGTAAGAAATGTTTCCTCTTCACACATGCAACATCAGCGTGTCACGGTGAGAAGAAACACCCCACCTCCACAGTTCAAAACGAAGAAGGAGTAGATATTGAAATATGTACAGCATGTAAAAAACCGGGCCATGGGGCCAACCAAGCCAAATGCGAGAAGTTCCAGAAGGCAGTGGACCGTCAATTGGCACAACATGAAGAAAAAGAAAGGAAAAAAAAAGAAGCAGCTGAACGCAGACACGCAGCATTGAGATGCCGTCGGGGAAACGTCTCGTACGTGAACATAACCTCCACTTCACAATTTCCACCGATGCCCAAACAGGAACCCCAATCACAACCACAGCGCCAGCCAAAAATCCAACTACATGAAGACACAACAAACAAAGAAAACAGCATGGAGCCCTTTATAGGGCAAGAGCTACAAACAACTATGAAACAAATATTACACCAGCTGCAGCTACAACACGAAATCCTCATTAAAATTCTCAACAAATAATCCTAGAAATCAATATCATAAGTTGCGTATACTGCACCTCAATGCTCAAGGATTGAAAGGTAAATTCCTCGAGCTAAAATCCTTAGCCGACCGTCACAAACCACATATAATCGTAGTCAACGAGTGCCGGGTAGACTTTTCCAAAATCCGCATGAATCTCCTGAACTATGACAAGATCACGCACTCGATCGCGTCGCATCTAACTACAGCAATGTATGTGATGCTTGGAATACGTTGGAGTCAGACCGACGTAACCCCAGGTACCGAAGAAAGAGACCGCCTCATCGAAGGCGTCGCTATCAACCTCACTTACGATCATCTGACCGGAGATTCCATAAAAATTAAGGGCATATACATACCGCACAGATCAGAGCACTTCGACGCCGCAGCGCTTAATGATGAGCTAGAAGACATCATAACCGAAGCTCCAAACATCACGATCGGGGATCTGAACCTTAAAATGACCGCACTCAACCAGACGAGAGACGAAGGGGCAGGAATACTCATTCGCGACCTCTGTAGCTCTGACGTCTGCACCATACACCACACTGGCCTACCTTCACGACCTAACAGTGCGGGCTATGGCATCCTCGATGCAGCCATCTTCTCGCACGATGCGCAAGATTTCAACACCATAACATGCCGACAAACGTCACCGGTTGGCTCCGATCATGTGCCCTGGCTACTGGACCTAAGCATAGTGGTGGACAGAGAGAAAACACTCGTAAGAAATACCCGCGCTATTGCAAACGACGAAGAAACTAGACACCAATTCCAACAAACCCTATGGAATAAAACCACACACCTACTTAAGGAAATTACAACCAACGCAGAATGCGAGGAGTACATACTACAACTAGAAAAAGCCATTATAGAAACCTTGGATGAGTATGCGCCACTACATGAAAACAACAGAAGAGATCAACTTCCAGAAGATGTTAATGAATTGATCGACAAAAGAAACGAAGCAAAAAGTAAAGCGTGGCGACTGCGCTTCAACCAGGACAGAATAACGGAACAAAAAAGAACCTACAATCGTCTGAAGCGCCAGGTACAACAAGCACTCGTGGAATATAGCAGCGAAAAATGGACCCGAATAATAAACGATCCACAGAACAACAGAGCCCAGATGTGGCGAATCCAACGCAACCTGAAGGCTCCAGTACAAAGAATCCCCCACATTGAGGGTTGCAATAATGAGAAAGATACCATCGCCGCCCTGGTTGACGCAGCGATCGTCACAGAAGCCGAGATAAACAATGAAGATAAGAGCACAGAGAAGACCACACCGTTCCAGCCTCTCGACCCCACTTCCATAGAGGAAATCAGATTCGCACTGAGACGCTTTAAAAATAAGAAGGCGCCTGGCCCGGACAAAATAAAATCAGACGCCCTCAAACTCGGAGGCGACCCCTTCCTCATCAGGTACAAAGCGATTACTGACTACCTGCTACTGACAGGTTATTATCCCAACAGATGGAAAATTGGAGAGTGCATCTTCCTACATAAAGCAGGCAAGAATCACCGGGATGCCAAATCGTACCGACCCATCACTCTCCTAAACATCATGGGTAAACTATACGAACGCCTGCTCTTGTCGCGCCTGCGACAGACGACAGATAGTCTCCAACCGCCGTTTCAACACGGCTTTACCAAAAACAGAGGGACAGGCACACAGATCCTTCGCACCGGCAAGTTCATCACGGATGCGCTGGAAGCAAGGGAAAGCGTGGCTATGGTCGTGACGGATCTTTCGAAGGCCTTTGACTCAATAAACCACGAAGGTCTGACGAAGAAGCTTCAAACAGCTGACGTCCCGAACAACATCATCAAAGTAATAGAAAATTACCTGAGCGGTCGCAAAACCTACGGACGCTTCAGAACCACCAATAGCGACGAAAAACCGGTGCCACACGGTGTCCCCCAGGGCTCTATTCTGGGTCCGGTCATCTTTAACCTGTACGTACACGACGTTTGGGACCAACGGGAACGTATCCGCGGCCTCAAGCTCTCCCAATACGCCGATGATCTGTGCATCCTTAACAGGTCTCCCGACCCAAACTGTGCAACACGCCGCGCGGGCTGGGCCGCCGACACCGTCATCGACTACTACCATCGCTGGGGGCTTAAATGTAACGTAGACAAAACGGAGTGTGCTATGTTCACTCACAAGAGAAATTACCACAGAACCATTCGCATCAAAGACGAGGCAATTGAATATCAAAAAAACATAAAATATCTGGGCGTACACTTAGACAAGACCATGACCATGGGCAAACAGACAGATTATGTCGTGCAGAAGGCGCGACGAGCACGCGGCGCGCTAGCCCCTATCATAGGTTGGCACGCCAAGACAGATATCACAGTGAAACTTGCTGTCATTCAGGCCTGCCTACTTCCTATATTGGATTATGGGGTGGTACAACTACTCTCACGTTACAGTAAGAGCAACCTTCAAAAAATTGAACGCCAATATCGAATGGCTCTTAAGACCAGCGGACAATTCCCAAGACGCCTAGAAACCATATTACTCTGGGATATGCTTGACTGGGATCCATGGCACCTCCGTGCACAAGACTTGAACGAGGACATGTTGCGCCGACTCCGCGAAATGCACATCGAGGATCTAGAGACCCCTGGTGATGCCTACCTCGGATATGGACAGCACAACCCCCTCCTCACTAATACTAGACTAGGTGACATCGAATATGTACCAAAAAAAGACAGGAGTCGGCTGCTCAGCAAGCGAAACACTGCTCCACGTCCCCATAAATTGTAATTAGCTGTAAATAGGATAGGGCAATATACAACAACATAATAAATTTATATAAATTGATTCTGTACAGACTAACAATCTCACAGCACACACTACACGACACTTATATAGATCTCTCTCAGACAAACATAGGTAGACTGTAAGTAGCTGACACACCCACAGGCCGAACACACCACCGACCTGTGGACATAATGTAACATATGAACTAGGGAAATAAACATCTTTCTATTCTATTCTATTCTATGGTTGGTTTTACCATCGTGGTACTTACTTATTATTTCCTGCTGTCGTAGGTATTCACGAACATTTTCTATTTCCGTTTTTACTAGTGTCATGTTCATAGCCGAATTTTTAAATGTTCTTTGTATGATTGGTATGATTTTATACGTAGCATCGTAAGGGTTAATAAGCAAACCAGTTTTTATTTTAGGGTGCACATACTCCCTTATGGCATTGATAACGTCCTGTTCGAGGTTAGATTCTGATAACTGAATAGACGTACGTAGTATGTGTGTCAAAAGGTTTAGTCACAACAGTCCTACCCTTAATATCGCCCACAACAGTGAGGATGATTTGCTTCGTAAACCTATTTAATGGATCGTCCGTAATCGGGACTTCTAGGATGGGGTTTTTAGCATCAGTGTGCACTGTGATCGTTCGAGATTCATCTGCAACTTCTGAAGCTGTGAGCGTTCTTGAATCATCTAATGTATTCGAATTCACAGATGGGTTAACAACGATAGAGCTAGTGTCTTCATTATTAATCTCAATACGCGATAGGACATCTGCGTTCGTGTTGCACTTGCCCTGTTTATAGATAACGGTAAAATCGTATTCGCTCAATTTTAATCTCCATCTTGTAAGTCTCGAGTTGGATTCTTTTAAACTCATCACCCATTGCAAAGGCTTATGATCAGTTATAATTTTAAACTTTCGACCGTAAAGATAAGGTCTTACTTGGTACTTGGTACTTGGTGGGCTGGCTCTTTTCCGCAACCAGGCCGCTGTGGCGCGGCCCATTTTGCGTGATAGCCGGGTGAAGCTGATCAGTCCAGCCACCCGGTGTCGCCCAGGAAAGCCAGCAGCTCCTTCAGCTTGGCGCAGGCTTCCCACACAGTCCTCGGCGAGCCGAGGTTTGCTGCCCTTTGTGCCGCCACGCTCCTGCATTCAATGAGCAGATGCGCAGCTGTTTCTTCCGCCTCCATGCAGCCTCTGCATAGGGGGCTGTCTGTAACACCTAGATTAAACAGGTGTTTGTTTGAGGAGCAATGACCGGTCATAATTCCGACGATATGTCGTACATTATTTCTTTTAAGATTGAGGAGTTTTCTGGAGAATTTCTGATTTAGAATCGGAAAAGCCTCCTTCGACTGCCTCTAACCCTCGATACTTGCCCAGTAGTCCTGATGCTGGTCCTTAGTTTTTTGCGAATCCATGCACGAATTTGACTGAAAGGTAGGGGGATCATTGGTTCTGGTCCTGCACACGTCATTCCGGAACCTCTCCTAGCTAGCTCATCAGCCGCATCGTTACCTCTGGAATCGCTATGCCCCTTTATCCATTGGAGTGTAAAATTATTGTTATGGTTACTTACTTCCTCCAATAGTCGGTGACATTGTATGATCAGCCCCGAAGAGTGGTCGTATCTATTTAGGGCTCTTAGTACCGCAGTGCTATCGCAGAGTATCCTAATATTACTATTGGTTACCTTTCTGCGAAGTACTGCTGCTGATCTTTAAGACCGCGTAAGTACGCTTGGAGAGTTAATTTCGCGTATAAAGTTCTCTTAGCATCCACCGTAGTAGACACCGAATCGTGAAGCGACACGTATGTCATTATTGTGCTGAACAAGTTTTGGCAGCGTTCGTAAAACTCCTGCGGGGTACTAGATCCTTGAGTTTGCAAGGATAAATCATTATATAACGCGGTTTCATCGCGGTGGTCTGCGAAGTTATTAATTAACGCTTCACGTATGCCGTTCCACGTGTCCGGGATACCGTTCGCGTTTATAAGCCTAGCCGCGGGCCCTGTCACTTTGTTCAGTATGCCATTAAAAAGTGATAAGTTACCTAGCTCGTGACCCGGCTCGACCTTGTAATGCGCTAACACTAATTGATTGCACAGATTTATGAAGCGCGTAAGGACATGAGGGTTCCCGTCGAACTCAGGTAACAGTCTGAGGGACTTAAAGATCACGTCTACTTGATCAGACATGTTGCTCGATTGCACAGAGTTTAATTATCTACGTTCGTCAATTATACTTAACCTATTATCTATTCTATAACTATTCCTACCACAGCTTCTACGCCTAGATTCACGAGGGTGAAAAATCTTGTTAGATATTTAAACACTACACACAGGATAATCTACTCTATTCGCGAGATAGTATCGAGTAAAAATTATAAGTAGAATAGTCTATCAATATATAAAAAATAGGACACGGAAATACAACAAATAGGAAGGCGAACACTTGAACGATTCAATGTACTCACATAGTTTTTCTTGACGAGTTGAAGTCTGGACTCTCCTCGATTGCGACCACTTCGTAGATTCTTGATTGCTTGGCAGGAAACCGATGCTGTGTTCCCTAATTCCCTAAGCAATCCTACCGACTGCGCCAAAAATAGATGGTCGCAGCGAGGATCTCAAAAAATACCAAATTTATTTTAACTTAATTTAATTTTATATAAAAAGTTACAATTTATTCTAAATCTAGAGTAACTGCTTCGACCAAAGTTAGGTACAAAAGTGAGTCTTACAAACTACAAACACGCGCTACGAAAACGACACTCGATGCTGATGCGGCGTTTGCGCGGCGATTGACATCAATGCTGAACTGGGTCGGCGCGAAGTGCAACTATGCATTCCTCATAGTGGTGCCGCACATAACACACGTACTAAATATGTCAACAATGAACAGCTGACCATGTAAACAAACTTCACGAAATGTCAAACCGGTAGTAGAAAACGTCGTAATTCGAACTTTCTATTCTACGGTTATACAAGTATGACAACTAAAGCAAACGAACGAAAATATTTCACAGTTTGCTCGCCAGAGGGCGCACGAGTGGAGTGAACATTATGCATTAACCCGTTCTCCTGACGTCACAACCGGCGTTCGTCAACAATGGACGTACAGTCGGGGACGTTCGGTCAACCTCGTACTTGTAACGTTATAATGACGAACGTAATAGCGGACAGAACAATTAATAATTAATGTAGGTAGAAAAAAATCAATAAATGTAGGTAAATTTTCGAACTCTTACTTTAAATAAAGTTGTGAGTTATCGCAAATGCACTAAATACTACACTCCGTTATCAACTAATTATAGTTATGTTATGATTTGTATACCGGAATTACTTAGCAGTTAGGCACTGTTGTGACAACAAATCCCGTTATCTAATTCGACTTGTACCGGTACCTACCTAATGCCTGCGAAATGGCTTAGTAATTATTCTCGTTACTTGTTCAAATGCCTTTATTGGAATGAAACTAATAAACAAAGATAATACATTACATACAACAGGTATATCTAGGTTACTTAGTGATGTACCAGATACGTTTTTTAACAAGGAAATTGGGTTTTTTATGTAGTGGACTGTATTTAGTATATGGTATGAATAAAATATATATAATATATACTAGTTTTAACTAGATCAAATTAATCTGGGCTTCGAAGAACCAAACTATGTGTTGGCCGAAGGCCGATAGGCAAGTATACCTATACAAAAAATACTAAAGACGGACACCAGGGGTTCCGAACAGATGTGGTTGGCAGGGCTCCCTAACAAGGCAAGAACACTTGGCGAAGTGGAGGGTTTATAAGAGCCACGCAGCTTCCTTGTTTGTCCCAGCGCTGGGCACACAGACAATCCGTAGACAAAGAGTCTCACATTCACGCACCAACGTCTTTGCACACAATTGTTCCTGATGCTGCTACAGTAACTTCTGGTCTTTCGCGGTCGATTACGAGAACCAACGATACGAACTCGCGATAGGATCCTTTGGAAGATTTTTACGCCACGACGCAATTCACACGACTCCTTCGTCGTTCATTTAAGCAGCGCGTATGCGCAGCTCGTAGGATCGGTTCTATCCAACCCTTTCCGTTCGCGCGCTCGATTTGAATGACGAGCAAAGCGCACGAAGTTTGAGTGAGCTAATTTGCACACAATGCTTACAATGGTAAGAATTCCTCACAACCACAACTACATATATACGGCCCAAACATATGATTTGACATGAAAAAATTTAAATTATTAATAAAAAAAATTTACATGTTTCGGCCCAAATGACCAGGCTTTTACTTACCCTTAGGCCCTGAAACCGTGACTTCGCATGCCCTATTAATCTAGCATCATTGCATCATACCCTACATATATCAACTATTGACCGAGACAAAATAATAAAACTAAATGCGCTGTGAAGTAAAGCTAGGGACTCCTTGATTAAACAATACATTTAGATTTTTTTAAAAGCGCACGCAAATCAAACACTGACTTGTCACGAATCAGTCGGTGGTCGAGCGAGCGGTACGTGAGTGAGCTGTAGGTCTTCCATGAGTTTACAACATTGACACCAAATCGATGCTCGGTATCGACTGCCGAAAAAAAATTATGAGTTGAAGAACAGCCTTGCAGTCAGTTGTAGGTCTAAAATTGATAGCGAGTACGCCAATCACAAGCTTAATAGGGAGGCGACATCTATCGACTATAAATGATATTTATGTTGCCACCTCATGTTAGAGCTCCTGGCAACAGCGCAGCTCACCGCGCGATGACACACATCGATAAAACTTTGGAACTTGATATTAAAGACAGTCGTAGTCAAAGTTATGATAATGCTAGCAATATGTGTGTATATTTCGCCCCAAAAGAAAAGACCAAAAGATCTAGAAAAAGTTTTGAGATGCCTGCAGTAATTTAACTTTAATATATTTTATGCAACTTTCTCCGTTTGGTAGCTGTAAAGTAAACGCAAACTTATAAGCTGTTTTATCTATCTATGACGTCAGTCTTTTAAAAAGAACCTTGTCGAAAAAACTTTTACCAAAATATGTAACCGACTTCTACACCAAAAAGTGTGAAATAACTTGTTGCAGCCGGTGCCATGATAGTTCAAAAGTAGGTATCTATTATCACAATATTGTTCGCATGGTACCGACTTCGACAAGATCTTTCACACTTTTTTGGTGTAGAAGTCGGCTCCATATATTGAAAAAAAAAACTCCATTTTCCCCCAATCGACAATCGACCGTAAGTAGCAGGGTCACTAATGACCCTGCTACTTACGATGTCGAATGTCAATGATGATATCAGCAAGTAGGCTTAAATATTTTTCTGCTCAGCCGAATTTGATGAAATTTAAATGGGACTAGCTTGGATGTAGTCAATTTTTATTAAAATCGGTCGGCAAACTTCTGCTATTTTTAGGAAAGGTACCCACCCCCTCAAAATCACCGACGACAAAGAATGATATTAAATAGTAGAACATGCATACCAAGTTTCGTAAAGAATATAAAATAGATATATAAAAGAAAAATGCGACATGTACAGGAAGACGTAAATACAACCTAACAAACATACGGACAGGTGAAAGTCAATTTGGCCAGTTAAAGCAGACGCTTCGCTCGCTGGGTCGATTGTACTATCTGCGCCTCGCGGTTTAACCCGTGGGTGATGGATGACGATAATGTTGATGATGAAAAGTATTCTATGTGTTATTCCAGTGCCTCATCTTTCAACATACTAAATTTCATTATAATTAGTAAAAAAATTGATGAATATAAAGCTTTTGAGGTATTTGCCACTCCACCGTCACTATGACAAAGTTGTACTTACGGATTGTCCAGCTCCAACAATCCGATATCATTGTATATCTTCGAGGGTATGAACTCAGGATGTATGATGTTTCTTTTCACTTTGTGTATCTTCTTCGCTTCGATTACAGTTCTGTTCAATACGTTTAGGGCTACGTACGATACTGAACCTCTGGGAAATAACATGATTGAAAATATGTAAGAAATAAACGCCAGAAAATATACGAGTACATACTTTGTAATTTTAAAGAGACAATACACATCCTCGGACGGGATTCGAACTCAGTTTATCTATAAAAATCTAATGTATGTAAAGAAAAACATGAACAGTTTTGAAAAAAGGAGTGGTCATTCCATCAAAACGCAGAATAAGCACAAGCTATCCGTACATGTAACGCGTCTCCACAGAATAAGTCATTCTTTTATGGGACAATGTATACTATTCTATGATAAACTTCCCAATGTTATCCGAGATTTCCCTATTAATAAGTTTAAAATTACTATTAAAATTAAACTCTGTCAAAAAGGTTATTACGAAATTTCGCATTACTTGGAGGATAAAACAGCTTAGGAATAATCACTCCAGGATCTACCTACTCGTGTATTACGATGTCAAAGTGTAGCGTGTGTTGCCCTTCTGATATCATTATTATAGTTTCTTTTATAGGACAACACACTGGAGCTAAAATCAATGATCATTTGTTAAATATATTAAGTAAGTAAGTGGTGATAAAAAATATGTAAAAAGACAAGCCCGCTGAAGTTCTTTCCGGATCTTCACAGTCGTGGTCGCGTTCCGATCCGGTTGTAGATTTAAGAAACAATAAATGTTATATGACAATTTGTAAGTGTCCCCGTAGGCCTATACAGAATAAATGATTTGAACTTGTGTCTCCCGGCAATGTGTGTCAGACGCCATGACCGCTAGACCACAGAGGCATCCCGTCCGTGCATGGAACTTTAAGTCTCTATCTGATTTTAACCGTCGTATGGGGACGGATGGTCTCGCTAAGCAGGCGATAGTGCTTTAAGGATCAATACCTAGGGTCTTACTCCCACCTCTTAAAGTATTCTTATTTGAACGTTACGATTAAATTTGGTACCACCACGTCAATATAGCAATCTTAAAATAATAATGGATTATAGTATTGATCCTGGTACGCACCATTATTTCGATTTCGGCTAAAAAAGGAACGCGCCGTAAATAGTATTGAAGTAATATAGTACAGTACAAGTATATATGTACGACCGTTTTGTGTCGGTGGGAGTACGATAGTAAGTATGATTATTCTAAGCTTATTTCAAAACGCTCCTAATTTATGATAGGTTCGTAAAAGGTAGGCCCCATGGATGCCAAGTTTAGCTCATAAGCTAGTTTTATTTAAGATATTAATTTACATACCTACTTAGAATAGCTACATAAAGAAGATAGGTTTCCAAACAACGCGCGCTTCAAATTTGGTCTGTGTGCCTTGTATAGACGCAAATATAGATATTAATAATAATATTGAATTTTGTCTTTGTAAATTAGTGCACAATATTGAATGGAGTTTAGAATCGATAACTGGTCATTATAGTGAAAGAAAAAACATACATGTGGTTATCAAAAAGTACATGATATTTGATTATACATTAAAACATTACGTATGTATTTTTATATTTTATTAGAGTAGTATAGTACTCTAGTATTATCCTTGATTAACTAACAGCGTAGCCGGGGTTTTGTTAAAGGGCTTAGCAGAGGTCAACCTGGTACACAATAAGTGTTTTTTCAAATTATTAATGATGATGGATTTAATAATTGTACATCGTCTTTGGAGTGGGCATCAGAGGCTGTAGCATAAACAATTTGCGAAACAGCAAACTATGAGTTATCTGTGTCACAGTTGCCCTTGATAAATGACAGTTTGTACTGTTTCACGTGAACGACACGTTACGTTACATTAACGCGGTTATTCGTGCTAGGCCTAGAGGTTAACTGGGTAAGGCCAGGCTAACTCATGCTTCTAGGTATATGGACACGCCAATGCGAGAAACCCACAAGTCCCACATCTGATTTTTGTTGAAAGTTCCTACAATATTTTTTTGTGGTAGTGGCTCGCTGCAACCCCACAGCCGAATGGGCCGGCATGACCGGAGAAGTCTCACACTCCCACATAACACCGACGTGAAGTAACAGAGCTTGTGGTCGGTTTGTGGGAGGTTCCGGTGGCCCGATTACCCCCTTACCCGTTCTCCCTCTCCTTCAGTCCCCCCCCTCCGCCCTCACCCCTTCTATCTCCTCCTTCCTATCATCCTTCCTCAAAGGTCGGCAACGCATGCTCGAGACCTCTGGTATTGCGCATGTCTTCGGGCGACGGTATCACTTACCATCAGTTGAGCTGCTTGCTCGTTTGCCAACCTATCCCATAAGAAATAAAAAAAGCTTACTTGTCTCTGCTAGCGATGCAATGGCCTGCGGTAAGAACAAATCTGTCGCTAATGAGTGCTCCTCCGCAGAGGAATGCAAGGGTCCTGACGTCATCTCCATATCCGAGAAGAGCCTGTAAATTAGTTTTCACTTAACTTAAAGTCACAAGTATATAATAATTATCTTCTATGCTACATAGTTCATCGTAGACCGCATCATCATCATCATCATCATCTCAGCCGTAGGACGTCCACTGCTGAACATAGGCCTCCCCATGATTTTCCAAAAGGACCGGTTGGAAGCGGCCTGCATCCAACGTCGTCCTGCGACCTTCCTCAGGTCGTCTGTCCACCGTGTCGGTGGACGACCTACGCTGCGCTTGCCGGTCCGTGGTCTCCACTCCAGAACCTTTCGGCCCCATCGGCCATCTGTTCTGCGTGCTATGTGCCCTGCCCACTGCCACTTCAACTGGCTAATCTTCTGGGCTATGTCGGTGACTTTCGTTCTTCTACGGATCTCCTCATTTCTGATTCGATCACGTAGAGAAACCCCGAGCATAGCCCTCTCCATAGCTCGTTGTGCGACTTTGAGCTTTTCTATGAGGCCCATAGTAAGAGACCACGTTTCAGTGCCATAAGTCATCACTCACACATTGGTCGAAGACTCTTGTCTTGAGGCACTGAGGTATTTTTGACGAGAAGACTTTGCGAAGTTTCCGGAACGCTGCCCAGCCGAGTTGGATTCGACGATTGACCTCTTTCTCGAAGTTGGACCTGCCTAGTTTGACTGTCTGTCCCAGGTAGATGTACTCGTCAACAACTTCAAGAACTGAGTTCCCAACTGATATTGGGGTAGGTACAACATGGGCATTAGACATAATTTTCGTCTTGTCCATGTTCATCTTAAGACCTACCCGTTGGGAAACTCGATGGAGGCCTTCGAGCATTGTACTGAGGTCTTCCATGGATTCTGCCATGACTACAATATCGTCGGCAAATCGAAGGTGAGTGATGTATTCGCCGTTAATATTGATGCCAAGTCCTTGCCATTCCAGAAGCTTGAAGGCGTCTTCCAATGTAGCGGTGAACAGTTTCGGAGATATAACGTCTCCCTGTCTCACGCCTCTTTGCAATGGAATTGTCTTCGAACTCTGCTCCTGTACTCGGACTGTAGACCGCATCATCAGGTGAGATATAAGTTAACCTCCGTCACTTAATTGATGATAGATATAAGGTCTACTACCTATGTTTCCTATTTTCGTCTGTCCATATCTTTTTACGCATTCTCTTAGCTATGCGAATAACTGAGAATAATTTAGTGATTTTAGCAGTACATTATAATTAGTACTCACGGGATGTACACCACGATTAGGCAGGTTTCGGAGTTACCGATATTTCGGCACAGTTACATGCACCATGTTCACGGGTAGACTGAATATGCGGGTGGATGTGAAAAAGTTCAAAGTTATTAGGAGCAGACAAAACGGTCTACCCTCTTCCTCACTCTTTTACTACGGATACCACTGGACCTCGAACTCGATTGTAAGTCTCGACAATACACACTAACTGCATCACTGCGACAGTGATACTGTTAGTCTGTATTGTCCGCAAAAGTCTAAAACAGTGTGATTTTAGTAGTGTCCCCTCTTCCTCAATTTGTCCTCCTCAATTCCTCCTTATTCCTGTATTTGTGAAAGTAAACTTAGAATTGAGATTGCAATTTTTGAACTGAATTGAAATTTAAATTCTATTCATTGTTTTGGTGCGATTAACTATACGACATTATACAACTGTTAATTTTATTTATAAAAGTTAAAGTGTTAATCTTATTGATCTAAAAACTACTAAAAACTTTCTAAATAAATAAAAGAACCAAACTAAATATGAAACAAGAAATTATTTTCATTATGACTTTGATTATTTATTATGATAGATGTAATAATCTACCTACTCTACTTACCTAGGAAAATTCATCCGCATGGACTTCCTCAGAAACAAAACATTTAGATTTAATTTTTTTATATTGTGTTATTATTTAACACGTGACTGTCCCTTTTGACTTGTGTCGATGTAGGAATGTGGCAGATTGAAAATGTGTCAAAATAGCTTTGTGTCAATAGGGTGCTTAATCCTATGATTTTACCAGCTGGTGCCCGCGACTTCGTCTGCTCAGGATTAGTACTTCGAGTAGCTTATTATCTTCTCCAAGGCCATATCTATCTTTATACCAAAATGTCATAAAATATGTACATGGTCAAACGCAATTGCTGTAATAGTATTATCGACAGGCCTGTTGGTCTAGTGGTTAGTGACCCTGACTGCTATGCCGGAGGTCGTGGGTTCGATTCCCACCCAGGACAAATGTTTGTGTAATAACGATCATTTGTTCTGTGTCTGGGTGTAATTTATCTATAATATGTATGTATTTAGAAATATATAAGTATGTTTATCAGTTGTCTAGTACCCATTACACAAGCTCCGCTTAGCTTGGGACTAGATGGCGTTGTGTGATAGTTGTGGTATATTTATTTATTTATTTATTTATATATTATATGAATAAATTTAGATACTAAGTAAATCAATCAGTAAACACTTAAAATAAAATACAGTACCTACATACATACAAATATAAAATTTATCACCATGGAAAAAAAAACCTTTCACTACATTTTATCACCCTTGACGTTCGCAGAGGACGGCTAGTGTATCGACCTGTCAAAATGATAGCTGCTTTTGACTAAGCTATCAGAAACTTTGACAGAACTATCATCATTACGATCTTGACGTAGGTGGAGATCTTGTTATGTTGTCTATGATGTACCCAAGAATATTACGTTATTTCACCCGCGTGGTGATGGATGATGATGATGGAAAGTATCCTATGTGTTAATCCAGCCCCTCATCTACCTCCATACCAAATTCCATCAAAACTGGCGCCACATTTAAACGTGAAAAAGTAACAAACATATACATACTCACAAACGTTCGCGTTTATAATATTAGTAGGATAAAACCGATTACGGATACAACCAACAAAACCATTTTAATTGATAGGCATCAAATATAGAACTACCTCTCTAAATAAAAAAGCCAAGTGGAGATTTGTCATGGAGTTTTGGTTTCTAGTTGCCCCGACCAACTACGTAGCGGGCGTGGTCTAAAAACTTATTATTTCAACTCCCTATCAAGACCCATATGGTTATAAAAAATAAAATACTTAAGAATAATTTTACAAATTATAAGTTCAGACAGAAACACAGAGATTTGTTATGAAACGGAATTAAAACTCTTAGAAATATTTATGTTTCAATAATATTTTGAAGGTGTAACTTACGCAGTAAAGTCGCATATCACAACTCTACCGCATATACACGCACACTATACTGTAAGTCAAAGTACTACGCACTTCGTTATAAAAATATAATACTAGTAGTTCTTCGAAGAGTAGACCTCACGAGCACATAGTCTTAGTAGCGGCAATTTATCGCAGTACTTCACAACCACTTCACAGCTGTCTCGGAAACCACTTGACCAAGCTAATCCTGTAAATTCAAGCTGAGTACCTAATGTGTATTTACAATTTTATTTATTTATTATTTATTTATTTATTATCCAAAACTTAGACTATCATTACAGTGAGATACTAATGCGATAGTTTAGTTATATGTATATAATACTATTTATATTATCTTATATGGTAACACAAAATAAATAAACCATATAATCTAAATTAATAACTAAGACTTAATGTTGTGTGTTAATGATTCGATTTAATTATGTTTTCTTGATCTTCTATTTTATCATTAACTGTACTGTATCCTGGTAACTTTCGCACCAGAGCCCCAAGATACAAGCCCTGTGCTTAGTTTGGGGCTCACTGATATACTTCTAAATTTGTATCTTTTCTATCTGCATAAGACTTTCTATCTACATAAGTTTAGTTAAGTTTCATACAGTAATTTATATAGTTTGTGTGCTTTTAATGTTAAATATTAATCTCTTTTTTGTAATATAATATCAGCTTACTGGCTCCTGGTAACTTCGCACCAGACTCCCAAGATACAAGCGTTGTGCTTAGTTTGGGGCTCACTGATATACTTTTTTGAATTAGTACAATGTGTTCTATGTTAATTTTAGTTAAGTTTCTTACAGTAAGCTGTTCATATTGTGTATTTTTTACTCTGGGTAAATAAATTTATCTTATCAAAATCGGGCAGTAAAAAGCGCCGCAGCAAGCTTCCCCCTTTTTTAGAATAAAAACTCAAAATCAACGAATTATATTAAATGGTAGAACATGCATAGAGCAAACATATGGACAGATGAAAGTCAAATTGGCCAGTTAAAGCAGAGACGCTTCGCTTACCTCGCTCGCTATGTCAAGAATGTATACACTGATTGGCATTAAGGCCTATTCAGACCTGTTATTCGCTACTTTACCTACTTACTTACATAATTAATTCGTTATTCGCTACCGCGAGCGATAGAGAAATCCGAAAGGTTATGCGTTAATTTCGCTGTTCACACCAGAGCGGGTATCGCTACCGCGCGCGGTAGAGATATCCGTTGTCATGGAAGCGTGTCGCTGCTACCTGCTCCCGCGTCGCCCGGCGGAAGTAGTTTCGCCAAACAAGAGAAAATACCGCCTCACTAGGCGTTACAAGTTTCGCTGCAGTTATGGAACTTCATACTATTTACCCATCAAGTTCCGCGTGGTATTTTTCGCTACCCACAGCGGTAGCGAATAACGTTCAGGTCTGAATAGGCCTTTATAACAATTTTTGCATCAAGTTCCGCGTGGTATTTTTCGCTACCCACTGCGGTAGCGAATAACGTTCAGGTCTGAATAGGCCTTTATAACAATTTTTGCATGCTATATTGGCTTACAGTCTCAACTTCAACTTTAGGTACAGCGTCAACAATCCATCAGCGGTGGTAGAGCCGGAGTTAACTAGCCAACTGCACCCTTCCGACTTGGCTGGGGTCCCTATGACTCTCCGAGGTTACTCGGGTGACTGTAGCTGGAGTAACCTTCCCAGAATGAGGTGCGAAGAAGTAACTCTTACTATCAGGCGATCAGGTGCTGTCAACGACTCATCACTAGTACGAAAAAGCGAAATCTCACCATATGCGGGAACTCATTTAGTGCAGTGAACCTCCCAATAATGAGCTCGTCGGCGTTATGGTGACAGCGGTTTGACCTTCTGAATCCTGCAGGAGCCGTGCTTTTATCGCACGGAAACACCAGCTGTTCTTGGTATTCCAGGCATTCTGGAAAATGAAAAATATTCTTAAGTACACCGAGCAATCATACAAACCACAGCCATAACACCAGACTACAGTAACAGATAAAAAGGATTTCGTAATATTATATGTAATTCCTTATTTGCTGTTAAAGCCGTCCGTTTGTGGAATTCTCTTCCCCTGGAAATACAGCGTGCTACGTCACTTCAAACTTTCAAAGATCAGGTTAAAAAATTATATCTTTCACTCTAACTCTTACTCACTAATTGTTATCTAACTTTCATGATTTTGTATTTCATTGGAAATACAGCGTGCTACGTCACTTCAAACTTTCAAAGATCAGGTTAAAAAATTATATCTTTCACTCTAACTCTTACTCACTAATTGTTATCTAACTTTCATGATTTTGTATTTCTAATCGTTTATTTATTTGTGTTTTTTTTATATTTCTTTTAATTTTTTATTTGTGTTTACATGTAATAAACACATCCTAGACTATTAAAATACTGTCAAGATGCTTTAGTGTTTACATATACACTCGAGAGCAATGAATCCGGGTCACTTAAAGAATGTTAAAAATCTCGGAAACTAAAAATGATAGGTTAATGCAATAAATTGTATTTAATAGACAATGTAATACTCCTTAAATGAAAGTAAAAAAAATATGAGTCACCATACATTTTATTAACACAAAATTACATAAAGAAAAAAACTGCTGATCTCTCCTTAAAACAAAAATAGGAAACATGAAATTTTTGAACTTTATTACGATTTTCTTGAATTTTAATACTTCGTATTGCCTCCTCGTGCTTCCATTACTGCGTTTACGCGGTTTGGCATGCTGTACACCAAGTTCCTTATACGATTTTGGGGAATATTCTCCCATTCCTCTGTGAGAGCAATTTTGAGCTCACGAAGCGTGATTGGGGGAGGGTTTCGTTGTTTTACGCATCTGCCTAGCTCGTCCCAAGCATGCTCGATTGGGTTGATATCCGGGCTGCGCGCTGGCCACTCCATACGAGTAATGTTCATCTCTTGAAGGTAGTCATTCACAATCCTACCTGTATGAGGTCGGGCATTGTCATGCATAAATATAGCATCCTCACCTAAATTGACCATAAATGGACCAACGTGATCATTGAGGATTTCTTCCACATATCTTTCGCTAGTTAAAGAGCCGTTTTCTATGATCACCAGCTCTGTGCGACTTTCAGAAAAAATTCCGGCCCAAACAAGTACAGACCCACCACCGTAGGCTACTTTTTCTTCGATGCATGCTTGCTTGAATCTTTCCCCTGGTCTTCGATACACTCTGTGTCTTCCATCGTGCTTGTAGAGCATAAATTTTGATTCGTTCGAGAACATAACTTTTGACCAATCTTCAATACTCCAATTTACGTGGCTCTGGGCATATCTTAGTCTTGAAATACGATGCCCACGCTCCAGTTTAGGGCCGTTTGCAGGTCTAAGGGGTTTTAAGTTAGATTCAGCAAGCCGACGTCTTACTGTCCATGCACTTGGGTTACTTCCTCCGAGGCGTCGAAACTGATTTGTGAGTTCAGTTCCTGTGAGAAAGCGATTTCGAAGCATGGTGTTCACCAAGTATCGGTCTTCTCGTGCTGTGGTACACCTGGTTCTGCCCGTTCCTGGTCTGCGTAGGTTAGAACCAGTTTCTTCGTAACGTCGGAGAACTCTTTGTACTGTTGACAGCGACACACCGACAGTCCTGGCTGTATCGCACTGACTCCGGCCGGTTTCCAGCATTGTAAGTATCCTGGTGCATTCTTCAGGCGTAAGCGACATAATTTCAGCTTGAATAATGAATATAGAGCACTATCAACATGTATATGTACCCACATAAATGACAGATTACAAACAAAATCAAAACCAAATGCTGTAATTTCGTAGTTCCATCTTCGAAAGTGGCCCTTTTTCAAATTTGTTTTTTTTATGATATAACTTTACAATAACTAAGAAGTTTTAATACCTTCATTTAAGGAGTATTACATTGTCTATTAAATACAATTTATTGCATTAACCTAGCATTTTTAGTTTCCGAGATTTTTAGGATTCTTTAAGTGACCCGGATTCATTGCTCTCGAGTGTATATTTTTTTATCATATTATAATTTTTATTAGTATAATTAAGTATACTTATATTACAAAAGTATGCTGTTTATGTATTTGTATCAGTTTATTTAATATAGCATTTATGTATTTATAGTGTGTTTACTGTTTTTGTATTGTTACCGTCCATCTTTTATTGTATACCTATTCCTCTGCGAGTGGGTTGTCTGGAAGAGATCGCACTGAGCGATAAGAACGCCCATTGTTGCACCTAGTTTTAGGCATTGTTTTTTTATTTCATTGTCTAATATTAAGTCATAAATGTGGTGTCTCAATAGAGTGTTATCTATCTATCTATCTATCTATGTAAACACAGTTTAAACAGTTTACAAAACTTAAACACATTTTAAGCTTAGTTTAAGGTGTAAATAGTAAACACCAACCGAGGAATACTTTTATTTATTTTACAATATACATTTTGTGAAAATTATAATTTTAGTGCGCGACGAACAGATTATAGCAAGGGTAGGCAAGTAATTTTGAGTGGGGTCCGGGATAGTATTGAAAATTTTTATCGATCTCCAGAAAAAAAATATAATGTATTTACTAGTAATGAGTATCAATACTAGGTACCCCAGCAATCCAACACTCTCTTGTGCCATACTACTGTGTGCAGCATAGCAACAGTTATGCGTCTACTTTAGCTAGGTAGCTCAAGGCATCTACCTACTAGTACTAAACTAACTAATCAATACTACGTGACAGAATATAAATAAAATAATATACACTGTTTTAAACTATCACGGTTGTTCATTAAAGTTATATGATTATTAACGGGATATTTACCGTGGACGTTTTACGTAAGACTGACCCAGTCTTCCCGTGAACATGGTGCATGTAACTGCGCCGAAATATCGGGAGCTCATTCCACAACCTTACCACGGTAAATATCCCGTTAATAATCATATAACTTTAGTAAAATAATATACAGCAATATACTATATTGTTGTATATCTGTCACGTAGAATCACATATATTTGGCGGTCCCAGTTCCAATCATTCCGCCTGTTTCAGGTCCGCCTGTTGCCGACCTACGGATTATAGATAACATAATAACTAAACAAAAGTATTTGGCTTATTCATCCCATACACTGAATTTTTGTACTAAGTAATAGGTTTGTTTTTATTATAATATTTTTAAAGCACTACTAAACTTACTTACTTTTTATATTCATAATAATAAATAATAAAAATCTATTTATTTATTTAAGGTTGTGTAGTGAATAAGATACAATATTAAACAGTCCTCATTTTGTGCATATGGCACGTGATCCAAGGAACAATTGATTTAATTGATTCGGAGGTCAACACATTATATACCTATTATATGCCAATTAAATAATATTACATTATAATTAGTACTCACGGGATGTACACCACGTACCATAATGTAGTTAACAACCGCGATAGTCTAAAAAAGTGTAAATAATATTATGCACCGATTGTTAATATTAATTATCTAATATTGTAAATTTAATGCTGAGATTTTGTGAATAATATTTAATATGACATTTTATTAAGTATTATTATTTAAGTTTGACATTATATGAATAATTTTATTTTTAAATTACTTTATTAGCTAAGACTTTGTTTTATTTCATTTAAGAACTAATAATATGTATAATTGCAAGTGCGTTCATACGAGTATTAATAAATAAACAAATTGTTATTTGACCTACATAATGTATCTGAATACAGATTTCTGCAATATAATTATATACAAACTGAAGCCATTCAAATTGAAATATACAATCGAAACAGGGACGATACTTCACAGGGATTCTGGAAGCAAAAAAAAATGCCTTGTGTGTTCAGAAATTGCAGAACATATACGGACGAGTGTAAAAAACAAAAATGATGTAATATTTTAATACGTAAGTATTGTTTTCTATTTTATCTATCAAAAATGAAAATCGTAATTTAATTTAACGTATTAACTCCTGCAACGTTGCCGCTTCGCCACCCACGCGAACGACACAAGTGGCGAGCGACAGAGAGAACGAGGCTGTCATTGGCGGTCAAATGGTCGGCCACAGGCGAACGTTATTAATATTATGTTGATCCCTTTCTGACAACTAAGATTCATATATCTTCGTGTGCTTTTAATCTTGTCAGTGTAGTTAATGTCGTTGTTCGAGTTGTGTAGTTTGGAAGTAGCGTACCCATGGAGCTTTATTCGCATATATCAGTACTTTTTGTTTAATTTTTTTGTTATGATTATTAGTGACCAGACAAGCAAGTCGATCGTCTGATGTTAAGTGTCACGCTTGCCGAAAAAAGTTTAGAGCCATTCAACATTCTAAACTACATTTCAATATAATCCTTTTTTTTTTTTTTTAATCTTTATTAAAGAGCTTAATCACATAAATTTATAGCGATTATGTCGCTCTAATTATGCTAGATCCAGAAACCATTACACATCATTACACTAATTAACAAAATATTATTTACTTAATTATTATCTAGTCGGACTGATCTGAAGAGAAAATTATGTTGTACAGCTTAATTAATAATTGCACTTCATTTGAATGAGGATTTGATAAAATAATATTGCAGTCAGCAAAGTCTTTTAAAATCTCAGAACACTTGGCAATGCGAAAGGCGGCGTTGCGGACACACTCCATCAAGACGTGCATTAAGTCCTCGGGAACACCGCATTGGTGACAGTTCGGTGAAGGGACTTTACCCATGAGAAAAGCAAACTTTCTAGATGGGATGTGTCCAGAACGGAGCCTCATGATCACTACTGCATCTTTTCTAGATAATTTGTGATTGTCAATCCATGGAATTCTAAGGGGTTGAGGCTGGACAGTTTTATACCAAATACCTTTTTCTCTAGAACGTAAATCAAAATATTCCTTCCACAATTTGTAACATTGCTTTTTAATCAAACAAATACAATCTGAATAATAGGGAAGTATGTTATATTCAATGCCATCAGAAATAGCTTGTCTAGCCATGAGATCTACTCGTTCATTACATTCAACACCACTGTGTGACGGAATCCACTGCAACTTAATAGATTTAGAACTAGATGTTAGCCCGGATATACAGTCCAGAACTGTATAGGCTATCGGTGTGCCTCGGAGACCCAAGGTACACCTAGTCAAATGCTGGAGCGCGCTTTTCGAATCTGTGAAAATAACAATGCTATTTTGTGGTAATGTCACCGCGTAAGAAAGTGCTTCGCATATCGCAATAAGTTCCGCTTCCATAATACATATGTCAGTATCTATTTTGAATTGCAAACCAAGGTTACACTGTGGATCAAAAAATGCTGAGCCAGTTCCCTCTCTATCTTTGGACCCATCGGTAAATAATTTATAGTACGTTCCATACTGCCGGTTAATGAAATCTAAACATGTTAACTTTAAAGTAGAAGTCTCATAATGTCGTTTAGCTCTGGACAAATTGGGAATATTTAAATTAACTATATTACTTAAATCTATGCTGCTAATCCAAGTATTCATAGCAAACATGCCTAATTGCCGACTACAATGAATACGAATGTCAGACAGGTGTTCATACATAGTTAACAATAACGGCATCTTCTTGTTACGCCAGTATCTATTATCTTTAAACTGTAGTAATTCATGGATTAAAGTAATCGTAATATTATTTTCTTGCGACTTAGCCTTTAACAAAAATTTACCTCCTAAATAAGTTCTTCGTACGTGCAATGGAGGGAGACAGAGTTCACTTTCCATTGCGTGTATGGGAGTTGTTTTAATAAATCCTCCAATCACCCTTAGCGCCTGATTTTGTAGTTTATCTAGTTTATTAATATACTTTTGACAGCTGGTGTTGTATAAAAAACTTCCATAATCAAGTCTGCTTCTTATAATAGCAATATACAATCTTCTCAAATGTTTGGGATGGATTCCCCAGCTTGAGCCCGCTAGAATTTTAAAAATATTCATAAATCTAGAAATCTTACTTAATAATTCAGCAATGTGCTTATTCCATTTTAATGAACTGTCCAGCCACATTCCCAAGTACTTCACTGAACTTACAACATCTATTATACCACCATTAATATTAAGCGATATTGGTTGTCTATTGATACCTTTCTTAAAGATACATACTTTAGTTTTAGAAAGCGAAATCTCCAAACCTAAATCAATAAGCATACTATGTATTTTGTCTAAAGCTAATTGCAATTCATTGGAGGCATCATTGACGTTTTTACTAGTTATATATAAAGCATAATCATCAGCGTACTGAGTGATTACTACATTAGGTATTTGTTTACAAATATTAAGAGTTGCAATATTGAACAATAAAGGAGACAGAGGGTCTCCTTGGGCTATCCCCTGACCTGTAGATCTGGATAAAATGATTTTATCAACTTGTACACTTAAATATCTTTCCTTCAAAAATGTCCATAAATACTTACATACTTTTGCACCAACACCTAATCGATCTAAATTTAATAATAATGCTGTAATATCTAAATTATTGTAAGCATTTTCAATGTCTATAAAGCATCCAAGAGTAATTTGATTCTTCGAAAAACCTAGCTGTATTCTAGTGGTCAAGTTACTAAGGTTATCAAGACAAGATTTGGTTTTCCTAAACCCAGTAGTCTCATCATAGAAAAAGTTGCCTTTTTCAACCAACCACTCTAACCTGTTTGTCAACATATTGTGGAAGATTTTACAGAAGCAGGACATCAGAGAAATAGGACGCAAAGCTGATATTGACGAGGGGTCACGACCTGGCTTTGGGATTGGTACGATTCTAATCTCACGCCATTGAGAAGGCACAAAACTGAGAGTATAAAATAGATTAAAAAGATTGAGTAAAATAGTGAAGGCACTATCTGGCAAATGTTTAATCATTGAGTAAGAAACATTGTCAACACCTGGAGAAGTGTCTTTATTTTTAACGCATATTTTTAGTTCACATAGCGAAAAAGGAGATTCAATTTTAATATTGTGGGATGAAAAAATAGGAAATTTCGGGCAAACAAAGTCTGGAGTTATACTGTGTAAAAGCTTACTAGCCATAGATTCGTCAACATAGCTGCTGGATGACCTGTAGCCTTTCAGCCACTTCATTCTACGCCACATCTCATGTACAGATGTAGTCTCATCAATTGAAGAACAGAAATTAGAAAATGATTTTTTTCTAGCCTTTCTAGTGAGTAATTGTGAATTTCTGATTTTGTCTTTTAACTTATCTAAATTATTAGGAGTTGGGTTCTTTCTAAATATAGTGAGAGCTAGGCGTCTTTCCGCAACTATTTTAGACAACTCAGTACTCCAATAAGGTTTGGGTGAAAAATGTTGAGAGGGGTCTTGACTAATTCTATAAAAAGGAATATGAGCGTCAGCAGCTTCATTAATTGTGCTAAGAAATAAATCGTAACTTATCTGTGGCTCATCATTAATTAAATGGAAATTAGAGAATTTAAGCTCAATATATTTACGGTATTCTTCCCAATCGGCCTTTTTGTAGTTTCTTTTCTTAATAAAATGAGGATTGTTAGTATAATAAGAAATGTGAATCTTTATAATCAAGTGGTCACTGCCCAACGACTCATTGGTGACTTTCCAATCCAAATGTAACGCTAAATCAGATGAAGCAGCAGATATATCAGGGGAAGAATCTTGTAACAGTCCATTGACATATTTAACGCGAGTAGCTCGGCCGTCATTTAACGATACAAAATTATTTTCTATCAAAGAGTCAAAAATGTTGTTACCTCTCAGATCAGTCTTACAAGACCAGCTCGGGTGATGCCCGTTAAAATCACCGAGAACTAGTGTTTTATTAGTTTGAAAGGAAAAAATCTCATCCCAATCACTCTGAGAAGTTCGTACGGTTGGTGGACAATAGATAGACATAACATAATGAATATATTTACAGTTAAAAACTTTGATACAAATTACTTCAATGCCAGAATTAGAAAATTGAACTGATACTAATTGAGACTTTATAGATTTGTGAGCAAAAATAGCGACCCCACCGTACGAATCTTCTCGATCATGACGATAAATATTGTAACCACTCAATCTACAATTTATCTCGCTATTTAACCACGTCTCACATATCGCAGCTATGTGAACCTTTTCACTACTTAACAACTGTTCAAATTCTACAAGTTTTGGCCTGACACTTTGTGAATTCCACTGGAAAATGTTTAATTTGTAATTAAAACCCATTATAGTCCGAACATACTTTTAAAAGGCAGATCCCAGATGTACTGCCCCATGGTCGATACTAACCATTCAATAGATAGTGACACTCCTTGAATTATTTTGCTCTTTAAATCTTCCTGAGAGTTAGAAAATAATGCATACAATTTAGAAATCAACTGCCTAAAATTCAAATTAGATTTATATTTCTCTCTTCTCTCTTTTCTCTCATTTAATAAGTGTATCTCACTTTCAGGCTCATTAACAACGTCATTCATCATCGCTTCTGATTCTGAAGATATATCCCAGTTGAACACTTCATCTTCGTTTAGTTTCTTTTTCTTAATTTTCTTCTTCTTTTTCGATTTTTCCTGTAAAGGATGGGAAACATCCATTGGGCACGGCTGTGAAGATGATGGCGCTTGAGGATCGTGGGCTTGGGCTTTATCAAAGCGCGGCGCGGGAGCTGTCCTGGCAACGCTTGCATAGGATATCACGTTTTGTGAATGTCTAGGCTCAGGTACGGACTCAGGCAGCTTGCACGGGGGTTCATTTAAAGTTAGAGGAGGCTGTTCTACACACGTTGTAGGGGGATCAGGGGGAACATACATTTGTACAGCCTTTCTGTAAGAGCAATTAAACTCAGCCATCAAATCCCGAAGGCGCTTCTCTTTTTTAAAAGCAGGGCATGATCTATCCAGCGATATATGATTCCCAGTACAATTAATACACTTAAAAACTGTGGCCTCACAGTTAATATGACCTTTGCCACACTTGGGACACACAACCTTTTTTGTGGGGCAAACACGCAGGGAGTGCCCGAATCTCCAGCACCTCGAACATTGGGTGACCGGAAATACATACGGATCAACATTAATCTTCATACCGTAAATATATACCCACGCTGGTAAAGAGGGGCCCCTGAAGCCTAGACGCACCGATTCACTTTCTTCCCATCCAGTACTATCCTTATTTCGGCGTTTTAGGCGCTTTACAGCAATTAGGTCAAAAGTGCTTGAGATTACGTCTAACATATCTTTCTCACTCAAATCCAATTCTACGTCCTTAATAACACCATAAGAAATAACAACCTCCATTGGTTTCTGACACCTCCACCCTAAATCTTGCAAAGGTTTACAATTAATTAGTTGTTCAGCGCTGTCTGCACATTCAAACTGTATAAACACTTTATAAGAATTTATATATTTTACACGGCAAACATTCATAATATTATTCGACTTCAATAATTTTGCAAGTTCAAACTGTTTAGGCAACTTCTCGGAACTACTAATGTATAGATCAACTTTCTGCGCCACTCTCTTTCCATTTCTTCCAACCATTATCCACCTTTCTTCTTCATTCATCTCGCGGGGTCTCTTACTACGAACAGCAATAGGCCTAGTTTCTTCGAGAATCATTTCCTCAGGTTGAGTGGTATTCTCTTGTAAACAAGTTTCCGCCTCCTCAATATTACTGCATTCAATTAAAACATTATTCAACGCATCTTCTTCCTGAATCAAATCTTGCTCCATATTAAATAAAAGCCGCGGCACAGCGCGTGCCAGTAGGTACGCGACGATAAGAACGCGCGGCGATTAGATCAGCACGTCTGTTTCGAACAGAGGCCGCGCAGACACTTCCCAATATAATCCTGCATGGCAATGCACACACCGGTGTGAAGTAAGCGGCTTAAAGTTATCGGTCTATTATAAACCGACCAAATAAAGATGGTCGTAATAAAACTTGAATTTTATTATTTATATTACCAGCAGATAAAACACATTGCCAAGGTTGGTAATGGTATGAACATTACCGACAAAAAAGGTTGTATGTAAAAATCCTAAAGCAGTAAGGACCTGGGAAAATTTGATTATACGAATGTCATCACTTCTACAATGTTATCGAAAAGGTATCAAAATGCAATTGGTAGCAGTTAATAGCTTAAGCGAAGACCTTTCTAACGAATTATTCAGAAATAACTAGGCCCCTTTAAAAGTGGCCGAAAACTAGAAAAATATTAGGGCGCTAAAATGGGTTCACAAATTTTACAATATTATCAAACATGTATCAAAATGCGTTTGATAGCAGTTAATAGCTTGAGCCAAGACCTTTCTAACTTATTGTTCAGAAATAACTAGGCCCCTTTAGAAGTGGCCGAAAACTAGAAAAATCTTAGAGCGCTTAAATGGGTTCACAAATTTGACAATTTTAAGGAACAGGTATCAGAATGCGATTGGTAGCAGTTATTAGCTTGAGCCAAGATCTTTCTAACTTATTGTTTAGAAATCACTAGGCCCCTTTAGAAGTGACCGAAAAGTAGAACATCTAAGGCCGCTACTATGATTTCACAAATTTTACAATGTTATCGAACAGGTATTAAAATGCGATTGGTAGCAGTTAATAGCTTAAGCCAAGACTTTCTAACGTATTATTCAGAAATCACTAGGGCCCTTTAGAGTGGCCGAAACCTAGAACAATCTTTAATTTACAATGTTAATTAATTAACATTGTAAATTTATGAAATCATATTAGCGGCCTAAGATTTTTCTAGTTTTCGGCCACTTCTAAGGGGCATAGTGATTTTTGAATAATACATTAGAAAGGTATTGGCTCAAGCTATTAACTGCTTCTAGTCGCATTTTGACACCTTTTCGATAACATTGTGAAATTTATAAAATCATATTAGCGGCCTTAGAGTATACTAGTTTTCGGCCACTTATAAAGGGGCCGAGTGATTTTTCATTAATACGTTAGAAATGTATTAACTGCTTCTAATCGCATTTTGACACCTTTTGTTAACATTGTGAAGTTTATAAAATCATATTAGCGGCCTTAGATTATACCAGTTTTTGGCGCCTTATAAAGGGGCCTAGTGATTTCTGAGTAATACGTTAGAAAGGTATTGGCTCAAGCTATTAACTGCTTCTAGTCGCATTTTGACACCTTTTCGTTAACATTGTGAAGTTTATAAAATCATATTAGCGGCCTTAGATTATACTAGTTTTCGGCTACTTATAAAGGGGCCTAGTGATTTCTGAACAATACGTTAGAAAGGTCTTGGCTAAAGCTATTAACTGCTACCAATTGCATTTTGATACCTTTTCGATAACATTGTAGAAGTGATAACATTCCTATAATCAAATTTTCCCAGGTCCTTACTGCTTTAGGATTTTTACATACAACCTTTTTTGTCGGTAATGTTCATACCATTACTAACCTTGGCAATGTGTTTTATCTGCTGTTAATATAACTAATAAAATTCAAGTTTTATTACGACCATCTTCATTTGGTCGGTTTGTAATAGGCCGCTAACTTTAGGCCGCTAACTTCACACCGGTAATACGCATTACCTGAGATATCAGTTGTTAAATCTCTTGCCCTGTAACTATTTCCATAAACCGAACCACAGTAATGTACAGTAATGTTTGCACACTACTGCTTCACGGTTGAATCCTTGTACTATTTTATTGGTTTTTTATTATTGGATCCTAGTACTACTAACTACTAATGACTTGTCTAAGTGTTATAGCTAATAAATACTTAGGGAAAATTATAATTCTATACTAATATTATAAAGAGGAAAGATTTGTTTGTTTGAATTGAATAAGTAGTATCCTAAACTAGTGGAGCAATTTGAAAAATTATTTCATCATTGGAATCCTAGATTATGAATAAGTATAGGGTATAAGTTCTGATTCATATAAATAATTTATCCATCGTAGATCATATAAATAATTTATCAATTAATTATTTCAATTTGATTTAAATTTATGTGATGAACATTGATGTTTGTTCTGTGTCTGGATGTTTCTCTATAGGCATAAGTATGTATTTACAAACAAAAAATACTATATCAGTAATCTGGCTCAAGCTTTGCTTAGTTTAGGGCCCGGTGGTGCTGTGTGAAATGTCCACATTTATTAATATTAGGTCGTCCTACCTTATGAAAATTACCATTGGGGTAAAATAGCTAGGTACCAGTTTGTATTTAATCTCCGGTTTGATAATTTAGAATTTCATTGAATAAAGTATATGCTGTACCTGTTATTTCTAGTTAGTAGGTACATGTCACAAATAAACAACCAACAATACATCTTGTCTCTTACAATTTTCTATTTGCCTGGTATTATAAGTTTAGTGTAATAGCAGCGTAGCATACACATTACATCTCAATTGTTACATACCTACAATGAAACATTTTTAGTTTTACCGCCAGCATGTCCTACTGGAAGACTTTATAATGTTTAAAATTTTATACCACTGTTTTAAATTTTATAAAGTTTAAAACAGTGGGACACATTGAGGATCTATTTCCTAATGAGTAATACTGTGATGTACATGGCTTCACTGGGTTTTTTGTTTCTGGGCTTACAAATTTGTATCTGAATTTAAATGTAATGTTTTCTATAGATTTGTAAGTTTATGTACAATTCTCATAGGTTACCATTTTCACATTTGATTTCTAACAACAATAAACATGTTCTGTCTACAATTTCATTAATCATCGGACACATTTAGATCAACATTAGACTGCAAGTAATATTTCTTATTGTCTTCTTTTCTTTTGCTTTTTCATATTCAGCATGAGGCCTGTAGAACATTATCATATTACTTATATTAAGTTTATAGGTGATGCTGTAAAGTGCAAGGCATTCTATGTGATGAACTAAGGGCTGTATTCCACTAAGATGCTCAGTTGTGGATCCTCTCTTGTGTGGAGATTGGACAGTAAATGCCGTAATTGACTCAGATCTATAATTGAGGTTGGATTCATTACTGAGCGTATTTTAGGAATACGGCCCTAACAAACAGCTTCTTTATTAATAAGATGTATTTTTCTTCTAAAACCTTGCTAATACCAGCTTGTCCAGCATCAGAATTGCGCCATGGCTTTTTACACCTAGGTAGGTACCCAGTGCCGGATTTATATTTTTTATGAGTGTAGGTCACTTTATTTGCGCCGCCCCATGTGCCTGTCTTCGATCTGAGTTCGATCCGAAATGGATGCATCTCTAGAGAGTTAAATATTCCTTGGGATGCATTTCACTATCGACGTGAACCTACTTAATGGTGGCTTGGTGGCCATATACGCTACGAGAAATCGTTACGATCAGCAGACTGTACAGTTCGAACGGTACCGATAAATCGCTATAGTGCCACCAACTTATCTGTTCAGGTGGGCAAAATTGGAACTACAGTGTACATCCATACATACCAACTAACTTTGGCGTTTATAATATTAGTAGGATTCTTTGTAGAATTTGCAAGTTAATGAGTGGCTTGAAAGACTGCCCTATGTTTTGTTTCTCTTTTTTCTTGGTGAATTTCTTAGGTTGCAATACCAAAATTCTACACTAACGACGCTCTCATCTGAACAGATAAGATGGTGGGACTGTACATGTACCTATGTGATAAAACTGTTCAGTTTCGCACGATTTTTTGAGACTGTACAGTCGAACGGAACTATACAAAAAATTCAATTGATTTATCGGAATCGGACGAACTGTGCCGACTATCGAAACGTGTATGCGCTCGTTCCGTTTTCGTGTTCAGTTATGTCGTCGATCGACATTCGGGTAGACGTGCGCACGCGACATGGCGTCTCAAACTAATCGAGAATGGCTTGAAGAATTTATTGAGTTATATCGCAGTGAACCTTGTCTCTGGAATATTAAAGGCAAAGAGTATCACAACCGTGACTTAAAACGTTCAGCATATACTAAGCTGGTTGAAAAATTGAAAACAGTAGACCCTAGGGCTGACAAAGATGCTGTTGTAAAAAAAATAAACAATATTCGCTCTACTTACAAAAAAGAGCGTAAGAAGATCGCTGATTCAAAAAAATCAGGAGCAGGAACCCAAGAAGTGTATAAACCAAAACTATAGTATTACTCTATGTTGCTGTTTTCGGATGACCAAGAAGAACCAAGACGTTCACGCTCTAATATGGACGACGAATCAACAGACAACGAGGTAAGTTACATACATACATACATATGCGTCACGCCTGTCTCCCAGAGGGTAGGCAGAGGCAGTTACTCGTAGAATAACCGCCCACATTTCGCCAAGTATGTTGACCTAACGTATTAGGTGGCGAGCCTATTGCCGCTATTTGGGTCCACTCCCATAGAGAGCGGGTTTCCTCACGATGTTTTCCTTCACCGTAAGAGCGTTGTTTGAAAATATGTACATAGAAGAACTCCATTGGTACACGGCCGTGTTGGGATTCGAACCCGGGACCTACAGATTAAGATCCCGGAGCGATTACCACTCGGCCAACAACGCTCTGAGGTAAGTTATTTGCGTGTTATTGTTAGAAATATTTTATTATTATGGTATCCCTATAATTGACACTTTATATTTTTATATATTTGTAACCTTTCGCTTTTTTGATCTGTCATCCACTCTGCTATCTGGAATTACAAGTTGCTCCTCAAGATTTATTTGATGCCGTTTTATTTGTGTTAGTCCTGAAATAATCACGACCCTTATTCGTACGCTGCTTGCTGCCATTCCTGCTAGCTTTCACAGGTCATGTACCCAGTGTGAAAAGGGTATCGTGATCACAGACCTGCGACCACGCCGCCACATTCCTAACCTCAACGACATAGCCACAATATTCACTAGTGGTGTATCATGGATAATGAGACTGCATTAGCGTCACCTAACAATGCTCGGAATGCTTCGGTAAGCAAAAAAATTATAGCTAACAATATCCAGATTGAGAAATTGGAAGCTGTTGCAAATTTTTCGACGTGGAAGTTTGCCATGCGAATGGCGTTGATCTTGGATGGTCTGTGGAACTGCATCCTTGGTCTAGACAATGACATGACTAAGGATCAGAAAGCACTAGCACGGCTTTGCTTAGCGATTAAACCGGCGCTTTATCACCATGTATATTCAGCTAAAACGGCAAAAGAGGCCTGGGATCAGCTGAGCACAATCTTTGAGGACAGAGGGCTACACAGAAGAGTAGTTCTGCTTCGACAATTGCACAGAATGGATCATTCAAACTTCAGCAGCATGACTGAATACATTAACAGCATAATGACCATTGTTCAACAATTAACAGATATAGGCAGGCATACAGAAGACGCCAAGGTGGCAGAGATCATGCTTATCGGGTTACTCCAGGAGTACGACGCATTAGTCTCTGGCCTAGAGACAGCGTGCTTAACCCAAACGCTATCCAGTGAGCTTGTCCGCACCCGTCTCCTTCAAGAGGAATTTCGTAGGTGTGCGTCCACATCTAATGATAATGTCACTGCATTGAATGTGAATGCTAAGAAAAATATAATTTGTCATTTTTGTAAGAAGCCGGGACATATTCGATCACAGTGCTATAAGCTGAAGAACAACACAAAGAAGAAGACTGAAAGCGGTGATCAGCAAACACTATTGGCTTCTGGCTTTGCAGCAACTGATGACTGGATCGTGGATTCGGGCTATTCATCGCATATAACTAACAGCAAAGAACATTTAAATAGTTTTGTGTCACAAAATAATTTAATTGCAATAGCAAATAGTAATAAAATGGTTAGCAAAGGTGTTGGAAATGTGCATTTAAATATTAATAATAGCAAATGGGAAGAGAAAGATACAATGTATTTGCCACAATTGTCTGCAAATCTGTTGTCGGTAAGCAAGATGATTGAACGAGGAATGACAGTAATTTTTAAAGAGGATGGCTGTTTTATATATAATAAATGCAAGATTGATGGCAAGCCGATTTTATCAGCAAAGTGTGAGAAAGGTATCTATAAATTATCAAGAGTATCAGCTCAGGAGTACTCTTCAGCACTCCTACATGAGGTGCAGGAGGCAGAGAGCGCAAGGACTGCTACAGGTGTATCTGAGGAAGTATGGCATAGAAGGTTAGGGCACCTTAGCTTAAAAGGCATGCAAACTTTAAGCAAATGTGTTAATCATGGTATTATGTTTCAGAAGAATAAAACAGAATCTCCATGTATAGCATGCATTGAGGGAAAGCAGACAGCTAAGGCATATCCCAAGGGTGAGGCGAGGAGAGCTAGCCAACTTCTGGATATCGTACACTCAGATGTGTGCGGGCCCATGAGAGACTGTAGCTGGAGCGGAGCGCAGTATATCCTTACTTTTACAGATGATTTCTCAAGAAAGTCATTTGGATATTTGTTGAAAAACAAACACGAGGTAATGTCTTGTTTTATTAAATTTAGGAGTCTCGTGGAGAAGCAGACGGACTTGCATATCAAGTGCCTGAGGACAGATAATGGAGGTGAGTTTTGCAGTGCTAAATTTGAACAGTACCTTACACGAGAGGGCATCATTCATCAGACGACAGTACCTTACTGTCCAGCTCAAAATGGAGTTGCAGAGCGCCTGAATCGGATCATAATGGAGAAGGCCAGGTGTATGATTAGGCAGGCAGGTCTATGTAGCCGATTCTGGGTAGAAGCAGCAATGACTGCCATGTATCTGAAAAATCGGAGCCCCACGGCTGCATTGGCGGGCCAGCTTCCTGAAGAAATCTGGACTGGACACCAAGTAAGTGTCAGACACCTTCGTGTGTTTGGTTGTGTTGCCTATTCCTTATTACCGAAGCCAACTCGATCAAAGTTAGATGCTAAATCAAAATTATGCATTTTTGTAGGGTACAGTGAAACTTCCAAGGGTTACAGGTTGATAGAGCCATCCAATCCCAGAAAAGTTATTATTTCAAGGGATGTTGAATTTTTAGAAAATAAATTCTACAAAGATTTTAATAAAATTTTATCCAATGACTCATGTCAAAAATATAATGAATTTAATTCTGAAATTGTATGCATTGACATGAAATATAATAATGAAATAAATGATAATGTAATTAGCTGTAATGATAAAAATATCTCAATGAGCAATGCCTCAGACTCTAGTCACAATGAAAATACTGTAATTGAGAATAATAATAAAGATAATTTACATTCTGATGATGTGTGTAGTGATACATTGAGTTCCAACAGTGTAGTGAACTTCAATGATTCAAGTGATAATAATGAATTTTTATCTCCCATTTCAGTTGTCTCCAAGTCTGACGAGTACTGCACTGGCAGTGACGCGAGCTTGGAAGATGGGTCTGGTACTGATGGCAGCCCAGACTATGTTCCTTCGCCTGGTGAGGTGTCCACCAATGAGGAAGTTGCAACTCATCCAGTGCCTTCTGTGACCGTTCGCAGCAATCCTGTACGCAGTACGCGAGGTATTCCACCACAGCGGTATGTTTGTGACTATGACATTTCTATGATGTCATTAGGGCATTTTGAACAATGTTCTATTTTTGAGCCACAAACATATGAGGAAGCAATGTCTTCAGACGATTATTCTAAGTGGAAGGAAGCCATGGACAAAGAGTATAGCTCGATGTTAAATAACAATGTTTGGCAGCTAGTTGATAGGCCTTCTAACACTATTAGAATTAAATGTAAATGGATTTATAAGATAAAAAGTGACGCAAATGGAAAGCCAGATAGACATAAAGCTCGATTAGTCGCGCGTGGGTTTACACAGAAGAAGAGGATTGATTACAGTGAAACATTCTCCCCTGTAGTGCGTACCTTACGAATCCTGTTTGCAATTGCTAATCATTATGATCTCACTGTGGAGCACATAGATGTCACTACCGCGTTTTTAAATGGTGACCTTAATGAATGTATATACATGGAGCAACCAGTAGGCTTTATAGAAAATGAAAATAAAGTGTGCAAATTGAATAAAAGTATATATGGGTTAAAACAAGCGAGCAGAATGTGGAATGAGAAAATTAACATATTTCTTAGTATGCATGGTTATAAACAAAGTAAATGCGAGCCTTGTGTGTATTTTAAGAGGAATGAAAGTGAATTTACAATTGTGGCATTGTATGTTGATGACTTTTATGTATTTTCAAATTGTAAAAATATGAAATTTTATAATTTATTGAACAAGGAATTTGATGTAACACATTTAGGTTTGCTCAAAAATTGCTTAGGCATGAATGCAACTAGAACTGAAGATATAATAATTTTAGATCAGTCAAATTATATTAAAAAAAAATTGTTATTACGTTTTGGAATGTCACAGTGTAAATCTATATCAACCCCTATTGCTCTGAATTGTAAATTTAACTCAGATTCAGAGACCTGCCTTGATGATGATGTATATCAATTTAGGCAGCTTGTAGGATCTTTGAATTATTTATCGGTATGCACTAGGCCCGATATTTCATTTGCCTGCAGCCAACTAAGTAAGTTTATTTCAAAATTCAATAAGAATCATTGGATGGCTGCAAAGCGAGTACTAAGCTATTTGGCTGGTACAATTTACTATGGATTATATTTTCACAAAAGTGATAGTTTAAATATAGTGGCTTATGCAGACGCTGATTGGGCCAACGATCCTCATGATCGAAGGTCTTATACGGGGTTTCTTGTGAAGTTGGGAAATAACACTGTAACTTGGGAAGCAAGGAAACAGCGTTGTGTCGCACTGTCCAGCACTGAGGCAGAATATCTTGCCATGACGGATGTGTGCAAAGAGTTATGTTTCATTATGAACTTTTTGTCGGAAATTGATGGAATGCAAGTTGATATATGAGTGTATATAATTATAATCAAAGCGCACAAAGTTGTTACAATCAAAAGAATATCACATAAGAGAACCAAACATATCGATTTGCGTTATCATTTTATTAAGGATTTGGTACAGAAACATTACATTATTGTTAGATATTTGCCTACCCAAAGTATGCCTGCAGATGTATTGACTAAACCCTTAGCCTCTGCAAAGCATTATAGTTTCATTAAAGATATGAATGTAAAGGTCATATAGGTTTAAAATTAAGAAAAGAAATATTGTTTGTTTGCATCGTGAATTAAAATAACCTTTTATGATGTTGATTATATTGCATATTATTATAACTTTGCATTGTTTTGAGAATGTCTTATTTTGTTTGAATTGCATTGTTTGTTGAATATTTTTTTTTTGTTTGTGCATTGTGCTATTATTTTAGTCTTGTGCATGTTGTAAAAATAACAGTATCTTTATAAAATTATAGGAATTAGGGGAAGTGTTAGAAATATTTTATTATTATGGTATCCCTATAAGTGACACTTTATATTTTTATATATTATTCAGCTTTTTTGATCTGTCATCCACTCTGCTATCTGGAATTTTAAGTTGCTCCTCAAGATTTATTTGATGCCGTTTTATTTGTGTAAGTCCTGAAATAATCACGACCCTTATTCGTACGCTGCCTGCTGCCATTCCTGCTAGCTTTCACAGTTATTATACTGTGGTGCTAGCAAAGTAGAATAGCACTAATATGGTTAAGTGAATAATGTGAATATGATAAGTAAATCCGGCCATATTGAGAATGCTCCATAGTTATTTATATTATTACATGAATAAATAATAAATAAAAGTAAATAACTTTTTTATCAAATCGTTTATTCTCAAAGAGTTAACATATAAAATTATTTTGCCACGGAACGCTGCCTTCGCTTGCAAAATATTCCATGTACTCTTCTCTGACTTTTTTTGCGGCAATCGAAGTATTACCAAGATTTCTTCGTTGCAAATTAACTATCGCTGAATTCATTGTATCATATCCTTGGGTTATTGACCCTTCATCAACATTTTCTACGTCGAAGCATTCTTGTTGACAGTAAGAACTTCCTGAAGTCTTCATTAAATAATTATGTAAAGCACAACTGGCCATCACGACAGACTCTATTCTTTTCGGATCAATACAAATTTTTGTGTGAAAAATTCTAAATCGAGATGCCAAGATCCCAAACGCATTTTCGACAATGCGCCTTGCTCGTGATACGCGGTAATTTAGAATTCTGGTTTTATTTGTGGTCAAGTCTGCTTGTCTAAATGGCTTAATTAAATCTGTTCTAAGTGGAAACGCATCGTCAGCCACAAACACATAAGGCAACTTTCTAGTGCTATTTGCGACAACTGTGTCGGTTGGAATACACAACTGATTATTATCAAGTTTTTCAAAAAACTTAGTGTTGTGAGTACGCTACCATCTGAAATTCTTCCATTTGTTCCAAAATCACATAAAAGAAATCGATAATTTCCATCAACGATGGCCAATAACACCATGCTATGATGGTTTTTATAGTTGAAATACTCTGAGCCACATCCATCAGGAAGAAAAATTGCTATATGCTTTCCATCCATCGCGCCTAGACAGTGCGGAAAGTTCCATCTCTTTTCGAACACTTCGGCCACATCCTTCCAATCTTCTTCCGAGCGTGGGAACTGTAAAAATATTAATTGTTTCAGGAAATTGAAAGTGAAGCATCTCCAGCCGCCCAGTCAACTCCACAGTCACCTCCAGCCACGCAGTCAAATCCACAGTCACCTCCAGCCACACAAACAACTTCACAGTCAACTCCCGATACTCGTTCAATTACAAACACATTGTTTAAGAGAAGTCGGCCAAAAAGGAATGCAAATGAAAACCTAACTACTGAAGTTTTACAGTCTGTTCAAAACCATTTCAAAAGCCCTGCAATTACTAATGATCGATTTGATATTTATGGAGCAAATGTCGCAGCTAAGCTGAGAGACCTTACAAAACATCAACGTATTTTGGCCGAAAAAATATTTAACGAAACATTATTTCTGGCAGAGATGGAAAATTTTACTATTTCACACCAAGTGATGGATTCAACCAGTGTGCGTTTTAATAATTATGGTTACAACATTCCCAGCCCCGTTGCACATACTCCCAGCCCTGTTGGAAACAATCCTAGCCCAGTACCTTATCAGATATCAAATTATGATTACCAAACGCATCCAGGCTCCCAGTCAATTCTCCAAACCCCAATAATGCAAACTTCTCAACAAGATCAGTCCCAACAAATGCAAAATACAGCGGCTACTTTTTTGTCTAATTTTACTTAATGTTAAACCATCATTATAAGTAGGTACAAATTAATAAACATTACATTCTAAGTAATTAGTACTTTTTTATTTCTTACCTTAAAATAGTCTTTGCGGAGAACCTTATATATTGCTTCACAGGTTTCCGGTATTATGCGACCCAAGGCTTCAGATGAAATGATGCTAGAGAATATCAAATCTTCATAATTTCTTCCTGTTGATAAAAACCTCAAAGTAGCTACAAGCCTGTCGTGGGGTGGAATAGCATTTCTCATAATAGTGTCTTGCTTCTCGATAATTGGTGCTACTAAATTCAGTAGATGTAAGTACGTATCGTGATCCATTCTTAGAAAATTATGCCAGTCTTTTGGAAAAAGCTTTAATTCCGCCAACAAATTCACATGAGAATGAACTCTTCTTTTCATTAGCCATTCTTTACACCAGATGCTACGATTTTTCCGCTTCACTTTTTTTTCCTTCAGGGCGAATATTAATCCACTAATTGCTAAACCGTCGTCCGTCGAAGCCATCACTGACACGTGTGCCTCGGCGCCGCTTTGTACCGTCTGATCGCAACGATTTCTCGTAGCGTGTATAGCTTGTATGCCAGCTACGATAAACTGCACCGTTCGAACTGTACAGTCTGATCGTAACGATTTCTCGTAGATTATATGGCCACCATAAGACTCCACACACAAGCATATTTAGCTTAGTTGGCGGTGTTAATAAGATTACTAGTAATATGCAACCCAGATTGCTAGTAATCTTAAAAAAACTTAGACAAAAAAAAGAAATTTGTAGTAAGGAAGGCACTTGTTGCATATTGGTAGTTATCGTATAGACAACAACTAAATATTTTATAATGTACTATGTAGGTAGACGCCACACAAATGTATTCATGCTGGCAGTCTCGAAATACACTCCTAAGAGAAACACGTCTTTCATATAGCAGTGGCGACGAGGATAAATGGAATAATTCAGTGCATTTTTACTATCGGTAACAATGTCTATCGGACAAGTTCGTGAATTTAACTTAAAAACCGGGAACTGGTCATCTTATATCGAACGGATGGAAATGTATTTCGTTGCGAACAAAATAAATGAAGAAGTAAAGCTACCTACACTTATTTCACTAATGGGTGAAGAAACATACGAATTGTTATCCAGTCTAGCAAGCCCGAAAAAACCATCGGCCTTGAAATATCAGGAAGCTGTAAGTCTACTGCAAAATCATTTACAACCAAAGCCCTCGGAGATGGCGGAACGATACAGGTTCAGACAACGAAGGCAGTTAGCGGGAGAATCCATCGCCGAATACGTCGCGGAACTGAAAAAGTTATCAAGATATTGTAATTTCCAATCAGTGTTAGAGGATAACTTGCGAGATCAATTTGTGTGTGGGTTAAAAAGCGAATTCACGAGACAAAGATTGTTTGCAGAGGAGAACTTAAATTATGCAAAAGCTGTTATTTTGGCCACTACCCTCGAGTCGGCAGAAAGAGACTCCTGTGCTGTCGAGCGGAACAATGAGTTTTCGGAGTTGGCCAATAGCGTAAATAAACTGCAAATAAGCAGATGCTCAGTTTGTGGAGACGATAAACATAAAAAATGGGACTGTAGATATAAAGAGTTTCAGTGCAGTTACTGTAAACAAACAGGTCACCTAAGAAGGATGTGTCGTAAAAGGTTAATAGCAGATGGTTCCCAACATACAAGACAAACCGCGGGATCGGCGGCAACGGACGGTTATTATGGTGTGGAACAATCATCGCGCGGAAGCGGCGCAATGGGCAGCAGGGGCCGGTCGGGCCGTGGTCGGCGCGGAGGGCGCTCACGTGGCCAGTTGCCTCGCGCATACTGGGTGCAGGAGACTACTGATGTCGGGACGTATGACATGCATAGCAGCGGCCTACAAAAGTCAGACTCACCGGCTACAGAAGTGTCGAACACGAGTGAGGATCACGACGTCGAGTATGTGGAAGGGTATGAGGAAGAGTTTGAAGAACCAATGTATCAAATGTCGTTAGCAAAATATAAACCGGTGCGTATAATATTGTCAGTAAATAACACACAGTTGGACATGGAAATTGATACTGGAGCGCCATTGTCGTGTATTAGTAAAAGTACTTACAATAGATATTTTAATAACCTTGTCATAAAACCTTGTCAGATAAATTTAAGCTTCTATGATGGTTCCATTGTTAAACCGATAGGGTATATACAAACTGAAGTTAAATATAATAGTTTAAAAAAAGTATTGGATTTGTACATTTTTGATAACGGAACGACTAATTTAATGGGACGACAATGGTTAGCAGAGTTAAGTGTGGATATCCCAAAACTTAGTGTGAATTGTATGGGCAATGATAATAATTATAAAAATAAAGAATTGGTAAATTCTGTAATTTCCAGACATAAACCCCTATTTGATGGCACATTGGGTCGGTACAATGGTGGAACGGTGAGCCTGAGCGTGCGGGAGGGCGCGCAGCCGGTGTTCTGTCGGGCGCGGCCACTGCCGTACGCATTACGCGAGCGCGTCGATGCCGAGCTGGACAACATGCTACGCGCCGGTGTCATCGAGCCTGTGGACCGCTCCGACTGGGCCACTCCTTTGGTAATAGCGAGAAAGGCGGACGGTGGCATCAGAATTTGTGCCGACTATAAGGTAACACTCAATCGTGTTTTGAAGGTTGACAGATACCCGGTTCCAAAGGTAGACGATTTATTTAGTAAGCTTTCAGGTCAAGTATGGTTCACAAAGTTAGATTTATCCCAAGCATATAACCAATTAGAGCTCGATATGCTATCTAGCGAGTACACAGTAATAAATACTCACCGCGGATTATTTAAATATAAACGTCTAGTATATGGGCTTTCATGTAGTCCAGGTATTTTTCAAAAATTCATGTCAAATCTCTTGAAAGACGTACCGAACACGCTAGTATTTTATGATGATATTTTAATAAAAAATAATAATTTAAAAAGTCATTTAGAAACAATAGATAAGGTATTACATATCTTAGAAAAAAACGGATTAAAAATTCGGCGCGATAAGTGTGAATTCCTATCAAACGAAGTTAAATATTTGGGATTCATTATAAGTAAAGATGGTGTACGAGTAGATAAACGTAAAATAGAACCTATTATCTCAATGCCGCACCCTACTAATGTTACAGAACTGAAATCGTTTTTAGGCATGGTAAATTTCTACGGTAAATTTGTTAAAAATATGAGTACATATTTAAGCCCATTGTATGAACTACTTAAAAAGGGCACACACTTTTCTTGGAGAAGGCATCACGATATAGCTTTTGTACGCATAAAGAAAATGTTATGTAGCACAGAAGTACTGGCACATTATGACATGGGTTTGGAAACTGTGGTTACATGCGACGCGAGTGCGCACGGTGTCGGCGCCATCCTGGCGCAGCGCGGGCGCGACGGCAGAGAGCGGGTGGTCGCGTACGCGTCAAGGGCTCTCACCTCCACTGAGAGACATTACAGTCAGATACATAAAGAAGCGTTAGCTATTGTTTTCGCCGTAGATAAATTTCATCAATATCTTTACGGCCGACATTTTATACTTCGGACTGACCATAAACCATTAGTTAGTATTTTTGGCCCCAACACTGGAATTCCGTGTACGGCAGCGAGCCGATTACAACGCTGGGCAATCAAATTAACGGCCTATGACTTTAATATCGAATATGTAAAAACTGATGAAAATTTAGCAGATGTACTCTCGCGTTTAATAAAAACGCATAAAGAAACTACAGCGAACGAAGAAGAGTTACCCGAACAGACATACTTACACTTTGCGGCGGAAGCCCTTCTATTAGACTGTAATAATATAAAACGGGAGACAAATAAAGATCCCTTGCTAAGTCGCGTTATGAGTTTTATTCAGGACGGATGGCCAGCAGAAGTGGAAATAAAAGAATTGAAACCATATTTTAATCGTAAGAATGAATTGTACATCGAACTAGGCTGTATTTTATGGGGACATAGGGTAGTGATACCTACCGCGTGTAGAAAGCGCGTCCTTAACGAGCTGCATGATTCCCACATGGGGATAGTAAAGACAAAGGCTCTGGCGCGGAGCTACGTGTGGTGGCCAGGGCTGGACGAGGCCGTGGAGGCGGTCTGCCAAGCGTGTCCTGTGTGGGCCGCGGTCGCCGATGCACCTCCCCACCACGTACCCCACTCGTGGCCCTACCCTTACCGACCATGGTCACGGCTGCATTTAGATTTCTTAGGACCAATTGCGGGATTAAACTATTTAATTATCGTTGACTCTTGTTCTAAGTGGATAGAAGCCATAAACATGAGACGCACAACCTCTCGAGCCGTTATAGCCGTATTGAGAAATATTTTTTCGAGTTTTGGCCTCCCAAGACAAATCGTAAGCGACAACGGTACTATGTTTTCCAGCGAAGAGTTCAAAGTATTTCTGAACCATAATGGAATCGAGCAGATTTTTTCGGCACCATATCATCCTGCTTCTAATGGAGCTGCGGAAAGTGCAGTAAAGATTTGTAAGCGAGTTATTAAAAAATCTTTAATGCAAAAATTAGACCCAGATACGGCTCTGTGTAGATTTTTGCTAGCGTACAGAAACACCGATCATTATACGACTGGAGAAAGTCCAGCGAAAATCCTACAAGGAAGACGCTTGCGTATGCGGTTAGATCTGCTGAAACCGGATCGCGAAGCACGCGTCCAAGCGCGACAGGCTCGCAGCGAGGAGGCAGCGGGCGGCGCGTGCCGTCAGCTGGAGCCGAGCGAGCGAGTATGGTATCGAGATTACAGAGGGCCGAATAAATGGGTCGCGGGACGAGTAGAAAGGAAGCTAGGTAACACAGATTACACGGTTAGGTCTGAATTTGGAACCGAGGTACATAGGCATGTCGATCAATTAAAGCATAGATATGAGTTACCTACTATAGCGGAACATGCACCTATTAATAGTAGTAACCGTCACTCCCGTAGTTCACTGGTATGCCCAGTTAGTGAGGAGAGGTCAAGCGGGGCGGCCGACGGGAGACCGGCGCCGGAGGTAACTGTTACCACAGCGTTAAAGCCGGAATTAACACACAAAGACTCACGGTGTTCCAGCTTATTGTCCCCTCCTAATGCGCCAAATAATGAATCGGAAACAATACCTCGTACAGAACATACACCTAAGAGAAGACGTCAAGTTCCACAGCGTTACGGTATAGAGGAACTATGAATTATGTAAAGTACCTATTCCTGCGGATTTTATCTAGGTACCATAATTAATTAAGTGTAAATCATGTATTATTCAGTATACTTACAAACGGTTAGTTTATATAGGTATATATTGTAGTTAGTCATCTAATTATTAATTCGTAAATATTCTTATAAACAAGTTGTTGTAAGTAATTATAGTTTGTATTTAGGGTGGAGGTGTTGCATATTGGTAGTTATCGTATAGACAACAACTAAATATTTTATAATGTACTATGTAGGTAGACGCCACACAAATGTATTCATGCTGGCAGTCTCGAAATACACTCCTAAGAGAAACACGTCTTTCATATAGCAGGAAGGCACTAAAGTTAAATAAACGAATTAGCCCAGACGAATTAGCGCAACAAAAGGGCATCCCTGGAAAAAAATTAAGTAGCAATTTTCCTTTAGAATTCGTTAGGAAGGTCACTGGCAGTCTAAATTTTGTTTTACATGGTAATCGATCCGTTGCATCATCCGCCATCTTGATTTTAAGGGTACATTATTGTATACTGAATAACTTGTTTTTTTCAATTTCACACGAAAAATAGTTACACAAAAGTTGTTATGAATTTAATTTCCTACAATTTAGATTCTTATCAAAATTTTTTCTAAGATCGCTGTTATCCGAATTATAACCGAAAAAGGGGGCGAATTATTCTTTGATTAACAACTCGTTAATTTTCAATATTACATGAAAAATTGCTATGGACAAAGTTGTTGAATTGTTTAGATAATAGATGATAGAATGATGAAGAATAAGACGATGAATGATAGAGTGTGAATTAAGTTTTCTTTAATTTTGGTACCTATTTATAAATTTATTCGTCGAATCGAAATTTTTCGATATACCGAGATACCCGAAAAGATGTGGGGATTAAATCTTATCATTGCATTATTACGTTTATTTTTAATTTTACATGGAAAATAGTTACTACCTAATTACCAAAGTTGTTTGAAATTTAATTTCCTACAATTTTGGTTCCCATATATTTTTTGGTAAGATCGATATTTTTCGATTTATACCTAAGCAACGGTGAGGGTTAAATCTTATCATGATATTACAACTTTTGTTGTAAATTTTACGCGAAACATGGTTACAACAAAGTTGTTTAAAATATAATTTCCATCAAAATTGTAGAAAACTGAATTCTAAACAATTTGTATGTAACAATTTTTCATGTAAAATTTCAAATAAACGAGTTGGTTATCAAACAAAAATTCGCCCCCTATTTTGGTTTTAAATCGGAAAATACCGATCTTAGAAAAAAATTGTGAGAATCTAAATTTTAGGAAATTCAACTTTTTTCTACTTTTGTAAATAAATTTTCGTGTGAAATTAAAAATAAACGGGTTATTCAATAAACTAAAATTGACCCTTAAAATCAAGATGGCGGATGACGCAACGGTTCGATTACCATGCAAAACAAAAATTGGACTGCCAGTGACATTCCCTTATAAACCACTCACGCAGTAATAAAGATATAAGATAAAATAGGTACCTACAATAACAGTAGGTACTTGGATTCATAATTTTCGATAGGGATGATTTTCTATAGGGATTTAACGTATTAGTATAAAAAAACCATGAGAAAACCAGTGAACTTGTTTGACTTTTATTCTCTGAAATCGAGTGAGTGCGTCCTCTGAAACTCTCCGCCCCTAGGACGCCGCCGCCCCTAGGCCGCGGCCTATACGGCCTATTGACAAATCCAGGACTGCACCTACCTGTGATGAAAATACAAGCAGGCTGAATTTACATTTGTTGTTGTTGTTTCTATTCAACAACTGGCGAACATGAACTTCTACAGCACTACTATGTTGATTGATGATGTTCTTAAAGTTAACTTTAAGAACAACATACTGATTAACTTACTTAATAGCAGAGAGTTGAAATACAAAAAAATCTTAGCTTAATAGGCTGAAAATTGCTGAAAAGTGAAAACTGAAAATCCTGTAATCAAAATGTCAATTTAAACAAAAAAAATTGAAGTAAACAAAACAGATAAAATAACACCTCTCTGAGCTGTGGAGACTAAACTAGGGCTACGTTCCGGGAAGGACCAAAATCACTCGCGGCGTTCGCACACCCATTCCCTTAAAAGCCCACGGTCATCGTGAGCGAAATCGATACGTCATCGATGATGATCGATGACGTCACCGAAAACGCTGACAACGCTCGCAGATCGTTGCCGCGCTTTTCGTGACCGCGTAACCGTCCCGCTTGGGTTGAACATTGCATGCATTCATTCTAACCAGAACGCTAAACCGGGGCGCGACAGTTGTGAGCGTTGACGGCGCTTCCCGGAACGTAGCCTAAGTAGGTAATACCATAAATCTTGATTCATTGATTGCATGTTGTTCTACTCTACTTGCGCAAAGTAAACGAGGCTTCAATTTGACATTAATTTTGACAGTGTACATGGATTCCGGGCTGTACATTCCTGGCTGTGCATTGTCATCCCGTACCGTTTTTGTTCAGGCTGGATTGTACGACCCGTATTGTACAGCTTTCCATGTACATGGCCTCGGAATATCTGGCTGTGCAATACGGGACGTACAATACGGGTCGTACATTATTTGGCCGTGCAATACTGGCTGTACAATAGTGACTCATTGCCTCCCACAGTCTGTGATTTTACACACCGTCTTTCTTGGATTTTTAATCCATTAGCGATCAACAAAAGCTAAAGTTTTCTTTGAATAAAAAGAATATATTCAAAATGGTAAGAAGATATTTGTAATTTACAAGTGGCACAATCACAAGTATGGTGAGATTGATTATGAGAAGAGATGTATCCCGAGATAATCCACAAAATCGAAACCGGTGTCTGAGCACTTTGTATGCACGTGTGTTGTGATATTTGACTTGATTTATTTTTCAGGTGTCGTTAAATCCCATTAGAATTCTGAAGAATGATGCCGAAGAAGAGAAAGCCGAAGTGGCTCGTATGTCGAGTTTTATCGGTGCCATAGCCATTGGCGATTTGGTGAAAAGCACCTTGGGTCCTAAAGGCATGGACAAAATGTTGGTTTCTATGGGCAGAAACTCTGGTCAGGTGAGATAACGAGCTCGTCGGTTTTTAAATGTCACACTATGATTTTAAGGTTTTGACTGTACTGTATTAACCTCTTCAAATTAGATTCATGAATACCTATGTTTTGTTCAATTTTCAATACTTTGAGTATTTAATTACATAATAATTAATGAATAAATACTTAATACAAATATAAGACAATATTCTCACAAGGTCTTTAGATCCCAAATTAGGCAGAGGCTGTACTATGGTAACCTGATGACTGATATATACATACATATGTACACTCACTCATACACAGGTCAAACAGACATATTCATGCACACATATTTGACCTGTCCAGGGATCATACTTGAGATCATTGGTTCAGAAGGCAAATTTGCTATTAACTGCATGAACTGGCCAGGCCAGTATAAACGAAGAATTGTGTCTCTTGTTTCTATATTTTTATTTAAACATTGTCTTAGGTTACAGTAACAAATGATGGTGCTACAATTCTCAAGTCTGTGGGAGTTGACAATCCTGCTGCGAAAATCTTGGTAGATATGTCTAAAGTACAAGATGACGAAGTAGGTGATGGTACAACATCGGTCACAGTTTTGGGTAAGTTATGATATCACAAACAACTCTTATGTCTTAAATATCCTAACCTTCCAGGTTGAATGACAGCTGATCAGCCAGATGCCTATGGGGCTGATCAACTGTTTAAGCATATTCGGAATCCAGATGAGTCCAGTCCACAATGAAGTTTAGGCCTTTGCTCAGCTTACAATCACCTGTGATGATCTGCATAGCTACTAAACTAGGTGGCAGGTCTCTTAGCCATGGCACTGTCTTGCTTGGTACCGACACAGTGCTGCAGCAAGAGTTACCAACTTATTTTGTAGGGTGTGTAAGGCACTATAACAAGTGAAATCACTGGACATATGAAACTCAAGCCAATCCTAAGAGATTAATGAATGAATCTGCAATCAAATAAATAATAAAAATGATGTAGGTATGTGACAATGTATGCTGTAGAAAGAGCTCAGTGCATTGCAAGTATCATGAGGAGAAATGGTGATTACCATAATCAATCACTGCTGCTGGATAATACATTTATTAAACTGATAATTATAAAGGGAAATATACACATAATGCAAAATTACTATAAGTAATTGATTGGTATTTTTTAAATGCACTAGGTAATACTTTATTCAACTAATTGTTATCCCTTATAATTATAATTGTGTATCACAACTCAGCCTGATTTATTATCTATACCATAGACTTACATAACAAAATGAATGCATAAATGTCTCTTAGTACTGCTAGACTACCAGAAGTAGTTTTCTTGTTGGTTAAGGCAACTTTTACTAATATCAAATTAAAAAAAAAAACATTGGTGATCTCCATCTCTGCTTATAAACCACCAAAATTTTGTAGTGCATGAATTGACAAGTGTGGATCAAACATGTGATAACTATAGGTTACTGTTACAAAGTTCTGTGGTACTCTGCCCACAGAACTTTGTAAAACAGTAACCATACATAATAAAGATAACAAAATATACAGGACAGGTAGCAAACTTCAGCAACAATGCACACACTGCTAAATCTCACAACAGAAGAAGACAGACTGCAGTGAAAAAGTATAAAAATAAGTTAATTATTTATATATTTATATAGACCTTTAAACTGATGCATGTTTATAATTTCCAAGCACTAACTCTCTCTTGTTAAATAACAATGTTTTTTACTCTTCTTCAGCCGCAGAACTACTTCGAGAGGCTGAAAAGTTAGTGGAACAGAAACTGCATCCTCAAACAATCATTGCTGGTTGGCGTATTGCCGCAGATGCAGCTAAACAAGCATTAGCTGAAGCCAGCTTTGACCATGATAAGAATTTCAATGAGGCTGCACTCCGAGCTGACCTGGAAAACATTGCCCGAACCACATTGAGTTCTAAAATCCTTTCTAATCACAAAGAGTAAGTCATTACTTATTTGTAAATTGCATGCATACTTGGAGCGCACTAAAAGTTTCCAGAATCAATAATAAGAAAATACTATTAATAGTCAAAAATGAATTGATTGTTTCTCAAAATATTCTCCCTTTATTTTTTTTTAAAGCATTTTTTCATATGATTGAAACAATTTTTAAAACATTTGTGCCACTCCTCCATGGTGATGTGTGGTGCAAGATTACATATTAAGATACGGCGCACAGCATCAATGTTCTTGTTATTCACAGCGGTGCACGGGCGACCTTCACGAATTTCATCATGGAGATTGACACAACCGCATTTGCATTTTTGCACCATGCAAGACGACATATATGGTCGTCTTGCATGGTGCTTCTTCGGCAAAAGCACATTTAAGCCGAATGAGACTCTGCTGAGCTGTCAAATTACACTTAAAATCGTAAAAAATCATGCAACGAAAATTTTCCTGAGTTAAATTTGATTTAAATCCATTTTATTGTAATCATGCAATTTTGAAAATGACACCACAATATGAAAACAATTGACAATCAGATGAAACAAATTTTATTCCACAGTTAAAAAGTTCCATTTTCAAATGCAGTAATAATATTATTTATGTACCTAAGTGGCTAATTCCAGAACTTTTAATGTGACCTACGTAATTGATGTCACAACTGTATGTGCGTGAGACGAGACATGACTTATCATAGTTACTCTTGGAACATTTAATTTGCTAGTTCATTTTAAATAAAAATTCATACCTACATTCCTGTTGTATCCTACTTTTTCTTTCATGTGTTTGAATGGCTAACATTTTTTTTACACCTGTCTCATTGTTATGTGTAATTTCTTAATTGTAATATGTATGTTTTCAGGCATTTTACGAAGCTGGCTGTAGATGCAGTGCTTCGTCTGAAAGGTTCTGGTAATTTGAAGGCTATACAGATTATCAAGATCTCTGGTGGTCTCTTAGAAGAATCATTCTTGGATGAAGGTTTCCTTCTTAACAAAAAGGTAACTTGTGTTATTTATTTTTGGCCAAACTACCTCTTCCAAAATTAATATACCAGATACACACACGAAAAAAGAAATACCGTCACTCTAGTTAAAAGTGAAGCACTGTAAGCATGCTGTTTTTGAGGCGTTGCACCATGCTCGGGGTGTTACAGGGCAAGTAATTTCACTTGATACAGTGGCATACACACTACTGTGTACAGCAATGCGGTGGTACCAACTAGACCTGTGGCGATCATGATCCGAATCACTGATTTGTGTGATCGGTGCGACCTTCCTCACGAGTTACAAGCGCGGGAAAACAAACTATCTAAATCATCACATGGTGCATCGCTCCGATCATTTACTGCAACTGGGAGAAAAAAGGAGATAACACATTTATGATTTTATACATGGGTACTTCTTACAGTCTTCTTAAGAAGACAGGAGGCATCAAATAAGCAATGAAAAAGTTAAAGGAAAAAATAGAATGGATACCTAGTATAACAAATAAAACCCGTAAACAAGAAACTAGACCCCCCGAAATTATGACAATAGCCACTGAATTTTTCCAAGACTTGTATGAAAATAAAAACACTTGCCAACCAATAGACCTGACAGGCGGAGATGATGTACCAGCTATAATTACTGCAGAGGTCGATAAAGCTATAACAACTCAGAAGAAAGATAAAGCTCCAGGCTCAGACGGCATTAGCAATGAGTTTCTTATTGAAAACAAAAACTATCTTATTCCAATTCTTACTTACCTCTTTAATGACGTATTATGCAATGAGGAAATACCCCACCAATGGACAACATCAACAATAATACTGCTACATAAAAAAGGAGACAAAAATAACATAAACAACTATAGACCTATCAGCTTAATGTCAAATATCTACAAGGTTTTTTCCAAAGTAATACTCAATAGAATAACAAAAACCCTGGATGAGAATCAACCGAGAGAACAAGCGGGATTCATGTGTGGATACTCGACTCTAGATCACATACACGTAGTGAAACAACTATTTGAAAAAGGTAAAGAATTTAATATAACCTTTTATTGCTGCTTTGTAGATTACAGTAAAGCATTCGACTCATTGGAACATGAATGCATCTGGGGAGTGCTGAAAAACCAAGGTATAGAAAATAAATACACCAGAATACTAAAAAACATCTACAAAAACAGCAGAGCCAAAATCAAACTAGAAAAGGAAGGTAAGGAAATAAAAATAAAAAGAGGTGTACGCCAGGGAGACCCTGTGTCACCTAAACTTTTTACAGCCGTCCTTGAGCAGATTTTTCACCAGCTAAATTGGGAGAAATGTGGACTTCTAATTAACGGAGAGTATCTGTCGCATCTGAGGTTTGCCGATGATCTAATAATCTTCTCACAATCAAAAGAAGAGCTACAGGTAATGCTAAACGACCTAGACAGGATAAGTCGTAAGGTAGGACTAATTATGAACACACAAACACCAAAGTAATGACGAATGGAAAAAAAGAACCTATCATTGTTAATAACAACACTATAGACTATGAAAATGAATATATCTACCTAGGTCAAGTTATCACACCTCAGGACTCGACATCAAAAGAAATAGACAGGCGAATAGGAAATGCATGGAAACAATACTGGAGTCTGAAAGACATCATGAAAACCAGAGACATGAGTATGGCCATTAAGAGAAAATTATTCAACACATGCATACTGCCAGTACTCACTTATGGATGCCAAACCTGGTCAACTACTAAAGCCCACATTAAGAAACTTACAATCTGTCAAAATGCCATGGAAAGAAGCATGATGGGGGAAAAGGCTGTCAGACAGAGTAAGAACTGCCACTATTAAAAAACAAACCAAAACAAAAGATGTTACAGTAACAATTAAGAAACTTAAGTGGAAATGGACAGGGCATACAATTAGAGGAAAGGAAAAATGGTCAAAAACAATAATGTACTGGTTTGATGATCTCTTAGATAAAATGTGGTAGAGAAAACCTGTAGCCTAATTCTGGCGGTTGGCCGCTGCCCCGGCACGACGTGTGTTCCGCTTCAACCGCTCATCCTCGCTTTGATCGTCATCGCACCTATTGTGTCTTTGCTCTGACTAAATACTCCGCTACGTTCTGTGCGAGTAATTCTTGCCGAATATATTTTCTGTCGAAGCAATGACTTGTCACAGTCGAAGTATTGAACTGTCAAAATTCAGTATGACACCATATTATTAATATTCTGAGTGTCCAGTTCAGTGACTATTACCATCCTTTCCATAATTTTAATCAATTTCAGGTGGGTGTACATCAACCGAAACGTCTAGAGAACGCCAACATCCTCATTGCCAATACTCCCATGGACACAGATAAGATAAAAGTGTTTGGCTCCACAATTAAAGTTGACTCGATGGCCAAAATCGCGGAACTGGAAGTTGCTGAAAAAGAAAAGATGAAAGACAAAGTTAACAAGATCTTGGGTCACAAATGCAATGTTTTCATCAACAGGTAAAGTATTCTGCCACAAAATAATTAATGTGTAGAAATGTATCATGGTTCTGGTCCTCTCTGAAGGCGTGGGTTCGAATACCACTTCTGACACCATGTAATAAAAGACTGCTTCAGGCACAATGCGTATTTATTCTTGACTTGATAGAAGAGCTGTGTACAGTTTGCTAGCTGACAGGACAGTACGCGTAATGGCGACACAACATAGAGCTGGGACACTACTAGTGATGTGACAATTACAATAATATATGGCAGTTGTACTGTGAATTGAGGATGAAATTAAGGATAGTAATAACAAAATATGAAGTAATAAAATGAGAAATCCATTATCATGTTTAAACATAGATGACTTTTGACTTTTGATTACTATTCTATTTTTGTTTCAAATGCTTGGAAAATGAAAAAGATAACTTTAACTCTACTTAATTTAAATAAAATACAATGCATGGTAAATATCCTGTTTCTAACGTTAATTCTTGCATTAGTGACCATGTCAGTTTAAAAACTTATAATTTAATTAAAAACTAAATACGGCCAATGAAGTGAATAGCTCTATACAATGTCCCTGATTACAACACTACATGTATCACAAAAGCTAAACACAACAATAATAATATTGACTTTAAAATCATTAATTTTACTTTATAACTTATTTTGAACATATTTAAATTTTAAATCTTTTTATTAAATAAAATTGCATGTAAATCCACTTTCATTTTATTAATATAAATATAAAATAAAATTTAATTAAATTTGTGTCTAATTTGGATGAGGTTGTATTGAGTGTCATCTCAACATTTTCAATTCAACTATGTACCATATTATTATGATGATGTAATATAAATGCGACCAACCAATCTAATACTAAAATAATCACCCAAATCCTTTGATCAAGTATGTACACTACTTGATCGAAATCAGATAATCCTGTACAAAAGTTATCCATATGTAAATATTGGAAGTATGTTAAACATTGATGCTATGACTGTATTAAATCAGTTGGTACATTTGATCTTGATGAACCTTTGAAAAGGGTAGGAAAACTCTAACTCTTACTAAAAGTTTTGTTTTTTGCGATTTCATATCTTCTATTACAGATCTTTCATGTTCCAAACTATTTTCTTATTGCAATCCAATATAGTTTATGTAAATGCAAAAATGAGGAAAACTTTTACAATTTTAAAGACACTTATTACATCTTTCGAAGGGATTTAAACCTCTAGAAGTTTAAAATTGTTGTGAAATCAACTCAAACTAAGAAAGAAAGTGTTTGTAGAACATCTTATTTTAGTCGGTTGGTAAAAAGTTTTATACTTATTCAATAGAATGCGCTCTGTCCACTTACAAAGGTTAACATACGAGATAGATAAATTCGATGCCGTTAGAGTTTATCAGTGTTAACGCAAAAAGTACGATTATATTAACTATCGATTACTTTTTTATTAAACATGCGGACACAGTTATAGTTATTAAATCTTATCGCCATGACACTTGCAGCAAGAGAGAGAGTTCTTTATCTCTCTCCCTTGCTGCTTGTAACAAGATGGCGGCACAATGTTGCTATAATGAAAGTGTGTATTTACTTACATATTATATTGCAATTATAATTATAATGTAATATCTCAGCAGATGCTCAGATGGTGGTGGCCTCAATGACCTCAGGGGTCTAGTATTCATGGCATCTGACACGGTTACTGAAGATGCGGGTTCAAATCACGTTTGAGGATATAGTTTTATAGTTTTTTACGTGCAGTACGAAATCACAACTTTTTATACTATCAACTAAACTAAATACATAAGTTACGTGCTGTGGCCCGCGCTCGCCGCTGTGCACATGAGTGACTCTCAGAAGAAGAACTTCAAATAAGTTCGAAGCTGGTCGGAGAATATTTACGGTATTACGAGAGTTCTAGCCGGTTTTAAAGCATAATTAAATACATAAGAGTTGAATATGTATCTATTTCAGGGATGTGCGATCTACCTTATCTAGCGACGGTCTAAGATTTTTTATTGTATTCTGTGACTAGATATTAATATATTATATCTAGTCCCAGAATACAATAAAAAAATCTAACCTTTGGTTTCCTGCCTTGATTATTATTGATAGAAAGCTTATAATCAATTGTTTTTTCAGACAATTGATCTACAACTACCCAGAACAGCTGTTCGCTGATGCCGGAGTGATGGCGATTGAACACGCAGACTTCGACGGCATAGAGAGGCTCGCTCTTGTCACTGGCGGCGAGATCGTATCCACTTTCGACTCTCCCGACAAAGTCAAGCTGGGACACTGCAAAGTTATTGAGCAGGTATGCATTTGGATTTTTTATGTATATAATACATCAATCCACCTCTGTCATGTAACTGTGCGACTAGATTAAGCAAAGCTTGCTGCGGTTTCTACTTGATGGGTGACGTACTGACGTATGCAATTACAGCTGAGAGACTCCGTGCTTCAGCACATGTTAAGCTGTTGGTCTCAGTCCTAAAGCAACAGTTGTGTTGCTGAATAATAATAATTGTAAATAATGTTATAAATAAATACCTACGCTCCGCGATTTCAACCGCGTGGTGACGGATGATGATATTTAATCAAAATGTTATAGCCTATGTTACTCAGGGATGATGTAGCATTCTAATGGTGAACTAATTTATGAAAATGGTCCAGTAGTTTTTAGGTTTATTCGCTACAAACATACAAAAATCTTAGAAATCTTTCCTACTTATAATATTAATATTGATAGTACCTAACAATCGTATTGCCGCGATAGTCAGTGGCGATAACGCTTCAGTGTAAGGGTGCAAAGACGCGGATTGCGCAATGCGGAGCGTAAACAAAAAAACATTGTCTGCGTGGCGAGTATATGACGATGGTACGAAGATTTGGCCGGTCTTCTACTAAATACCTGACTTAGTTTGATTTTCCACCTGTTCTTTTACTTCTTAACAAAAAAAATATGTTAGGTTTTGTGTATGTTTGCTCCTTGTATGCTAATGTAGTAGTACATTCAAATTGTTAAATTATGGAGTTAAAAAAGGCAAGAAAATGTTAAAAAACGGCACGGTCCCTGGGTAGAAATTTAAAAGTAAAAGAAAAGATGAATCATATCATAAATCATCATAATCAGTCCATTTTGTTCCCATTGCTGGGACTCGAGCCTTCCTCTCAGTGAGAGGAGTTGGGCCATAATCCACCACGCGGGCCCAGTGCGGCTTGGTGGATAGGTTAGTGGCCAACCCATGTCGAAGTTTTCTAGCCGCCCGAAGGCCTTCGACATAGCTTAACGATTGTTGTCCTAAGACACCTACCGGGACCTACGACTTAACGTGCCCTCCGAAGGACGGAAGCGCACAGTTAAATAATGCCACTAGCGGTCACCCATCTAAGTCCTGACCGCAGCAAGTTTTACTTAACTTTTTGATCGGTTACGATCGCCAAGTCAAGCTCCGCTACGAGCGCTTCGTGATGAAAAGATGAATATTGTATTATTATTTAGAGTAATAATAATATATAATAATTAATCCAACAATATCTTATGTGGTTGGACTTGAACCGACTTAATATCAAGTGAGCGCAGCTAGGCCCCGTTTCATAAAGCTACAAGTAACAATTATTGTAAAATAAAATAGCAACATTGGCCTAAACTGGCAACATTATTCAGAACAAGTGTTTCACGTAGGACATTTTCTACATTTGTTGATTTTCTGGTTATAACTACAATGTTACAGATATAGACAAATTGTCTATGTTTATTGTTACATATTGCACGAGTCGAACAAGTGTTTCATAAAGAATCGTTATTTGTCGGCACTAATTATACAACTGTCCCAAAATTCAACGATAAGCTAACACCGGAGGATAGACCTGCCCCGGACTAATCGGGGAAAAAAAAGAAAAAAAAATATTTCCCAATTATACTTTAAGTTATAATAAAAAAATAAAATTCAAAAAAAGTTTATGATATTTTTCACTACCATGACCACAATTTTTTTAATATTTGTTTCTTTTTTTATAGGCAACCTGAATAGCACTGCTATCTACCACAATTCTTAAAACATCCAGAATAACTCTTGTTTTATCACGAAAATTAATGAAACTAATTTTATTCCCTAAATTTTTTGAAGACTTACTTTTACCAACTTGAACTTATCGTGGTGTAAAAAAAAAGTATGAACACTAGTATGGCAAGTTTTTTTTTAAATTGACGCAACTAACCAACATTCCAAAATGGTATAATACTCTAGGAAAACAAGTTAAATATGGGCCTATTATTTCTAAACAACCAAATGACGGTCAGGTGTAATAAAAGTATTAGTTCTTGAAAAATGTTTAATATTTCAAAACAAATGGTACAAACAGTTTCACGTGTAATTTATTAAGTTATTAACATTATAGCAAACGTTCGAACTGTTTGCCACCAGCATTAATACATGCACGACATCGCCTTAAAGATGATCGTTTTATTTGTCTTGCATATCTTCTGCTATTAATGTAATCAGCAGCCTGTGCTATTTAGACGAAGCTTGTCCAATGTCGCAATGGGTTTTGAGTAGACCCTGTCTTTAAGACAACCCCAATAGAAGAAGTCCAGGGGGTTCAAATCGGGTGTATGGGGTGGCCATAAGATAGGACCAAGTCGCCCGATCCAACGGCCTGGATACTGGGCATAATGTGCTGGGCAACCATCATTTTGGAACCACATGTTTTGGAGATCACTTAAGGGCACATCGTCTAACAATTCTTGCAAGTCATCTTGTAAAAAGTTTAAATAACTATTGCCATCTAAGCTTCCTGGTAACTCAAAGGGCCCAATTAATATTTAATATGCCGGTCCATAGGTTAACCTTGAATTGATATTGGGATTTGTCTTGTCTCATCAAGTGCGGATTTTCATTACTCCAACTATGTAGGTTGTGAAGATTTAAATACCCATCTTTCTTGCATGTTGTTTCATCCGACCATAGAATTTTGTCTAGGAATTGGGGATCTTCACTGTGCCTTTGCAGCATCACACGGCAAAATGTGACTCGTAGCGGATAGTCCCGCGGTAATAACGTCTGCACACGCCTGTAGTGATATGGGTGAAGCTTGTGAGGTTTTAATATTCGATGTGCAGAACTTTTCGGGATTCCTGTAGCTTCTTCTATGGCACGTACCGAAGTAGTCGAATCATTTTCTATCTCATTGAGAACTTCTTCATCACGATCCAATCTAGGTCTTCTCCTATCGGATGGTATACGACCCTCCGAAAACGCTTGATGCACATTAATAAACACTCGATAATCAGGATATCTTTGAGCATTTGGGTATCTTTCTCGATACAGTCTGCTAGCAGCGTTAGCATTACATTGGCATTCTCCATAGATTAAATGCATATTAGCGTATTCCTGTGGTGTGTACGGTTGCGGCATGTTAAACGCTAAACAGTCCAAAATGCGCCAGAACTCTAAATCACAAAACACACAATCGTAGTCCAAGATAATGCCAGGTCAGTTCAGTTTGCAGATCACTTCCAGTCCAAATAATGCCAGGTCAGTTAAGTTTGCAGGTCGATTCAAGTCCAAAAAGCCAAGCCAAAAGTCGATAGTACGACGATTACTATATTATTGGCTTATCGTTGAATTTTGGGACACATTGTATATATTTACAAGTCTACCTTACTTCAGAGTTCGTTAACTAGTAAAATCGTTTTATCCTCGGTGCATAAAAATAACTATGTATATAAACTACGATAAAGAATCTACCATAATCTAAAACTACATACATGTGGCAATTAATGGATTCCTCTGTTTCTTATGACGATGAAAATAACCGGTTGCCCAGGACTTTTCGTCAACGCATATCAACACAGAGTTTTAAGACGGAATATGATTTCAATGAAAATTTCGTATGAATCCCGAAATAATGAGAGAAATGTCTCTGGTCAGTGATGGTGATGATCAAATGGTTAGTCTGCTAGGGCCATTGTTAGAACATCCAACACACACAAACCACGCTTTGAGTGTGAAAGTTCAGCAGCGGAAAAGTAACAAAAATAATTATATTTTTTTAAATATTTCTTTTTTTCTTTCTATCCATCTTAGGTACGTTTATAGCAGAGAAAATAATATAACTAGATTTTATCACAAAATCAACTTTTAAACAATACAAACAAACAGAAAAGTTTGAAGACATAAGGTGCGTTCGTGTAGCGCTTAGGGCATTGGTGGCTTTGTCATTGATGGCTCTATTGTTAAAGCTTTCGTAAAGCTCAAAAACTTTATTTTTTACACTTTTGTCCACACCCTATTCGAACGCTCAACTGAGCATAAGACCTAAAATCGCATTATTATGCGGTTGACCACATAGCGCATACATAGCTGTCAAAAACGATCACAAACAAATATGCCCCGGACGTGGGCAAAAATACCTCTTTTTTAGCTTTCCGAAAGCTGAACAAAAAGAGACATGAACGACATTTTCACCCACAGATTCCCAATTCCAACGCCCCTTGTGAGCGATATTTTCGGTAAAAACGCTCGCAAGGGGTCTATTCGAACGCATTTTTAGAAGATTCTACGACGTATGAGTGAAAAGAATGAATGATTGAACGAATGATTTAGGGCTGTACAGCAGCTATAATAATGAATCGAGAGTTTTACTTGTATAACCCGCGGCACGTAACTCTAGCGCTGACCGTTATTGCGCAGAAGTCAAAAATTGGGTATCACAGGGGAGCCCCCCAACAGGGACGAAGGACTCTTGTCTCTCTCTCTGTCACATCGAAGACGAAGGACTGTTGTCTCTCTCTGTCACATGTGCGCGACTGTACCCATGCGCAGCTATCCCTTCCACATTTCGCTCAGCGCTAGAGTTACGTGCCGCGGGTTATAACAAGAGTACAAAGCCATTTTTACAAGTGTCGGTGGTGTTCATGAAGTCTGTGAAACACTTGTCATTGTAAATTGATTCTAACAATTTACAATGCCAATTTTTTCGGCTTGTAAATAGTAAATTACAATTTGTTACTTGTAGCTTTATGAAACGGGGCCCTGGTATGTTTATATTATTACAATTCAAACATGCTGCTTCCAATGACACCTCATTTGTCAAAGAGGGAACAGATGAAGTCATATACATACATACTAGTCAATAACATAACCCTCCTTTCTACCACGGCTAAGCAAAAGCTTCGCTGTAGCCAATTATCTTATATTAAAAAGAGTCAGATTCGTTATGTTAGAACGCGAAGTCAATGTTGTCCCAGCTCTCGCGCATACAAGAACGTATTTTGCCGAGGTTCTTGGACGTCATTCCTGTATTTATCCGCGAGTACCATTAGGGCTATTATGTATGTATCTCAGTTGCTAACAAATGTTGATAAAATCGAAAAAAATGGCTGCTCTATGTCCCTTTTGTCAGCTCCAGTCGTCAATTTACTAACATTTTTGTTTGCTGAAGTTGTCAAAACTGACATACAGGCGCCATTTTTCAATATTTCAATCAACATTTGTTAGCAACTGAGATACCTAATATCGCCCTGCCGATCTACCTTTTTTAATATAAGATTGGGCGTAGCCCTGTGGTGCAAAAATAAGCAAGATGCCAAGGATAACCATAACATCATTATCCACCAGGTTCTGATTGGAGATGAATGCCTGATCCGTTTCTCTGGCGTAGCACTCGGTGCGGCGTGCACTGTCGTGATCCGAGGCGCTACGCAACAAGTCATCGACGAAGCGGAGCGTTCCCTTCATGACGCTCTTTGCGTTCTGGCCGCTACTGTCAAGGAGCCCAAAGTCGTGTATGGAGGAGGTTGGTGAAAATACTTTACATATATAATAAACACACTAGGATAAACAGGGGCTTGTCGGCCGCTGAGATTTTTTCGCTGTATTTAGCTCGTATAATCATTGCACATTTAAACTAAAGGTTGCCGACAGGCTGCGTCGCAATAAAATGTTCGGTGCTTTCTTGGGTCAAGTTTAAAAAAAAGAACTAAATAGTATTAAATATATAAAAATGCTGGAACTGGGTTAGAGTTTTGATCTATAGGTCAGTCAGTGTTAAAAACGATTTTTGGATGTTAATATCTTAATGTTGATATTACCAATAGTAACAAGTATTAACTGCAGGGCTATTATGTATCTCAGTTTCTAACAAATTGCACCTATTATTCCAATACCGTCACAATACGAAATTTTTAAAAAAATTGGTTTTTAACGTCATCTATTTGCTGATCACTGAATTTTCATATTGATTCGATTCCTATATTTTAATTTCTATTAATTGATCTAGAGGGCGCTATTAACTGATCGGCACTAAACGAAACCTTCCCTTCTCTTCTTGCCTACAACGACATTAAACCAAAGAGTACATCTCGTCGTCGACAATATTACACTATTTTGAGTACAAAACAGTCATTTTAAGTTTAATGTGAGCTTATTTAATAGTCAAAACGACATTTTGTGTTTAGAGCTACTTTGTAGCGAACGATGTGTGAATGCTTCTATTATATCAATATTTTAAACGGACACTATTTGTTTAGTGACACTTTTCCATCAACTGCAATATTTTTTTCTGATTTAATTTAGTACATAATTGCTTCCTTTTGCGTAGTAACGTTATAGTGTATCCGAGTGTAAAAATATTTCTAAAACTAATGCAATGTTGTATTTATTAATATGTGTCACATTTAGAACAAAAAAGAATTAAGTTTTATATGAAAGGTGTCGTTATTGGTAAATGAGTACTATGCATTTATAAAAAAAATATTAGTTAGTAGCAATATCATGAAGAAATAAAATTTTAAAACTTGCACTAAATAACAAATAACAAGAACATGCAAGTTACTAAAACCATACAAATTTTATTATTTCGAGAAGTAGCTCTTCCTCGGCTCATACCATTGCAAGTCATTGCCGAGTAACGAGCGAGGTCAGCTAGTACGAGTCGTCGATCCTCATCCTCGAGTAGCTCAAGCTCTTCGAGCTCAAGTTCTTCTACATTCAGTTCAAGCTCTTCACTATGGCATCTTCATTGCATTGCCAATACATCGTTGCTTAGGCATGGATCATCATCATCAGAGTCAGTGATTTCAAACTCGATTATTGAATCACCCATTATAACACACACTTGGGAATTGTTGAAAATATCCTTGTGAAGCACTCATTTGTCGAAGCCCGTAGTCAATCGTCTTTATCAGGCACAGCATCACCGGTGATTCTTCTCCAGAAGACAATGATCCTAACTATGAGCCTAGAATGTCTAGAGCAGTAGAGAAATCTTCGGACACTGATATTACTGATTACCAAGAACCTAATGTCGTATTTGCACCACTAAGGAAACGACGTAAGAGCGTTATAATTTCTAAAACTAAAGGTTAATTTTCCTAAAATAGACGAGTGGTGCTAGCTAGGCAAATGAAGTCTCCATGTGGCACAAAGTGTTGTTTGGAATGTTTCGCGAACATAAAGGAAGAAGAGCGCCAAAAGATATTTGATGATTATTGGGGTATGGCGTCTTTGACGAGACAACGCGATTTCATTGCCAAGAGTATGGTCGTAGTTCATCCTAGATAACAATATAAGAGGTTAAACAATAGTTGCAAGTCAAAACACGGATTTTATTTTAAAAGCAAAATAAAATACTAATTATATATTTTTTTAAATATACCAAGTAGAAAGTTAATCGTAAAAAAACAACACATAGGTACAGATCGCGCGGCGAGAGTTTGGCTTTGACCGTTATTGCGCAGAAATCAGAAATTGGGTATCAACGGGCAATTAGCGGGGTGCGGGGCGGGTGTGTAGGCGCATGCGGTGCTCTGATTGGCGCTCCAATCGTTCCCTGCCTCTCGCATCGATACGACGTACCGCGCACTCCTGTTGTACAATCACGTTCACAAGTGAATTGCTATTTTCGTTAATTGTTTATTGTTGTCGATTGTTATTATTTGTTGAGTTTGTTTGTTTAAGTTTGTCAGTTAAGTTTTTTTTGTTAAATATTAAAAAGTGATTTGAAAATGCGTAAAAAAAACATTGTTTTAAAAAGGCAAGCACGGAAAATGATATATGACGTGAATTGCTTTTTAAAGAAAGAAGCTGACGAATGTATCGATTCATTGAAGCAAATTCGAAGTATGATTGAGGAAGTTGCTTCTTTACTCAGTCAGTCGGAGAATAACCAAACTATACAGACTATGCAGGTAATGAAAACGGAAACTGTTTCTAAATTAAATTGTGTAGTCAGTAAATTAGCTAAAATTCAAAAACGGACATCGGAGGCCACTAAGACTTCAATTGGAACTGTAAAAAATATCGTAAATCAAGCCAAGAGTTCCGATTTGCTAATTATTTTCAGAACACCTGGAAAAAACGTCCCAGAGCTAAACCAGTTACGAATATTGATAATTTTGACCAAGGTGTTATAAAAAGATGTATACACAATTTTCACAAGACGAATAATGAACTTCCCACCATTGGGAAACTAAAAAAGAAACTTGAGGAAGATATAAACTTTAAAGGGTCAGAAACAAGTCTTCGTGTAATTGTAAAGGAGTTAGGATTTCGCTGGAAAAAAACAGAAAACAACCGTAAATTACTAATAGAAACATCGAATATCCGATTACAACGCATTGAATATTTAAGAAAAATAAGAAAATATCGACAAGAAGGAAGACCCATTGTTTACACAGATGAATCCTACGTAGATTCATCGCACTCAACAACCAAAGCCTGGAGCGACGGCCCTACGGAAGGACTAAAAAAACCCATTTCTAAAGGACGAGTCGTGATAGTCCACGCAGGATCTGAAGCTGGGTTTATACCAAATGCTTTATTAACTTTTAAAGCCGGCACCAAAACAGGGGACTATCACGACAACATGAATTACGAGAATTATGAAAAATGGCTTAGGACACAATTAATTCCCAACCTACCACCCAATTCTGTAGTGGTTGTCGACAACGCCTCATACCACAATAAACAATGGGATTTAGCACCGTCCTCCAATACCAAAAAAACCGATATGCAGAATTGGCTAACTGATAAAGGCATACAATATGATTCAACAATGCTCAATCCACAATTGTACAACTTGATAAAAGCTAATAAAGAAAGATTTAAAACTTTTTCAATAGATCAAATTTGAGCAGAAGCAAACCATAGCATATTGAGACCAGACCTCAACCCCATAGAAATGGCATGGGCTACTATTAAACAATATGTAGCTAGCAAAAATGTTAAATGGAATTTACAAGAATGTACCAAACTTATCAAAGAAAAAGTATCCTTAATATGTAAAAAGGTAAAAGATATAGAAGAAGAGTACGCCAAGAGTGACCATGTAGTTGATTTACTTACCGAGCAATTTATAATTCGCGTCGATGATAGTTCCGAAGACGATGATTCTGATGATGGTTATGAAGATGATGATGATGACAACTGCGACCGAGGAAGCCCTGAACCCGGACCCTCAACAAGCAAAAGACGTTGCACAATTTCGTGTCGCGGCAGCACCACTGGACCATGCGGTGATTTCATAGAAGGCGTTAAACCTTTAACTGATTCAGAATCTGAATAGCACTGCGGCTAGGACTTTTTTATGTTAACTTTTGTATTTAATAATTATTTTAAGTTTTCTTTTGTTTGTATGTACCAATTTTACATGTATCTTGGAATAAATAATTTTATTAAAAAACAATTATTTAGAATTTTCATCGCTGTCTCTGTAAACTTTAAAAGGAAATAAACATTTTATATAAGTAAAATAACTATCAATAGTTTTAATAAATGAAGAAGTTTATCTATTTCGTATTATTTTCTAGCATTATTACCACTGTACATGAATTTTGACCCACTCAAATATCCAACCTGGTACATAAAAAAGGAAAAGTATTGTGTGCGTGACAGTACCCATGCACAGTAATCCCCTCCACCCGAAGGTCAAAGCCAAACTCTCGCCGCGCGATCTGTACTGATATTGTTGAGGCAGAAAAACATGGCTAACATGGAAAACAGAAAAAGTCTAGTTGATTAATATAATTTCACGATTTTATGCAAACTCTTTTTATAATAGTATTGTTTAAATTACATATTGATATTTCATAGACTGAATTATGATTAGGATTATTAATCTTATATTCATTTCATAACTATACATTTGTGTTTAAGAAAGCAACAACTAGTAACTGAGACTTATTAGGTTACACTACTGGCAGAACACCAATCTTCCTAAATATGTTTATTTACAGATTTTTTGTTGATCTTATAACTTAATATTTTTTCTTTGTAAGTATAAAAACTACTACTTTAAAAAGTTGGTTTTTACTTGTTATTGAATTGTTTTAAGTAGATATAAATAGTTTCCTAACTGCTTGGCTAGATTTCTAATAATTGTACTAAGAATATTACTTTTATTTGTCTAATTATGTTTGTTTTATTTTCTCAACCTAATAAAAATCTGAAAAATAGCGGATAAAATGTACATAAAGTGATACATTTTTCTTAAAGTTCATACATTTATATGTGCAAAATTATTTTCTGACATTTAAATGTATGTAAATGTTTTTATAAAATGGTAAAGTGTAACTAAACTTTTAAATAATTTATATCTAATTAATAACAATTAAGTAAAATTTTTTTTTTATTAGGACTATTAGTTAGTATTTATATAAAAACAATAATTCTTGAATAGTTCATATAACCATTATTTATATCAGTTAATAATCCATAAATCTTAAAATTGCTCTCCTGTAAAATTTGCTTATTTATGATAGTGACGGTACTGGAATAAGGGTGCGAAATGTTGATGGAAACCTTGAAAAATTGCGGCGCTATGCCAGTTTTGACAACTCCATTTAGCAAAAATGTTAGTAAGATGATGACTGTAGCTGACAATAGTGACAAAGAATCGCCATTTTTATCGATTCAATCTACATTTTTAGTAACTGAGATACATAATAGCCCTGCTGGTACTATACTGATCTATACGGAAATTCCTCAAAGTGTAGCCTAACTCATGATTTCAATTAAAAGTTTAAAATACATGGAATAATGCTTAAAAGTAATACACATTTCTTCAAACTTATGAATCAATTTCAATATTCAGTGACCAAGTTGAAAGTTTTACTGTAAGCTCTAATTGACTCTGCAAATTTTACTGTGGTGCTTATCATGGGTAAACAGTTTACCCATGTCCATACAATAGGTAACATAAAACAATATTTGTAAAGGTGCAAGTGAAATGCTTATGGCGGATGCTGTGTCGCGCGCCGCGGCCCGTACCGCCGGCAAAGAGGCCGCCGCCACCGAAGCATTCGCCATTGCTCTACGCAGGCTACCATCCGCCGTCGCTGACAACGCTGGCTACGACAGCGCGGACCTCATCGCCAGGCTGAGGGCGCATCACGCGCAAGGAGAGAGCACTATGGGCCTTGGTGAGTGTTGCTTTTATATCCATACTATAATATAAAGATTTGTATTTTTGTATATAGCAAATAAACTTAAAAACTCCTAGACCGATAGAAAAAAAAATCTGCCTTTAGAAAGCTACGTGATCAGCGAGTAATATAGACTGTATAAAATTTTCATAAAAGTTAGGGATCCGTATGTAAACTTTGATAATGCAACCCAAGGTGTGAAAAAATAACCAAAAAAACAACTTTATATTGCGTACACTGCGGAAACTATTGATAATTATAGAGCAAAGTGATGAGTATGATATGTCTTACTATTACAGTAATTATGTTGCAGTTACTACTTTTCCGTGTTAAAATATGCAATATTAACGCCGGTACAATCTAGGCCACATTAAGCATACCTTGGTGTTAATGCTTATCTACTGTTTAAAAGAGGAAGCAGTTTTTTTTTGTAACAGGTAGACGCAAAAACTACATAACTGACTTAAAACATTCTGTCATCAGTAGATCATAGCTACATTATGCCTGAGTAACATATGCTATATTTGATTCATCATCATCATCAATGACTGCAGAATTCATCAACGCAGAGCATATTATATATATACATCGCGGGGTTAGTGCAAAAACCAACTAACTGGCATTTTTGGACAAATTGAGTTAAAAATGCCATTTCACCCTCATTCTAAGCAAAATAATTCTTGGTTTCTGAAATAAAAAAAATAGAGGACCAAAATAAATTATGGCACTTTAATTTATATTAGCAAGAACTTGAATCATCCTCTGAGGTCTAGAATTCCAGAAATAAAATAAACTAACTTAACTTAATAGAAATTACCATTAGAAAACAATATGAGTCATAAGTTACAATGCTACTGATTATAGAAACTAAAACATGATATTCATTTTTCCCTGTCGTAAAATATATTTTATTACGTTATTTAATCTTTAAAGTAAAGTACGGGTCAGCCTGTTTTCTATAAAAAGTGCTTTCATTTTTCATGTTTACATTAAAACAAAATAATCGGGGAGATGTGTTCCCAAAAACTGCAAACTTATCATTCAACTTATGTATACGAGGCACACATAAGTTGAATGATAAGGTTGCAGTTTTTGGGAACAAATCTCCACGATTACTTGTTTGATTGTTACCAAAATCTTCTGACGAATATATATTTCTCCACAGATATGCAAACCGGCCATGTAGGCGACATGAAGAAGCTCGGCATCACAGAATCGTACGTCGTGAAGCGTCAAGTGTTGCTCTCAGCTTCGGAAGCAGCTGAAATGATCCTTCGTGTTGACAACATCTTGAAGTCGGCACCACGCCGTCGCGGCCGTGACAACCGCCCATGCTAAACACTTAACTATCTATAGGTTTACCACGAATAACTCCGTAATTGTAACGTAACGTTCATGTAAAACAGTACAAACTATAATTTATCTGGGGCAACTGTAACAGCCATAGTTTGTACGCTGAAGCGTGACGCTTTTACGTCTACAATACGCTTACTTTTGAGCAATTTGTGCTACGGCCTCTAGATAGAATTACAGCTTCGTAACTTCTTTGTCGTTATTTTGAGACGGTAGTTTTATCTTTCATCTTTTAGTATTTGAATTTCAAGGTTAGTTTCGAAGCTTAGCTTCGTTCCAGATAGAGTGAAGGAATATAACAGACTGTGACATGGGCGCAAAGTTTCTTAAATATGATTTGTGTACACCTTACTTTTACTACTTCTTGATAAATTCAATCAATAAACCTGCTTGCTTTTGTCAAGAGATAGTATGCATTTATTGTATGGGTTTTTCTCCAGTGTGTTCTAAATATTTTTTATTGGCAGTTATGACGATGAATCCTTATTTAAGAAACTTAGTGCACATGTACTTTGGTATGTTATTGCCCCATTTTACTCATTAATATGGACTAATATGCTTCTTTTTCGTTAACTTTTTCGCAGCAGACAATGTGTTAGTGATATTTGAAATATTACGTAAATAGTTCAGATGGTTACTTTTTAGTTCATCATTTTCTCACATATATCAACTTTATTCTGAGTTAACTTGGTGCATTGGTATACATACAGACATTAAATATGCATTTCTGTTGTATTTCTGTGTTTTATGCTTTTCGGATAATATATGAACGCATTCAAATGCACCAACATTTGCATTATTCTGCTATTTGGAATAATATCTTTTAAATATATTGGATACTTGCTGGGAAGTTTTCATATTCATTCTGCCACTAACTATATGAATGTGGATCAAGTTGTTATTGTTAAAGCAACAGGAGAATAAAGTATTGTTTGGTTCGTATGGTCACATTTATAATTTTTTCCTCTAGTAATGCTAGAAGAACTCACACGCATAGCTTTAGTTTTATCAGCCGTCGCTGCCTTTAATGAATGTATTAACAATTTACTATTTAATTGAATAAAATAATAATGTACACGTAGCCTACTTGTTTTTTGTACAGTCATTCCCCATGTATAATAGACAATAACTCATCCGTGGCTATGAAATCAACACAGTGCTCTCCACATGGGAAGTGGTAACTATTATGTACTAAAAATAGTTATATTTATTTGAAAACTATTGACAGGCTAGAAGTGATTCTAAAACTGGTCGAAAACAAATGACTTACAACACAGTTATGAGAAAAAGATATCCCTTTCTTGCAAACTAAATTTACATCGGCTTAGGTCTTATCTAACCAGCGGTGTGAGCATGGATTGTCTAATAGGATACCTACAATTACCGGAAAAAACAGCCCGCGGGTACAGATTTCGCCCTATTTACAATGACTCAAAATTCGCAAAACAAGTTATGGGGAGGGCTATGCTCGTGGTTTCTCTTCGTGATCGAATCCATAGATAATTAGTTTATAATACTGATCGAATCAGATATGAGGAGTTCCGTAGAAGAACGAAAGTCACCGACATAGCCCAGAAGATTTGCCAGTTAAAGTTGTAAGGTTGATTTGAATCAAGTTATCCACCGGCTATGGACTTAGGCCTACTGTCCACACAGTCGTCTTTTGTAGGATGCATGTAACCTACAAATGAAGTCGGCGTATTTTGCATATTTGTTATTTCCACGCTGCTACATGCAATACTCAGGCACGCTACAAAACGTCTCAGTTTTCTTTCAACTAGCATCGAGAAAGCACGTCTTTTGTTGTGAAAATGTCGAGTGATGATGAAGTGATTATAGCATATAATTTTATTAGAAGACGACGAAACTGGCGAAGAAAGTACTGGATTCATCCATACATCGAAAGAAATATAAATTGTAGATTATTTGTTGCTGCCAGAGAGTTATCAGAAGATGATTCTGTATTTCAATCATTTTACCGAATGACTAAACATACGTACCAAAATTTAGTCTCTACTATTGGACCACTGATACAAAGACAAAATACTGCAATGCGAGCATGTGTCAGTCCAGAAGAAAGGATACTTATAACTTTGAGGTAAGTCATAATTTAAATATACAATCGTACCTATTTGCTTGTTGTGGACAGGGCCCTGTTTCATATAAATAAAGTCTACTAGCTGTTGCCCGCAGCTCCGCGTGCATATCTTCTGGGATAAAAAATAATCTACGACCTATTCTCGAACCGAACAAATATTATCAGTCATTTTTATATTTAAAAGATGAAAATTGGTAATAAATATTTTATATGAAATGGGACCCAGGACTGAGGGTATAGTAGAGGGTACTGCTGATCTATAGTATAAAAAAGTGTTATAGAAGAAAAAATTTAATATCAGAAAAAAACCGTATTAAGTACCAATTACAAGTTTGCAAAGTCATCCAGTTGTGATAAATCAGTAGAATTTACATTTACAGAATAATTGATTGGAGATATTGGAGGACACGATGAATTTGCATTAGAATCTACAGAAGATATTGGAGAATAATTATTGTCCCTGTATTGTTGTGACTGCAGAATTGGATAGTGTGTATTCTGATAGTGTTGTGGCACTTGTGGCGGATGTGATTGGTCTGACTGAATTTCTTCAAGCAATAAAAGCATCTTAATTCTAAATTTTCGCATTTGCTCTTCAGATAAATTTTCTATATCAGGCAACAAACTTAATAAAAACATTTTTCTAGGACTATCAGTTTTTGTTTCTTTTTTTTTAATCCAGTCCACAAAGGCTTTATCAGCCTCGTTGGTAACTTTTCTTATTTTTGGCTTCTTAAATGAGTTTGATTCATCGGTTCCAGAAGATGGCGTTTCCAATGTATCTGTAGGTCTTTGAGTACACGGGACTTTATCAGTTGTAAAACTTAATTCATCGGTGTTCTCCTCTGGTGGTTCAGGTATATTTCCCGGTTCATTAGTGTGAACAATTGCTTTCACAAAAGGAAGAAGAAACTGTAGTTCATCGTGTAGATAGTATAACTTCTTTTGCTTTGTAGATGAACCACTAGGAGTTGGTTTCAGACTGCGCACAAATCCATTCCTTATATTCCTCCACTTAGTTTGACAATCAGCCTCTGAAAAGAAATATGCATAATATAAGTAATTTAATACGTCTTTTTTTTCAGATACCTAACAACTGGGTGTAGTTTCCGGGCACTAAAATTTTATTTTGCTCGAGGAGAATGCACTATATCACGAGTTGTAGCAGAGACAACAGAGGTTATATGGAGCGCACTCAGAGACACCTACATGCCTGTGCCATCTACAGATCAATGGAAGGCTATTGCAACCAGATACTACGAACTTTGGAACCTACCAAATTGTCTGGGATCTATTGATGGAAAGCATATACGGATTCAAAAGTATCCTAACACAGGATCTGCAAATTATAACTATAAAGGATACCATTCTATTATTTTGTTGGGATGTTGCGATGCAGACGGTAATTTTACGGCTATAGAATGTGGATTTGCTGGAAGAAATAGTGACGGTGGTGTATTTCAGGCATCGGCTTTGGGAAGGTGGTTAGAAAGAGGTGGTTTAAATATTCCAAATTCAGGTTCACGTTTACCAAACGATGACAATACTGGAAATATATTTCCATATTACTTTGTTGGAGACAACGCATTTCCTTTGAAGAAGTATTTAATGAGACCATACTCAGTGAGAAACTTGGACAACGTAAAAAGAATATTTAATTATAGATTGAGTCGTGGACGAAAAACGATTGAATGTGTTTTCGGAATGATGTCACAGAAATTTCAAGTTCTTTTGAAACCCATTGTATGTCGCAAATATGCCACTATAATTTCTATAATAAAATGCATATGTATTTTACATAACTACATACGTAAACAAGAAGGAATACAGTACACAATCTGTGCATCCAGTGAATCGGCAGCACAAAGACAAAGGCCAAATTTAATACCAAATATGACTTTTGTTAACACACCAAATGGTTTACGCAACTATTTATCAAATTATTTTTTGAAACCTGATTGTGCACTCCGTTGGCAGTGGAATTACTGTGTGATTGAATAAATAAAAAACTTATTACTTACCAGAAGTGTTTGTTTTTTGTGCCACTTCACTCCAAGCTCTGTCTGTAAAATCTTTTCTTGAGTATTCCGTCAGTTTATTGTTGTATAAGCACGGATACTGTTCAATAATTTTCACAAAATTCACCGCCGCGGCCGCCATTTTGTGACACAAAAAGCAACCGTCGGTTTGACGAGTCAGTCGAGTAGTGACATGTTGCCGCATGCACCGCAAGACGAACGCATGACGAGCGGCTGACGCGACGTTGCCGCTTCGTGGACACAGATTTCATTGTTTCTACGCAAGCTGCAAGCATTCGTCTTGCAATCGTCAATTGACAAAAGCGTGCGTATGACGTGCGGTTACGTGGACAATACGCCTTAGGCATTGCATGAGATATTTAGGGATCTATATATATGTATATTATATAAGATTATTTATACCTATCTAGTATTTAATTACACAGTTTAACAATGTCTATAGGTATACATTATGGGTACCTGTTATCATAGATACTTAATTTATGATAGGTGGCTGGATTGTGTGGGGGTAAACAGAACCACTGTACGCTACGATTGAAATGTATTAATATATGTACTCATTTAATTATAATATTACCTAGTAACTAGCATATATCTTGGTAAAGTTTTATTAGAGTTAAATATTATTACAACTATTCTCATATATTCCATTTTCCTAAAATTACATATTTTACAATATTTCTCTGTAAATTAAAAACATTATACTTCACTTATGTGAGAAATTCTAAAGTGACATAACATTAATGCCTACTATTTTAGTTAAAGATGATAGATTATAGATAGATTAACTCTTTATTGTAACAGCACATTATACATAAGTCATTTCGATACAATTGTACACAATATCTTATTACAATTAAATGCTTAAAACTAATAGTGTCACAATGGGCGGTTTTATCGCTCAGAGCGATCTCTTCCAAGACAACCATGCATGGAAAGAAATGGGCATAAGCTTATAGAGGTGGTGTATAAACCAAAAATATTTACATACCAAACATTCAGAATGTAGCTAAAAATACATAATTACAATAAACACTATAGTTATATTATATACCATACATATATTTAAAATACATACATAGGTACTATGCAATAAATATTAAAATGCAAAATAGGTTGTAAATATAGAATTTAGTTAGTTATTGCGCTAGGTAAAACACTTTGACACGTTTGAAAGTGTCCAATGAAGGCGCACGTCTAACTTCATAAGGCAAAGCGTGATAAATGTACTGTATGCCTCAAAGGAGAAATACGTAGTTAATGCATGAATGGCTGGTTTAAACATGAATGGACGCTGTATTTAAAATCTATTAGAGTTGTCAATGTCAAAATGATTCGATTCTTTTTCTTCTTCCTTCTCTCTGATCGCCCGTCATGGCTGCCGGTTCGTTCTGCACTCTAAGCATTAATAATATAATAATATAATTGTAATCCTTATTTTATTTGTGAATCAGTGACGACGATTGTGCCTCTATATTAATAAGTAATATAGACTGCAATTACTGGATAACCTCATCTTTTATTTCCTGCACGAAACCATCCACCCGGCACATGGTGCGCTGCTTAAATGCTAATAGGTTATTTAGCCCAGACAACGAAAGAAGTGCCAAGCCAAGAAGGACGAAGACAATATTAATTGGTGGATGTTCGTTTCGGTGCGGAAAGTATTGCAGCAATGAATAATGAAAATGGAAGCGGTAATGTTGGTGTCTCGCAGCCGCCGCCATCACATACGTCGTCGTCGTCCATGATTATTGGAGGTGCTGGAACAATTGATAAATTGGATGGACCGTCCAACTACAGCGCATGGAAATTCGCCGTGCGAATGGCGCTTATCTTAGATGGTTTGTGGGACCAAGTCGAAGGATCGACGGCAATCGACGCTGCGCGTGACCAAAGGGCGTTGGCGCGAATTTGCCTTTCGATCAAGTCGAATTTATACCAATATGTTCGCGATGCCAAAACTTCTAAAGAAGCGTGGAGCAAGTTGAAGGATGTTTTTGAAAATAAGGGCCTTTACCGGCGTGTATTGCTGCTTCGTCAACTTCATAGTATACAGTACAGCGCATTCAACGATATGAATGAATACATTTCTGGTATTATGACCCTCGTTCAACAGCTGGCGGATATTGGAAAAGTGACTGAAGATGAAGAGGTAGCTGAATTATTATTGAGTGGATTGCCCGAGGAATATGTCTCCTTAGTTTCTGCACTGGAGACGGCTTGCATTACTAGCACTTTCAATAGTGAGCTGGTCCGCTCTCGTCTCCTTCAAGAAGCGCATAGGAAAAGTGAAGGAACTAGCAATGGAAATACTGCATTTTTATCAAAGAAGACACAGATTATATGTCATTATTGCAATCGTCCTGGACATGTTCGTGCAAAATGCTTTAAATTCAAACGCGATAAAAAGAAGAAGGATAACTCGTATTCAAATACAGCGTCCGCATTTATTGCAAGCAGTTCAAGCGATTTCTACATTGATTCGTGCTCGTCAAATCATTTGTGTAAAAGCAAAGACTTAATGGTGAACATTAGAGACTCTAAATGTCAGCATAGTATTGCAGTAGCCAATAATGATAAACTTGTTAGTGACTCTCAAGGTGAAGTTCATATTCAGTCAGGGAGAGAGGTAAGACAATTAAAAAATGTACTCTATGTCCCTAACTTATCCACGAACCTCATTTCAGTCAGTCAGTTAATTAAAGATGGTCTCACAGTTACATTCCATAGTAGTGGTTGTAATATTTTCGACAAATGTAAAATCACTGGCAACTGTATTGCTCAGGGCTCATGTGTTAATGGGATTTATAAGTTTAATGGTTCTGTGTGTCAGTCTAGTAGTGTTTCGCAATGTAGGTTGCACTCTTTGCTCCTTCGAGATGGGCAGGAGTCACTGAGTGCTGCAGTCGCTACTTCTGAGCCACAACTGGAGATGTGGCACAAGCGTCTTGGCCATCTGAGTTTGTCAGGTATGTGCATGTTGAAAAATCTTGCAAACGGTTTTCAATTCCAGACACAAGATCAGACTCAAGCTTTAAAAAAATTGCGTAGCATGTCTTGAGGGGAAGCTATCGGCCGAACCTTTCCCCAAGAAACAAGCAAAGCGCGCTAGCAAACCATTGGAGTTGGTGCACACTGACGTCTGCGGCCCGATGCACGAAGCAAGCTGGGGAGGTGCGAAATACCTTGTCACGTTTACGGATGACTTCACAAGAAAAACTGTTGGATATTTAACTGGCAGTAAGTCCCAGGTAATTAAATGTTTTATTGATTTTAAAAATTTGGTCGAAAAGCAATTAGATTTTCAAATAAAATGTCTTAGATCTGACAATGGTGGTGAATATTGTAGTAAACAATTTTCTGATTATTTAAAGAGTCATGGAATTATTCACCAAACTTCTGTTCCTTACACACCTGCTCAAAATGGTGTTGCAGAGAGATTAAATAGGACTTTACTAGAGAAAGCTAGGTCTATGTTGCAGCAAGCGAATCTCTGTAAGCGTTTCTGGGGTGAAGCAGTTATGACTGCAATATATTTAAAAAATAGAAGTCCCACAGTTGCTTTAACAGGATGTACTCCCGAGGAAGCTTGGACTGGGTCTAAGGTTGACCTCAGCCACCTTAGGGTATTTGGCTGTGCTGCTTACTCTCTGATTCCTGAACAAAAGCGCCAAAAGCTGGATGCCAAGGCGAAATGTTATATTTTTGTGGGATATTCTGATACATGTAAGGGTTACAGATTGGCAGATCCATTTGATCCTAGAAAGGTTATTTTATCTAGGAATGTGACATTTTTGGAAAATGTATTTTACAACCAGGCAGCAGAGAGAGCAAAATCAAATGATAAATTTAATAATAATATTATTCCTTATGTATTGAATTCTAATGATATTGAATCTTGTTCTAATGATGATAATTTTAATATTGACATTCACAGTAATAATAATAATTTGAATATTGACAATGTTTCTAATGCATTATCATCAGATTCTAATATCAGTGGTATTGTGGTTTCAGATGAGGAGTATTGCACTGGGAGCGAGGTTGATACCAGCCAGGCTGAGCTGTCTGCTGATGAGTCAGGCGATGGGCCAGTGACGTCATCGAGCGAGACTTCAGATGAAGATAGAAGTACTGTGACTACTCCCATCCAGGTCACATCTTCTTCTGGTCGTCCTATACGCTCAACACGTTGTGTTGCTCCTAAGAGGTTTGAAAGTTATGATTTATCTTCTATGTTAGTCCAGGAAAATCCTCTATACTATGATGAACCACTTACATATCAAGAGGCTATGGCTAGCCCCAATAAGGAAATGTGGCTGGATGCCATGAGGAGTGAGTATCAAGCTTTAGTTGCATATCAAGTATGGGAATTGGTAGATAGACCCAACAGTGAAAGTATTATTAAATGCAAATGGGTGTTTAAAGTAAAGCAGGATGCTTCTGGGAATTTTGAAAAATACAAAGCCTGTTTAGTTGCCAGGGGTTTCTCTCAAAAGGAAGGTATTGATTTTAATGAGACCTTTGCCCCTGTGGTACGTCATTCAACTATGCGTATATTATTTTCAGTGGCTAATCAATTAGACCTTGATATTGAACATGTAGATGTAGCAACAGCATTTTTAAACAGTGACTTAAATGAAGTGATATTTATGGAACAACCCTTAGGTTTTTGTGATAACAGTGATAAGGTTTGTTTATTGAAGAAAAGTTTATATGGCCTTAAACAGTCTAGTAGAATGTGGAACTGTAGGATTCATGATTTCTTATGTAAACAAGGTTTTGTTCAAAGTAGGTGTGAACCTTGTGTGTATATAAAAAACACCAATAATGATATGGTAATACTTGCTTTGTATGTAGATGATTTCTATATATTTTGTAGTCCTTCTAGTAATAATAAGAAGGATTTAGTATGTAATTTAGAAAAAGAGTTTAATGTTAAAAATCTTGGTGCTTTGAAAAGCTGTCTAGGTATTAATGTTACTCGAGATAAGACTAAAGGTGTTCTTAAACTTAGTCAGTCACAATATATTTCTAAATTACTTGAGCGTTTTGGTATGACTAACTGTAAGCCAGTGTCTAGTCCTATGCCTGTAAACACTAAGTTAGAGAAGTCAAATGATACTGACAATTGTTTACAGGATGATGTTTACCAATACAGGCAATTGATAGGTAGCCTCATGTATCTTGCTGTATGCACGAGGCCTGATATATCTTTTGCTTGTAGCCAACTTAGCCAGTTTAACAACTGCTTTAATAGAAGTCATTGGTTGGCTGCAAAACGCATTTTACGCTATTTAGCAGGTACAATTGACTATGGTTTATGTTTTATAAAATGTAGAAATTGGAAATTATTTGCTTATGCGGATGCGGATTGGGGTAATGACATCACAGACAGAAAATCTTATACTGGTTTTGTTATAAAGTTAGGAAATGACACTATTAATTGGGAGTCGCGTAAGCAGAAATGTGTAGCACTCTCAAGTACTGATCAGAATATCTTGCAATAGCCGATTTATGTAAAGATATCTCTTTTGTTAAAAATTTACTATCAGAGTTCATATCTAAGACAATTGATTGTACTGTATATAATGACAACCAAAGTGCACAAAAATTGTTGGAAGCTAAAGAGTATTGCCACAAAAGAACGAAACATATAGACATAAGATATCATTATGTGAAAGACTTATTAAGGAACAATGTAATTTCAGTAAAGTATATGCCTACAGAGAAAATGATTGCCGATGTATTAACTAAGCCGCTCAGCTCTTGTAAACATGATTGTTTTGTGAAACAAATGAATGTTATGTGATATAGTTAAAGTATATATATTTTTAATGTAAGTGTCTTTAATTTTTGGTTGTATGAATCACATGTATAATTTGTAGAGCTGACAAAGTCTTTGTAGAGACTAGTTTTATATACATTTTTGTAGAAGTCACATGTAGAATGCCATGTTTGTTAATTGTTATTTTTTTTTGTGTATTGTCTGCAATCCTTATGAGGCATAAGGGGAAGTGATAAATGTACTGTATGCCTCAAAGGAGAAATACGTAGTTAATGCATGAATGGCTGGTTTAAACATGAATGGAAGCTTTATTTAAAATCTATTAGAGTTGTCAATGTCAAAATTGTTAGAGTTGTCAATGTCAAAATGATTCGATTCTTTTTCTTCTTCCTTCTCTCTGATCGCCCGTCATGGCTGCCGGTTCGTTCTGCACTCTAAGCATTAATAATATAATAATATAATTGTAATCCTTATTTTATTTGTGAATCAGTGACGACGATTGTGCCTCTATATTAATAAGTAATATAGACTGCAATTACTGGATAACCTCATCTTTTATTTCCTGCACGAAACCATCCACCCGGCACATGGTGCGCTGCTTAAATGCTAATAAAGCGTTCCATAGGCGAACAGATTCACTACTAAAAGAGGAACCATAAAAAGTAGTGCGGTGTTCCGGGGTTCTTAACATTAAGTTCTCTGATGAGATGAACGCATATGAAGTTATTTTTCTCGCACCCTCCACTTTAATTCAATGTTATTCGCTTTAAACGCGGCGCGGTGCGACATAGTACCAAGCGCCCGATGCGAATAACAAGAACCGGTCGGCAAAGAATGCATGAGCGCGCCACAGTGCATAGTCATTGGCAGTTAGACGAGTTCAAAAGTGTTATGTCATTCAAAATATGATTATTCAATTTGTTTTTATAGATGTTAAATGAGTCTGCACTCTTCACTTCTTTGGGTAGTTTAATAAAAATACGTGCTCCCCCAAAAATAATGGAACGTTGACCGTTAACAGTTCGAACTCGGGGGATTACGATGTGGTCTTTTCTTCGACTAGATCGGTTATGAATTTGGTGTATTTTGGTCAATGTGATGTGTTTTATGTGTATTGTTTTGTTAAGTATTTTTCTGATGAATATGCATATGCAATAATAATATAGCTGTTTCTAGGTTCATGTGTTTTGTTTCTTTGTTCAAAGTGACCGTTGGTGTTAAGTAGTCATAATTAAATAACATTTTGATGAGTTTATTTTCGGTAATCTGTAAGTCTTTAAGACTGGTTTTTCGAGCATTGCCCCATATCTCAATTAGGTATAAAAGATGAGGTTTCACTAAAGAATTATACACCATATGACGGATAGACAGTGGTAGACATCGCACAATTCCTTTTAGTGAGCCCAATAAGGACCATAATTTTGTACGGGTGTGTTCTTATATGTGTTTTCCAGTTGAGGTAAGAATCGACAAGATATTTTTCGGATTGTTTTTGTTCGATTACTTCGTTGGCAACTTTAAGAGATATGTGCGGTGGAACTATTTTATTTTTGGCTTTAAAAATTACGTAACAGGTCTTAGTGGCATTGATCGTTAGCAGATTATTTTGGAACCAGCTTAAGAGCTTATCAATATCTTGTTGGGCCTTGTTGATCATTTCGTTAATAGAAGTGCCAAAGTAGAAAAGACACGTATCATCTGCATATAGTGATACATGTCCGTGGAGTATTATATCATGGACAGAGTTAATATATATGAGGAATAACAAAGGGCCAAGTATAGAACCTTGTGGTACTCCGAAAGATATGTTAAGTGGTTTGCTTTGGTAACCGCCAATCTTAACAATTTGAGTTCTATTGGCCAAGTAAGATTCAATTATTTTAAAAGCAGTTCCCGTAACACCTATGCCAGCTAGTTTTTGCAGTAAGATTTGATGACTGACTGTGTCAAACGCCTTTTTTAGGTCAATAAAGACACCGAGAGCAATTTTTTTGTTATCAACATTCATTTTGATTTTGGTGGTCAAGTCTGCTGTTGCTGATAGTGTATTTCATTGTGATCTAAATCCATATTGTTGTTCAAAAAGGAAATTAAAAGAAGTTAAATAGGAATCTAAACGGGAGTCGAGTTTTTTTTAAATTGTCAATATTTGGGAGTACCGAAATGGGTCGGTAGATGTTGGGGTCAGTTTTAGTACCTGCTTTATAGATGGGAGTTATTTTAGCAACTTTTAATTAATCGGGAAATTTAATGTTCCCTCGGATAAGTGCTTGTTGACACAGTCAGTTAACGTTAAGGTTAAAGGGATTTATTTAATTCATAGTCTACATTTATGACGTAATAGGCACTTCACGTGTCCCATATTTTACAATTATTGATAAACGATATAGATACTCACATTATGGCAACTGTATTATTCCTTAACTATTTTATTGCCATTTATAGGCGGTACTTAACTAAAATTAAGCAATTTTGTGTTAAAAACTAACTTGGTTTTCATCTAGAGTAGGTAGGTAGGTAGGTATGTAGGTTTAGTCGGAACTATACGTTTAAAATTAGGTACGTGTGTAGATTTCTAATTAAAAAAGAGCTTAAGCAATAATGTGAAGAATTCATGAAACATTTTTTTTATTAAATGCTTTGTTAGTATCTATTTCATCATATAAGTTTAGACTTATATATATGGTTAGCCATGTAAGATTATTTAGATGGTAGGTACTTAATTTCTTTTTCTTCACTTTAATTACGTTTTTCAACATGGTAATACTATATTAGGCGAAGATTGTCATTTACAGGAATACCTACCTACTTATAATTTGAGCTGTTTTATAAACGGTCATATCTTTTGATGGCGTTGCCTAACAAGGTTGATCTTTTCACAGCTGAGAGAAATCGTAGGCCAAATCCACAATCAAAACACTAAAGTGTGCTAAGGTCCGTATTCCAGAAGCTAGGCTCAGACAGCATTACTTAAAACCAGTTTTAAAACTTGATTCAGAACTGAGCATGCTTCTGGAATACGGACCTTAAACTAATAGCCAAGATTTCGAAATTGAATAAAACTACATAAGTAATAGCCAAGATTTCGAAATTCAAATTACTAAACAATGTAACCTACTTATTGAAATTATACAAATAATTTATATAATCTGTGCTATATAATATACTTAGCTCAAACTGTGAACGTGTTCTCTAGTTCATTGAATTATACATCTTGAAAGATGTTAATGTTAATATTGAAAAATGATTTTTATTACGAATTGCATTATATTTTTTCAACGATAGTTATATGACACATCGTTCTCTATTAGTCTCTTTTTACAATATCCAAATGGGGCAACATGGAACAGTCCTTATATTTATTGAAATTGAGGTAATATAGGGAACTTTGAAATGTTTACCTGCTATAAAATTGATTGAAAAAAAAACAAACCACGAAATAAACACATATTGTACCTACTCTGCTCAGTTACCGACTAATTATAAGTATAAAGTAAGTACATAGGTAAGTATTTTGCTAAATGATTTGTATTTAGTACGGTTCTGTGATATATTCACGATTTGCCTCCGACGGCCAATTAAGGCAAACATAGGGTCAGTCAGGTTAGTTTGTATTATGAATAATTTAACTCTTTTTAATTCACGGAATTGATATCCGTTGCTCTATTAAGGTTTAACTACATTATACAAAATTATATAGGTAGGTGAGCAGTAAGAAACTAAAAAGGGGACTTAGAAAAGTATGCCATATTTCACCAGGCTTCCGTTCCCGTGTGACAGTATTTTTCTAGGTAGATACATTGATATTTATTTTTAGAGTAAGATAAGATAAGATATTTCATGTTGGTATAGGTATCTAAATATGGGTATGTTTATAATTAACTAGCTGCGCCCCGCGGTTACACCCGCCTGATGATGTAATGATGATGATGAAACGTATCTTATGTCCTTCCCCGAGATATGACAAATCGAAAAACAATAAAATCATAAAAAATGGTCCAGCCGTTCTTGAGTTATAAGTGGTTGACGACGACTTTCTTTTAAATATAGGGAAAGGTGTATAAAATGATCCCCCTAAGAGAAAAGCTTTACAGTGTCCAAAATATAACGGCCTTAGGGAAAAGATTGAAGACATTTTGGATGCATAATTTCAGTGCTGACGTTTAGGCAAACGACTAGTTTTAGTTCTTAATAAATTCCGGATTAATGTAAGATTTTCCAAAACGTTACTAAAGTTTTTTATCATTTTGTACACCTGGGTGCCTAAAATGATCCCTGAGTTTGTGTCAAAATTATCCTAAGGATTATTCTCCTACGATTCAAGTTAAAATAAAAGGTAAGTATACATATATATTTTTATAACTTCTGTTTATATTTATAACAAAAATCGTCATCCAAAAATACAGTTTACCTAGGTACTTAAATTCTTAAAGTAAAATGTAGTAAAAATAAACACTTAAACTTCTAGAGTACAAAATTAAAAAAAAAACTTTTAGTTAAGTTTGAGTTTCATTTAACTAACTCATCATAATCAACAGTTTTGCCTTTACATGACCTTTATTTAGCTTCTTTATCTGTTTTTTTTTTTTACATTTGGAAATAATTTTTGTATTTCTGTGGAACCATTTTGTACCTCCAAAACGAGGTCGTTTGATTCTTGCCTTACTTTCATTTAAATTAGCAATATTTAAGTACACGGCACTTATTGTAGAAAAGCATACACTTCAGTAAGTAAAAAAGTGTCATATTTAACTTTCTTTATTTCGAATCTGTCAATATTGGGGGTAAAATGATTCCAAGGATCACTTTACACTTGCAAGAGGGGGTCATTTGACCTCAAATGCAATTTGTTCAAAATATGTACAAAACTAACCATAAAACACGTTCTTGAAATGAAATTAAATATTGATAGAAACATCTCACAAAACATTATTTCGGGAAAATGCAATAGAATTTCAACAATACAACATTAAGTATATGGTTACTTTAGATTAAACACACCGATTTTTTATTTGTGATATTACGACGCGCAACACTTACACCGCCATGACACTTTGTCGGGGCACTGAGCAGGATACAGGGAAGACATTTGTAGGTACATAAATTAGATAGATGGCATTAGTAGTTTTCTGAGAACCAATGGGAATCATACTCGTATTACCTCGAGGAATCATTTTGTACCTTTCCCTACTTTATAGATTCGCGCGGAATAAAGTAGGACAGACTTAGTAGTCATACTAACGCATGGTAGAACCATATCATAAAACCAAAAGAAGCCTTTAAAACTTTAAGACTTAGAAGATACACGCATACAATATAAAATGTACACAAATATGTGCTCAGGGCGGGTCTGGGGATATAAACTTTGTTACTGCAAAAACGAAATTCTTTTTCAGAATTGTTCGGCTATCTCTGAACGGGTCTGTAATAGAATTGTGCCTTTATTATTTGATTTACCTTCTCCTTCAATTGTACGTTGGTGCAATAGTGTTATAGACTTGTGTAGCGGAACCTTTTGTTATATAAAATTAAGATACTATCTCTCTACTGGTTAGATATTTTATTTATTTTGATTATATCTATAGCTAAATTTGCTAGCGATAAGGAATTGATAGTAGATCCTGTATGAAAACTGAACACAGCCCTTTGTATAGTAATATTAACCTATGCTGGTGGCCCTGTCTTCAGAGAGCCGGGTTCTGACCGAGGCGACCTTATTGTCTATCTTTACGGAGAATGGGAATGGGCTTCATTTTGACATTTAAACCCCATTCTGGACGCAACCCTTCATGAAGTGACATTTCATTCTCATTCAAGTTAGACAATAAGGCGGCCGGTTCCGATTCCTAGCCGGGATAAATGTTTCTGTCTTGAGCTGTTTGTTCTTGTTTGTTGTTGTGTTAGTTGGTTTGGAGTCTTGTGTGTTGTGATGTGTCAAAGCGTGTGCCCATGTTTGTAATAATCATTCATATCATTTCTAATATTTTCATCAACAAATATACTTACCTAGGGAAAATGTTTATTTATAATTAGTTTAAGTTCACTAATTACATATTTTAATCGCCTAATACACATTTCATCGGCTAAATTGTCTACTTCTTAGTCCCTCTACATCTGTTTATTTAGGGGAGGGCGCTATATGCTCACAGGTGATGAGCCTAGTTCGGCAACAGACACTTCAAACATTTTTTGTGTAACGTTCTAGCCACTTTATATAAGTTTCAAAACTATGTAGGTAAGTGCTAAAATAATGAAATTATTTATTACAGTACTACTTAGTTATTATTATAGGTATTAAATAAAACTAGTAGTTTTGCGAACAGTAGACCTCGCGAGCATATAGTTTTATCAGCGGAAATTTTTCTCAGTACTTTACAATCACGGAAACCACTTGAACAATTATGCTCATGTTCGGAATTCCCCTTTAAAGTCAGGTAACTAATGTGTTTACCAAATTTTATCAAAGTCGGTCGGTAAATCACGCCGCAGCAAACTTCCCCCCTTTTTATGAAAAGTACTCAAAATAACCGACAAAAAATAATTTAGAAGACATGCATACCAAGTTTAGTCAAGATTGATTGAAAAATGCGACCTGTACAGGAATATATACATAAAACCTAACATAAAAATTACAATAGAAAAACATTGCCTAACTTTTGTTATGGTAATATTATTATCTTGTAAGACGATGGTCTTTGTATTTACATATAGGTAGACGAATATTATCAAATCCAATTTTTCAATTACAGGAACTATTGGGCCACCATCTACCTCCTACATAACCAGTCAGTTCACTAGGCTTAAATAGATTACGAACCAAACTACCAAAAATAATTTGACCGCATGCCTATGAATAGTTTCTAAACATGCGATTGTAGGAGTTTATGGAAATGGCAATTCAAATAGTATTGCTATAATTATGGGCCATTTCGTTTCCACCGCAGCTAATAAAGCTCACGTATCCGCTGATTATTAAGAAAGGTTAATTAGTTACTAGTTCCGGAAAAATAAACAATTCTCTAATTAATGAGAACCTAACCTAGAAACTAAATAAAATTCTATTTTGCATAATCTCACTCGTCCGCAGTTGAACGTAGCCTCTCCCAATGTATGTCACAGAGCTCGGACATGAGAGCTCTCCATCAAGTTACTGACCGCTGCCTTCCGTAGGTCGTATGTTCGTATTTGGACGACATTGGCAAATATATACTCTAAATTATGGGAGTACTTATTTTGTTTAGGCTAAAATCCAAATTAGTATAACACTTTCGAATGACAGCACTAAAATTAGACATTTGTCTTCAATTGTGGGCATATTTTAGTAGTCACGTAACTTGGTACTCGCTAAACTAACCTAAAGTAATGGGTTATATGATTGTTCTTTGTTTGAATAGAATAATCCTATTTTTAGAAGTGTCATTCTAAGTGTTAAATGATTTTGCATTTTATTATAAACAGAATAAGGACCACCATATTACATTTTTAGTTCTGTGGTTTAGTTTAGTTTTTTGAACAAGTGAATCGCTACCAATGTTGAGATTAAATTCTCTCCGGTACTGTCTAGATTGAGGTCTTGTCGGTCTATAATCTTTGTACGTCATAGTAACATAGCATATTTGCACAAAAAAATTAAGATATAATTTAAAGGCATTGAAGGTATCGGCACTTATCCTTGGAATACATAGCAGATCTACTTACAATTTTTCTTGTAGAATTATAAAGCAACGCCAATTACCTATGTACAAAATTTAATTAACAGGGATTTGTTCATGACAATATTATTATTGATTTTATACACTGAAAACAAATATGGATTAGATTATGTACAGAATACTGCCATATTATCATGTAAGTATGTATAGATAAAAATTAGGCAAAGTAGATACCTACACCATTATTCGATGAGATTACAGTATACTTAGTTACATACTTGACGACTTAACCTTCGATTCAGCATCAGTAGGTCTACCATGAGTTTACAACATTGACACCAATCGATGCTCAGTATAGACTGCCGCTAAAATGAATGAAAAAAATGATGCCGCTGTAATAATGTATTGTAATAATAATACTGTGACGAAGTGGTGTTTCGTGTGGATAGCTGGCCTGGGCACTTCGTCCAGAAGATTTTCTTGCTCCTCTTTGCGGTTCTCGCGGGAGGGGATGGAACGTTTGATAGGGGTAGTCTGTGGAGGGTCGTTGTCGAGAGAAATACACGGTATTGAGTCAACGGTATTTCAACATATATTTCGGTTGCCCACATTGATTGCTTAGGGCGTCTAGATAGTAACTAGCTTATCCTAGGTTTTACACGGTGACGGGATTAACTGGTTTGGCCCTGGAGAGGGCCACGGGTTCCGGGGCGTCGCGGTCGTGGCGGGACCTCTAGCAGGAGCGCGACGGCCTGCGAGGTATCGGGTCAACGGGTACGCGGGTTACGACAGGCGGCGGTTCGGTTAGTGAGTATTGTGCTAACGGGATAATTCGGGATCCAAAGATGCCGCCAAAGTGGCACTGTTCTCTCCGCAAGCGGTCAATTGTAGAATTAAAATTGATAGCGAGAACGCCAATCACAAGCATAATAGTAGCCGAGATCAAGTATAGACTATAGATGGCATTTATGTTGCCAACTCATAGAAGAGCTACACTACAGTACTATACATACACAATATGCAGGGCTGGGCAAACACATGCTTTGCTTTGCTTTAATTGAAATACAATACAAATTAAAAAATACTGTATCGCTATTAAAAAACAAAATACATTCGAGTACGGTATTTGACGTATAAAATACAAAATACAGTATTTCAGCTATTATATATTCAGCAGATACAAATTACAAAATAAGTAGTCTAAACCAGCACGGGCTGCAAAGTAGAGGAAAACAAGATTAATTTACTAGTATAACCAGAGTTTCCTTACATGAACACTAGATTTTTAAATGTGCTGTCAGACAAACAGCTTCTTGTTGCCTGCTAAAGAAACAATCTATCTACTGGTCACTCACAATCGCTAAATAAAGGTATTATTTGTACTTTAGTGTTAAAATGTATTTTGAAGTCTCAAGTATTTGAAACACTAATTACAAAATACCGCGGCGTTAGGTATTTGAAATCTGAATTACAAATTACATTATTGAAATATAAATACTAAATACGTATTTGTATTTCAATAACCTATTTTAATCACAAGTAATTCAAATACTGCCCAACCCTGAAATATGTTAACATTCTCCAACGACTAGTAAAAAAAGAAACATATTAGTATAAAGTTCCGAAGTTATAACAGCGTAAGTAGCTGTATAAATTGACTCGGGGACGACTAACATAAATATACTTGTGTAAGCTGTTGGGCGAATCGGTGCGAGCGCCTCGCGAAACTGTCAGTTCGTCCATTTTTAACTCGCGCCTTTGCCCTCTGACTATGTTGTCATGCGAGTGATTTCTCCCTGATTTTCAGCAAAACATCTTCAGGATGGAGACCTCTAAGTAGACTATATAAATACCATATATTTACTTAGATATATAGATATCTGAAATTACTTACTTTATCTATATTAATCAAACGTACATTTAATTAATTATTATCAAAAATATATATTATTGTTATAATAATAACATTAACAATAATAGTATTTTAATATTTAGAAATGCTGTTGTGATTTATATTACCTTATTTATAGTACATATTTTATCAATCTGAAAGCTAATGTACTTAGTTTGTACACATTTTTAACATTGAATATGAGAATCACTCACGTAAATTAGTCAGATCTTTGCAACTATAGTTTCAACCACATCCAGTGGTCTTTTTCAAGGAGAGTACAGAACATTGGGACGACACATAACCTTGAAAATGACCACCGGATGTGGTTGAAACTATAGTTGGAAAGATCTGACTTATTTACTCGTACGCGAGTGATTCTCATTTTCAATATTAAAAATGTGTTTATGTGAGTGAACCCCGTAATGAACATTAAATATTTTATCAATATAATTGGATAAAAATGGCACGACCACTTTGTCAAGAGTGTCGCAATGAAGAAGTAAATTTACTTAAGGCCAAAATTTAACCAAATAGAAACCTTCAGTTTTAATTCAAATAAATTGTAATGATTTACTGCTCTTTGTTGGTTGTTCGGCCGTGTCTACCCACCGCAGACACAACACGATTGCATCGCGGTGAGAATCGGAAAGAAGGGATTGCTGGCTCCAGATACTGGCAAGTTTGGCAACTATGCACTACACATCTGAGCTATACATGTATTTTAAAATATTGCTGGTCATACTGATTCAACTGAAGCTCGAAGGGTTAATAGAATTTAGCATAGAAATGAAAAAATATATGAATGAATGAATATATATTTATTTGTAACAACAACATTGCTAAATATAAAACAAAGTATAATAGACAAAAGTAATCAAGAAAAATAAAAATGTCAAATGTTACAAATCGGTCCCAACTCAGCATTGCTAGTTCTAAGCCAGCGCTGGTCTTCCGTTGGGGCCGGTTTGTGACGTCACGGAGGTATATATAGAGATAGAGAACCCAGAGGCATAGAGATAACCCGTTACTAAAAAAGATAAAATAAAGTTTTAAACCAATAAATTAATAAATTCACTATCGTTTTAAATTCGACGCTGACAGAGCTATATGTAGAGAGCTATTTAAAATGCATCTTTTAACAAGTTGTCCTCATAAGCATGATATTCAGAAAATTCTATACGTATTATTCCATAAGTTTCCGGTAATCCACTTCACTTACCTGGCCGCCCCGTTCGCTGTGGATACGACAATTTGGATAAATGGTACATCCGCCGACGACTGTCTAAATTATTCAGGTTCGCCTTCTGCCCTCCACCTTTCACGTGACAAGGAGAGGATTGCTCGATAAAGTGGAATATTTAGGGAGTAATCACGTACAATACACCGGCATAAGTGGCTCACTGAGCCTTCCACGGCGACTGTTTTCCGCGATTACATTTTTCTATTTTCGCCATAGCGCCTTTAATGAAAGAATGATCCTACCTATCTATTGCTTGTGTTGTGTACTTACGTTATTGCTGACTAAGCTGAGTTTATGGATAAAATACATTATATTAAAAAGATCTTAGTCTTTAATTTTATCGTTATACTTATTTACTATTTATGACATAATATTATGTTTAATACATTTTATAATAATATATGTTAAGGGGACAGCTGTTATTTTTAAGACAATGTATCTTTAAACATAATAATGAACTCCTTTTTTCCTGGTCACGCTATAACTTGAGCACGGTTTATCTATAAGATATATTATATATCTTAGAACACGCCGTCGTTATTAGCACTAATCTATATCAGTATATATCAATATTCGTAGGTCACTCCACAAAGGTGTTGTAATATTCCCTACATCTTCCTGAAAAGTATAAACTTTAAAAACTTTCTACCTACTTCTGTAATTTGTGCCTAGTATTACTATATTACCTACTAATAGTACTATATCATTATTGACGGTAAATGACAATCGATCCCGTAAGTAGCACGAGTCACTGAACGGGTGAATTTCTTTTAAAACAAAATATGAAACGACTGAACTGTCATGGTACCGACTTCGACAAGTTATTTAACACTCTTTGGTGTTGAAATCAATTCCATTTTTAAAGAAAAAAAATGTTTGTACCTGAAACGGATATGTCCAATATTATCTGAGCAAAGGTATTCATAGCCGTGCATTGCCATGACTGTGATGCATCTGATACATCCAAGAGGCATATACAAATTAAAGTTCCTTCCACAAATCCCCCAAGCAGCTACCTAATTACGAGACTATTGTGATAAGTCGTAGTTACAAGTTTTGTAGAATGGTTTCCTCATCTCTCATTTATCTTTCTTAAACACTGGAATTGGCCGGGGATTGGGGGGATAATTACGTGCCTATTTAGTTGGTAAATAAGGTAGCACCTTATTTTTCTTTCGGTTTTCTGCTCATCTATATTAGAGGTGGGTAAGGCCAACCGCTGGGTCGAAGGTGTTTATAAATAGCTAGGCTCTTTTATAAGTAGACAAAATCTGTTTGCTTGTTTATTCTATTATTTTCTTTGTTGTAGAGTTTTCTGTAGAGTCTTATTGTATTTTTAATTTCTATAAAATGCTCATAGCTAAACTATCTACATCATTTATCCTCAGATATGTATATCCATAAGAAAACCTTGCTGCGGTCAGTATTTGGATGGGTGATCGTTTGTGGCGTTTTCTTCTGGGCGCATTAAAAATTACTACAATCAATGTGCCTCTTCCAGTTCAGTAGGATTATATTTCATTAAACCTTGAAACCGAAATGTAGGTATCGACTACATCTATTTTATTGTCATGCTAAATATTTAGTGGTAATAATTCTAATCGTACAATCAAAAAATTTAACACTTTTGCACAAAGCACAGGTTGTGTTTTTTAGTTGAATTTATTTTAAAGGTTTTTTCTATTCAGTTGAAAGTATCGTGTGCTGGAATTTGCTGTTTGCTGGAAATTATCATTATTGTTACATTATAATATTAGATGGCGGTGTTACTGGCGAAGAATACACTTAAAACTATTGGTATTGACCAAAGACAAATTGTGCAGTTATACAATGAACAACAATGGATCCAATATATTTCCTTGAGGAACAACCTGTATTGAGGGCTTTTATTTCAGATCTATATATCTACTTTACAAGGATCTTGTCTGGGACTATATTTTTACTTATTTCAGTAGTCTGTCATCACTCTGATGCCGTACAGGTTATTCTTGTGTAATGGTTTAGACGTATAACGATTTCATAAAAGGCACGTGTCCCAGTAGTGAGAAAGTAGTTTAAATTATGCGATTATTCTTCTATTTTTATGTTGTAGGTTACAAGATGGGTAATTCTTTGCTGCACTCCGCTCGTAACTCCGAGACATAGTTTGAACCTTATTCCTTCAGTAATATTCCAGCTACAGTGCCATTTAAACTTATTGCTTCGACGCAAAGTATTGGCCCTACTATTTAATAAATACAAAAACATCTATAGTATCTAAGAACCTCAGATTATAAGTAGGGATATTATAAGTGATTACTTATGAACTAAATAAAACTAAGACCTCGCGATTGGTGTTCCTTGAACTTGCTACATGATAAAGATTAACTTACGTTATTAATTATTATGATTTATATTTAACTTTAAACCTATGTAGCCTAAAAAGCTTTAAAATTAAAAATTGAAGCGTTTTTAAATGTGCATGCAAGTTTTCATTCCATTGCTATTTGATCTCATAAAAAAATTGCAGCTAAATCTTATAACTCCAATAGCTCTAAAAGGTTCGGCTCGTATATTAACTAGAAAATTCAATGTATCCGAAGTACCCTTTAGCCGAATATTATGAAAAGATCCAATCAACCGTTCGAATGTTATCGTCTAACATACAACAAACGTTGACTTGCTCAAGTTGCAAGCAAGGCTTCGTTTCGTTCGGTTGACAAATACCTATATCACTGAAATATATACCGTGCTTATATAGAGTACTACAGAGTACTTCTCATAGGGCAATGTATTGGGAGTCGAGTCACCTATGGCCTGAAGTTGGCTCTACTTAACAAATGTCTCAATAGTGAAATTATAGCAAACCCTCTTAGAGAATTCAAGCAACCTGAATTCTTTAAGCAACAGCTATATAGTCTCGGAGTGACGTATGCAGTGCAGAGCCCATCATCTGTCTGCTATCAGTAGAACTTCATCGCGGACGCTTATATGGAAACTATACCTTCACACAACTCTCATGACGTCAGAGACCGCGTCCGTCGGGTATATTTTCAAAACCAGTAAACTAAAATCATTTCAATAAAGCGTACCTTTATCTAACATTTGTGACGTCACTGTCGCGTGTTGATATCGGGTATACATTGAGATTTAGTATAAGTACGCCCCGCGTATTTTAAAACATACCCGACCGCAACGAAGCCATCGTTCGGTACTCTTTTGGCACGTTACTATTTCAATCGTTCTATCCTTGCATATATACATACCTCTGCCTATGAAATGTAGTTGGTATCATAGTTTTTTTGTTTTTTTTTTAATTATACGTAATTATTTATTTTGCATTACTAGTCTAGGGCAAAGTCATATATAGGTACGACGACGAGCGTAGCGAGGAGGAGTGTTAGGTTACATGTGACTACAACGCCAGAAATGAATCGAACGTTTTAATCTAGTTTCTATATGAGTGAGTGGGTGAGTGAACGCGGTACTACTACTACTACTACTACTACTACTACTGTAGTACTTACTCACTCGCTCACTCACTCACTCACCCATTCACTCACTCACTCACTCACTCACTCAATCACTCACTCACTCACTCACACCACTTACGGTACACCCCGACAGAGTTTCAGACTGAAGTACAACGCTTCACAAAGTTATTTGAAACAAATCCCACTGTCCACAATCTATCAAAATTCACAAATATAATAAAAAAATCAATACATCAGAGCAAGGACAAAACTTTATTTTAAATCAGATAAAAACAAGGCGTGTACCAAGGAAAATTAAAGTTCAAAGCACAGCGCTGAGCAGACGTAAAGACAGAGGAATAGGAAAGACCAAGTCTAGGATTCAAGCTGGGCGGCCGTCCAACACAGAACGCAGAACTAAACGAAAGCATAACTTAGGCCAGAATGTTAAAATGAATGTCCATAATGCGCGCTAAATTATTATTTTTAATTTTATAATTACCTACTTATTTTTATAGTAACTAATAAACGTTTTTTATCCACTTTTGTTCTCGTATAATTTACCTCAATCCCTAACCTACACGTCCCTTTATCAGATACCTACGCCAAACGGATGTTGCGGTCGGGTATATTTTGAAATCCTTAACACGACGGTTCATATTTTTAAAGTATCTCCAAAACAATATATTTTAAAATCCTCAACAAGGCGGTACATATTTTTATGGCATACCCGAACTCAACACTATAGAACGTTGAGTAAAGGTATAGATTCCATATAAGCATCGCGGACACTGCAGGGTGACAGTACATTACTGAGCTCACTGAAGGGAAATTCAAGTTACGTGTCAAAAATATACTAATGAAAAAAGCCTATTATAAATTGAGTCACTACTTAGAAGACAAAGATGCCTGGAAGCTTTCCACTTCTGCCTAATAGCCAACTATTGAATAAATTTGTTATTTTAATACTACTCATATGTAACCTCAATGTACAAAGACTTGAAAAAATAATGGCCCACGAGTTTCTTGCTGCTTCTTCTCGGCGGTGGTTCTTTTCCGAAGACAGCGGTAGAATCATTTAAAAATTTTGACGTTCATAAGAGTGTCTATGATGCCTAAACTGAATAAATAATTTTTGAATTTTGAATTTTGAATTTTGTATAGCTATATAGTATAGATGTTATGGATTGTCGTGGAGCTTAAAACCTAAAAAAAGGCATAAAACGTTACTAAGTATATGTATACCGTAATATTAAAATACCTTAACCACACACGTTGCAGTTCCTGGAAAACTAGGTTGATTTCTGCAAAATTTATTGTATTATTGGCCATATATGGTGATTCGCGAGTCAACGGATGCGATCTGCTTGAAATATGTAGGTCCTACCTAATCCAAACTGTTATGAGCACCTACTTAGGTATAAACAATATTAGTGTAGGCAACTCGAACTGCACACAATAATTTAAACAATTGAACTATTTTTCAAGGCTGAGAACAGCTGGTCGTTGGCGTAACTGTTAATTTAGAAGCTGTATTATTGTGTTAAATTTGTAGTTTTTTTCGTGTTTAGGGTAATCGCCCATTAAAACATAATATCTACTTAGTAAAATCTGGTAAAATCATAATTACTGAACTATCGAGTATTCTAGCTTACCGACATCCATTATATGGGTATTTAGGCCAACCGCAAATGCCATCGACACATCAGCAGCATCACGATATCGATATAATAGTGTGACTGTGGCACGAATATTATCGATATAGACTAGCTACTATCGATATTCTGATTAGTGCGAGTAAGCTCTAATTGGCCCGGTTTGGGCGAGCACAAATCGCAGCACTAAAACAGAGATTTGCGGGATTAATCCTCGATGATACCACGGATTCCCGATGTATACCTTTACATAAATGGGTTAATGGGTTTACTGTACACGGCGTGATACACGATATTTGAGATAATGGTAGCAAACTTTTTGATCCTTTTCAACTCATTCTACAACTTTATTACATTTAATTTAGGAGAGAGTAATAAATTAATACCTATCTATAAATAAAAAATAAATAAAAAAATTAAATATCATTATATTTCTTTTAAAAGACTGAGTTTCTCACTAAACCTAAATAACTTTATAAGTAGCTTCAGTAAAAATACCTACTTCATAATTAAAGGAGGGGATGTTGTACTCGCCAAAAATAGTTCCAATTTTTGCTCCCATTGCATCTTTTTTTTATAAGTGATCACATTCCTTATATGTACGACATGTTTTTGGCAAAGTAGCTGAAGTGGCTGAAGCCAATCTCTAGCCTGTAACAAATTCTGGAGATATTCTTGTAGGCACCCATCCCTTAGGCCAAAAGCTGTTTGCGCCTTGTCTTAGTTAACGTACTATAGGTTCATACGAAAGTTTATATCAAGAAGATTTTGTAAGTCAACAAGATTGACCAAATTTTTATTTGCCTCAAATACTTTTACTTTGTGTCTCTTTGTGGATACAACTTTCAAACTTTTCAGTCGGTTGCACCTCGACTACTTTTTATTACACCTAGTCTTTCAAATGAAATCTTTTCAATGGGCCTATTACTTACGTCTGCTTCGGTTTCGTCCCTTCAATGTCGATAATCTAAAATTCAGACTCGATCGTGAATAACAATTTCGCTTTGCACTGTTAATGGACCGAATCCATTTAATTAACATTATCTAACGGGTCACGTAAACATCTGATGTAAGAAGGTATTGTAGATAGAGGATTAAAAGCTACATAGATATTTCGAGCGTGCGGACAAATGAATTATTAAAAGAATGTTGGCACTAAGAGTTTTTTATTCTTGTCTGGCGCCATTATCATATTTATATCAGGTGTGTTCAAACTTGTACTATGATGATATAAATATTTTTATATATAGAAAGGCGCGCGATCTAAACTGGCATAACGAGAAACTAATCTATTAATTAATAAGTATCACACGTTTTTTTATTATAATGGAAATAAAATCATTGGTCAACCTTGGTGAAAATAAACTTTAACGTAAATAATGTTATACACGTTATTTTTAAACATAATATAACAAATAGCTCTCAAAGGGACAGAAGGAAAATCGACAGAGATGTTTTTAAACAACCACATTTCGCCAGATATGTTATTAGCCCCATGCAATAGGGAGCGAGCCAATTGCTATATATACGGGGCACTGTACCAGACTCCGGATGGATATTGCTAGAAGAAAAACCTAATACCTGCCCGGGGATCAAACCCTCGATATTCTAAAGCGGCGTTTCCACCACAACACCAATGAGGCAGTCATTTCTGTGGCTTCGTATCCCATAAAACAAGCGAGCAAAGCCGCTAGTTATAGTTATATATTGGAGATCGACTGTACAGGTTTTAGCCGCCTGATTAAAACGTGTACATTGAAAGGAGAGTAGCTTAAGCTAAACATTCCTGATATAAATCTACAATAACAATAATACCTATGCTCTATAAGCATTGTGTTAAATAACCCCAATTGCATCTATCGCGGAGCAAGCGATAGAGAGGCACGATCGGCCTAAGCGATCGGCTTGTCTTAGGACGTTATCACGTATGATTATCGTTTGTAAACAGCCGTGCGATTCTCTAAGAGCAAACGTCGTTGCATCTTTGACAACATCCGTGAAACAAATGACGAGATGACAGGAAACGTTGGACATCGGTGAGCGCGTCGACGAGCGCATCGACGAATCATTAGAGAATCGCACGGCTGATTTTACAGACAACCATCTTGACCCCACCGCCAAGTTAGGTATGAAAAATAAGTACATACATGAGCTTTACCTACTACCTACCTACAATATTAAAAAACATGTACGCCTTTTTTCCTTTGCCAGTTACATTGATTATTTCTTTATTATAATGAAAATACTTAGTAATCCGTGGTAAATTAATTCTTTATATAAATAATTAATCTACCACAAAACAAACACAATCAAAATTTGTTGTTTGTATCCGTAGTTTGTATCCAATAACTATTGTAAAAGAAATAGCATGAATAATTTTACTTTTCTTGTCATGCTTGTGTGAGTTAATCGCAACATTGAAAAATGATTGCTGTATTCACTTTGTACATTTCCTTTTTACCGTTAACTAAAAGTAGTAGCAATTTATATCTAAACGCACATCTCAGGCTTTCGCTCCAGGGACGGTAAATAAGTAAGTTTGTATTCACGCAACAAACGATCACAAAGTTTTTCCCGACAGCATTGGGCCGGGAAACCCGCACTGCTTTCAGCGTGAGTTACTCAACTAAGTAATATTGTTTTAGTTGGTAAGTAGTGCGGGACCCCTGGCAGACAGTTTTGGCATCTCCTCCTCAGCTCAGCACATGATGTATGTTAATGTCACGTAAGAGATTATTTCTTGGCACTGAACGTGGTTCAAACAATTGTTCGTTTTACATAACTGTAGAGCTTTAAAGCTTTTGTGAAACTTTGTGAATTTCACATTGATTTTTATGGTGTTTAGAGGAAACAGCGCGGAGCATTTAAGATTTTAATCTAGAATTTAATTAAATAGAATGTAATACCTAGAACCATTGTATATTTAGTATTAGGGCATACCTACGATTACTGAAGTTATTTACAAAGCCCTATCGAATATATTATTGCAAGAGCGCAACTTGCGATTCGTGGCCACGATGGTCGACGTACTAAACACCATCCTGCTCACCTCCGCCGAGCTTTATGATCTCAGACTTCAACTCAAGAACTTCAACAAACCGGTCAGTACTATCGCAATACTTATCTTTATTTGTAAAACAGAGCAGGGCCAAGTACAGCTCCTTGTGGCATACCACAATAGTTCATGCCCTGACAATTTGATAACTGTTTACTTGTAAACAAGTTCATGCTTTTGTCGAGGCAGGCAGGCATATATTACACTATTACATTGATGTGTAATATATTGTATCATTTGCTTATATACGAATAATAGTACTTACTCCATTGATTCGAAGTAGTATTTTAAGAATAGCATAGCTTTGTGGTGACACTATTTTTTAGTGGTGAAGAAGGTACATAGATCAAATTTATCTCATTTATACTTGCATATAATAATAATGTAAGTATAAATACGATATAAGAAAACAAAATAACTTTATGCTTATGACGTAAATCAATTATAAACGTTATAGAATAATCAAAGAAATGAAACCCAATCTGAAATAAAATTTGTTTATTTGATTTTAATTAACTGAAATTTTTTGTGGCATCTACAAGATGGGCAGATGACATAAAAGACGTAGCCGGAAGCATATGGACAAGAGTGACGGGGGATAGGGGCAAATGGTCCCAGTTGGAGGAGGCTTTTGTCCAAAAGGACACACCGATAGGGGATGTTAGCAACTAGTTTTTAGTTTAAGACAATTATTTATATGTTACCTTTCTATCGGAATAAAGATTTATTATTATTATTAACTGAAATTTAATTTAATTATAACGGATCGCTGACTGTACATGGAAGATATAATATGAGAAAAAATATTGGAGAGATTTTTATTAACGGAAATAGAATGAAGAAAACATGATTGTTGGAATATTTGTCTGTTTGTTTATCTTTGCGTTTGTGTAGGTACCCTAATCTCAGAAACGGCTTAACTAATTTAAATGTGGTCACTAATATATTTTGCAATACAAGAGGTCTCGAGGATGCGTTGCCTTCCTCGGTCGTACCGGCCCATTCGGCTGTAATCCTTGTAACCGTGGCACTACCACCAACACAGACAATCAAATTGTCACTTCAAGTTACGTAACTTAAAGAGACAAAACCCCCATATGCATTATACAAAAGTGTACCATTTTTTTACCTTTCGTAACGTTCTTTAGCTTTTTTCTGAATACGTAAGTCAAAAATGCAACATCCAAAATGATTTAAACTGCTTTGATTTATAAAACCAATTACACAATGTTTTTTTATTAATATTAAAACAACAATGATACTTAAAAATTAAAAAATGCGAGACGAACACCGATATTTTTATATTTTTTTTAGATTATGATCCTCTAAAATGCATTAAAAACAGAAAAAAACCGTTATGACACTTGGCTTTCAGATTGTTTTAAAACATAACCGTTTTCTTCATCATCATCATCTCAGCCGTAGAACGTCCACTGCTGAACATAGGCCTCTCCCATCATTTCCCAAAAGGGCCGGTTGGAAGCGGCCTGCATCCAACGTCGTCCTGCCACCTTTATCAGGTCGTCTGTCCACTGTGTCGGTGGACGACCTACAGTGCGCTTGCCGGTCCGTGCTCTCCATTCCAGAACCTTCTGGCCCCATCGACCATCTGTTCTGCGTGCTATGTGCCCTGCCCACTGCCACTTTAACTGGCTAATCTTTTGGGCTATGTCGGTGATTTTCGTTCTTCTACGGATCTCCTCATTTCTAATTCGATCACGTAGAGAAACCCCGAGCATAGCCCTCTCCATAGCTCGTTGTGCGACTTTGAGCTTATATATGAGGCCCATGAGTGACCACATTTCAGTGCCATAAGTCATCACTGGTAACACACATTGGTCGAAGGCTCTTGTCTTGTGGCACTGAAGTATTTTAGAAGAGAAGACTTCGCGAAATTTCCGGAACCCTGTCCAGCCGAGTTGTATTCGACGATTGACCTCTTTCTCGAATTTGGATCTGCCTAGTTTGACTGTCAGTCCCAGGTAGATAGATGTATTCGTGTGTTATTAGTTCCCAACAGATATTGGGGTAGGCACAACATGGGCATTAGACATAATTTTCGTCTTGTCCATGTTCATCTTAAGGCCTACCCATTGGGAAACTCGATGGAGGCCTTTGAGAATTGTACTGAGGTCTTCCATGGATTCTGCCATGACTACAATATCGACGGCAAATCGAAGTTGAGTGATGTACTCGCCGTTGATATTGATGCCAAGTCCATGCCATTCCAAGAGCTTGAAGGCGTCTTCTAATGCAGCGTCGAACCGTTTTCTTAGCTCTCCAAAAATGCATAACAACTAGGAACTTTGTAGAGCCTCTAGAAGGCAGGCGGAAGTTCGCATTAGAACTAAACTTATATCGCTGTTTAAATATCTTGCAAATAGGTTTAATGCCAATGCAGGAAGCAAACTGGCAGGTTATGACAAAAAAACTAAGTTTTCGAAGAATTCTTTATTCAAAAACTTTTCACGTGTGCTTTAGTTTTGTTATACAAATTTGCGCTGTGCCGTGTTTGTTTAAGTAAGTACACTCACGAATAGTTTAATTTTTAATTTGAATTGAAATACGGGAATACGTCGAGTTGCCAATAACCCTGTATATCTAACCTACCAGCCAAAGCCTTAGGCAATATGCTTGCAATAGTGCTCCTATTATTGACACCAATGTTTACTACAGTTTGATCCACTTCTTCTTCAACTACCATGGACATCGGTTGTTAAAATATTGCTCGTGTAAGTTCTCATTGAGGACCTGTAAAAGTTCATTCCGGACGGATCAATTACAAAGTACCTTCCTACTTATTTCAATGAAATCACATCTTCATCAACAACGGCCAGTATTCCTTTAATGATCTATTTTATACCTTCACTTCATCATTTTTTGTGGTCTGTGATCATTCTCATCATCTTCCTAACCTTGCCCGACTTGCAAATGAAGTCGGTACAATATTTAACTTACCATAAAGGTACACATTGTAAAGTATCTGGCTTCTATGATATAATACGACCTCCGCATCATAAGAACGTTTAGTTAGCAAAGGGGTTCCTAGTTGCACGCCTGAGCTGGTACCTATTGCAGTAACAAAGTCAATACACCCTTGCTGGAGCAAGTTTTCCGCAACAGAGAACTACTCGATCCGCCGTATCTCTACAAATTCGTCTAAGTGCTACACTTGGAAAAAGAAAACAATTGTGCAAAGTTCTCGTCTCCCAGCGATGGAATTCACTAAGTTTAAAGTGTGTTAGTTCCTTCACGCGTAACTTTGTTGTTCAACGGAACTGACAGTTATGTGTATTGACTTCACAATACGAGCTGTATCTGGTTCTCGTACAAGTGAAATAAAATCTGTAGCTGTTGACAGAAGTATATTTTTTGTCATATGATTTTTATAGCACTAAGGCCTGCTTAGCGATACAAAACATTGCAATGTTGGTGAGAAAATTTACATCCTCAGACAAGGCTCGTACCCGCGTTTCTGACAATCCGTGTCACACACCATGGCTACTAGGCCACCGAGGCTTACCATCCGAGCACCAAATTTGAGCTCTATTGAACAGCATTATCTAACATTTAAAATCGAATAGAGTTGAGTCTCGGCGGCCTAGTGGTCATGGCGCCTGACACGTATTGTAAGACGATGCGAGTTTGAATCTCGTCCTAGGAATTGATTTTTTCTCTCTAAAATTACATAAGAAGAATATTTTTTATTTACTTACATACATAGATAATACTTATATGATAATAGTAGTAGCCGAATGCAGGAGAACAAGGCTCGTGTTCAGTGAGGTGTAATTTGACACAAATGTCGAATAATGGGTTGCTAGAAGCTGAAGATGATGAACTTATATATATTTTGTTTCCGTATTCAAACCACTTTAAGGCTGGGTTACTGACGTCCGTAGGATTGCACCAAGGTTAGTATTATCATCCTTGATTGCAGTTTGCCAAGAATGATTTATTATCACTTTTGACCTATCTCAGTAGTCTAATACTGAGATATTGGATAGCCGTGTTGGATAGCCAACACCTGAACGTGGTCCCCGGTATTGTTTCAAAAAGCTACACTAGATAGTACGACTCTCGTTCTGGACTGACCTCTTAAAGATAATTACTCGTATTTTACCACATTTGAGCTTGCCTGCAAGATTTCGAACTATCCACCTTAACCGTTGTACTTATAGGGGTACCCATATCAAAAAGTTGTCAAGGATCCTGGTATCTTCAAACAGCTACTAAGTTTTAAAAATAAAACAAAATGAACCTGTGTAATATAATTTCATGATCATACTTCATTACATTAAATACTTATTTTGTATATTTAAAAACTATTTCTTGATTAACATAAAATGTGACAAACTTTAAAAAAGGAGAACCATGAGAGAATGATAGAATAGAGACGTCAGGGATTTTTCATTAATTTTGATTTGGATTTTGGGAGAGAGAGTATTGGATCACGGATACGTCCGATTAAAAAAATATTATAGGAAGATTCCAATTTGGTGTGCCGAGACACGAAATAATTATATTCCCTTGAAACCTTAGTTGACGGTGAGGTGTTGAAGTTGGTGAAATAGTGATTTGCACCCGACGAGTCACTCTCGATATCGTCAATTACATTCCTGAAGTCAAGACTTGGATAAGATATTTTCATATATATTAATCAATAACAAATCGAGGGTGTTGGTTTGATAAATACTCTCGCCCTGAAATATAAAACAAGCTATTTGGGGTATCCCGTGTTCTCTGAGCTCAGAACTGAAGCCTTGGATAAAGCAAGAAGCTAACTGGAACCTTTGATGGAACGTGTGTGTGTGGACTTGTGGTGAAGTGTTATCCGCCAGGTCACGTAATACTTATTATTATAACTTTATTTATATTTCTGATGTTCCTTTTTATTTTTTAGTTAGCTAGCTAGGCCTATATTACATTACACCTGTCCTACCCTGAGCCCCTACCTATTCAGAATAACTGTTGAAATATAAACATGCACGATATTTTTGAGTATTATGTCATCATACGTCAGAATTGTTCTAAAAGTAATGAAATTTTTTTACTGCTAATAACAAGCAAGTACATACTCTTCGTAGGTAAACTTAAATGGAATAAACTTCCGTAACATGAAATTGTATTACTTACTTACCTAAAATACCTTAGTGCAATAAGCTATTCTTCCTCGTATTGCCTATTAGACAAAGAGGTTATTTATTTGCAAGAAGATTGGGTGCGGGGAAATCAAATGTTCCCAACATTTTCCGAGTTTCTTTGGCCGGAGCGACGACCACACCGTCATAAACCAAAAACACAAAGGTTTTATGAGATACATTAAGTTAATGGAAGCGATCAGACATGAGCCACCAGTTTGACTAAGCTGTATTGGTGATACACGTCCAGTTCTAAACTTATGATAATGCGATGAAGGAGTAAGTTAAACTAAACGCGCAGAAAAGTATTTAAGTACATAGGTACACATATATCTATTTACAGGTAGAATAAAAATCTCTTTCGTTAAATTTGAGCTTATAGTATGATCACGAGAACTGTATATCCTCTTGGTCATACTGGTATGACAAAATAGTACGACCACGAGGAGACGGTAAAACATAGTTCACCTGGCTTCCAGCTATGCCCTGGACTTCTCATTAAAAAGGGGCTCCAGTTTCGTCTCATAAGTATCTCACAAGTGTTTCGTTATCATATAATATCATACATTTGGGGGTGGAATTCTACTAACAACAAAGCGATTGCAGAGCATCCGTATGTATTATTAATTCATGTAAAATAAAGTGAACAATATTAGCAGTTTTTCCTAAATATAATCAGCTTCAGCTGATGCTCTATTTCAACATAGTACTTCACACAAGCTTTTATGGATTTATTTATATTAATTTTCCACCTGAGAATACTAGCATATTCGTCATCTTGCGATCTAGTTGTTCGACTTGAACTGCGCGTGTGCACTTCACGATGTACCGAGTGCACCCGAATGTGTGGGTGCGTAGCCGAACATATCTGATTAGGCTTTGATGTTGACGTTCCCGAAGGCTTCTTCCTTCTAAGCAGCATCAGGAAGCCTGCCTGCGCTTTTCATCGCGCTTGTCTTTCTTTACATGTCTTAACATACAAAGTGCTTCGCAAAAGCAATGAAATCGTATTGAAAACGTTTAACTATCTAAATTTTAATTGTTGACGATACAAGTAATAAGAATAACATACCCGATATAACATAGCATAATATATTATATTTTAGCAAAATGTATAGCGTTACACTTAATAGGATAATAGGGGTAGGATTTATGCAGAGTTACAAATCTATATAATTAGTACACCACGATTAGGAAGGTTTTGGAGTTCTCGATATTTGGGCGCAGTTAAAAGCACCATGTTCACGAACTCCAAAACCTAATCGTGGTGAGTAACCTAATCGCCCGTGAGTACTAACTATAATTTAGTTAACAACCGCGAAAGTCTAAAACTGTGTATATACATATGACATGATAATCGTTGTTAATACGCGTAATTTTAGTCATGGATTATAAAGTAATACGATTTGTGTTGGTGGTAAATATATCAAGTTTGAAGATACAACTCATCACAAACATAATATTCTAAAGCATGAGAATAAACTACTGTCACACGTATTGAAAACTGTCGTACGTTTCCCTAATTTCTATACTGTACGCTTTTGTGGTGGATATACGCAGTATAAGTACCTGCCGCCGGCGGCGCCGCTCGCCAGCTCTGCGCTGCGTCCGTGAAATTGAATTAGCAACTCATTAGTGACGCCAATAAAACCGGCCGACTGGTCGCCACCTCTCTAGGGCTGTCAAGAGCACAAGTAAACTACACTTGCCTCAATCGGATAATATTGAACCTGAAACTTAGTAGGGCGCAATGAACATACATTTAAGGTAAATCTATATAGCACTACACACGCACACAATTTAACTAAACAGCAAACAAAAAGGCTGACCACGTTAGCCTGTTGGTTGGTAGTGACGCTGCCTTCAAAGCTGTTCTTAGGTCTTAGATGCTGATATGTTTGTGTGTGTCCATGCCTATCTCCACACAGGGAAGCCTATTTTGAGGCTATGAGTGTGTGAACGTTATTTTAATTAGTTTCATTAATAACAATGGAGTCTGATAATAATACAGGTAAATATGTTATATAAATCATGAAATTGCGTAGTTTAATTCTGCCTGCCCCTTTTTACCATCGTACACCATGCGTCTTCTTTTTATATCATGCGTACCGCCAGGGTAGGGAACGCCTTGCCTGAGTCTGTTTTCCGAGAGGTGCAATTTGGGAATTTATAAGCCATTAAGCCATCTCGGCGAAAGCGTTACATCATCGACCGCAATGTCACATAACATCAACAGATATAGAAGTAACTCAAGTATATTAAATATAAAAAAATACCAAAAAATGGAACCGACTTCAGTACCAAAAAGTGTGAAATAACTTGTTGAAGTCGGTACCGTGATAGTTCAAAAGTAGGTACCTATTAACACAATATTGTGTGCATGGTACCGAAAAGTTATTTCACACTTTTTGGTATTGAACTCAATTCCATTTCTGGCAGATTTTTTTCACCGTTTTAGTAATCCTTGCTACTTTTGGAATCGATTGTCATTCACAGTTAATGATGATTATCATCAAGATACGCGTAACAATTTTCAGTTTTTGGAATGTACCTCAATAACGGCTTGGCCAAATTTGATGAAATTTAAATGGGACCACCTTGGAAGTAGTATACTCTACAAAACAAAAAAAGAATTTTAAGAATCGGTCCACAAATGGGGGCGAAATCGATTAACATACACATAAAAAATACATACACACGAACATATTATAACCGCCTCCTTATTTGAAGTCGGTTAAAAAGAGAATAAAATACTATAGAGTATTTTTATTTCCTATTTTATATGTTATACTTACATTTAAATAAACGCGTGTGATGTTTGTTACTTCTTCGCACTGAAAAGGCTGAACGCGGTAATTAATGAAGTTAAGAATAAAGCCAGCATTATACGAGTATAACACATACGTTTTATCTTAGCTCAAAGTGTACTTCCACATATACAAAGGCACAGGCAGGAATACATAGTTAATATGATCAATGTACAAGTAATTTAAGAAGTAGGTAGACGAAACAAATTTAGTTAGTTTTTGTATACTTATATTTTGCAAGCTAAAAGAGGCAAAGAATAAAAAATAACAATACAATACAATACAAAAATTCTTTATTGCACTTTAACCAATATACAAAAATATGACTTACAAAGTATACTCTATGAGACTACGTTTATAAAAAACGTATAAAATACGTGGCAGCTCCACGGTAAGGCATTGTAACACCCCTTGTAATCTAAAGTGGAAAAGCACTTATGTTTATCAAACATCGAGAAGAGTTGTGTTGTAATATCTAGATAATAAATAAAACTATCGATTACTACTATAAATCAACTATCCAAATAAAGTCTACTACTATTATATAAATAATATAATAATAGTCCTGTTTTCAGTACTTCTTATCGGCTGGTAAAATAACATAACAATGCATACATTTAAGAAAACTACTCGTATGATATTTTGTGGACGGGATTCGAAGATGCGTCGTTCGAGAATCCGGTAACTATGACCGCTAGGTCACCGAGGCACCCATCTGAGTATCGTCTAGTCAATTTGGTTTCACTTAATTAAAACCATTACGTTACTCTATTTTAGGTAACACAACATCACTTACTCATACATGTTTTTAGTTCACGAATTTTTATTTTCCCTCTGATAGTTAAGTCAATCTCATTTTCAGATTATGAAATATTATGAAATTTACAACAGTATTGGTTCTCTCAGAAAAACACAAGCCCAACAAGTACAATTTGAAAAATTTAAAACCGAGATCCATTCTATTCTTCAGTTATTGTAGTGTAACTCAAAAAGTACTGGACCAAATTTGATGAAATTTAAATCGGACCACACGGGAAGCACCAGCTTTCAATAAAAAGAATTTTGAGAATCGTTTCACCCTATCGAATGTTATGAGGTAACAAAGATAAAAAAACAGTCGAATTCAGTACCTCCTCCTTTTTGGAAGTCGGTAGAAAATTATAATAACATTATATATAGTTCTCATTAGAATTCATGCTCATACAAATGTGTAATAACAAACGGGTCATGTTAATGCTGTTTTGTAATTAGAAACTTTACTACATTTACAATTTATTTCAGATTCGTAGTTCGCATTTTCAGAGCAACAAAAACAAGAGTATCAACCCTTGCCCTCAGACTGGACCCGACCCCTAGGTATACCTACAGAGGTACATAGGTAGATACACGCATCTGATATGTGTGTCCAATGATCTCGCATTATCTGGAAAGTAGCAAGTTAAAACTCCCAGCTATATTTAAAATATAATATATAATAAATATGATATGTCTATACATATAAAATGCTTCGTCCCGAATGACTGACTGAAGGATCAACGCACAGCCTAAACCCCTGATCGTAGAGCCCTGAAACTTAGAGGGTGTGTTCTTTATATGACGCAGGCATCCGATTAGAAAGCATTTTCCGAAATTCTACCACTAAGGGCGAAAAACGGGGGAAAAGTTTGTATGGGATAACGTGATGCCTTGGTCTAATATACTTCAAAATCTAAAAGAATTGATAGAAGACATGTTTCGTATTTTATTGAAACTAATCGCCTAATGGGGTAAAAGGTTATTTTCGGGGTGATAGAAACTATTACTACTGCTATACTACCTAGAAACCATTGTATATTGTGGGGTAAAATCAAATGGATGTAAAGTTGTAACATGATTTTCTTTAAGTACATAGTATCTACTGTGCTATATTGTATAGATAATATATTCTATCAGTTTATGTACCGCACTATATAAATTATTTTGAATAAGTGGTGAAATGTATGGGTATAAGTGTAGTGTATAAGTATAAGAAAAAAAAATGCCTGCGATCGTCACATATGGTGTGTGCGGAATAAAAAATCTTCGTCGGTTCCTATGTCGCAACTACTCGGCGGCTTAAATTTTGATAAATGATAGGTACTTCATTAGATTCGTCTTGATGGCGCGAGTGTCACATAAAAACATGTTAGATAAAAACATCTTTGCATCTTTAACAACATCCGTGAATCAAATGACGAGATGGAAAGAGACGTTGGAAAAACAACCTTATGTACAAGGGCGATATCTCAAAGTATTAGACATCGGTGAGCTCTGAATCATTAGAATCGCACCTGGATAGATACACTTCACTTTGTGCGGGCAAATTATTAATCAGGTTTATTATCCTTTTAGTTTGTTTTTTTCTTTTGATCAGGTTTTTTTTTTTTACTTTCATACATGATCTTCACTATTCTGTGTGAAGTCTTGGGTGTAACAGATAGTGTTAAACATATAAATCGGAAAAAGGGTACATAGAGCGGGGAGCATAGCACGATACAAATATATTAAATGCTTTCAGAAATAAAAGTATCACCTATATATAATCCGTTTACTAATGACAGTTGACTGGCTGTCTGCCAAAAAGGTTCTCAACTCAACGGCTGTCGTGCCTTGTTTAAAGTCGGTTAAAACAATTTCCGTTTACCACTTCTTTAGTTCATTTACACACACAGAATCCTGAAAATGATAACACGACAATTTCCTTCGTTTAGAAATGACTTAAATCATATAGGACGTTCACAAACATTGTAAAGTTACCTAAACTCCCATAATCATAATCAGCCCATTATGTTCCCACTGCTGCGACTCGAGCCTTCCTCTCAGAGAAAGGAGTTGGGCTATAATCCACCATGCGGGTCCAGTTGGATTGGCTAGTGGCCAACCCATGTCGAAGTTTTTCAAAGCCGCCTTCGACATACTCGTTGCTTAACGACTGTTGTCCTAAGACAAACAACCAGGACCGACGGCTTAACGTGCCCTCCGAAGCACGCAAGCGCTCAGTTGAATAAGGCCACTAGCGGTCACCCATCCAACTCCTGACCGCAGCATACGTTGCTCAACTTGTTGATCGGTTAAGATGACCAAGTCAAGCTCCGCTGCGAGCGTTTCCTCCGCTGCGCCTATACTCTACTATTATTTATTCTGTGCCTTTACTATACCACACACTAGGATTCCCTGATCTGCGGGAGTCATGGGCTAACAATATCACATCACTACATCCAAGGCCCGCGAACATACATTTCTGCTTATAACCCAATTATTTGCCCGCCATGAGTGCGAATCAGAAGTATCAGAATACTTTGCGCTTTGGAGGTAGAGTAACTACGAACTGAGGTAAGAGGTAAGGCCCTCCGGATGAAAAGTGGTTTGCAACACTAATGGCGTTCCCAACACGCGCTGCCAACCTCTAAGAACTTTAATGACGCCCTTTTGAACTTCGTCACAGATATTTTCTATTCTTCATTTACTAAACATTGACACTTATGGTAATTCTTACTTAATCAAATTACTCGTTCAAGCAAGAACCTACACTATACCTACATAATTGTCTATGGCACTTACTTACCCATATATACTTTTTATATCCTCTGGAATACTACATGCCTACACGTTTGGTTACACGATTCATAACAATATTACGTCAGAATAACAAAAACTAGCACAAAAACATCGGGATCAACGTGCTAAATATTCATAAGGGTATACTCTTATTGTACCAGCTAGAGCATAATTTTTGCTACGTTGTTACTCGTATGTACCATTCGTATAATAGTTGCCTTCTACGAGCATTACGACCATACAGGTGTTGTACGAACTTAGGTGCATGTGTTAAATACGTGTGTTAGTGTGAGTATCAGGAATATTTCAGAGCGGCGGCGCGCGATTCCCCATGGATTAGAGAGAGCAAACTCTTGCGAATTATAGGCACTTAGTTTAAACGATGGCCCTTTGGGAATTCTCCTGTTTCGAACACACTAATCTTCGCGAAACATTCGACTTTTTAAATACCAAGTGTTACATTACATTTTAGTTTTTATACGAACGGCACATACGATAACCTGATTCCCCCGACATAAGCAGGCCAATCAAGGATATTCGTGTCAAAAGAGAAAACTGAGTCGGGCGTTAATTTTCCTAATGTACCTTGTTAAGGTCGGAACGAATTCCGTTCCAGTTCTGAATAAATTAAGACAACATTAGCTGCAAAGACGCGATGCGATTGCTTTCGTACCTAACGAACTTTGTTATGGATTTAATGTTAGTTGACACCTAGCTGCTCTTTACTGTGTCCCCTTATTCCTCTATTCGAAACGAGTTTACAAAGTAATTGAGGCTTACTTCGGCTTTCATAGTAGATATAAGTATTGATTTTTAATGCAAAAATATAATTAAAACAAAAGATTTTTTGAATTTTTTGAATAAGAAACAGTAGACAAAATGTTTATTCTCGATATTGGGAGAGGTTACACCAGCCATTAATTAGACGTACTGCCATTTAAAGCGCATCCCAGAGCACCTTTAAAATCTGGTTCTGGGACTTTTGGGCGGTACGCGAACTATGGGGTTCGACATAGACTGCCGACAGCCGCGTGACCTCTGCTCGCAGTCCTCTGCCTCGCACATCGATTTTTGAATAATTGGTTAAAAACATATAAATATTATTTTGAAAAATTTAATAACTTAGTCTTAAAGTAAAAAAATAGGTTAATCAATTATTACACGAAACTTCAAATGTCCTTGAAATAACGCGCGAAGATAATTTATGAACATCAAGCTCTGCGCAGCATTTGCTATGGGATGCACCTTAAACCTCGAAAGCGCAACAGCTTTCAATCATCAATATTTATACACTACTACCAGATTTTATTGTTAGGCAGGCCGCGCTGGCAACCGGACAAAATAATTCCTAGAAGTAGTGAAAATACTAAATGTGACAAAGTATTCGTATCGTGGCCATATACTACTGTAGTTAATCACTTAGCAGTGTGGAATAGAAACAAAGTTTTTTCCGGTAGGTAATATTCAAGACTATTGTGAGGTTAAAGAACTGTTTCTAACCCTGAACAATTCAACCACTTACCGACAGAGTTTCTAGACAAACCCACTTAAAACTATTCCATTAAATTATTTCGACAAATGTAATTCTTTCATTTTAAGCACTGAAGTTGTTGAACAATTTAAACTTGAAACAATTGACCGCCGGCATCCAGTAGAAAGTTATGCGTAGTGGTCGCCATTATCACTTTATTAATTAAAAGTGGTTATTTCATCATCATTATCATCATCTCAGCCGTAGGACGTCCTCTGCTGGACATATGCCTCCTCCTTAAATTTCCAAAAGGACCGGTTTTTGTTGTTTATTTTTTTAGTTTCGGGAGGAGGAAATACTTTATGGATACCGCCGAAGAGCAGTATCTCTCAGGTTATGGCCGAGTCTACCGGCGGGTATGGGAGTGCCAGTGTGTACGGACTGAAACCTCCTCCCTCTTTCCTATAGGTACACTACAGACACTATAGGTACGTACCCTTAGAATATTAAACCTTTTTTTATTAATTACTAGTCTGAACCCCAAATATCTAATGGACCAAGTATCTGAAAGGACCGGTTGGAGGCGGCCAGTCTTCAATGTCGTCCTGCTACCTTTATCAGGTCGTCAGTCCACTTTGTCTGTGGAAGACCTACGCTGTGCTTGCCGGTCCGTGGTCTCCACTCCAGTACCTTCGGGCTCCATTGGCCATCTGACCTGCTTCTCTCTCTTTGCACAGCAACTTCAACTGGCTTATCTTCTGGCTATTTACGTTTATTACTAGTAAATGACGATGGTGAAGTCATCCATCTTACGGCAAACACCTGCCAAAGACAGTTTCGGTGTGTCTTACAGCTTTAAGCTTCACAGTTCTCCGTAGCACTGTACTACGCTCGTCACTCCGAGACGTAGGTGTTGGTAATTTTTATTGTTACAGTGTCATTCAAGCCCTGACACAGTAATGCTCCACACTGTAACTTCGAGGTAGAACATAAGGCATTGTGTGGTACACACCAATGTGCACACTTGCTATTGGACTTCAAAACATCTGCAGTCAAATATTAGCAATACCTACTGTAAACATATTTAAGTGTGTGAAAACTATGTGAAGTTAATATTTGAACCATTTTTGGGGTCACATACCTATTAGAATATAATGTCACTGCGTCGCTGTGCTGTATGCACCAAGGATATAGATGCAAATAACTGGAGATATATTTTTAGAAAAGAAACTTTCAATTTGCACTGAAAGATTCCTATTATACATATAATCCTTACTACGAGTATATATCTACACTAATATTATAAAGAGGAAAGATTTGATTATTTGTTTGTAATGGATACACTCAAAAACTACTTAACCGTTAACCACACACGTTGCAGTTCCTGGAAAAGTAGGTTGATTTCTGCGAAATCTTTTGTATTATTGGCCAAATATGGTAATCACGAGTCAACGGGTTAACTCGCCCGCCCGCGTGCTGATGAATGATGAATCAAATATGTATTTGATATTATATATATTTAGGGAAATATTTTTAAGCATTTTGAGTAGCACTGGGGGTCTAGCACGAATAACTGCGTAAGTGTAACGTAACGAGACGTTCACGCAACACAGTACGAACTGTCATGTCTCTAGGAAAACTGTGACACACTCATAGTTTGTACGCCGAAGCGTGACTTGTTGACGCTTAAGATACGAATACTTTTTCGCAAATTTTTGTCCTACGGCCTCAGTACTGTGCTCGCCACCGAGACTAATTGGTTTTGAGTCTCGTTTAAACAGTATTTTCACTCGCCCAGACCTTTAAATATATACCGTGTATGTTTTAAAACAAACCTCAGTTTGTTTAATTTTTTTCTTTTCAAAAATGAGTACACGCATCACGCAGGTTCCGTTTGACGACCATAAATATTCGTGGCTACGAATTACGAGATGGAATAAAATGTTCGAAATACCTCAAGCGGAACACCTACGAGCAAATAACTACCTGCTTTGCGTAACTTTTGCGGAAAGCACCTCATAAAAATATTAACTCACATGATGTCATAAGGTATGGCTATACCTTCGAACACCTGATGATTTTAAGAAACCTTTTTGGAACCTCTTTCCGATAAAAACCTGTGACTTTTTTAGAGGCTTAATAAAAAGCTTGTTTACGATCTTCGAGCCCGGACAATGCACCTATATCTATTACTTACTATGCTAATGTTCTATTTTTTTTACTAGTCCGTGCTAGTAGGTACTAGCGCAGACGCAGCGGGTGCGCAAGTTTAAAGGTGAGTTGGTAGTCGGCTACTTGAACCCGCAGCAAACGACGTGTCGCAGCGACACTATGTATTTGTATGAAATACCATTCGTAGTTAGCGACACGAAGCTAGCGACGTGTCGTTGAGCGGCAGACGACACTGTCGCCCGACCGCAGATCAGTAGTGCCGCTCGCAGGTACCAATCTACCTAGGAAAACAATTGAAAAGCTTTAGCAACTAAACCTTTCGTATCGCTTTTCAAATGGTTTAAGTATGCCATCTGCTTTTGCCGTCTGCAGTCGGGTTCGAAATCATGACTGCAGCGACATGAAGCGACGACACATCGTCTGCTGCTGCTACGAGTAGCCGGCTACCAACTTGCAACTTAACTCTATGAAGAAGTGGCCCGGAAGGCTTGGTGGCTTGATGGCTTGGCTTGGTTGATGCGGCTGATATAGAGAGCAACTTTATCCTACAGAAACGTGCTATTCGAGCTATATACGAAATGGGTCCCCGTGAATCTTTGAGAGATTTATTTAAAGAAATCAATATATTAACGTTGCCTTACTTATATGTATTTATAAATATAATGTACGTTCGTAAAAATTTACATAAATATAACTTAAATAGTGATCACCACACTTTTAATACTAGAAATACAAATAGGATAGCTGTACCTAGTTTTAGACTTGCGAAGCTAATAAGTCATCTAGGAAATTGTGTGCGTTTTTACAATTAAATCCCAAAACACATAACTGAGCTCACAGAGGGCAAATTCAAGTTGACTGTAAAAAACATTTTAATAAAAAAGCTTACTATAAAGTTCGACTTTATGTAGAGGATAAAGATGCTTGGAATACTCCACTTCTGGCAAGCTGTCGTTCTGCCACCCATAAAATGTAATATTTGTGGTACCTGGGTAGAAACATTGTAAACACCTATATAAAAAAAAGGCCCCGAGTTTCTTGCCGCTTCTTCTCGGTGGGTTCTATATATTTTGCAACGCGGCAGTAGAGTCTTTAAAGTACATTATAATGAAAAGTTGACGTTCATAAGTGCGTCTTTGATGCCTAAATTGAATACATGATTTTGACTATGAAGGTAACGAAGCCGAGATACTCGTCTATGCCTACCACCGTCGAAATACGAAAGTTTCATTCAAGTTATAACCAATGTGTTATTCCAGATCGTTTATTTAATTAAAACTATACTTATTAAAAACTTCAGTTCAAGTGGATTTAGTTGTTTCAGGTGTGAATGCGTAATAAAACAACAGAAAAAACTTGGATTATTTTAAGTGTGATAATCAACTTTAAACTTTATTGAGATAACAAAGGTTATCCTAATAAGGTGTGTCTTTTATAGAACTTGTGACTTTTATAGAAGCAATCAGACGCCTAGGTTTACTAACTTTGACGTACATAGAAATCTTCTTCATGACTCCTTTACTTGTGTAAGCAGTTCGTTTAGCGTTCATCTCTTGCTACCTTATTGTGTGTTAAAGGGATGCCTCGATGCATTCTGAATTAGTAGAAATGACTGAGCGTATCTGCAAATTAAGGAAAGGAATGGTGTATAGATATAGGTATCGTATACGTGTACCTAAGCGAAAAACAAAAATAAATAAAAGTTTATAAAGTGAAGAGATACTGACACGAAAAGGTGAAAATTTTGAATGTTTCAAAGCTATAAGACGTATAAGGGAGTATATACTAAATGTTTTATGGTTCCAAAGATAGTTGTGGGTGTTCATTTCTCCGGTGACACAGGAAATTCAAATATGAAACTTAAGCGGGGGTATGGGAGAGGGGGCATTGATCTTAAAAGATATCAACTTATAATAAAAAAAATCATGTGTGTAAAGTCGGTTTACGAACAATAATTTTACGTGAAACGTCATAAGACAAGCCAAACGCATAGGCCTTTTGTGCCTCTCTATCGGCCTAGTCTCAGGCGTAACGTGACAACGTAATGTAACAACGTAACGTGACAATGAGTCATGCTTTTTCCGTGGGTGCAGCGTTCACCGATTTATAAGACGTTATTATGTCAAAATATTATACAACAAAAGAAAATATCATTGATAGTATCTAACTGAATAAATATATTATTTAATGGCAAGATAAACAGCAGTGTACGCTTGCACTCAAAATGTGTCTCACAGATACGTGATATGATCCAATCTGATGGCCTAACACGAATAACTGCGTAACGTAACGTAACGTGTTGTTCACGTGAAACAGCACAAACTGTCATGTATCTAGTGAAACTGTGACACAGATAACTCAAGGTATGTACGCCGAAGCGTGACATATTGACGCTTTCGATACGAGTACTGTAGCTCTACCAAGAGTTGGCAACATAAATGTCATCTATAGTCGATACTCGATCTCGCCTACCTATTAAGCTTGTGATTGGCGTACTCGCAGTCAATTTTAATTCTACAATTGACCGCAAGGTGGCACTGTTCTTTTTTTCATACATTTTTTTGCGGTAGTCGATAGCGAGCATCGATTGGTGTCAACGTTGTAAACTCATGGTAGACGTACTGTTACGCAAATTGTTTGTGCTACGGCCTCAGGTTATGTTGCACCTTTGAATTGTAAAACTGAAGGATAAAAATCAGACAAATTTGCACAATTGGAAGTCTATTCCATTACTTTACGTCTGTGACAGGACACGTCGCGACTGCGTCCCAAGTTAATGTTGCGTGTAAAGTTATAGCCGAGTCCCGCGACTGCATGCGCTAACTTCGCGGTGGCTATGAGCTGCTGGAGATACTCTGGACACGCCGCATTAATTTCATATGCACTGTTTGTGTTACGCTACATGCGAAAAAACGGGACTTTCCAAGTGGTCGGATTGGTCGTTAGACTTATCTATAACTAGCTGCGCCCCGCGCTTACGCCCGCGTGGTGATGGATGATGATGATCACGTCCCTCACCTCCATGCCAAATTTCATCAAAATTGGTCTAGCCGTTCGAGCATAAAGTAACAAACATATAAACCCACTCACAAACTTTCACCTTTATAATATTAGTGTGGAGTGTGATACTAGACAAGAAGTACAACACGGATTACAACACATTTTTCTTTTTGATTTCGTCATCATCATACAATCTTTCGTCAATTCATGTCCAAAAACTAACGAATAAAATTACAATGAAGACGCAGTCCAACCCCAATTTTAAAATAATTTACGATGCTTTACGTAAGGTTGAAAATCGCTTGTTAGATTGGACGATGTAATGCGAAAATGCATTACCTTTGTAAGTTTTCTTTATATTTTTCGATATATACTAACAGAATCGAAAAAAACTGCTGGTTATAACTTAAAGTACTATTAAAGTACTATACGTTGGCTATGTATTACTTAAACACAAATATAGTGTTATCGCTGAAAATTCTGAGAGATTCGACGTGAAAGTTTATTTTTGTGGACCTATTCAGGACTTTTTTCTGCAGAAAGTGAGTTATATTTATGAGTTCTATTCGGTTATTACTCTTTTCCTATTCGTTTTCTAACTTTAGTATTTTTTTTATAATATATTATCGATCTATTTCGTTACATTATAGGTGTTTGAAAATTCTGCTTTTTACTATTATCAGGATACGAGCGCGTCTATGTACAGTTGGTTAAAACAATATTACCAATTATTTTGTCTTCTTTTTGTTATTTGTATTTTGTTATCCCACTTACACTTTATACGAGCCTAGAAAATATAGGCATTCAAATAATATTAACATTCATTTCACTTCAAAAGACGGTTATAATGAACACACGTGGAATCATCGCAATGCTTAACCCATAAAATAAATATGCATACGATGTTTTCGTCAGTCATCGTTTGGTTAAAAGCCCGCGATAGTAATGTTTTCGGAAACGGTACAATAAAATAACAAATAATCAAAAATAATATATGGGACAACATTCATACCAGGTCAGGTTCCAAAGTAGGCAATCTAACCAATGGGAAGAATTATTTAATATGACATAATTTTATATTATTTAATAAGACCATTGGATGTGATTAGTTTGACAGAAGTTTCGTTAAGATTTCTTATAATTAAGAATAGCGTTCATTCTCAGACAGACACTCTCAATATATAATATTATACCTTAGTATATGTTATGTTTAGCAAATTAAATACTTAAAGCAATTTATGTTACTCATGGACGTCGTAATATCCGTCTGATAGTTGTCACTTATCAGTTAAGGTAAGAAGAAAGAAGTAATTGTGACATTTTGTTATGTTTATAATCATAATCGTAATCAGCCCATTGTGTTCCCACTGCTGAGACTCGAGCCTTCCTCTTAGAGAGAGGATTTGGGCCATAATACACCACGCTGGGCCAGTGCGGCTTGGTGGATAGGTTAGTGGCCAACCCATGTCGAAGTTTTCAGGCCGCCCGAATGCCTTCGACATAGCCTAACGACTGTTGTCCTAAGTTATTTTACCCGCTTGTCTGTACTCTCGATTAAGATCTTTATTCGAGCAAAGGTTTGCGCTGAAAACCAGCCTTGCGTTAGCGAAATGCTATACAGTTCAGTGCTGAGCGTACTCCTATTGCCATAAAACAGGTTATTAACCATTATTAAGGTTGAATCCTGATTTTTTTAATGGGTTTTTTGTTTTGTTACTATGTTATTTGGCAATAAATATTTTCTTTATTTCTTTCTTTCTTCTAAGACAAACAACCGGGACTGACGGCTTAACGTGCACTCCGAAGCACGGAAGCGCTCAGTTGAACCACTAGCGGTCACCCATCCAAGTCCTGATCGCAGTAAGTGTTGCTTATCTTGTTGATCGGTTAAGATCGCCAAGTCAAGCTCCGCTACGAGGGCTTCTACATTTATTTTCCTGCCAATTTACTGTTATTTTTTGTTAATTTGATTAAATTTTATTGCATTATTGGGAACCATTAGAAATATAGGTATTACGGGGGCCAACTCAGATAAAAGTTATAATTTAATTTAAAGTGACATTTTATTATTTAATTCATGCCACTTACCACCAGCGAAAACTTTTGTGAATGTAAAAAAACATGATAATACAAAAAAATAAAACCCCTTTTAAGTAAATAGTAATTTTCTTTTCAAGAACTAAAATTTCTTTTGGGTTTGTACCACAACATTCAAGAAACCCGGCCGTAAATTGTGTTTGCACAAAAACATTACAAGTAACAAAATAACGGCTGAGGCCACATTAATGTTTTTCTTTGCTACCTCAAGGTTTCAACCCTTTAGCTCGGTTCGTTAATTGCTTTGTGAGAACCATTCCACCTGTAAGTCTTATGAGATAAACAAAGTAACGACAACTGTTAGCCCTACTGTCACATACTTCTGATAAATACTATTTATGACATAAATCAGCTCAGGTTATGAAAGTGGCTTTACCGGTGGCTTTGGTTAAGCCTGGTGGGGAAAATGCACAATACACCCACAGCAGGAAGTCAGTGCAGGACTTAGAGCCCGCAATCAGAAGAAGAAGACAGTGAAGGTATTACCATATTAAATTGTACTACTTTGCCTCGACATTAGTTGTAGGTACAGTACATTAGAGCTTTTTATTATATGTTGAAAAGTTGTCTTATTATTTGTTAGATTATTTATTACCTAAAGTTATTGTTCCATACTTATAAACAATCATTGTCAGTCACAGTAATAACAGTATCACATCAATCAGATGAAGTCAAACTTGGAATCGACAAGGCAATAGTATTTCTAGGTGTTAAGAACAACTCAATATTAATATGTAAGTACTATCTGGGAAAATAGTTCTGTCGTATATGTGGTTGTAAAATAAAGTGAATTGACAGATATACTTCTCTACTAAACTAACATTTTTCGATGCCCTGTACCTCTACATTATCATTATGATTTTTCTTTTTATTATTAATAATCCGTTAATCCAAATTTAATCATTCACACTATCTATTGCACTCACTCTCCCACTTTCACCTTTATAATACGAGAATAATGTTTCACCATAAAACGTCTAGACACCATTTAAAATTTGCTTAAATTAATTAAGTAAAATAGGAAAGATTCGGCGCTTCCAGCGAAAGCCAGGCCTACGAAGTTATTTAAGACAAGATATTTAAATAGGCATACCGTTGATGACCTTGTCGATTTTCATATCGCCATGAAAAGCTAACAAACTAGGTTCGAGGCCTCGTACTTTCAAATAGCTTTAAGATTCGTAGCGTGAGCACAGACACAATTCTCTATCTGGGATTTGTGAAATCGGGTATTTTTGTATTTCATGAAAATGAAGTATTGGACATTAACTTACGAATTTATTTCGTATATTGAGTATATTGAATAAGTATAACGTGTCATAGTAATCATCGGATCTAACCTTTATACCTACTGCTGTTAGCTACAAATTATTCATACATTCCTGACCTACTTTCATTTGAAGCCATTACCTATTACATATATTCTTAAATACAATACAATACAAAATATACTCCGTACGGCTATTATGTATCTTAGTTGCTAACAAATACTTATTGAAATCGAAAAAATGGCCGCTCTATGTCACTTTTGCCAGCTCCAGACATCAACTTACTAACATTTTTGCTTACTGGAGTTGCAAAAACTGACATAGAGCCGCCATTTTTCAAGATTTCAATCAACATTTGTTAGCAACCGAGATACATAATAGCCCTGCTGTTCTGCTTTCAAGTCTGGAATGATTAAAAAACAACTGAACATTTTTCTGTATTAAACAGTGTAATTAAAACATGTAATCAATATCTCGGTTTGTCCAAGGCAGAGTCACGCTTCGAAAAAACTTTGATGGTCGCTTAGAATCGGACGAATTATTAGCGCGTCTCTTCACATGGTACATTATATTATTATTATTATACGCCATTTTCACGTATAATAATATCGATAAGTTCCAGGAGAGAGGCATAAATACTTACCGCGCTCTGCGCAGTAACAAGTTCGCTCACGTCCTCGTCACTCCCGCGCATAGGCTGCGCAAATCGGAGAGGTCCGTATATGTCATAGGCCCTTCTGTTTACAACCGTCTTCCGGATGCTATAAAAAAGGACGCAACTTCCACCATGGGCTTTAAATTAAAACTGAGAAAATGGCTTTTATAACACGCGTTCTACTCTGTAGACGAATTTTACAATTTACCAATTATATAATTGTAGTTAAATTTTTTTGACCTATGTATCGTTGACCTATGTAATATTGTTATATGATTGTATTTTATTTTATTCTAATGTATTTTCATAATTAATTTTGTATTAATTTCAATAATTTGACATGTTTCAATTACTTAACACCTAATGAATTATGATAAATTATAATTAATGACGTATGTACGATTTGTATCGATTTTTATTATTATATTGACTTGTAACTTGACGTTATCAATAAATGATTGATTGATTGGTATTATAAAAATATACAAACAGCCAAATTTCAAAGAACAAAAATCTTAAACATAAATTCAAACATACTTCTTATTCATAGCTTTTTAATTATTATTACTAAACTTATTATCTTAGGCCTTTACACGTAATTGGAGATTCTATAACCAGATCAGATTTAATTGTCTGTGAATTGACGCGCAATTCGAAATACAAATAAATTTTATTCGAAAGCCGTGTTAATTCAATTTCAAATTCAGGCATTTGATTTTAGTGTTTTGTGTTTGTGAAATTGTGGTAGTTTTTGGCGCAATGGATAAACTGAAATTTTTTCGCATATGACTTCCTACGTGGAATACCGCTGCGCAAAAACACGAAACCGTAACGATGTGTACGGGCCTAACTCTGCTTTCATAAACACGGCCCATTATTGGTTCAATCGTTATAAATCTGGATTTTTGCTAAAGAACGAGCCGGCCGGTAATCTATGTCTACAATGACGAATTGAAGGCGATATTGGAAGCAGATTCAACTCAATCCACAGCTGAGCTTGGCAAATTGGCAAGATAAAAAAAGCTAGATAAGTCCACAAGAACCACGCGACCAACAGCGAGACTTATGCGTCGAAGTATGCACTGTACTGAATCGGCATAGAAACGAGGAAATACTAAATAGAATAACAACTCGATTTAAGTAGGTGCAACAACCAGCAATGAAAAGTGGATCATGTGCGATAACCGTAAGCGTTCGTCTCAGTAGTTAGACCCAGGTACAGCACTTAATCAGTGCGCTAAAAAATATTACTCATAGGAAGATGATGGTTGCTGTATGGTGGACCAGTGCCAAACTTGTACATCACAGCTTACCGAATGGCACAACAGTGACGGCAGAATAGAATTGCAAACAATGATGGAGAAGCTCGCAATTTTAAAGACCAACGAAGCTTTAGTCAAGAGTTAGACAAGAGTAGCTTTCATCGCTTAGATTTATTAACCAGCCATTTATAAGCCACACTTTGCCCCAACAGATTTATATATTTTTTTTCGAACGAGCTTTTTGCATTTTGGCTCCACCGGCATTTACACCGTCAGAAGGTGCACCGCGTAATGCAAGCGTTGAAGACTCTTCGCCGCAAAGAGAGTAGTAGGCGACTTGCTCAAGGGCACCACTAAGGTAAGCCGAGGTGGCTTGGGTTGTCACCGTTGAGAGTACCTGAGTGTACCGTTGAAAGTGGGTTCTATGAATTTTAACTCTTACTATTTGGAGAGCATCTAACCAAGATATAATTTTGCCACGAGCTCGGTTTCTGACTGAGTAGACCGGGGAAACGTGATCATAACTAGAGATACCTCGCTCACAGCCATAACCTCGGCCGGAGCCTACACCGTGATTGGAATCACTACAGTGGTTGGAGCTACATAAAGAATTACCTCGCCCTCCTACATTTCCACGAACTGAGTCCACACCGCGACCGCAGGATCGTCGCGGTATACACTTCTGCCTCACCCACATCCATTATATATGCATATGCGGTGTAGACTCCTGTCCGCACCATGGCTGGGGCTACAATCGTATGTGTGTGGATTACCTCGACCACGACTAAGGCTACGAAGAATATCTCAGCCAGAGCCTACAATGCGATCGGGATTACATCCCTGGTCGGATCTACAACCGTTTCCGCGGTTGTCTTGGAACGACTGTAAGTAACGGCTGAGATGGGGTCGTCCGGATCACCCAAAATATGCCTTGGACGGCGACGGTGAAGTAGTTCGCCGCTTCGACAACGAAGGGATTCGAGTAATGGGGATCTTTGTCAAAATAGGGTTTTTTTTAAAACTAGATTATATTAAAAAAATATATTTGGCAGTGGAAAAAAATTCAACACACGATAGTCAGTACAAAGCACTTTCGTTGATGCCCGTCCGGTAGACTTCTACAGGGAAGGGATACACAAACTGCCATTAAAATGCGAAAATTGTAAAGATCATTTGCGCCAACATCTTTATTAGCTACATAAAAAACACCAATATTGTTTATATCGAAATTTTCATACTAATCTCCAATTTCATAGATAACGATCTAATATAATTTAAATTTCAAATGGTCCTTATCGACTTATCTAAAAGCTCATTGGTTAGATATGAGAATTCGTATTAGCACAAACGCAACGTAACTTTTTTATTTAAATCGTTTACAAATATTTTTTACGAGTAATGCAAGTAAGACGTTTTCTTTTGGTAAACTCTGAATAATAGTTTAAACACTTTTGCAATCGACTTTTCCCTGTGTACACCTACAATTGCTCGCCACCTGTACCTAATTACCAGAGCTGGATAATTTGGCCAGAGCATAACCTATAGGCGCGAAGCTATAGGCCATATACCTATAGGCGCGATGATGTTTTAGAGGAGAAGCGTTTGGTGGTTATTGGTGATTTCAAGAATAGGTACGCCGAACTAGCAAAGCGAGCGTCCAACCCTCTCGCAGCGACTCAAGCACAAATTAATATAAAATATTATTTGTTATTTAATAAAATCGTTTTAGAAATGAAAAAAAAATGTGTTAATACCTACCTAGAATAATCTATTTAGCGTTGTCTCATCCTATAGGTGTATAAGGATAAACGTCAATATTATTATTTGAATATTACTAATATACATTTTACTATGAAAGCTCTTTGGGACTTTGTGTCTCTTCTTCTTCCTTAATCGTTCCCTCATTAATGAGGATCGTGACTCCTCTGTTGCAGTTTGTTTACTGTTTCTCTCCACCGAGTTCTGTTCCTGGCCTGATGTAGAGCTGTGCTGAAAGGTATCTCCAGCTGTTCCGATACCTGATCCGTCCATCGCTTTGTATCTCAACCCCGATAAATCTACGGTTATATACTCGTCCATCTGGTATTACCCGTATAATATATACCTAATATATAACGATTACACTGTTAAACGTTAAAATTATGATATTAACAAAAATCTCGAATTTGATATGTACGTGAGCGAACAATAAATCAGGAATTCATTGAACATTACCCAGATTATGATATCCAGTCGGAATTGTGTAATGCTACCTACGGGACGCATAAAGTGAAATATTTAAAGCAGATATGACAATATTTTAGAAGAAATAGCTTTATTTTTAAAACGAGCGGTGTCGTAAATCCCACCCCGCTGCAATAACGCCGCTCGAGGATGTGGATGGAATACATAACATTCATCACATTAAAATATTCACTTTGCATATTGACAAATAACGTGACCTTTTGTCATGATACGTGACATTACCAATAAATGTGTATATTTTGACTTGGTAACTGCATCATGTGTGTGATTTGTTATCTAGTCTTTCAGTAGGTCTGAGCCATCCAAATGTACCCTTCAGCTACTCCTGTTTCCGGTTGATGTCAATCTTTTAACCTATACTCATAAATGTATACTTCTGCAGGTTCGTCTTATGGGGGATCTCAATATTCTATCTATACACAGCTTTCCTTACTACAGATAGAAATTTGACTAACGTCCATACAAATGGTGTCAAATATCTATCTCTAGTAAGGTAAACCGATGATAGATAGGTTATTAGCACCGGCCGTTACTAGGTACCACCACAGAGCCAGATATTTCTGGCGTGAAAATTTAGTTAAAAGGCACTACTGAGCACTGTAGATTAGGGTTGCACAGCTGCGCAAAAATACTGATTTCACCCTTATCATTAGGCGAATAACTTGCCAGTTTCGTCACATAGCAGCACACTTGCGAGCAAAAGTTACCAATTTTACTATAATAATAAAATGTTGATTCAAAGCACTAATGCGTTACAAGTATAATGCAGGTGTGTTTTATATGCTGCATTATGAATCCAAAAGTGGTTTATTAAATTTTAGAGTTAAAAATCCAAAAATGATTTAGATAAATGAGTGTGTCTATAGATACACTTTTGTTTTTATATCACCTTCATTCATTAATATCATCTTGATTAATTTGAATATATAATATTCAAATGAATCCCTTGGTTACGCCATAACTAGAGAAAAGCATTACCAATTTCAATGAAGTTTGGCAAGGATATAGACTATATCCCGGGCTCAGACAAAATAAAAAAGTCAAGACAGAATGTTGTGAACAGAGCAGTGAGGCCGGTTTTCTATGCATGTAGTGCGTGAATCGGTGCTGCCATGATAATTTAAATTACCCCATAAAAATAACGTTAACAAATTATTAACGTTATAAATTTAATAAAGTTATAACGTTATTAGTTTTAATATAATAATAGGGTTCCTACATTAGGTGTCGGTAAAAAGTAGTGGCATTGGGTAGTGAAAGAGAAAAGACAAAGAGTTTCAGAAATAAAATCACTCGGTGTAACTGCTAGTTTTATTTAAAAACCTTTATGCTGAATTATTTTTTTGTACGCTTGTCGTTTACTTTGCACTGATTTAGAAATACTTTCTAATTTAGCAATATGGTGGAATCTAATGTTTAAGTATTTCTCAATTACACACCGTATTAAATTAAGTTTATGTTCCTGCCCAACATATTCATGTTTTGACTCTAAATTGATAAAAATCTGATTGTTTCCAATGAATTTCTTTAATATGTTCAAGACTATAGTTTGGTGTTGATTTTCTGCGGTTATTGCAATATTTTCATTCAATAATTTTCGAACAACTGCTTCACAAGTGACACAAATGTCAAAAAGATCCTTAGATGGGAAGCGAAAACCGCCTTTGTTTTTTAAACTAATGAGCTTGTGAAAATAAAGTTTCTCATCAGTCTACAAGGCATCTTAACATTTAGAGCATTTTATGGTTTTAACAAGATAGTGCACTGTACTTCCAGATATGTAACCAATTATCAGTTTTCTGTAGTCACCATAATATGAATTGTCATGTAAACAACTGGCCCAATCAAATGATTCCTTAACAATTTCATTAAGAAGTTGCAACGAAGAAATTTTCAATGGTTTCTTCTTCTTCTTCGTTTCTATACGACGATGAAGTGCTATTTATAATTTTAGTTGTTGAAGTGCAATTAAGTATTGCTATGTGTTCTAAAGGAACACAATTACTTTTTGCTAGACATTTTAATTCTAAATGACATAGTATTTTTTGTAGCTTGCTTGTAAACTGTCTTACGTTAGGGTTATCGTTGAACCCTCCATGCATCCTAATAGACGTAAATAGAATCTCCAAATGATCCTGGCTTAATTTATAAGTAGATAAAAAAACAGCCTTTTTTCATATTCTATGTACTTCGTATAAAGCGCTTTTAAACTTTCAATATTTATTAATGTACCTATGAATCCTGCTTTGCATTTTTCTTCTACGACTGGTTTATAAAATCGCGTGATGACAAAGACTGCTCGACCATCTCGTATAACTTTCCGCATACTAACTACACACAACAACATTCAATATACAGGGTTATTGGTAATTAGACCGGATCCTTTTAAGGGGTGGTAGGGAATGCCATTTGCAACAATATGACTGTACATTGTGATATCATGCATTTTATTTAAAAAACATCTACAAGTCTTTAGCTATCCAACGAAGTAAAAAAATAAGCATTTTATTACACATTACACACCATTGAAATCGGTTCTTTTTTTTTATTGAATTTTAAAGTAGTAAAACAGGATTTTCCAAAAAAAATAAAAAAAAAGAATATCACAGAAATGATTCATTTCCGGATATCACAATGTACAGTCATATTGTTGCAAATGGCATTCCCTACCACTCTTTAAAAGGATCCGGTCTAATTACCAATAACCCTGTAGATACACCCTAAAAACAAAAGTCTTCAATAGAAATATGGTTTATTTTTACAAAAATACATAACCGCCTTCAATATGTACGAAATTGAAAATCCAGTGTGAAATTAATGCGAGTCCATATTAAAGGTATCAGGTTTCCAACAAACAATAATTGTTCAAATCGGTTTATAAATAACGGACTTATGAAGTAACAAGTATTTAAAACAATAGAACCTACTCCTTTTAGATGTCGGTTGAAAATAAACTAAAAATAAAAACAAAGAATTGCCTATTTTTTTTAATTTGCTTTTAAACGACGGAACCGGTTTTGTATAAAGATATTGCGTCGAGTGTCATACAATATTATATTTAAAGAAAAGTCTAATTGAGAACCTACTTCTTTTTTGAAGTCGGTTAAAACACGTTGATAAACTATTATAAAAACGTACCCGTATTAACGTAACATATATACTAAATATTAAGATTACCCAATAATAGGGTAAACCTTACAGGCTTTACCATGGCAACACTTTCTATGTTCCAAGCAATAACCTTTATTTTTATTTTTATATATTTAAAATATTGCTTTCCAAGTTACTTACGTGTGAAATGTGATTCCATCCTTCTTTTTATATTTTGATGTTTGTTTTAAAACCGTTTCACGACACAACTCGGCATTTTGACTGGTAAATTTGTTGATTTACTTTACGTGTTGCTTCCACCCGCAGCGATAGTTCGACTGACGAGTCAAGGCGTAGTTTCGTTGTGCGTGTGTGTGTGTAATTGTGTATGTACACGGCGAGGCGTAGTTTTACCGGCTTCACTTTTCTGTTCACAACATTCTGTCTTGACTTTTTTATTTGGTCTGAGATCCCGGGGACATATGAGAATTTTCATCATCATCATCCATCAACACAACACAGTCGGGTGAAGCCGCGGAGCATAGCTAATTTTGTTATAAAAACTAATATGTGTTTCACTCAATTTACAGAAAAATACGGAATTAGTCACGTAATAATTGTTGGAAAGATCTGAAGAAACAGAATAGCTATCACGTTTAGCACGTCGCTAAGAGAGACATCATCAACGCAAGCGTCCTGAACGTTGTTTGTAAAACACTACGGGTGTGGTCGCAACCATAGTCCCACTCAAAGGTGCCATCTTTCCGACTAATTATTTTGTGAGTAATCTTTGGATAGTGTGATTGATAAGCTGGTAAGTTATAATAATGATTGACGAATCTAAAAGCGGTGCAATAATAGATCAAAATACAAAAAAGAGTGTGAAAATAGCCTAATACATAAGTAACAACATTTACGCTCGTATTTGTAAACAAGAAACAAGGAAGTAATTAGTTCACGATAGAATACTTCAACATAAAATCTTATTCTATATTCGAGCATTTTCACTTTTGCGATATATCCCGTAACCGCGGTGTAACCGCGGGGCGCAGGTAGTTGTAGAAAACACAATTATTTTTATATCTACACTTTATGTTTTATTTAAAGGATAAATATATTGGTAAAGCTGCATCTGTGGCATCTGTTCCTAGCATTAAACAAAGCGTCATCTAACCCCTGAACATCAGTTTTATTTGTTCAAAACGCTCATTACTAGCACGAAAGCATGCTGTTTATGAGCAATTACTACTTAGTGGTATGAATGCCAAAGTGTTGCTAGTAATTCGCATGCTTATTACGAGCGTGATTTTTAGCATGCTCGCAATATGAATGCTAATTACTAGCATGTCTATCAGTACCTTTAAGATAAGCAGTTTTTCAAATTGTCGCAGTTATTTTCAATAAACATTATGTTATCCCGTAAGTTGTTATTTAACAATATATATGTTAATCGTGGTAATTATTTATAATGCGTGACTATGGACGATCGTCCCGCGATCAAGACGCTTGCAACAGTGTCGAAATGTCGGGAGCTTATTATAAATAATTACAACGGGTATCATCCCGTAAGAACTATATATGTTTAGTTTTACTGTGGCAAGCATTTCTTTCCAATCTATGTTCCTGTATATAATATGAAACAGACATATATACGTTGCGTAAACTGTTTTTTTAAAATAATATTCTAGTAATTAAATAACTATTCGTATTTATCGACTATAAAAAATTATTAAAAACACATTCATATTAAATCTACACCTTCGGCCTTTGGTGCTGGCACTTTTTGTTACGGTGCATTTATGAACATTATTGCAATAAACCTTCATTGTATATTTTCATCGGCCCGCATAAAAATCTTGGTTGGCGAAATTATGATCGTTTTCACCAACATTCTAGGTGACATTTTTGTACTACTGAGTGTTACCTAATTGGCTTAGGTGTCACTTCAAATGTTGGTTAAAACGGGCATTCTCCTAAAAAGATTATCTCGAAGAGTTTGACTTGACGTTTTTTCATGCACTCTGTTAGAGATAGATACCTTTTATCTCCAAATTATATACCTAAGTACCTTAAAAAGTTTCATTTAATAAATAGTTTGCGATTGGTTTGTGTAACCTTACCTGCCCTTAGGTGCACCTCTCATTACTATATCTAAGCCGAGATGATCTAATAAAGCTAATATCAAAGTTTTTCTCCTCACTTTCAACTTTTTCATGATTCATAATAAAAAAGTTTTGAAAGCATTAGAATCAGTTAAGAAAGAAGCTTTCTTACAGAGGTTAGTTATTGTATAAAAAAGAAAATTCGGGTAAGTTATTATAATTTTGTAATAACATTGGGTTGTAAAAGGGAAGGATTTATACAAAAGTAGATTTATGTTGTAATTAGTCGGAGCAGGACGGCAGACTTGCGTAAAACAAATTTATGCGACCGCGTCTTTGTTAGTACAAATTGTTCTACACGTATGATTTAGACGCAGCAGTAAAACGAGAAATTATGTGCAACGTGTGTAAAAATATGAATTCGGAAGATAGGGGACATGTTAGTTCCAATTTGGTGTTCACGGTATAAGTCAACAGTGTTATTTTCATTGGATTTTTTATCTTCGTGAAGTCATAGCTTTTTGAGTGTATTCTCATTGTCCCCGGAATACACTTTAATAATTTTCTTTAATAATTTAATAGTAAACACACAGTGGTACTTTTATTAAATATTTAAAATGACTTCCCGTTGTCCCCGTACCCTGTCCCCGTTAATATAAAGGTGTTCAATAGAGGTTTGGTTTTTAAACTGGCCGTATTGTTTCTAAAGACTGTCAATTTGACATTTGATAGTTGATTTAATTTTGTAGTCACGTTTTGCCATTTCATAATCCTTTATGAGTAGGTGGAATCATATGCCCATTTTTTAAGAAGATGCCGATTATAATATGCCCGTAACAGGAGAGCGCTACAGAAAAAATATTGCTGACTTCTTCGCACCTCAGTTGAATGGCATTGCTGAGACAGGGTTTTAAATTCAACAAGATGAGGTAACATGCTACACAGCTATATACCATAAATTTTATGCGGGTAACATTTTGTAAGCGCTTAATTTCGCGTAATGGACCTGAGAACAAGCCTTAACAATCATATGACGAACACCTTTAGATAACTTTCTTTGTGGGTATGTATCTATGCTGATACACCAGATTTGTTGTACCATTTGGAAGTCTAAATTCACCGTATTATTGCTGATGAATAACCCCAGTTGTTTGATAACGTTGTCGAAAATTAGTATCCACGATTGGGCTTCAATCGACCTAGCCGTGGCGCTAATAATCAGAAAACATATTTAAACAAAAATGGCATAAAAATTACCTTTTTAAATAAAACCAATATCATACACATTACCATTATTTTTATTGATTTTATTTCATTTTGAATTTGTATACCTCTAAGAAGAACACCATTTAGTTGGATTAAATATATAAAATTATGACTTAATGACTACCATATCTTGGGTTGGGCAATATAATAATAACATTAAACTGACTAGGCTAGGGCAACGAAGTGACGAGATGAGAGACGAGAAGGACGAGCGAAGCGAGGAGTGTTAGGTTAGTTGTGACTAAAACGCGCGAGTCGAGCAAGCGAAGCGAGCGTGCCACGACAAAGCCGGCGTTGCGCCCGAACTGAATCGCTCTTTCGAGATTTCTTGCCGAATCAATTTATCACATTGCCTGGCTATAAGTATTCACACTGCCCGGTCGTTACGGGGACAACGGGAAAGAAATTTAATCACATCCTGCTGTCCCCGTGATGGGGACATGGTGTACAGGGACAACGGAAATACAACCTTTTTGCAGCAACCTTATTAACACTTGCTCAGAAGGGTATGTAGCTGAAAAGCGTGCCTAAAGTTTGCAATTCCCTGAAAGCGGGGTATTTTACATAATTGAGTTTAGTAAGTCCATATTATTTTATTTACATATTTCTGAAATTTGAATATTTTTTTTGGGATCCTGTTATTATTATGTCTAAATCTAAATATACAGGGCCACAAAGAAAGTAAGTCCGTTATAAAAATGCGATTAATTTTAATATACTTGAGCAATCCTTTTAAAATAAAAACTAACTTAAAGTATATATAATTTTTGTATAATATTGTATATAACTGACCTGCTTTCTTTGCTTTGTTTACATATACGAGTAATTCTAATATTCTCCGTCAAAAACGAACGACGACGAATAGCCTTAATCAAGTTTTATTTTATATTAATGAAACTTCTTGCTACGTTTTCATAAAACAAATAACTTAAAATCATTGATTAATTCAAATAATAGTGATTTAAGGTTATGAATGTGACTCGTTATCCAACACCAATATTTAACACCTGCTCAAGAACTCAGCTACGGAAAAGGTGAAAACGCAGCTCTAGTCTATGCTGTATACATTTCATTTAATTTTCCTAGATTAAAGTTTCTTCGAGTTTGTAATTATGGTGTAATTATTCTCTATTCTTGTGTAATTATGGTGGATTATTAACCGTAAGGTGTTCGTAATGGTGCACGAGTGTGCGTTAGGCAAAGTGAATAAAATCATGAAACATTGTTCTGAGTTTTCGTCGTCTATCGTGTTTAAGGAAGCGTTAATACAATTTTCTAAATTAAATTAACTCTTTCACCGCATCACAAGAACGGGCTTAGACAGGACAGTGACTTCATCAAAGAATGATTTGTGTGTCTGCGACTTGACTCTGACTACTTGAATAAAAATCTAAGTTGGTGCCATTGTATTTACAACAAGTACAATTTGAAAAAAATAATACCGACTTCTATTCTTTTCCATTCTGTTATTGGGGTGTATCTCAAAAACTACTGGACCGAATTTGATGAAATTTAAATGGGACTACACGGGAAGCACCATCTTTCAAACAAAAACAAATTTTGAGAATCAATTCACGCAGTGGAATGTTATGAGACAACAAACATAAAAAAGCAGTCGAATTGAGTACCTCCTTCTTTTGAGGAAGTCGGTAGAGGCTATACCGCTAGTGGCATTATTCAACTGAGCGCTTCCGTGCTTCGGAGGGTATGTTAAGCCGTCGTACCCGGTTGTGTGTCCTAGGACAACAATCGTTAGGCTATGTCAAAGGCTTTCGGGTGTGGTAACTTCGACATGGGTTGGCCACTAACCTATCCACCTAGCTGGGATATGGCCCAACTTCTCTCACTGTGAGGAAGGCTCGAGTCCCAGCATTGAGAACATGGACTGATTTTGAAATAACTCGAGGAATGGCAAATGTACACAAGTACGAGATCAAGCACAAAGGAAAAAATTACACTTCTTCTTCATCATTATCTTCTTGAATAGATCTTCTAATGAAGTTTGGTGACCAGGGTGACTTGAATCTATTTTGATTCTTTTCCAAGGCAGCTCAAAACAAAGATATGGATGGTCTTAGATTACAGGCGTAAGTATTCGAGCCAGGATATTCTCCTTCCGCCTACACTTCTGTTTTCAAACACATTTAGGATTTTTGTACCAAGACTGCTAACGAGTTCTGACACTGCTCCTTTTAGAGGCTATTAGCGCCACAGGACAAAACAACAAACACGTACGACCATTATCAATTCACAGTTGGTGGCTTATAACAAAAGGACCGGTCATGTATTCACTTTTCTCTCGTCTCGCAGCCTCCCAACAAAGCCCCGTTTTATACTAGCCTCAAAAAGTTAGCGCCTGACACAGGAGTACAATAAAAAATACAAAAAGGTCAGCAAACATTCTGTTGTTGATGTTTAAATATTTTATAAGTTTTCATAAGAACTATTTGCAGATGCTTAATGATTTTACTCGCACACACACTTTTTTACTCGCATCTGCAATAATTCTGTTGTCATCATCATCATCTCAGCCGTAGAACGTCCACTGCTGAACATAGACATCCCCCATAATTTTCTTAAAGGACCGGTTGGAAGCGGCCTGCATCCAACGTCGTCCTGCGACCTTTATCAGGTCGTCTGTCCTCCGTGTCGGTGGACGACCTCCGCTGCGCTTGCCGGTCCGTGGTCTCCCCTCCAGAACCTTCCGACCCCATCGGCCATCTGTTCTGTGTGCTATGTGCCCTGCCTACTGCCACTTCAACTGGCTAATCTTCTAGACTATGTCGTTGACTTTCGTTCTTCTACGGATCTCCTCATTTCTGATTCGATCACGTAGGGAAACCCCGAGCATAGCCCTCTCCATAGCTCGTTGTATATAGGTATAGCCATACCCTGTTCTGTGCTTCTTCTCAGTCGTCTCGCTCTTGACAGAGCGGTCGTGGTCGTCATGTCGTTGTGGTGGAGGCAGATGTAATGCGCCTCACGATGTCATGCCATCCCCCTCTATTCGCAGTCATCCTGGTGCACTCATGCAAGGGACCTCCCACCGCAGATTAGATCTGATCAGTCCACCGCAAGGGTGACCTCCCTCGCGGTCTATTGCCTTCTACTTTGCCCTGAACGACAAGCCGCTCATAGACTGGCTGCCACGCCTCGAAACGTGTCAAGAAAAGACGCTGCTTGATGCCAAGTTTGTATGAAACTCGGTCCATGACACCGCAAGCATTCTTGTCCAGCACCACATCTCTAGAGCATCTATTTTTTTTTTCGATCTCTCGTAGAGTCCACGTCTCTGCGGCGTACAAAAATATGGGGAAAATAAGAGTTCGCACTAGTCTAACCCTTGTGGCTTTGGTGATATTTCTGTTCTTCCATATTTTCCTCATTTTGTCCATTGCGGTTCTGGTGATCGCCATACGTCGTTTTACCTCGTCTATGCATCCGCTGTTCTGTGCTAACCTAACTCAAATCAAAAGTTCAAGTTCAGGCACGATGGATATATTTTTAATTTTAAACAAGAAAATATATTCTTACTTATCTTGGTCTATCTACAGATTGTGCATCCTAATAATCTACAATAATTGAAGTTCAAATAAACCCTGAAGCCCCGCGCGTTATGCAAAGTACGAGCGCTCTAATTAAAAGAAGTCCCAATTGGAACGTTTTTTTGGCACCGTATTAGACTACTATGTAACTGGGCATAATTCGTTATTGTATATATAGTAAGGTCTCCTGCGCTAAGATGGCCCGTGTTTTTACATAATTGTATAAAATGTCGAAAATAAGTTATTAATGAATTTAATAACATCCACGATGTAGCTTGTATATATGACAAAGCAATAGTGTGTTCCTTTGTTTCTTATATGTAAAATACGTAGCTACTAATAACATTTTATTAAACATGGATTGTGGGCCATCTTAGAAACATTGCGACCCATCATGGCCCGCAATAAAAATCTCAATATTTACGTTAAATTTACGACTTTTTCATATTTTTTAATAAATAATAACATTTTAAAGCAATCAAATTTAAGTTAGAAGACCTTGTATTCTTTATTAACAATTTAATAAGAGCTGGGCCATCTTAAATTTATCAAAAATAAAAAAGGTTAAAAAACAAAAATTGTTTAATTAAAACTAAACAGTTTTCCGTGGTGTATAGTTTTATAACTTGTTTTTATAATTAAATGAAAACAAAGCTGAAATCTGATCATTTATTTTGAAACGTAATTTTAGGTAGGCCTTCATAGGAATATGATATTTTTTATTTTGAACATACCTATAAAAAAGTATAACAGCGTTTTTTTAATACTTTGAACTGTCTTTATCAAGCATTTAACTATGTAACTATGAGATCTATAAACAACAACAACAATTAAAATAAAACAGTGGGCTCTTCAATCAACATCAAAAATAAATTACTGACTGAGATGGCCCGGGCCATCATAAGTCATTATGGAGTGGGCTATCATAGGGATATTTCACAGATGTAGGTAAAGACAACAAAAATATACAATGATAAGATAAATTAAACTTACTTACATGAAACTCGATGCTAGAAAGATTGTTCTTTAAAGTCCACTCAAAAAAACAATTGAATTTTCACTTTTAAAAGTCAAAATGGAAAAAAGTTTGTCGTAGTATTGTAAGTTATTACAATACTACGACAAACTTTTTTCGAAAAAATCAATTTTTTGGACGTCCAAGCCTAACTGACGCGCGTTTTCTAAATGGCGTCTCGCGCGTTATTGTTCTAAGTTGCCATTTTGTGTACGGGTGTGTTCGGAGATTACCATGGAATCTAATAATTTTTGTGTTAGTGGAAGTTCGTTTTATAGAAAGTGGGCTATCTTAAGCACTGGGCTATCTTAGCGTTGGATACCTTATACTGAACCGACAAGCGTTGTCACCACAGACCATATAACCACTTGACTGCGTGTAGGTCAATTTCTTCTAAGAACACAAGTCACCACTGCGGGTCGGGGGGCTACGTACAAAAAAGGATTTTGATTGGCCGGCTCAAAATGTAGCTCTACTCATAGTACCTAAATAGTGTTGTGGTACAGCATTATGTAATCACCTTAATTGTTGATAAAGTTCATTACAAATTATCGTTTACCTTAACTGTACAAAGACCTGAAATATGTATGTAAGTATTAAGCAAATAAGGTTATGTAAACAAAACTTCAATTAATGAAATTATCTTAATAATTCATTCGATGTTTCACGGTGAAACAGAACACATTGATCTGAGTATGTTTATTTTGCGTTTTAAAAATAGTTATCACTGTCTGTTTATTGTATTCTTATTGATTATTCAGTATGTAAGTACTTAATTACTAACCACCATAAAATAATTATATATTGTTCACCATAGTAAAACAACATAATTTTAAAATAGTTGTAATTGTACAAAGTATCTAAAGCCTTTACACAATATGTGATTAAATGATGTATTCAGTATGTAAGTACTTAATACCACCATAAAATAAATATATATTTTTCACCATAGTAAAACAACATCGTTATAATTTTAAAATACTTTTAATTGTACAAATTATCCAAAGCCTTTACACAAAATGTGATCAAATAATTATTGTAAACAAACAATTAGATTATATTTATATACTTTTTGGGCACTGTATATTATACAGTCATTAGGATACAAGGATACAACACCTCATTCTATACAATACTGGATTTGTACGACCGTAAAATTTGTCAATGTATGGACGACACCTACAAATTATATATATTTTTGACTGACTCACACCTTTTACTTTTAGCAGCCGGTTCCATGTTATTGTTAAAAAAACTATGTGTGTATGTCTAAATCATATAAAGAAGATGCCAGCTGGGCAGAGAAGAAGTAGTAGAATCATCCAATTAGTCAAACTAAATAGTCACTTACAGAGGCACACACAGAGTAGGTATGTGCCTCTGTAAGTGGCACACACCTATATATTTATATAGTATTATAGTATTTGATAATATTAAAAAAAAATAAGTATATTATATTTTAAGACCATTATTAATTATATTTCACATTACACTCGGGTTATTTCGCGTGTATATGTATTTACATTATTATTAGATAAGATATTATATAAATGTTACTACATAATTGATGATAACGTGAAAGTACATCTAAATATAAATAAAACACCGAATATTTATTTGTATTTTATGCACTCTTAAAATAATAAATGTATTGTATAGAAGAATTATTTTACTCACAGTCGATATATACAATCGATAAGTTGCCCGTGTAAAAAGTTGCAGTGGGTAAAAGAGACGGCGTTATCTACAACTGCAAAGAACAGTACGGGATGGCAAAAGACATCAACGCGTTCCCATATTTTTTTTATTTTTGAGTCGCTGTTTAATTACTTCATTTGTGTATTTTGTTTTCTTCCAATAATTAATAAACTAAAATTATCTGTGAAATGTAATTCCATCCTTTGCATACCTGGATGTATGCCTGTTTTTTCCGTACCACTTTACTGAACAATAAGGCATAATTTGATTTGTTTTGATTATTTTTCATCCGCTTGTTCTCCACGCGAAGTCAAACTGGTACTGACGTGTTGGTGCGATATGTTAGCCTTTTATTGTCATAGTCTTGGCAGCTGAGGGGAAGCCGTATGAGCAGTCAAGTGGTTATATGGTCTGTGGTTGTCACGCACCTTTACTCTAATTTTCAGCTATTAATAAAAAATCTAATCATTAGTTTTTGTTGGATAACCTATACCTTCAAGTGGCCCCATTTAGGATTTCATCACATCACATTGATTCAAAAGTTTTTAATGAAACATAATAATATTATAAAGAAAATGTTTTCTTATGACGTCATTACCATGTAGTAGTTTTCAGTCATTAGTGAAGTAGATTTTCAATTTTATGTTGGTATATTATACTACGAGTATTATAATATACACGTATTACTTATACAAACAAGCATTTACGGACATTACCTTGGCAACTCATATAAAATTATTCTAGATGCTCGATAAACTATCAAATTTCAAAACCCATATAGTGTCGCTTACTTACTAGCTTGCACTTGCTTCGCGCTAGTAGTAAGCAAAATATTTACTACAATCAGTGGCCCGAGCACGAACAATTGCTAAAGTGTAACGTTATCGTATCGTTGACGTATTCAGTATAAACTATAATTTATCTAGTACAACTGTGGCACAGATAACTCATAGTTTGAGAGTATACGTCAACGATACGATAACGTTACACTTTAGCAAATGTTCGAGCTCGGGCCACTGTACAAGAAGAGAATCGACGTGGCGTTACGGTGAACTACCATTCAGATTTTTATATGGCAACCCAATCCAGCTATTATCTGTCCAACCATGGCGATGTAATAAATAAAAAATAAAAAAAGTCCGTCACGCAACTGTCAAGTGTGATAATCAACTTAATGAAACTGTAAAACAGTAAAATAGCAATAATTATATTAAGTTTTTTAGGGCTCCGTACAGAAAGAGTAAAAGCGGCCCTATTACTATTACTATTAGTAATAGACTAAGACTCCGCTGTCAGACCAGGCTGTATCTCATGAACCGTGTTACAGTTAGACACTTGAACTTTTCATAGATGATGTACTTCTGTGGCTGCTATAACAACAAATACTAAAAAACCGGCGAAGTCCGAGTTGGATGATAATTATAGATAAAGGTACGGAACCCTTCGTGAGTGAGTCCGATTCGCACTTGGCTGATTTTTATTTATTTAGTAGCATTAAAACAAAAAAATTGCAGGTTTCAGTTCCTAGGTCGCTTCTCTTTTCTACCGACTTCCAAAAAGTAGGATGTACTCAATTCGACTGTATTTTTTTATATTTGTTACCTCATAACTTTCGATAGGGTGAACCGATTCTCAAAATTCTTTTTTTGTTTGATAGCTGGTACTTCCCGTGTAGTGTGTAGTCAAATTCAGTCTACTAGTTTTTGATTTACACTGCAATAACTGAATAGAATGGAAGTCGGTATTAAATTTTTCAAATTGTACTTGTTACACAGACATTTAACAAACATGTAACAAACAGCCGCATTTACGTCAAAACTTAACTATATTTCAATCGCAAAGTGCTTATGATGTTATTATGATGTGATGTGGTTACATCCAGAATACTCTGTAACAAATGCTTAGCCCTGGCACCGACGGAAACCTGTTTTGAAGTTAAATTACCAAAGTTTGACAAGCGGTCCGACTCACCAAACTACGCTGGCAATAATTCTGCATAGCGGGCCAGGAAGACAATCGCCCCACTTATTGCTGTTTGCTGTAAATATAACTGAAATCGTACGTAGATCTTTTCGAACTCTATGTTGTTATTCAATTTATTTCGGTTAAGTAGAAAAAGGTCCACAAATCAACGAACGGTCGAATCAAAAGCATTAATTACATATCTGTCTATAAACACATACATATAAATAAAATTGAAGTGTCTGTTTGTAATTCCAAATTAACAGCGATTCACTAAATGCGAAAGTATACACATTTTACTTACAAAAAACATTTTTTTATGTATGTCTCTTTGTTCCGGCTATTCTGTGAAACAACTTAACCGATTTTAACGGGACTTTCACCGGCAAATTACTAATAATATAAGGAGTAACCTATGCTACCTACATTTATTTAAAATAAACAATACGAGTACATATATAAAACTCTGTCTCTCTGTTTGTCTGTTACCTTATCACGACTAAACGGCTGAACGGATCATAATCAAATTTGGCTAGGTTATAGATAACTCGGCGAAGCACATATGATACTTTTCCTCATCATAATCATCTACCACCACGCGGGTGAAACCGCGGGGCGCAGCTAGTTAGTAAATAAAACAAAAATATAACCACCAAATACTTGCGACTCTTTGTAAGCTAATATATGTTTATATTGAATAGCCAATATTCTATTACAAATAAAGCAGTAAATAATAAAACTACATTTTACACGCATACAAGGACAGATTATAATTACGTATATGTACAACGCGGTCACATTAACTAGACGCTTGACCATGTGACGTCATTGTGTGCAAAAAAAAAACCGGCCAAGTAGCCTTTAAACACCAAATACTTGCGACTCTTTGTAAGCTAATATATGTTAATATTGAATAGCCGATATTCTATTACAAATAAAGCAATAAATATTAAAACTACATTTTACACGCATACAAGGACAGATTATAAGTACGTATATGTACAACGCAGTCACATTAACTAGACGCTTGACCATGTGACGTCATTGTGTGCAAAAAAACCCGGCCAAGTGGCCTTTATTAAGATCGAGTAAAAATTGATTAAAAATTAAGTTTGTTAAATGAATAGAAAATATTTATTTATTTTGAAAGGTATACAACTACATATTCTGTGAAAATTTAAGTTGTCTACCTGTTACCGTTATTAATATTGAAAATTAGCCAAATTATCGACGCGTGTATCGGTAACAAAGATGCTGACCGTACTGACACTTGCCGGGCGAGAAAAGGGAATGCGGGGGGAAGCGGGCGGGGACCCACATTCCAGCGATGCGTCGAGTTAATGTGACCGCGTTGTATAAATACATACCTACAAGTTGGCATTGACGATAAAAAAGAATAAAGCAGCCAGCGGTCATAAAATTCTTCTACGCATAAAATGGATAACACAAGGTGACGTCATGCACAAATTGCTCATTATAATACTTCAGTTATTATTTTAATTAACTAGCTGACCCGACAGTCGTTCCATATCATAGAAAAATCTATATTAAAATTGTTTTTAAATTTTGCAGTCAATTTTTTTCTTTATTAACCTAATCACAAATAACTATCATTTAAATTATTATGCAATAATAATATTATTACCAAGTCACCAACGAACAACCAAATAACAATATTTTTTATTTGTACGAAAGATACAATTAAACCATTTTCGTTCATACATCCGACACAGGTGCTCCTCTGATCGTTGCGATAGCTTCGCGTCCGTCTAATGAAATACTTCTCCCAAGACAGACTCTTCCTTGCTCCTCAAATTGATACTGCAGATTATCTCGTCCCAGCGAATTTGTCCTGGCTTTATACTTTTCATTAAATCGAACAGACTGCACGAGACAAATCGCCTTACCCTCTTAATCGGCGGCGTTACGTATTTTGCGGATCTCTTCCATTAGCTGTCCTATGTGTAAAAATATTATAGGCTTGGATGAGTTTGTTTTTTTTTTTAATTTTATTTTATGGGCTTTGTTGCTGAGCGACCACATAGCCCAATTATTCCATAATACAAATAGACTTACTAACTACTTATGATAGGGCGAACTCTGCTAGTCTATACAATTTAATTGCCTGATCTGACATAGGACTCGCTGAGTTTGTATTTAAAATGTAACGTAACCTCGTCAATTTGAAGCTGTGCGATTCTGTAATAATTCGTCGATGCGCTCATCGACGAGCTCAACGATGTTAAATACTTTATGAGATATCGCCCTTGTAACTAAGGTTGTTTTTGCAACGTTTCTTGTCATCCCGTCATTTGTTTCACGGATGTTGTCAAAGATGCAACGAGCTCTTAGAGAATCGCACGGCAGAGGTTGTTATGTCTAGCAATGCCTAGAAGTGAAACAGCGTGGCCTAGTAGCAGCGGCCTCGCGGCTTACCCACACACACGCACGATATTAATTCTGAGCCGAGTTCTGGACTACCGACAGGCTTATAAGATTAGAATAATTTTCTCATTCCGAGGAGTCCCGCGAGCGCAACCACCAGTTTAATTAAAACTAACAGTTGTCTCACACAGTCTTATCCGGCAATTTGCGAGGTATTACAGGCCCAAGTTCGTCCACAAATTATCTTGACTTCATTTAACAAAGCGGTTATGTTAATACAATCCGACCAGATTTAGAAGAATGTTTTTGTTATTAGACGCCTGTGGCAAATTACAACATTAAGGTAAAATATTATATTTAATTTTAGGTTTATAATATTGCTGCCATTGTTGTTTACAGGGTGCTTCAGCGTGTCCTGGAGTGATCATTAAACCCGTGCGCAAATGAGCTTTTTATAGGTATCATAACACTTACAGATGTTGGAACGAACTATTGAATTAGTTATGGCGTATAAACCAGTCGCTTTACGGCTGGTGGCACTAAACTTTTTCATGCCATTAAATTATTTCAAAATTACGTCCGAGTAAGTACGTGTGTAATAATCATGTGCCTCGTGGGATATATAACTCATTAATTATATACTATATATATTTAAATATAAATAAAACACCGAATATTTATTTGTATTTTATGCACTCTTAAAATAATAAATGTATTGTATAGAAGAATTATTTTACTCACAGTCGATATATACAATCGATAAGTTGCCCGTGTAAAAAGTTGCAGTGGGTAAAAGAGACGGCGTTATCTACAACTGCAAAGAACAGTACGGGATGGCAAAAGACATCAACGCGTTCCCATATTTTTTTTATTTTTGAGTCGCTGTTTAATTACTTCATTTGTGTATTTTGTTTTCTTCCAATAATTAATAAACTAAAATTATCTGTGAAATGTAATTCCATCCTTTGCATACCTGGATGTATGCCTGTTTTTTCCGTACCACTTTACTGAACAATAAGGCATAATTTGATTTGTTTTGATTATTTTTCATCCGCTTGTTCTCCACGCGAAGTCAAACTGGTACTGACGTGTTGGTGCGATATGTTAGCCTTTTATTGTCATAGTCTTGGCAGCTGAGGGGAAGCCGTATGAGCAGTCAAGTGGTTATATGGTCTGTGGTTGTCACGCACCTTTACTCTAATTTTCAGCTATTAATAAAAAATCTAATCATTAGTTTTTGTTGGATAACCTATACCTTCAAGTGGCCCCATTTAGGATTTCATCACATCACATTGATTCAAAAGTTTTTAATGAAACATAATAATATTATAAAGAAAATGTTTTCTTATGACGTCATTACCATGTAGTAGTTTTCAGTCATTAGTGAAGTAGATTTTCAATTTTATGTTGGTATATTATACTACGAGTATTATAATATACACGTATTACTTATACAAACAAGCATTTACGGACATTACCTTGGCAACTCATATAAAATTATTCTAGATGCTCGATAAACTATCAAATTTCAAAACCCATATAGTGTCGCTTACTTACTAGCTTGCACTTGCTTCGCGCTAGTAGTAAGCAAAATATTTACTACAATCAGTGGCCCGAGCACGAACAATTGCTAAAGTGTAACGTTATCGTATCGTTGACGTATTCAGTATAAACTATAATTTATCTAGTACAACTGTGGCACAGATAACTCATAGTTTGAGAGTATACGTCAACGATACGATAACGTTACACTTTAGCAAATGTTCGAGCTCGGGCCACTGTACAAGAAGAGAATCGACGTGGCGTTACGGTGAACTACCATTCAGATTTTTATATGGCAACCCAATCCAGCTATTATCTGTCCAACCATGGCGATGTAATAAATAAAAAATAAAAAAAGTCCGTCACGCAACTGTCAAGTGTGATAATCAACTTAATGAAACTGTAAAACAGTAAAATAGCAATAATTATATTAAGTTTTTTAGGGCTCCGTACAGAAAGAGTAAAAGCGGCCCTATTACTATTACTATTAGTAATAGACTAAGACTCCGCTGTCAGACCAGGCTGTATCTCATGAACCGTGTTACAGTTAGACACTTGAACTTTTCATAGATGATGTACTTCTGTGGCTGCTATAACAACAAATACTAAAAAACCGGCGAAGTCCGAGTTGGATGATAATTATAGATAAAGGTACGGAACCCTTCGTGAGTGAGTCCGATTCGCACTTGGCTGATTTTTATTTATTTAGTAGCATTAAAACAAAAAAATTGCAGGTTTCAGTTCCTAGGTCGCTTCTCTTTTCTACCGACTTCCAAAAAGTAGGATGTACTCAATTCGACTGTATTTTTTTATATTTGTTACCTCATAACTTTCGATAGGGTGAACCGATTCTCAAAATTCTTTTTTTGTTTGATAGCTGGTACTTCCCGTGTAGTGTGTAGTCAAATTCAGTCTACTAGTTTTTGATTTACACTGCAATAACTGAATAGAATGGAAGTCGGTATTAAATTTTTCAAATTGTACTTGTTACACAGACATTTAACAAACATGTAACAAACAGCCGCATTTACGTCAAAACTTAACTATATTTCAATCGCAAAGTGCTTATGATGTTATTATGATGTGATGTGGTTACATCCAGAATACTCTGTAACAAATGCTTAGCCCTGGCACCGACGGAAACCTGTTTTGAAGTTAAATTACCAAAGTTTGACAAGCGGTCCGACTCACCAAACTACGCTGGCAATAATTCTGCATAGCGGGCCAGGAAGACAATCGCCCCACTTATTGCTGTTTGCTGTAAATATAACTGAAATCGTACGTAGATCTTTTCGAACTCTATGTTGTTATTCAATTTATTTCGGTTAAGTAGAAAAAGGTCCACAAATCAACGAACGGTCGAATCAAAAGCATTAATTACATATCTGTCTATAAACACATACATATAAATAAAATTGAAGTGTCTGTTTGTAATTCCAAATTAACAGCGATTCACTAAATGCGAAAGTATACACATTTTACTTACAAAAAACATTTTTTTATGTATGTCTCTTTGTTCCGGCTATTCTGTGAAACAACTTAACCGATTTTAACGGGACTTTCACCGGCAAATTACTAATAATATAAGGAGTAACCTATGCTACCTACATTTATTTAAAATAAACAATACGAGTACATATATAAAACTCTGTCTCTCTGTTTGTCTGTTACCTTATCACGACTAAACGGCTGAACGGATCATAATCAAATTTGGCTAGGTTATAGATAACTCGGCGAAGCACATATGATACTTTTCCTCATCATAATCATCTACCACCACGCGGGTGAAACCGCGGGGCGCAGCTAGTTAGTAAATAAAACAAAAATATAACCACCAAATACTTGCGACTCTTTGTAAGCTAATATATGTTTATATTGAATAGCCAATATTCTATTACAAATAAAGCAGTAAATAATAAAACTACATTTTACACGCATACAAGGACAGATTATAATTACGTATATGTACAACGCGGTCACATTAACTAGACGCTTGACCATGTGACGTCATTGTGTGCAAAAAAAAACCGGCCAAGTAGCCTTTAAACACCAAATACTTGCGACTCTTTGTAAGCTAATATATGTTAATATTGAATAGCCGATATTCTATTACAAATAAAGCAATAAATATTAAAACTACATTTTACACGCATACAAGGACAGATTATAAGTACGTATATGTACAACGCAGTCACATTAACTAGACGCTTGACCATGTGACGTCATTGTGTGCAAAAAAACCCGGCCAAGTGGCCTTTATTAAGATCGAGTAAAAATTGATTAAAAATTAAGTTTGTTAAATGAATAGAAAATATTTATTTATTTTGAAAGGTATACAACTACATATTCTGTGAAAATTTAAGTTGTCTACCTGTTACCGTTATTAATATTGAAAATTAGCCAAATTATCGACGCGTGTATCGGTAACAAAGATGCTGACCGTACTGACACTTGCCGGGCGAGAAAAGGGAATGCGGGGGGAAGCGGGCGGGGACCCACATTCCAGCGATGCGTCGAGTTAATGTGACCGCGTTGTATAAATACATACCTACAAGTTGGCATTGACGATAAAAAAGAATAAAGCAGCCAGCGGTCATAAAATTCTTCTACGCATAAAATGGATAACACAAGGTGACGTCATGCACAAATTGCTCATTATAATACTTCAGTTATTATTTTAATTAACTAGCTGACCCGACAGTCGTTCCATATCATAGAAAAATCTATATTAAAATTGTTTTTAAATTTTGCAGTCAATTTTTTTCTTTATTAACCTAATCACAAATAACTATCATTTAAATTATTATGCAATAATAATATTATTACCAAGTCACCAACGAACAACCAAATAACAATATTTTTTATTTGTACGAAAGATACAATTAAACCATTTTCGTTCATACATCCGACACAGGTGCTCCTCTGATCGTTGCGATAGCTTCGCGTCCGTCTAATGAAATACTTCTCCCAAGACAGACTCTTCCTTGCTCCTCAAATTGATACTGCAGATTATCTCGTCCCAGCGAATTTGTCCTGGCTTTATACTTTTCATTAAATCGAACAGACTGCACGAGACAAATCGCCTTACCCTCTTAATCGGCGGCGTTACGTATTTTGCGGATCTCTTCCATTAGCTGTCCTATGTGTAAAAATATTATAGGCTTGGATGAGTTTGTTTTTTTTTTTAATTTTATTTTATGGGCTTTGTTGCTGAGCGACCACATAGCCCAATTATTCCATAATACAAATAGACTTACTAACTACTTATGATAGGGCGAACTCTGCTAGTCTATACAATTTAATTGCCTGATCTGACATAGGACTCGCTGAGTTTGTATTTAAAATGTAACGTAACCTCGTCAATTTGAAGCTGTGCGATTCTGTAATAATTCGTCGATGCGCTCATCGACGAGCTCAACGATGTTAAATACTTTATGAGATATCGCCCTTGTAACTAAGGTTGTTTTTGCAACGTTTCTTGTCATCCCGTCATTTGTTTCACGGATGTTGTCAAAGATGCAACGAGCTCTTAGAGAATCGCACGGCAGAGGTTGTTATGTCTAGCAATGCCTAGAAGTGAAACAGCGTGGCCTAGTAGCAGCGGCCTCGCGGCTTACCCACACACACGCACGATATTAATTCTGAGCCGAGTTCTGGACTACCGACAGGCTTATAAGATTAGAATAATTTTCTCATTCCGAGGAGTCCCGCGAGCGCAACCACCAGTTTAATTAAAACTAACAGTTGTCTCACACAGTCTTATCCGGCAATTTGCGAGGTATTACAGGCCCAAGTTCGTCCACAAATTATCTTGACTTCATTTAACAAAGCGGTTATGTTAATACAATCCGACCAGATTTAGAAGAATGTTTTTGTTATTAGACGCCTGTGGCAAATTACAACATTAAGGTAAAATATTATATTTAATTTTAGGTTTATAATATTGCTGCCATTGTTGTTTACAGGGTGCTTCAGCGTGTCCTGGAGTGATCATTAAACCCGTGCGCAAATGAGCTTTTTATAGGTATCATAACACTTACAGATGTTGGAACGAACTATTGAATTAGTTATGGCGTATAAACCAGTCGCTTTACGGCTGGTGGCACTAAACTTTTTCATGCCATTAAATTATTTCAAAATTACGTCCGAGTAAGTACGTGTGTAATAATCATGTGCCTCGTGGGATATATAACTCATTAATTATATACTATATATATTTAAATATAAATAAAACACCGAATATTTATTTGTATTTTATGCACTCTTAAAATAATAAATGTATTGTATAGAAGAATTATTTTACTCACAGTCGATATATACAATCGATAAGTTGCCCGTGTAAAAAGTTGCAGTGGGTAAAAGAGACGGCGTTATCTACAACTGCAAAGAACAGTACGGGATGGCAAAAGACATCAACGCGTTCCCATATTTTTTTTATTTTTGAGTCGCTGTTTAATTACTTCATTTGTGTATTTTGTTTTCTTCCAATAATTAATAAACTAAAATTATCTGTGAAATGTAATTCCATCCTTTGCATACCTGGATGTATGCCTGTTTTTTCCGTACCACTTTACTGAACAATAAGGCATAATTTGATTTGTTTTGATTATTTTTCATCCGCTTGTTCTCCACGCGAAGTCAAACTGGTACTGACGTGTTGGTGCGATATGTTAGCCTTTTATTGTCATAGTCTTGGCAGCTGAGGGGAAGCCGTATGAGCAGTCAAGTGGTTATATGGTCTGTGGTTGTCACGCACCTTTACTCTAATTTTCAGCTATTAATAAAAAATCTAATCATTAGTTTTTGTTGGATAACCTATACCTTCAAGTGGCCCCATTTAGGATTTCATCACATCACATTGATTCAAAAGTTTTTAATGAAACATAATAATATTATAAAGAAAATGTTTTCTTATGACGTCATTACCATGTAGTAGTTTTCAGTCATTAGTGAAGTAGATTTTCAATTTTATGTTGGTATATTATACTACGAGTATTATAATATACACGTATTACTTATACAAACAAGCATTTACGGACATTACCTTGGCAACTCATATAAAATTATTCTAGATGCTCGATAAACTATCAAATTTCAAAACCCATATAGTGTCGCTTACTTACTAGCTTGCACTTGCTTCGCGCTAGTAGTAAGCAAAATATTTACTACAATCAGTGGCCCGAGCACGAACAATTGCTAAAGTGTAACGTTATCGTATCGTTGACGTATTCAGTATAAACTATAATTTATCTAGTACAACTGTGGCACAGATAACTCATAGTTTGAGAGTATACGTCAACGATACGATAACGTTACACTTTAGCAAATGTTCGAGCTCGGGCCACTGTACAAGAAGAGAATCGACGTGGCGTTACGGTGAACTACCATTCAGATTTTTATATGGCAACCCAATCCAGCTATTATCTGTCCAACCATGGCGATGTAATAAATAAAAAATAAAAAAAGTCCGTCACGCAACTGTCAAGTGTGATAATCAACTTAATGAAACTGTAAAACAGTAAAATAGCAATAATTATATTAAGTTTTTTAGGGCTCCGTACAGAAAGAGTAAAAGCGGCCCTATTACTATTACTATTAGTAATAGACTAAGACTCCGCTGTCAGACCAGGCTGTATCTCATGAACCGTGTTACAGTTAGACACTTGAACTTTTCATAGATGATGTACTTCTGTGGCTGCTATAACAACAAATACTAAAAAACCGGCGAAGTCCGAGTTGGATGATAATTATAGATAAAGGTACGGAACCCTTCGTGAGTGAGTCCGATTCGCACTTGGCTGATTTTTATTTATTTAGTAGCATTAAAACAAAAAAATTGCAGGTTTCAGTTCCTAGGTCGCTTCTCTTTTCTACCGACTTCCAAAAAGTAGAATGTACTCAATTCGACTGTATTTTTTTATATTTGTTACCTCATAACTTTCGATAGGGTGAACCGATTCTCAAAATTCTTTTTTTGTTTGATAGCTGGTACTTCCCGTGTAGTGTGTAGTCAAATTCAGTCTACTAGTTTTTGATTTACACTGCAATAACTGAATAGAATGGAAGTCGGTATTAAATTTTTCAAATTGTACTTGTTACACAGACATTTAACAAACATGTAACAAACAGCCGCATTTACGTCAAAACTTAACTATATTTCAATCGCAAAGTGCTTATGATGTTATTATGATGTGATGTGGTTACATCCAGAATACTCTGTAACAAATGCTTAGCCCTGGCACCGACGGAAACCTGTTTTGAAGTTAAATTACCAAAGTTTGACAAGCGGTCCGACTCACCAAACTACGCTGGCAATAATTCTGCATAGCGGGCCAGGAAGACAATCGCCCCACTTATTGCTGTTTGCTGTAAATATAACTGAAATCGTACGTAGATCTTTTCGAACTCTATGTTGTTATTCAATTTATTTCGGTTAAGTAGAAAAAGGTCCACAAATCAACGAACGGTCGAATCAAAAGCATTAATTACATATCTGTCTATAAACACATACATATAAATAAAATTGAAGTGTCTGTTTGTAATTCCAAATTAACAGCGATTCACTAAATGCGAAAGTATACACATTTTACTTACAAAAAACATTTTTTTATGTATGTCTCTTTGTTCCGGCTATTCTGTGAAACAACTTAACCGATTTTAACGGGACTTTCACCGGCAAATTACTAATAATATAAGGAGTAACCTATGCTACCTACATTTATTTAAAATAAACAATACGAGTACATATATAAAACTCTGTCTCTCTGTTTGTCTGTTACCTTATCACGACTAAACGGCTGAACGGATCATAATCAAATTTGGCTAGGTTATAGATAACTCGGCGAAGCACATATGATACTTTTCCTCATCATAATCATCTACCACCACGCGGGTGAAACCGCGGGGCGCAGCTAGTTAGTAAATAAAACAAAAATATAACCACCAAATACTTGCGACTCTTTGTAAGCTAATATATGTTTATATTGAATAGCCAATATTCTATTACAAATAAAGCAGTAAATAATAAAACTACATTTTACACGCATACAAGGACAGATTATAATTACGTATATGTACAACGCGGTCACATTAACTAGACGCTTGACCATGTGACGTCATTGTGTGCAAAAAAAAACCGGCCAAGTAGCCTTTAAACACCAAATACTTGCGACTCTTTGTAAGCTAATATATGTTAATATTGAATAGCCGATATTCTATTACAAATAAAGCAATAAATATTAAAACTACATTTTACACGCATACAAGGACAGATTATAAGTACGTATATGTACAACGCAGTCACATTAACTAGACGCTTGACCATGTGACGTCATTGTGTGCAAAAAAACCCGGCCAAGTGGCCTTTATTAAGATCGAGTAAAAATTGATTAAAAATTAAGTTTGTTAAATGAATAGAAAATATTTATTTATTTTGAAAGGTATACAACTACATATTCTGTGAAAATTTAAGTTGTCTACCTGTTACCGTTATTAATATTGAAAATTAGCCAAATTATCGACGCGTGTATCGGTAACAAAGATGCTGACCGTACTGACACTTGCCGGGCGAGAAAAGGGAATGCGGGGGGAAGCGGGCGGGGACCCACATTCCAGCGATGCGTCGAGTTAATGTGACCGCGTTGTATAAATACATACCTACAAGTTGGCATTGACGATAAAAAAGAATAAAGCAGCCAGCGGTCATAAAATTCTTCTACGCATAAAATGGATAACACAAGGTGACGTCATGCACAAATTGCTCATTATAATACTTCAGTTATTATTTTAATTAACTAGCTGACCCGACAGTCGTTGTTCCATATCATAGAAAAATCTATATTAAAATTGTTTTTAAATTTTGCAGTCAATTTTTTTCTTTATTAACCTAATCACAAATAACTATCATTTAAATTATTATGCAATAATAATATTATTACCAAGTCACCAACGAACAACCAAATAACAATATTTTTTATTTGTACGAAAGATACAATTAAACCATTTTCGTTATTACATCCGACACAGGTGCTCCTCTGATCGTTGCGATAGCTTCGCGTCCGTCTAATGAAATACTTCTCCCAAGACAGACTCTTCCTTGCTCCTCAAATTGATACTGCAGATTATCTCGTCCCAGCGAATTTGTCCTGGCTTTATACTTTTCATTAAATCGAACAGACTGCACGAGACAAATCGCCTTACCCTCTTAATCGGCGGCGTTACGTATTTTGCGGATCTCTTCCATTAGCTGTCCTATGTGTAAAAATATTATAGGCTTGGATGAGTTTGTTTTTTTTTTTTAATTTTATTTTATGGGCTTTGTTGCTGAGCGACCACATAGCCCAATTATTCCATAATACAAATAGACTTACTAACTACTTATGATAGGGCGAACTCTGCTAGTCTATACAATTTAATTGCCTGATCTGACATAGGACTCGCTGAGTTTGTATTTAAAATGTAACGTAACCTCGTCAATTTGAAGCTGTGCGATTCTGTAATAATTCGTCGATGCGCTCATCGACGAGCTCAACGATGTTAAATACTTTATGAGATATCGCCCTTGTAACTAAGGTTGTTTTTGCAACGTTTCTTGTCATCCCGTCATTTGTTTCACGGATGTTGTCAAAGATGCAACGAGCTCTTAGAGAATCGCACGGCAGAGGTTGTTATGTCTAGCAATGCCTAGAAGTGAAACAGCGTGGCCTAGTAGCAGCGGCCTCGCGGCTTACCCACACACACGCACGATATTAATTCTGAGCCGAGTTCTGGACTACCGACAGGCTTATAAGATTAGAATAATTTTCTCATTCCGAGGAGTCCCGCGAGCGCAACCACCAGTTTAATTAAAACTAACAGTTGTCTCACACAGTCTTATCCGGCAATTTGCGAGGTATTACAGGCCCAAGTTCGTCCACAAATTATCTTGACTTCATTTAACAAAGCGGTTATGTTAATACAATCCGACCAGATTTAGAAGAATGTTTTTGTTATTAGACGCCTGTGGCAAATTACAACATTAAGGTAAAATATTATATTTAATTTTAGGTTTATAATATTGCTGCCATTGTTGTTTACAGGGTGCTTCAGCGTGTCCTGGAGTGATCATTAAACCCGTGCGCAAATGAGCTTTTTATAGGTATCATAACACTTACAGATGTTGGAACGAACTATTGAATTAGTTATGGCGTATAAACCAGTCGCTTTACGGCTGGTGGCACTAAACTTTTTCATGCCATTAAATTATTTCAAAATTACGTCCGAGTAAGTACGTGTGTAATAATCATGTGCCTCGTGGGATATATAACTCATTAATTATATACTATATATATTTATTCCAAGTAGGTAGTTCCTGGCGACCTATATATTGATTGCCACGTTAGCCTAGTCGGTAGTGACCCTACCTTCGGCCAAATAATTTCGAGATGATTTCGTCAGAAATGATTGTAGGTAATTGTGTGTGCGTCACAACACAGATAATCATAATGCGGGATACGTGTGTGTGATGTTTGTAATTATTATGATATTTATTACACTTTACAATGGTTTTTTTAAATAAAAGTCGATGACTCAAATTATTAAGGAATTAAACGGCATAAGAGCGTAGTATACCATTACTTATTACCAAGAGTTAGACAATCATGGATAATGCCACCGTATATACGAAATATCGTAGCAATATCTGCACAAGTAAAATAAAGCGCTCCTCATATGTCCGAATAAAATCCTGTTGTCTTCATGCATATAAAATTCAGTCGCACCCGTCGTGAAATATTATGTGACGCAAATGCCGGAGAATGAATCTGTAAGAGGCCGACATCCAGCAAGGAGCCCTACCACGTCTCTATTTATTTGATTCATTTTGAAATAGAACATCAAATATGAAAAAAGAAGACGTGAAAAACTACTGTCATTGATATTGATTGATTGAGGATGTAAAATATTAAAATAGTAAACAAAAAACAATTGTTAAAAATCTCGCTTTTGGCGCCGTTAATCTTTGACAATGTATATGAACATTCAAAGTAAGTATATTGTATTTTTCTGGAGAGTAGAGTGCCTTATACTCGTTCAATGCCAATGGTAGCTCCCTCTAACAAGCCAACATCGAGCCAGTTAGCCCCCTCCGTATCTGGTCCCCTTTATCTTTACTACGAATAAAAGGAAAAAGCGCCACTTTCGCCTGTAATATCTTATGCGTATGAGTGCTTATGAAATATGAATTCTATCTCACAAAACATATTATTTCGTTATTACTGAATATATTGCTACACGTTTCAGAGTTATATCAGATAATACAGTTTCTTTATAAGCAAAAATAAATGGTTTCGTGAGCGCATCAGTGCCCTCGCTGTGTGTTTGTGTCTGTCCAATTATGATTTTAAAATTGCTATTTTCTCTATGTATTTGTCAGGAATTCGTTCACACGTATATTATGGATATTATTCACGCAAACCTTTAAAATGTTTAACAAATTATTAAATGTAGTAGCTAATATTTTGCAAATTATTATCACAACTTTCCTAGTATATATATTGGTCTATGATTACAACATAACCAATTAAATCTAGCCACGTACTTGAAAATATCTATCTGTTGAAATTGGATTAACAGAAACTTAAAAATAAATGAAATGAAAACTAAACAGAAATGATCAAATCTCTTAAGGTGCTGTCAAACGTCGATAAAAAGGAGGGTTTTAAAGCAGTTTATCTTATAAACTGTGATTTATATTAATTTACAAAAAAAATCTAAGACTTTTAAGTACATGTTGAAGGAATCCAATATACATTTCAATATAGGTACTTGATAAAAAATAAATCAAACATACCACTTATTTCACCCTCAAAACAGTTTTCTCTCTAACACTATTATTATTTGACATGAAATTCATGTAGTAAATATAGCAATTTTTAATACACAACACATACATTAAAGGATTTTTTGATACTTAATTGTAATCATTATTTTTTACGAATTTTGTAATTTTTTTACGCGATGCGCTTCCTAGATTTCACCACCGTCCGCACCGCGCTACTGTTGGTCGGAACTTGAAAGTAGCCAAACGCTGAACTGATGGCGCCTTAAGAGTTATTGATACGCTAAGAAAATAAATATTAGAAATATCTAAAGCATTAAATGAAATGTTCTTTGTGTAGCAAATGGCAAGGAATAAGTGGGAAATGCAATTGCGTGTTGTTTGAAGTTGTAAGTTTGACTTCACGCTGGGATCTCCGGTCCGTTGGTAGTCGGTGCTAGAACGGCGCGTAGCCGGCCTGTGACGCGACGGGACGACGCCGAGCCGCACAATAGGATTCAGATGTTCGAGGAAAATAGAAAAGAAACCGATTCGAATGTTTGTAAACAAACTAAGGAAAGACTCGTGCTCCATGTGGTTTTATCTGGAAACTTGCAAATACTTATATTAAAGGCCCCTTTTCTTATGAACTGAGGACTTCTTATGACTTAGGAGTTTTTTGAACAAAATGTAATCTTGGATCTTTTGAAGATAGATGTCTTAATTCATACATTTTTATAAGTTTATTTATTGAGCTGTGACCACTAGTAGCACCTATCATCCCACAAATATATATTATTTATACTTATGTCAAAGAAGGCCTTTTTCTGAAATTGTTTTGACTACATGTCTCCGCATGTACTAGAAAGTCCGTCGGTATGACAGACTCATTTTTATTAGTAGCTACGAGAGCTTTTAAATTTTTTATTAAATAGCACACGATAACTAAATAAAAACAAGGACTTATAACATGCCTAATAAAAGTGCGTAACATAAATCTTACCAACAAAAAGAAAAAAAAACAAGCATCCCATTCGATCAATCTTCAAAAAACTAAATTGAAAGTCTACTCACACGCGTTTTATATCCGAGTGAAAATTTGCGGCGACGGCGGCGGTGATCCCCGGCAATCTGTCCCGAACAATAAGTCGCTCTTTAACAAAGGCCGGCCATTTGAACAAGTCGGAAACTTTTGTAAGTTTAGCTCTTTCTTCGCGGGTTTTGGCAGCGGCTACCCTGCTGGTACAGTCGCGTAATACAGAGTCAGAGCTATTGGACCAACAGTGATATTTGACACATGCATACAGATATAAAAGGTTAATCGGTTCTAACTATGTTTGCTATCTATTTTGAACTCGACGGCTCATATGCAAATTTTACCGGTGTGGGAGGGAAATATACAGCTGCTATAGTAGTGAAAATAACACAGAGTTGGAGTTAAAGTAGCAGTATTTGACACCAGTATACAGTCATAAAAATATATAATTTTGCTATGAAATAAAAGTATAGATTTCAAATATCAGTGAGTTATATAGTAGGAGAGTTATACAGTGTTTACTAAAGCAGTAGACAGGGCTTCAAACATTTACTTTGTGACTTATTTTTAGATGCAATTAAACATTTCTATTTATTTTATTTTATATTCTGAGTTCGTTCAACAAGCTTCAGCACCGATTTCAATAAAATTTACACAGTCGTAGTTAGGAAAAGTACATATTATGGTTTTGTATACTAATAAGCGAGACGGGCACGTCATGCGCCTGATGATAATACGCTTGCCCATAATATGGGTAAGTTATATATGTTCATTTATTAAAATGTATATAGACATAAAAAATAACAACTTATGATATACCATACATTTCGTATATAATAAATATAATATAATAAACCTTTGGTCGAAATTCAATACAAATAACTTTAAATAAAAACCATTCATAAACTATACATCCATGTAATATACTTAGCAAATGAAATAACTATTATAAAAAATATAACCACCACATATACTTACTGTTTAGTCAAATTTTAATAAACATATATAATGAAACGTCGAAACTTCGAAAAAACATATTTAGACAAGCCATTGCTTCGACAGGACATATGTTAGACAAGAATTTTATCCCAAAAGTGCTGCGCTATATCTTTATGGAGGTGTAGATTACCCGAATTCTGGCGCTTCGCCGGCCGCTGCACGGCATGCTCGCTACGCTCGCTCGGCTCGCGCGTCGTGTGGTCATCAAATCAAACTTGAACAGCATGTAATATTAGCAGTATATAAAATTATAGTATAACAGTTGATCGATATATCAAGTGCTGGTATAGATTTTAAATTATATAACAACTATATCGTATATGAAATAAAATTATATCAACTGTCCGTTACGGCTAAAGTCTTTTATATCCAGTGAAGGGTATTAAAATAAAAAAAAAACTGTAAAATGAATTTCGAACAACAGTCACGCACCCCCATAATATGGTTGCCATTCAGAGCTTATAACTATAAAATGTTGCGTGGCATTCATATTAGCGTCAGTGAAGCTGCAAGACGCAGCTAGTTTTGTAGGATATATTACGTTACTGGACACTTCCCGCTACTTCATACGCGTAGAATAAGGTTATTGTGATCTTTTAGGAACTAATTGCCGAATTAAAAACCAGCCCTTGTGTTATTTCTGGGTATAAGCCACCTTAATTCTAAATTTCATCCGAATCCGATTAGGCCTTTCAGTGAAGAAGTACCACACATACGCACTCATTCATGTACTCACTCACTAAATTACACATCTTTATTATTAGTACGATAAAGCTAATAAAAAGCGTAAATATAGTATCTACATTCAAAATACAAGGACACTGTTGTATTTTATATAAACATTATTGTTGTAAAAACGTTCGCAATTAAACATTATGCGATTTACTGTACTGTTATATTTTTTTCTGTAGTGAGCTTTCTGATCACAATAGGGGAAATAATCGTTAGGGCTAGTCATAAGAAAACGCATTACAAAAACAACGACGCACTTCAACCCGTATTACTCAATGGTTAGTCAGCGCACTTCTGCCAACTTCTTCATTTTGGACTCCATGGTTATGGTTATGTTGCGGTGATAAAAGCGTATGTGCAATAGGTAACAATTTATTTAGCTTACCAAAATTAGGCCTGTATTCAAAGAAAATTATATACATTCGTTGAAGTAGCTTGATAAAATATTGTAATAATAAATTATTATTATCATTACGGAACTCTCATAGTAGTTCTTTATATTATTCACTTATAGTGGTTGACCAATACCGTTATAGGAGCTTCACTTGTATATGGAGCCAAGCACATAATTCGCCCTATTTACACAGGTCCAGAAGGATAGTTTTACATACAAATGACATTTAAAAGTGAAGTCATAAATATATTTTTATGGGGTTGGCCATCCTGCCAGATCTGACAATATTACAAAACAAATCTCAAGGTTCCATCTTGCCACAGGAATACTTTTACCCGAATTATCAAGTATTTAAAATATGACAGGATTGAATTATGGGAAAACACTATTTGGGTTTTCCTATCATTCAATCCTGCTAAATTTTCTAATACTATGGATGAAGAAACGAGTAGTTCTGGACTTGACTGATGAAATTAGAAATATGAATATAATATAGAAGGTAATAATATACTTAATAATATGTAGACGGTAAAATTTTAGTTAAATATGAAAAGTACTACGGCATTAAATTCAATATACTCTTATGTTTTAACATGACCTTTATTCCAAACTACATAAATCTGAAGTAACATGTGCTGAAATTATAGGCATTAGGTGGTATGTTACTTAATTACCGGCGCACTATGCAACGTAATATAATAAAGTTTTAGTGTACATAAATACTACACCAGTAAATGCATAAAGCAAGTAACTCGTAAACAGTTTTACGAGAGGCAGCGCTCTAGTAAAATCTAGCTGAGACGTGTAAAGTGTCTGAAGGCGGATAAAAGGCTTCAAGTGATGGCAAGGCGACATAACGAAGGAACGCGATCCAGCGCGGCAGCGTCACTTCCGGCGTCCGTCACGCGGGAACGACTTCCGGTGAGGCGCCAGTCGGCTCACTTACAATCACTTAGCTACTCACTGCTCTCGAACACCCGATCCCGTGTAAACAAGTTATAAACCTGTGTTTTAGCACTCTAAGCGTGTAATGTATTGATTTATTCATCGGTTCGTCGTCTAACGCAGCTGTGCTCAATGCTCTCGATGAATGTATATGGAGACTATTCTTATGAAATATAAGTTAAGATTAGATAGTAGGTTTCAGAACGCCTTTTTGTCTATTATCTCTGGCATAAAATAATTGGATTTTTCGTTTATTGCCTAATAACTCGCGATGGACTGATTTTCAAATATTTTGTACTGTTTGTTTTATGAAATTATTATTAATAGTTTACTTCATAACTTATAAACTATATATACTTAGACATCCCTAACAAAAGCTAAAACTAAAATCTGCCCCTTGAATTTGTAAACTGTTACTAATACTTAATAAAATACTTTTTTAGCTGATAATTATATTATATTATTATTTCTCAACTTTTTAATGTTATATTTACAATACTGTAAACTTTTTCCATCTTAAACTTCATAAGTGAATGTTATTATAATTTTAATACAGTGTAGTAATTACGATAGTATATTGTTTGTTATTGTTAATATTTATTTGTCATCTATATATTATTATAACTGTACGTTTAACGCAAAACAACCTTGTTAATATTGTTCTATTTGTGAACACTACAAGGCTTAAACGCATGTAAACTCTTTAATTCGTATTGTTTCTTAAGAAATTGTTTCCCTTACAAAACAAAAAAAATATAAAAAAAATAACAACTAGCAAGTAGCATTATTAGAATAGCAATTTGTGCATAAAATTTTCTATTTATACTGTGGAGCTTTAAAAAACATGTTTCATTTTATGAAATCACAGAATACTCGTACCAACACAGCAGCCGTGCGATTCTCTAATGATTCGTTGGCGAGCTCACCGATGTCAAATACTTTGATATATCACCCTTGTACATAAGGTTGCTTTTCCAACGTTTCTTGTCAACTCTTCATTTGTTTCACGGATGTTTGCTCTTATATATATGATGCAATGATGTTTGCTCTTATTGAACAGGTGATTGAACAGGTGGCCATGATATTCCGTACTCGTACTTGTGGGATTACCATAGTTGTAACTAATGTAAATAATAAATTAATTAAAATGCAATCTCTTCCGTGAATCGTATGTAACGCCAGCACGGTAACGTAACCTAGCATGCCAGAACTTTAAAAGCTGCGTTCAACGAATAGAATGTATGTAAGTATTTATCTAAAACACACAAAACAATAAATATACGTCCATTTGAAGTTCTCAGTTATTTTCATACGTCGTTTTAATTTCCGTTTCGGCATTGTTTTCAGAGGGAAATTCGATAGGAGGAGAAGCGGCGTCGATACGGGCCTATGTAATTTCCTTCCATATTCAATTTAATTCTTTGAGGGATGCACGTCAAACGACCCTGTGTGGAAACGAACTCTTTAACGTACAAACGAAATTTTATTCACGGAAAATGTTTTTCGGCGTTGAAATTGTTTCGGCAAAGTAAAAAGATTTGCAGGTTATGTTTATCGATTCATTACTTTTGTTTGGAATTTAAAAGCAAGATGTATATTATATTATATGGACATTAATTTAAAATAGATTGTATTAAAACGATAAAACAATTAACAAGGATGAAGAAGTACGAGTAACAACATAATTTTTTTAATAATTGTAAGAAACATCAGTTTTTACCATTATTAATTGAAACTTAAAGGATATAGATCGATAATAATTTACATATATTTTACTCGTTCCTACCCACCAATTACGCTCGCCTGGATTAATGTAACCGTGATCGTTCAGGAGTGGCCCTAAACAGGATAAATAGTAACCTATGTATATAAATATAAATGTATTCTGGGTACACGCTATTTCTGTTCCGAATTTCCCGGTTTGACTCGCGTGGTGATGGATGATGATGACGACGAAAGGTATACTATGCCCTTGCTTGAGAAATAATCTACCTCCTTGCTAAATTTCACCGAGAACCGTTCAGCCGTTTACGCTTGAAAGCTTAACAAACAAAGAAACTCACTTTCGACTATTTGATACCTACCTAGTAATAATATTTTAGTAGTTATATAGATACTTAGGAAAACAACAGGAAATAAAAAAAAAAAAATACTCTTAGATTGATATATGTGCACGTATTTTATTCATGCTCTAAATAAATATAAGGCTGCCAAATGTACAGATATTACAAATTGTAAAGGTTTTTCGTAGTAAAGCGCTACGCCGCCGTATCCAAGCTCTACGCGCTCCGTAAATCAAAACACTCGCTGCGTACACGATATACGGATTACTTACGTAATGACTAAATAATAATGTAGTAATTGAATAAAGAACTCATTGGACTATTGTATTATGGTATTGCAGTGTATTGTATAAGTGATGTCTGAATCGGCGCGTGCGTGCCAGCGGCTCAGTGCGACCCGGCACGCGATCTCGCCTGTCGCACTATCGACTTACACCCTGTTAAATCTGCCCCAATATTTGTACAGCCTATTCATTACCATCGCGCCGCTTTATTTTATTGTTTCTTCTTGTTAAGAATGCTAATTTGACTTCTTTTCGTGACCTTATTAAAATTTGTTCATTGAGTTTATACAGCGTTTTAATTACAGGCTATTTGTAGTTGGTTGTTTATTTTAGAAATAATCGGGCATACAATTAACTTTATTTGTTTACGTTCTAGTTATACGTTTAGTTACTGCCTGTGACTGCGTACGCGTGGAATAATTGCACGTGATCCCTTTGTGAAGTACCTATCCCTTGATAATGGGGATAAAATGTAGTTGATTAATTTTTCCGTGTTATATTTAAGGCGCGGTCGTACCCTGATAATAGTAAAAAGCAGAATCTTTAAACATCGAGTGTAATGAAACGGTTCGATAATAATCTATGAAAAAAAAAACTTAGGTTAGAAAAAGAACAGGCAAAGAGTAATAACCGAACAGAATTTATAAATATTACTCGCTCTCTGCAGAAAAAAATCTTAAATAGGTGCATAAAAATAAACTTTCATGTCCAAACTCTCAGAATTTTCAGCGATAACACTATATTATTTTTTAGGTAATACATAGCCAACATATAGTACTAAAGTAGTAACCAGCAGTTTTTTCAATTGTGTTATTATATATCGAAAAATATTAAGAAAACCTACAAAATCACCGCATTTTCGCATTACATCATCCAATCTAACAAGCGATTTTCAACCTTACGTAAAGCAACGTAAATTATTTTAAAATTGGGGTTGGACCGCGTCTTAAGATATTATTTTAACGAATTCCACTCAAATCCGTGAGGCCATTTTCGCGTAAAGGTATAACAAACAACTTTATTATTAGCTATATTCACATTATTTACGGGATAGGTATTTTGGCTTGAGTTTCTGATGTTTTGGCACTGTTGCAAGCGCCATCATCGTAGTTGAAGCTCATCTGTAATCACACTAGTACTTATTATATATGTGAAAATTTGGATGTATGGATGTTTGTCACATATCCACACAAAAGTACCTGAACGGAATTGGATGAAGTTTGGAGTGGAGATGGTTTGTACCCGGCATTATAATACGTAGGCTACAATTTATCCTGATTCAAGAGATACTCGTAGTTGCCGAGAAATGCCATACCCTTTTTCCACGCAAACGGAGCCGCGAGCGGATAGTAGTCATGAATAAACAAATAAGTTTTGTAAATATTTCTAATGTTAGTGACCATGGTGGCTTAAACACTTATATCACTTACTTATTCACTTATAACTTTACTATTTACAACTTTAGTGCGATTCTAGTAACGATTAGTCACCGATAAACATATCATGAAATGTAACCGCATACTGATATTGATGTAAAAGAGGAACTACTCTAAAGCCAAGTCAATGCACGTTAACACGACGGGAGATCGAAAAGACGTACAAAATACGTCTTACGTCTGTTCTTTTTCCAATTAGGTGGTGGATAAAGATTGAGCTAGGAACGCGACGGCGCGACGCGGAACTTTGCGGCTCCGGGCTCCGGCACCGATCCCGGAAACCTGTCAATAGTGAGCGGCTGTGAAAGAAAATCTAATTTGGATTTGAGGGATTACATCGAGACTTGTTTTGGCCTAGTGTTACGCTCATCCATGCCTGAAATTGAATAAGAAGCAAGTCGGCTCCAATCCATCTATTTGATTTTAGAAAATCCTAATTATCCGCCCATCTTCTATTTCATTTTAAGAGTGGATATTTTCTGTAAATAGACCTTACATTTGTTTAATTAGTATGTAAATTCAATATTTATAAAACACGATTTTTTAGGAACGGTTAGTAGACGTAGATAGTAGAGAACGACGAGCTCGTCGATGAATCATAACAGAATCGCATGGCAGGTGAAATGTTAATAAGCCCTGCGATTCTTTAAGTGCAAACATCGTTGCATCTTTGACAACATTTGTGAAACAAATGACGAGATGACAAGAAACGTCGGAAAAACAACCATAAGTACAAGGGCGATATCTCAAAGTATTTGAATTTGGTGAGGTCTTCGGCAGAACTTTAATTCAAGTGACTCTGTGCTATGCTTGTCAGTCGCAGACGTTGTTCCTTTGCATCGTTTGCCCATTTCATAAAATTTCTCCTTTTTTATTTTACAGTACCGATACGCAATTTTTTTGCATGGTGGTAAGCATTACGCCTGCCGAGACCGATTTTTTCGACAAAAATTTTTACCTTTAAAATTTTGTGCAGCACTGCAATGCGAGCCTCTCCTTGACATATAGCTAGCTATTCGTCCAGTAATTTCGCTGCTACAGTGCAATTCAAACTCTAACATAATAATGCTTGTACACATTACGTCTTTGAGGCGGAATATCTGGCACTGTGGTGGTACCTACCAAGGCAACTCCTTGCTGTACAGGACCTGTACCTGGCATATATGCAAAATTGGTGCATAGTAAAAACAAATAGCTTCGCAGATCGTTTCACTTCGAATTTCAAGTAGGTCATTTGGTTTTTGCTATACATCCAGCCATATTGACAGATATGAAAATGATCAATTTATTTTCATAACCGGGACATAATAAATCATCGTGTAACGTGATAAAAACTAATATCGTCAGCTTGCGTGCGACAAAATTGCAATTATTCACATAAAACGGCGGCAACTTTCATGTAATCCACGATCGGTGATATTCGGTAATTAACGACGTGACTCTCCCAAAATCTAATGTTACCAGTCATAGTCATTGTCTCGGCTTTTTGATCGACGACGGCCTAACGATGACCGCACGTCACATACTGACCTCTGAGGCCGTAGCACAATATATATATTATTGCGGATATTATGTTTATTATTAAGATTATATTTATTATTAATTTATTATTTATTATTTAATTATAATAATTTATTGATTATTAAGCACTTGTCAATTATTGTCAGGAGAAGCTTCTTATGCAAGAAAAGTCAAGAAATCACGGGTGGTATAGTCGCTAGTTTATTATAAATATATCTATCAAAACAAGAATCATACAAAGCAGATGATCCAGTAAACTTAACTTTATCTCTTGAAATGAAATGAAATTTATTAATTGCAGAAACCGTGTACACAATAGATCTTATTAAAAGCACAAGTGCTTGTAGAACCACAGTTTGTTCATGACAGACGTACAATATAATATTGTTAGTATTGATTCATTACTAAGAACATGTCAATAATTAATAAATGAATGTCATTAATATTATTACTGAATTATAATATGAAATAAACATATAAGCCTCAATATATATATATATATATATATATATATACCGAATAATTAATTAATGTCATAAAAGCATTTGTCTTTTAGCCACTTACAAAGTTTAGTTTTAAATTGTCTAATTGGTAATTATCTAATATCTCTAGGTATCTTGTTAAATATTTTCACTGTCATCGTCACACAGCTCTTACGAGCAAGTAGTAGTGTTGATTTTTATTATATTATTTTTAAGCACTAACGCCGGCTCAGCGAAAGCAAACATTGCAATTTTAGAGAAAGAAATACACACCTCGGACGGTATTCGAACCGACAATCCGTGTAGGACGTCATGACTACTAGGTTATTGAGGCTAATACGAAAGTAAAGTGTTTGAAAACTCTTTACTTTCGTTTGGATAATGTTGTCAAGCTATTCAATAGATTTCGTTCCGTCCCCATACGACGTTTAAAATTAAATAGAAAGGTTAAAAAATTGACGTCGGCCGGCATGCCTCGGCGGCCTAGCGGTCATGGCGTCTGACAAGTATTGTCGGAAGACGCGAGTTTAAATCCCGTCCGAGGATGTGTATTTCAACCGACTTCTAAAAAGGAGGAGGTTCAATGCGTATATTTTTCGCGCATAACTTTTTAGAGAGAAGTCCCATTTTTATAGTTCTTTTTCGTTTGCTAGAGTATACTACCGAATTAGTCCCATTGAAATTTCATCAAATTTGGTGACGCGGTTTCTCAGTTACAATACTATTACTGAAAAGTGTTTCGCGTATATTGATGATATCGGTGAACAACAGTCGATCCCGTTAGTAGCAAGGGTCACTAAAAAATGGTGAAATAATTTGAATTGAAGCAAAAAGGTGAAAGTTATCATATATACGATCGATAGCGTTTAGCGTAGTCGTATACCCAATACTCAGAGTATCCAAACGATATTCGCTGAAGGTCATTCAGGTATACGCACCGACGAAGTCGCACCCGGATGATGAGGTGGAGGACTTCGTACATTGTATTCGTACATTGTATGAGGACATTAGTCGGGCCATACATACCTCTGAAACGCACTTTATAGTTGTTATGGGAGACTTGAACGCGAAGTTGGGTAAGAGAAGCGAGGATGAGTTGAAAGTGGGGTAATTTGGTTATGGGCAACGGAACCGTAGGGGACAGAGGTTAGCCGACTTCCTGGAGAAAGCGGGATTCTTTATGATGAACTTTTTCTTTCAGAAACCACCTCATAGGAATGAACCTGGCTGAGTCCTGATGGCTCCTTGGCTAAGAACCTTCTTCTGAAAATAATTAACGCAACAAAAAAGAATTAGCGAAATCGGTAAAGCCGTTGTCTAGTTATAGCGTGACCAGGACAAATAGGAGTTCATTTTTAACATCAGATACTCGTAGGTTTAAAAAAATGTAAGAACCTAGAAGGTTCTTCATTTAATGTTACCGTTGTCGGGTTGAATATTATGAGCGAATTCTTAATTGTAATACTTATGTTCTTATCGATACACGCGATGTACAAATATCTAATCCTATTAATATTATAAACGTGAAAGTTTGTATGTATGGATGTATGGATGTTTGTTACTCTTTCACGCACAAACGGGGGGGCTAATGTTGATGAAATTTGGTATGGGGGTAGATGAGGCGCTGGATTAACACATAGGATACTTTTCATCATCATCATCATCATCATCCATCACCACGCGGGTGAAACCGCGGGGCGCAGCTAGTATTTTAATAAAACAATTGAAGGAACTGAAAACCCATGTGTCACCAAGCAGACAGAAATAAAAGAGATCCGATATGAAATATGCAGCTATCCGTTTGAACTTAGATTCTTGGCGGCGCTACTTACTTCGACGATAGATTGAGTTGTTCTCGTTACGACAAATTCTCTGTACGTCGATTTTTCTTTATATGTCGTGTCTTTATATCGAATGGACCACCGTTTACATACCAAAGTCTACCAGATAATGTTACACTGTAAATAATAGAAAACAATTCGAAAGTTATTAACGGGCGCGATATGGAAATCAAAATGTTTATATTTAGAGTTTATAAGTGAAAAGAAATCTAAAATCAGCTGATGGGTTTTTTATCATAAACATAATGAAAAATATTAATAATAAAATAATTATAATATAGCAAACGTAACGTATTTCTTTACGATTACATCTCATCATAATTTTACAATCATTTCCACATGAGACATAACAACTTAATGTCTACTACGGGCAGTGCAGTTCGTCATTTGTAACTAAGTGCACCTGTTCTAGGCAGATGCCTCTTAACACCAAGTGGGCCTCGTGCTTGTACCGTATAATATGAAAAGAAAAACAATGTATATGAAGATGAAGCCATTTGCTTCAATTTTAAAACATTGAATTATTACACATTTTATTTTACTTACGCATGCCAAGCGAGAACTTTAGTTAAAACTTTGTGACGTACCTATAAATTCAGATATTCAGGATTCGAAACAGAAAAAAATCACGTTGGCTATATTAGTAGCTATATTAGTGCAGATTGATATACATATTCTTATTTAAATTACAATAATATTTAAAACTTTATAACAAGTGGGTAGTTCTGCGAACAATTAGACCTCGTGAGCACAGTATTATCAGCGGATAATGTTGCGCAGTCTGACCCATCTGCAGACGGTACCAAATATTCCTACCGAATATTACCAAAATCTTCCAGTTTATAATTTCACAACCTAAAATCTCGGCAACCACTTGACTAATTATGCTTATATTCGAAATTCCTGTTTAAAGTCGTCAGGTACCTAATGTGTGTACCAAGTTGTATCAAAATCTTGTATCAAAAAATAGCGCTTCAGCAAATTTCTCCCTTTTGTAGGAAAGTTACCCCCTAAAAATATTTTTAATAGTAGAACATGCATAGCAATTTTTTTTAATATAAGAGCCTTCTACGAAGTATTCGATTTTTTTAAAAGATGAATTCGATCGGTAAATCCATTCTCAAGTTATAGCGTGACCAGAAGAATTAGGGGTTCATTTATATATACATAAGACTAGCGACTGCCCGCAGCTTCGTTCGCGAAGTAGCCTCGGCCTCCGGCCTCGCCATAACCTCCCGTCTCTCTTTTTTTTATTTCATAAGAACCTTCCCCTGACAATAATTTTCACAACAAAAAAGAATTAGCTAGATTGTTCCATCCGTTTTCAAGTTATAGCGTGACCAGGAGAATTACACACACACCCTTATATACACACATATCCCCTAAACACATCCTCACACTAACACCCTAACACTAACAAAGAGAACAATACCTAATTAAATAGTTCATTTTTATTTTGCAACATGAACTTATTAAATTGTTTCCAAGTCAGTTTTGTGACGGTCGCATTAAGTAAATTTAAGCAAAATAATTTGAATCTGTTATTGGCTTTAAGTTTTATATATAAGTTTAATCTATTTATAATTATGAGCTGTAGATTCTGTTAAATATAAAAAATAAATAAAAAAAACATGTTAGGGGTTCATTTTTATATATACAGACTAGCGACTGCCCGCGAATTTGTTCGCGAAGTAGGCTCGGGCTTCGGACTTCCCGTAACCTCCCATCTTTTCTTGGTTTTTCTTTCATAAGATTGTTCCATCCGTTCTCAAGTTATAGCGTGACCAGGAGAAATAGGGGTTAGTTTTTATACATATAGATTAGTGATTGTACGTTAAATGTAACGAAAATAAGATTTTAATTTAAGACCTTGCATGAAAATAACTTTAAGGCATTATTATTGTAACGTGTGCTCTATTCAAAGATTATATTAAAAAATATTATACAAAAAGTCACATATTGGGTATTACTAGAGATATAATTAGCCCTACAAAGCTATAGAAATACTATACAGCTAAAGCTTTAGTCCTACAAATTATTATCTCGCCTGAAGATAACGTTGTCATCACAAGTTGCGACGGGCACGCAGCACGTATAGAATAACAAAATAATTAAATAGACCCGCTACACCCACATCTGCAGATCGGGAAAAGTCACGATTCATTTTCTTGCGTTTCTCCCGCGGCAGCATATTGTGCCGGCAACTAGATGACGAGGGGAAGAAAGATTGAATTAAGTTATCGACGGAACCGGGCAGAGCCGACCCGACTACGTTATTTATGGCAAAAAGAATACTGACCTTATCTCCTAACTATTAATTCCGGTAATAATTAAAGCTGACCACCTCATTTATATCCGGCTCAGTTCTGCTAAAGAAACTATTTCTGTTGAAGGTTTCTTACAAATGTATTTCGGGATGGCTTTCTCTGTTATTACGTAATGATAATGATATTTTTCTATTTATAATTACTAACCCAATGTGATGATTTTGAAGACAAAGCTGCTGTAGAAACTATAAGTACAGCAAAGTCATGACGTCTCAGCCGTGCGATTCACTAATGATTCATCGTTGCGTTCGTCGACGAGCTCACCGACGTCAAATACTTTGAGATATCGCCCTTGTACACAAGGTTGATTTTCCAACGTTCCTTGTCATCTCGTCATCTATTTCACGGATGTTTCCAAAGATGCAACGATGTTTGCTCTTAGTATAGCACGGCTGTTTTTATTATAATGTACGTAATAAAAACAGCCGTGCGATTTTAAAATTGTTTTATTTTATTACCTCTTAATTATTTATCTTAATTTATTACCTCTTACCAACGCACCGTGGTTAAAATTTATGGTGATACTAAATACTACCCTATTTAAAACCCAAGGTAACTCTTAACTCTAACTATAACTCTTTAAATAACATAATATCATAACTAACTATTTGAATATCTGAGAGAAAAATTCACATACACGGACGGAATTCGAACCCGCGTCTTCCGGCAATCCGTGTCAGACCCCATGATTACTAGGCCACCGAGGCTCGTCGACCGAGCATAAAATTTTAACTCTCTATATTATGATTTTAATCGTCGTATGGAGACGGAGCGACATCTATTGAGCGGCTTGACAGCATTATCCAACCGGAAGAGAATTTTTTTAAAATACTTAACTTTCGTATTGATTTCACAACCTTTTATAATTTTTATAATATAGCTTTACAGCACTAACGCCGGCTTAGCGATATGAGAGAAAAAAACATTCTCGGACGGGGTTCGAGCCCGTCGTCATAGTATAGAGATACAACAGTATGGAAACTAAGCCTAGGATTAAGGAGGATTGCATAGCTAGTACTTTCCGTACTAAAAGAGAAAACTCTTTTCTACCTCTTAACATTGTCCGATTTCAGTGATTTAAATTTTGATAATATGCCCGTACGTTTTGATTTTTTCAGTATTTCAAAGTACCTACTATAAATTTTCTTTTTTAGAACTTAAAAAAAACCGAAAAAATCAAAACGTACGGGCAAAGAAAACAATGTGTTGATTCCACGAAAAAAAATCAGGACAATGTTAGGAGGTAGAAAAGAGTTTTCTCTTTTAGTATAGAAAGTACTAGCTATGCAATCATCTTAAGCGGAAATCAAATTATACGTGACCACTCGTCTTGACGCGGCGTCACTACTGACAGCACCGCGACAGTAGCTAAGGGCTCTCGTCGTTACGCATGTTTGTGTGAGTGAGCCGTTTCAAACGTTTGTAGGTAGTTTCCCAACTGTTTCTATATTTGTACGACGCTTAAAATCATTTAGAGTGTTAAAATTCGTTGCTCGGTCTGCGAGCCTCGATGGCGTCTGGTTCGATCGAAATCTTGGGATTAAAATAGAATAATTAAAATACATACAACCCTTCATGCGAGTGGCGCGAGCGGCTAAATGTCGCTAGATGTAACGTCCTTTGCGAAAAAAACGATTTTATGACCTTGCTAATTAAGCGATGATTTTTCGGGTTTGGATAATATATTTATACATATAAAACAAAGTCATGTTAGTAACGCCATTTATAACTCAAGATGGGCTGAGCAATTTTTGAGATTTTTGTGTTTTTCCATTTGTCATATCTCGGGGAAGGACATAGGATACTTTTCATCATCATCATCCATTACCACGCGGGTGAAACCGTGGGGCGCAGCTAGTTTACAATGTAAGATGTATTTAAAAAAAAACGATATTAAACAATATTTAGTGACACTTCCGCTGAAAAGAAAACAATGATTTTGGCCTATTTGGGGGCGTGGGTGGTGCACGCATAAAATGCTAATAGGAAGAATACAAAATAAAAAACACAAGAAACCCCAAATAAACCAACACCGATTCGACACGTGTTTCGCCTCTACACGAGGCATCCTCAGGAGATGTTGACTCGTCGAGCGCTAGACCGACAAACTAGACTGTCGGTATAGCGCTCGACGAGTCAACATCTCATCAACAATAGGCCAAAATCATTGTTTTCTTTTCAGCGGATGTGTCACTAAATATTGTTTAATATCGTTTTTTGATAATGGATTTCTGCAAAGTAACGCCTGAATCAATAAATTATTTAAGATTTATTTGTTGTTTTTTGGATTAGGTACATAATATATTTATTTTTATGTTGTGATATTAGTTATTTGCATAGATTAAAAAAGTATAAACAATACTTGTATTTATTTGGCCTTGTTATTGCTTGACAGTTAAAGCATAAGTTGTTAACAAAGTATCGTTACAAAAGATAAAACCGTCTATTATAGATAAAGACTTTTTAGTCACTTTTCCGAGTAAATCCGCCCCCAATTACCGCTAATGGAAAATTAATGGGATCCGTAATTTGTGAAATGCCATCCCCTATAAATATCATACTCGCGATTTGCGATATTTTATATACCTTTTATGTTTCTACATAAAAGTTATCTCTTAACCTACTCCGACAAATTACGCTACTTATGAGGTTAACCGAGGGTGTTGATCCCTAAGCCCCATGCTATGGATCGTGAAAAGCATCTTTAAGGTAATTTTCAAGCTTTAAAGGTAATTTTGATACGAAGGACCGTATGTCTCCCAATCTAAAACAATGATAATCCCAGTAGGTTTATTTTTTATAGCTTTTCAGTCTAAATATAATCTATAGTCGTCTAGTAGTAAAAAAACGGTACAAGAGTCAAATGAGTATTCTAGATCAATTAAATGCATATAACACGTAAGGATACATGTATCTTTAAAATTAAAGTAAAACTGTATGTTATATAAAATGAGAGTCATTGCCACTGCATCATTTAACAACATATCCTGTGTTCCATTTTCGTGTAGATACATGCTCGTTTTCCGGCTGCCGTCGGTTCGAAGATAGATAACTTCCCGATGATTTAGTTTTATTGTTATCCGAGATTGGAATGTCGCTGAACTACGGCGAACCGACGCTCATCCATGCGTGTACGTACAATTATACAAACAACTTTATAGCTGCGTTCTAAAGTTAAAACAATGCCTAAATTCTTGAACAAGTTAAATAAGATAATTTCAAAGCTAAAGGAAGGATACAAAAATGCTTCTGGTGTCACATTTTTCTTTTAAAAGTAATAGTGGCACGGAAGCATTATACATATAAATGGTTACTGCAATTGCTACTACGTTACGTTAGTCACTAACCAGAATAAATTAACCATATATACAAGATTAATATATAATAGACAGCACAGCGATATGAAGTACAATGATTATAGTATTGCTGTATGACACGTGACTCTTTGAAACGGATTCAGCCCGCCCTTGTCACGTCCTACAATTTTTACAGCCTCGGACGGCAGCCCCGGACCGATCTACAAAGATTTTATTGGCTCCTTCGGTCACGTCTCGGCAAAAGATCGTCCCAGGACGAAGTGCGGCCGTTCTACAGATATGGGTTAACAGTGTCGATTCATCGTCGGAACAGATCGTTTTATGATTTAGCTCGCGCAATTTTTACGGGGCTCCTATACGCTACAGCTTCTATCGAAGCTGTTTAAGTTAAATCGCTTAAGACAATTTGCATTTAGATAGCTTCAGCACAGAATATCAGATGTAATAAGAGGATAGCTCAGAAAACAATAGCTTGGAACGACTGCAATGCACAAAGCGTCTAATTTAAGGGTTCGCGTCTGTTTAACCCGCTGAGACGGCGACTGCCAGTCGGGTTTATATTGCCCCTAATAACAGGGGTGGCGTCTATGAAATTGCTATTCAAAGCAGTTGGCCAGTGGAGGGCACGTTATAATGCAAGGTAAACCTCTCGCACTCACGTGAAGGTTGTGTCGTGACCTCTTTATCATCCCTTGTCACAGCCCGCTGCCGCGGACACCTCTACTTTGTTAAATACCAACACGACTTTTAAATACATCACCTTTATGTTATGTCAGGGATACATTGTTTACAGTTTACATGCTTTCTTTAACATATTGAGAACTTATTATGTATGTTGCTAAAATTTACTCTCAATATCAAACAGCATAGTACGCATCGAATACTCACCAACGGTCACCATTATAAATATAGTTCGTTTATCTGGAATATGTAATAAATTTTATTAAATATTTTTCTAGTAATTAATATTCCGTTTCTATTTCATGACGGAATAGTGAGGGTTTCCTAGTACCTATATATTTTAGTCTTTGAGTGAGTGTATAATTCAAACTTTTGACGTCAATTGACTGAACTTTTTTTATCATCCAACTCATTTGGACAATAAACAAATCGTCCATAAAGTCTGTGCAAAATGACAACTTACAATCAGCCGTGCGATTGTAAGTCACTCGAAGAGCAAACTTCGTTGCATCTTTGATAACATCGACATGACAAGAAACGTTGGAAAAACAACCTTATGTACAAGGGCGATATATCAAAATGTATTTGACATCGGTGAGCTCGTTGACGAGCTCGTCGACGAATCATTAGAGAATCTCACGGCAGATTGTTATATGGTAGTCAGACCATCCAGCTGTTGTCTGTCCCGTCGCGCAACTGTCACGTGTGAACTTCAACTCCATAAAACTATGAAATGGTAAATTAGTAGCAATTTTATACAGCTTTTTTATTTACTAGTAACTATTTTTACTAGCATTAAAACAGTTACATGACCTCAATTCCTAAGACGTTTCTCTTTTTGCACAGATTTTAAAGTTGCCGAAAATTTTGCCATCGTACTGATATCGGCCGAACACTACTATACCGTTAGTTTAAGATAACAGCGTATTGTGGACATATTTTTTGTCAATAATTATTCAAACACTCAAATTAAAATAAAAGCATTCGATATATGAATAGTTGCGATGAAATGCAATGAAAATATACCTTAACTATCCTATGCTAACTGTATATTATGCTGAATGATAAAAATAATTCCTTTTAATTTTATAATACGATGAAGGCTCGTAGTCACTGAAATTATATGATTTACAAGAAAAATAACATCAAAAGATTTAACGATTTCGATGAGGTTTTTAGTATGAAAGTATTTGACTTGCGATATGATACTATAATGTACTACACTAAAAATAAAACAAAATTAGCTAGAAACGCAAACATCACCTCTTCTTGAATAATCTGGTTGAGTGAATAGGGGGTGCATAACAATAAAACTAAATCACTAAGGCTCTTCCCATTGTGGGGCTCCGGCGCCGGCGGAAAGCGAGCATATGCGTAGGGGACAACTTGTTTCGCGACGGAAATAAACTAAACTATATAATTATAGCATCAGCTTTAGAGTGTAGATATAGCACAGCGAGTAGTCTCTTTTTATAATGGTTAGTCAAAATGAGTCTCTCACATAATAGAAAGTGGAGATGGAATCAAGAATTGATGACCATAAATACAGCCGTGATCTGCGATAATCGCCTTCCCTATGATGACCTGATAGATGCTTTTTCACGCCCCACTTTTAAATGACCTGATCAGTAGAAAACCATTTCTGCGGTATGCGAAGGTCGTAATAAACGTTTATGCGTACAGTATATTCTATGTATACAATGAGACTAATTCGTTTTGAGAATGTTGAAAAAAATCGGTTTAGTAGTATTATTGTTCTCTAATACTTCATTGCAGTGTTATGCCTATCATTGAATACTGATGGAGAAGAGAAAATATCACCTAATTTTCTGTTACCATATTCCATCAGATACGTCAACCGTAACTTTTCAGATTACTTACGCAAAACCTCTGAAGGAACAGTAAAAAGATTTTTACTGTATAAAAGCTTAGGGACCTATGAAAACAAACCGTGAACAGAATTCTTATGTTCGTTAATGCAGCGAGTTCCGCGTTACTTATGTTTCGTACTTATGCTTCGAGAAAGTTTTCTTCAGACTCAGCTTTATTCATTCAAATAAAACAAGTGCATTTTATTTCCTAAGAAATAGTTCAAGACATGTTTAGTATATATTTATAAGACTGCAAAACTGTTAGGGTACTGTTTGTGACCGGAATATAGAAACAATCAATGGAGTTTGCCGTGGATAGGGTAAATTGAATCGTCCGTGTTCGGGCCGGGCCGGACCAGACCGGGCCGGAAACCGGACACGCTGTCTCGAACCTCTATCTCAACATTAACCGGCTTTCGAGGGCTTCGAGGTGTTATTAAATAGTGAAAACATTACGATTTTAGAAAGCTCTATTCACTTTTACAGTCGTGTAGTCATTTCCTTTGAGAGCTGGCTCCATCAGCGTTTCCAATTTGCGTAGTTATGTTTTGAATATTCACGAAACTTTATACTTAATCAGAAACAAAAAGATTTATGACGTTGATTTTGAAGAATAAAAATATTTTAAAAGATTACATACAGAAGATTTTATTTGCTACGAGTATGTGAAAATTTTGGTTAGCTTTGTAAAACAAGTCGATGTCTATTCTGTTCTATACAGAAAGATGAATGAGTTCGTACAAGCAACGAAAGCCATAGGTAATCGGCTATATTATATACGTACATGCCACATGTATTCAGTTTCTAAACTGTTATACCTTCGTATAAGCCTATGTAGAAATGACTCGTGTTGCTTTCATAAAGCTCTCATTTTTCTAAATTGCTAACTAGGTAATAACATACAAATTTCAATTGGTGCATTCGATATAAAACAATTTACTATATATTTACTCCTATAGTTTATTAATTAATGCTGGTATCATAGTCAATTAGTTCTATGAGTAGCGGGTTTTTGCACTTGTATTTATTAGCAGAACGCGTGAGCCACGTCGCTGACGAACGGAGCCAAAAACTTGACATGAATAAAATTAATAGTAAGTTTAAAAGTATTTATTTAGAAATTAGCATATTATGTACGTAGTTTATATAGAAATCGATTCAGTTATTGTGCAAAGGTCTAATAAATTTAAAAGATAAAGTTTAAACTTACTCATTGTGACTGATGTTTGAAACAACGATAACGTCAAGTTATCTCAGCCGGGGAAGTCACATAACTTCGGCAACAGGTTGAAGTTTCATAACTTACATACCTGACTTCCCCGTGACGGCTTTATATAACTGCACTCAGGTAAGTGATGTGCCTGAAATGGATTTTCATCATGAGGTCACATCACATGTTAATAAGAGATAATGCTATTTACAAAGGTTATAATATAGATAACCATAAACTTATAAAATGTTTCACGTTAGTGTAATTAGAATGTTTGTCTCATAAATTTTGTGTCTCTATCTATTTAAATAAAAATGACCCATATTTCTCCTGGTCACGCTATAACTTGAGAACGGATAGGTTAATCTTGCTTATTTTTTTTGTTGTGTTAATTATTGTTAGGAAAAGGTTCTTGTGAAAGAAAAACCAAGAATAGATATGAGGTAATGGCGAGACCGAAGGCCGAGCCTACTAGTCGAACGAAGTCGCGGGTTGTCGCTTGTAAAATATATACTTATAAAATTATATTCGTTCTCGATCCTCTCTTGTCACACACAGAATCGAGTTCTTCGTCTGCTTCTTCTGTGGTTTTTTAAAGTTGGAAGACATTACTCTGCCAGTGTCATGTTCTTGCACTCAAAGATTTTGGCGGATATTTTACCCTTGTGGAGTACAAGGGTAAAATATTCGCCAAAACCCCTGAAGGTACCCCATTGTACGGTACGGAATCAAATGAAAGTAATATGAGTATCAAAAGTATTAAAAACTGGTTTCGCTGTTACAAACGTATATTATTGCCCTTAATAAAATTACATAACATATAAATAAAAGGTGTGAAAACAAGCGATAAAAGAGAGTTAATACAGTAGGTCTAGGGATATCAGAATTTAGCTTATCATACAAAGAACAACTTAACTACGGACATGAAAAGAAAATGTGATTTAAAGTACGGTCATCTAGGCCACATTCACAAAGCGAATGATCCCTGACCCTGATCTTAGCAAGAAACACGGGAGAACAAACGTGACCTAGGTGCAAACGAATTATGGTAGAAGTGGCCCATTTCTCAGCATTTTTAAACTTAAAAAACCAAGGTTATGAAAGTACGGTAGGCTGAATTAAGCCAAAACTACCTTTGATCATTCTTGTTCTTTTCCAAATACTCGACTCGATTGTCACTTAACTGCACTTTTGCAGAGTTACGTAAATCGCGAAAAAAACAGTTGCAGTAAGATTCCAGACCCAAATCAGTAGCCTTCTTAGCAAAATTATTTGCAATTTCATTACCTTTAATGCCGCTATGACCTGGTATCCATGCTAAAACAAATTCGATACCAGCTAAATAACATCTATACAGAACTTCTCTCATTTTCAAATTAGTGTGCAACATATCCCTCGCACGAAATGGAAATTTATAATAGTCCTGTAAACAAGTAAGAGAATCCGAAAATATACAGTTAAATATACAATGAAGTCCAGTCAATAAGTCCTAGTCCTGTCCAAGTCACGTTAACGTAAACCGGTGAATACATTACTAAAACTTTCTAGACGGTACACAAGGAGAACATAAAATAACGTTTCTTTTTATACCTATGCCTTTATTTGTATACGTTTATATAATACAAACCTATTAATAAATTTAATCTAAGTACAAAGTTACTGATATAAAATAAATCTACCTATTACAATAAAACTCACTAAAACTATTTATATAAATAATATATACACCTACATTTGTGCGAATACTCTATTTTATAATAAAACTGTAAATATGGTCGTGTCTGTTCCTTTCTAGAATAGAATAACTATAATTAGAGCTATACCTTGCACAGTTTCCACACAGGCAGTTAAAGTATTTAAACATTAAATACATTTGCACCAGTATCCTGGCTTTCCTGGATCAAGGTGAAGCCAAGATACTGTTGCAATTACCTATAGTATATTCCTTACAATAAAATGCGGCACTTTTCGCCGCTGGACTTCGTATCGCACACACTCCGACAACACATGATGTTTTCAACTATTTAAAAAAACAAACAAAACAACTAAAGCCATACATACATGTTCACAGTATCATAAAACTTGGTTAATCGATGGTACTATTTTGCATGTTTTTTTTTACTTTTGGAGTACTATATACGAGTAATTTGTAAAAAGGGTGTCTTTTGCTGTTGACCAACAATTAATAAAAAAATATTGATAAACATTTTTTGTATCTTGACTAAGGAACTAGACCTAGGTAAAAGGTAATTATGATTTTGTAATACGTATGAAGGCATAAAAGATTACGTATTATTTTAATAGGCTCTTATAGTCAGCACTTAAACTAACACAAACATTTATGGAGGTGCTTTACCTTCTATTAAAGTTACATCTAAATGAGAACACACATTTCCTTTGGGGGAAATATTCACTTCGAACTTATTCTGTTGTACGTCCCGACCTATCCAGGTCGGGTGTTCTGGTTTAATTATATAGTTCAAAATAAGGAATCCAATTGGGAATCAGTATTGAACTTGCATTATAAAGTATCTTCGCGTAAGAAACGAGTACCATAATAAAAAAAAGGATAAACAGTATTCTACTATAAACGGACATGTTAAATGTTGAAAATCAAAATCAATTTATTTGCATAAATATGGGTAACAAAGTTAATATCATATTTGTTTGTTGACGTTTGTTTATTTTAGGGATATCAAAATACTATTGAAATATCAAATGTCACGTACGATTCTCTTATAGAATGTCTTATGGTGAAAAATGGCATATAATTAATTTTTTTTCACCAAAATGTGGAACCGACTTCAAACTTCAACTAAAAAGTGTTATAAAGTATCTTCGCGTAAGAAACGAGTACCATAATAAAAAAAAGGATAAACAGTATTCTACTGTAAACGGACATGTTACATGTTGAAAATCAAAATCAAAATCAATTTATTTGCATAAATATGGGTAACAAAGTTAGTATCATATTTTTTTGTTGACGTTTGTTTATTTTAGGGATATCAAAATACTATTGAATATATCAAATGTCACGTACGATTCTCTTATAGAAAGTCTTATGGTGAAAAATGGCATATAACTAATTTTTTTTCACCAAAATGTGGAACCGACTTCAAACTTCAACTAAAAAGTGTTAAATAATATTATCGAAGTCAGTACCATGATATTTTAAAAGTATCTATTAACACAATATTGCGCGCATGGTACCGACTTCACTTTCAAGTTATTTCACACTTTTTAGTGTCGGATTCGGTTCCAGTTTTGGTATAGCTTTTTAACCTTTTTGTGACCCTTGCTACTTATTATACTTTATTTGTTCTGTATAGTGCCGATATCAAGAATCAAATTAAAAATTGTAAATATCATATATATGCAGATGACGTTCAGATTTACATTTCTTTTAAGCCACAAGATCTTAACAGCGCTATTACCGCTATAAATGATGATTTAACCAGGATCACGTCCTGGTCCAAAGCAAACAGCCTAGTCCTCAATCCACTTAAGACTAAATATATGATTTTTGGTAGTAAACATCAAGCCTCTTTAAACTTCGATACGAGTGTGTTAATTGAGGGCGAAGCAGTTGAGCGTGTTTTTGAAGCTCGAAACTTGGGCGTCATTATGGATTCGAATTTACGTTTTGAAAAACATGTCGCTGATTGTGTACGGAATTGCTTTTACAGGCTAAAAGTCTTATATAAGATAAGACCCTTTATCAGCGAGGAATTACGTATACATCTTGTTGAATCGTTAGTACTATCTAAACTAAACTACGCAGACACTGTATACGGTCCGCGGCTGCTTGTGCGAACCCAACATCCCATCTTATCCAGCGAGTTCAAAATGCCTGCGCGAGGTTTTATTTCATTGTGCCCCCAAGAAGCCATATTACGCCATTTCTTAATAAACATTACACTCTCAAAATGAAATCTCGCCGCAAACTACATTTAGCATGTCTCCTCTTTGGGGTAATTCGTTACGGTACTCCTAAGTACTTGTACGATAAACTTTGTTGGATGTCTAGCAATAGAGGCTGTGAAAGAAGGCAATGTTCCACTCAATTGTCCACACAACACCACAGATCTGAAAGTTTCAGAGGTAGTTTTAGGTATGCGGCTTCCAGGTGTTGGAATAATTTTCCACCGCCAATAAGAAATTCAAAAAGCGTCTACAGTTTTAGACAAAAACTAAAAAAGTTTCTTATTGACGGCCAAATACAGCATGGTATTATAAATGTGGACATTTCGCTTATTTAGCCAATATATCTACACCTCACTATTTTTTGTTGTGGTATAAAATATAGCTATAATTTAAATTTCTCCATAATATAATTTTACTTTATTTAATAATTTAATTTAATTAAAATATAATTTAAATCTGTCTCAACCAACCATTGTTCATGCAAAGAATACGTATTATTTGAGAACTCACACAAATTTATATATGTAAAACTTCAATATCCCTACTCTTATTTATATTATTTATGATACAGAATTATATTTATCATACCTTATGTTTGTTTATGATATATGAGTATGTACCCTATAACCTTTGTATGTTATTTTCATTGTCACTGATGCACTATCTTCTCCACTTATTGGTCACAGCTGAAAACCAGCGTTGGGTGTTGGTAACACACTCAACTCATGCTGAGCTGAATACCAGTTAGGTACTTGTCAAGTATTCAGGCACATGAGACGAGCGTAGTGTACGTAAATCCGTAGTCTCTGCCTGCCTTCCCCTCCAGGGTCATCAGGCCAGGCGGTGCGTTATGTAAGTGTCTTTATGTTTCATGTTTGTTCCACCTTGTTTATTAATTTGTTATATGTCGGCTCTGTGTTCTGTATATGTTTAAGTACCTAATAAAAATGTTTCTTTCTTTCTTTCTTTACTTATAGGGTCAGTTTTCATTCACGGTCAACTAAGATATCATCCAGATAGGCGAAGCACTTTTCAGTTATTGGATTGTAACTCAGCTTAAAAATCGTACACAAAATGTATCGTTAGAACTCATAATATCAAAAATCATTCAAATTAAATCGACACAAAGTTTTACTTACAAAACACAAGTACTTACTTGCTTACCGCCGATTTTTACACCTAGTTTTTGGCATTGTTCTTTATTATATTAAGTCATTTATGTGGTGTCTCAATAAAGTGTTATCTATCTATATATCTATCTATCTATCAATCTATCTATCTATCTATCTATCTACTTGTACTTACTTGTATCTTTTACGCCACTTTTGGCCGAGGAAGCAAAAATGTATATTGAAACTTTCATCAGCCATGAATCACGATACGCAGCATAATGTTAGATATCCTAGCGCACTTTAGACATACAGTTTTCTCTGTAGGATTTATTAGACAAGGGAATTCTCTATATGTTTCAATTCAATTCTCTGCCAAGACGATCGAAAGAAGTAGCTTAGGACTTGTAAAGAAACTATTGGCTCTTGCTAGAGGTAGTATAGTAGCTACATATATTAGTTATAAAGAACGTCATCTGCCTGAATAAAAGAAAAAATGTTTATCATAGTCTATTCCACATTTACGAATTTGATTTCAAGAAGTATACACGTTCAGAAAACTAGAACTTTCGTACTATACTTTAACACTAAAATTCATTACAATAATTATTGACTATGTAATCTGGTAGTAAATTTATTGAACAATTTGGCCTTGATAACTATTAAGTAATAGGTATTTTTCTCCCGTTATTCTTCATATGGTTGAAAAAGCGCTGTAGTAAAGTACACACAGTTGGACCATAGAGGTGATTAAAACAGTGCAGTGACGTCCAGAGTTGTGAAGCAGGTAGATGTGGCTCTTTATTACTTAAAATCCCATTTCCTCCTTGAGACCATGAAATTCGCGTAAGAGGCAAGAAAATTTGATTTACTGGGTGGTAGGCATCTTGTGCAAAAGGTCGTCTTGGTTGATACCACCGCAGTGCAGGCCCCAAGGCATTTTGCCGCGAAGCAATAGTCTATATCAAATCTAAATTCTGAATACACTATTGCACGGGCAAGCGAAGTACTTATTGCTTACCGTCAACGTTTTGCAGCGACTTGCCCGCTCCGTCACTTAATAGTAAGAGAAATTAATTATAAATTTCAAGACATAATACAAATTTGAACTTATGAAATCCTACCATTTAGCACTTTCGGAAATGTTTAGCTAATTAGTTTATCTTATACAGTTTGGATTTTGAAAAAGTTTTGGAGGTCTACTTTATAAAATAATGTTTCATTATCGTATACCGCTAACATACCTTCGAAGATATTATACCTTTTATTGTAAACACGTAGCTATTTTCTTGTAAAGCTCAATATTTCGCATAGAATTATGCTAATTGACAGTGACGGAGGTGTAGCAAGACCAGTGTCGTTTTTCACGAAAACAAAACTGAAATGTTACCTTAGATTTGTCTCGAACGAAGTAACCCGGAATTCGACTCTATGTCCTGTTTGTAATTTGTTATTTAATGGCAGAGGCTTTATTGCGAAGATAAAAGATTGCGAAGCAATTACAATCTAAATTCGGATTGTGGGTATCTGTGCGGTTTCTTTGGCACTGACGTAAATTTATGCATACCTACCGCTTTCTAATTTAAGGCGTTACTATAAACAGGTTACGATCAACATCAAGGAGTTACAGCTAGAGCTGAGAAATACATACTCGTACAAGGGAAATGTGTCCTTTTTGGAGAATTAAATATAGTTTTCCGAAAAGGTCCGATCAATGCGCCCAATAAGGTGGGCAAGCGTTCTACGCTTATGAGTAACGATCACACCAAGTAGTGGAATTTTAATTGCCAATGTTTGAGGCTCCAAAATAAATCTGACAGCACAGGAACTAAAAAAGAACTACGTATTGTAATAAGGGGCGAGGTTTACTTAAAGACCATGTGACGTGCCGCGTGCTCATCAATACGCGAATCGTCCTCCATCTCCATCAATGAATGATCCCTAGACGTTTCTTGTCATACATTTGTATGAAGTGAGAGGATCTTAAATAACTAAATTCTCAAGCCAGGACTAACACGTGTTACGTGTCCGTTTAATAAGTCTAGATTACCAATTATAATTGACCAAGTTAATGCAGTTCATCTCTAGTCCACTGTGAACGAACGAGAGGTGGGAGTCTAGTGCATAAACTATTTTGTTTCTTCGTAGACGGCTTCTGAGATAAAAGTTGACTTTACAGGTACAAGTTTGCATATCTGTCGCATCCCTAGCTCGCATCCACATTTCGCATCTGTAGATTTAACTATGACATAATGACAGTAGCTCCCGCAAATAAAATGAGTTTATTGTACATATATCACTTTATGTTTGATCCCTTCGTTCATTCGGTATTTGATATACATTTTTAACTGAAACGTCACGGCAGATGGCTTACATACTTTTTCGTATGAACACCTGGGACATGTTATTTTCAGCGTATTTTATTTTTATAGCAATATCATGTATTAGACCTGTTAATAAAATATCGAACACATCTGCAAGCCTGCGCTTCGCAAATTGATTATGCAAATCATCATATAAATGATATAGCAAAAATATATTTTTTACTTAGAATTTAAGGTAGGTAGGTAGGTGGTATTTTGTTTACGTACGTTTAAATGCAGTATAAACCGTTCCCAAAATGTCCACCGGGTGTAAAACTTACCTCTACAAAAATATGGTAAATTTTCGTCGACGTACACACGTGATTGTACATACGTGTCCGAATGGCGTATGGAAATAGAAATCTAGACAGTGAGATTTTTGTCTACATTTCTATTTCCTTACGCCATGCGGACACGTATGTATAATCACGTGTGTACATAAACGAACATTGATCATAATTGTGAAGATGATTAAGAAGAACCTATTATTTATAATAATCTAGGATAAACGTAAAAATAAAAAAAGCTATAAATATATATAACAAATTTGATTGATCCGTACAGCACTCACGCTGAAACCAGCGTGAGTGAGGAAGAAACATACATACAAACTTTTGCATTTGTTGTAGTCACCATAAATACATGATATAACAAAAAATCGTTTTCACTTTGAACTGAACGGTACAGGTAGGTAGGTATGTCTTGTTTACGTACGTTGAAATGCAGTATAAACCATTTCCAAAATTTCCACCGTTTCCAAAACTTATTTTTCCCAAAATGCTTTAACATAAATATCCACTGTCTAGATTTCCATTTCCGTACGCCATGCGATTTCACCCTTGTGGAAAATGACAAAAAGTGATCATAATGACGAGGATAAATAAGAACAACAGACGTATTCCAGGAACTAATGTAAATAAAAAAAAAGGAAAATGTATTAAGCAAAGTCCGTCAATCCGTACAACCGTTTCAGCGTGATTGAGTAAGAAACATACATACAAATTTTGCATTTGTTATACTAGCCCTGAGGTTAATGAACAAAGTCATAAATTAGGTAGCAAATAGCTATGTAATAATTACATTGCTGGTTGTAATTAGTGGTGTTCCATGATTCAGCGTGATTTAATTGTCGCGTCTCTGGCGCGGCTAAGGCGTCCACGGATTTATGGTCTCAATTATATGCGCTACGCTCTCCTGGCGTCCAGGTCGCACCTGGCGCCTTTACTCTCTGAAGATGGAGTATAATGCATAATGCAAATTTCCAAATACATATATTTTACATAAGTACAACACCATAGAACAGAAAAGTGTAACCTCCAGGTTACTATTTATTTATTTAATTTGGACTAATAACGTGCATTCACCTTCCTGCGCTGGTACTAATAATTCATTTGGGGTTAGTGCCATAGGTACGTATTTTTTGCTCCCTCTTTTCTATCAGACGTTATAGGGATGTTACGCATATTTTTTTGTCATAGTAATAAATTGACATAATTGTTTTATGGCATACTATTTCAGTAAGCATGAATATAGTTTAGGTTTGCCCTAGTTTTGATTTGCATAACGTTATAAGCCATATATTGTTTATTCGCCTAATAGTTATTAGGCATAAAGATCCGGTGTAAAATTTCGACAAGTTCAATACTTCGAAAGTAGCTTACTTCGATATAACCGTTCGACAAGTCATTGCTTCGACAGAACGTAGCAGGGCGTCTATTCAGAGCAAATTCTCGATAGGTGCGACGACGAACAAAGCGAGGAGGAGCCTTAGGTTGTACGGTGACCACACAACTCGCGAGCCAAGCGAGCGTAGCGAGCGTGCTGCGGCAGCGGCCGTCGAAACGCCAGAATTAGGCTAACCTACACCTCGATAAGGATATAATAACATTCTTGTCGAATATATGTCCTGTGGTAGAGCTATGTTTTATCGAAGCACGCGATTTGTCGAGGTACTGAACTTGTCGAAATTCAGAGGTACACCACACAAAATTACCAAAAGTTACTTTCCCTTATTATGCTTTAATATCATTATGTGTAAGTAAATTTAGGCTTTAGAATAGTATGCTTAACTATAACTATACATAAAGTAGTTTAAAATGCTTTATAAATGTGTCATAAAAGTTATGACAAGTTAAAGATGTTATTATATATCAGACCCTTTTAAGTTATATCATCCCTCACACAATCCATCCATTTTTCTTTGTTTCAACTCTTCCATGCCATTCTAATAAATAATTTATCTTTTATATTAATCACTTTCGTAGTAACATTGTTTGCCCCCTCCTCAAAACATGCCCATACCTACACGAACAATTTCCATACGACTTTTCTGTCACTGGTCCCACAATCAAGCTTTGTTAATGTATTTAGTCGTCCTTATTTAATAATTTCAGATACATTGTCCTTTTCTAGTTTCTCGATTAGATAAAAGTAATACCAGGCTGCGGAGCTGTTCGGAAAAAATAACCTCGTTAAGGTGATCCTATCTTTAGTGGCAGATATTCTGCCTACAATCAGTAGCACTTAAACGCTACTGTGTGTATATAAAAATGCAATGGGCTACACGGGGAAACGCTGTTTGAGACCTAATGTATTCAAGCTTTTAAAGCTGCGGATGCCACTATAATTGTCATAGGCATATTGCGAACGGCTTGCCCTTCTGCCGCAAATTCTGCAAAGATCGTTGCATATTTGACAACATCGACGAGCACACCGATGTCAAATACATGAGATATCGCCCTTGTACATATGGTTGTTTTTCCGACGTTTCTTGTCATCTCTTCATTTGTTTCACGGATGTTGTCAAAGATGCAACGATGTTTGCTCTTAGAGAATCGCACGGCGAAAATTAAAAGCTGACGTCAATTACTATACGTTGGTAAGATGACGTAAGGTAATAAGTATTTCTAAAGTAGTAAATGAATCCCAACGAAGTTAGTCAAGTGAAACCTATTTATACCCCGTTTACGTGTTTGACGTACAATCGCGAGCAGATTTAATTGTCGGAGTGGGAAGTGGCAATAAGTCGTGATTTGCTGCGACCCTTGGGATTTATTACTCCAATTAAAGACTGGGTTCGCAGGTGCCGGCTACACTATTTTGTAAGACGGATATGTATGTATGTAGTTACAGCTGTTATTCGACGTGTAACGGTGCGGGGAGGGTTATAGGAAATATTAAGAGAGCTAATAAAATAAATCCACGGATATTTTATATGACCTATATGTTATATAACTCTAGAACATAATATATCGTATTCAGGTATGGAGAGACTTAGCTCGTCTATAAATAATTATAAGTACCTGGACGACAGAACATTGGTCGGTTTTTTTGAGAAACTAGCTGAGCTATTATGTATCTCAGTTGCTAACAAATGTGGGTTGAAATCTGAAAAAATGGCCGCTCTATGTCACTTTTTTCAGCTTCAGTGATCAAATTACTAACATTTTGCTTACTGGAGTTGCCAAAACTGCATAGGGCCGCCATTTTTCAAGATTTCAATCAACATTTGTTAGCAACTGAGATACATAATAGCCCTGTGGCCTGTTTGAGTTTGATGACTATTTTCTTCAAGGTGTTCTTCAAATTAAAAAAAGGGATTGTTCAAGTCGCGGCCAAACACACATTGGCTTAGTGTTGATTAACGCCATCTATTGTCAAGTAGCTTTAGTGTTGCTGTGTCGGTAAAACAGTTTTTGTAGCAATTTTTCATTGCTTGAAAACACGGATAAAACAACGTTGTCTAAAAACGAAACTTTGAATGGGAGGGGTTTCGATCTTAGCTTGATCGATTTGTCGCCCTTGAAACCTTCTAGATACTAAATTTCAAGAAAACCGTTAGAGCCGTTTCTGAGATTCAGATTATTTAGAGAGTTAGCTCGTTTATAAAGAATTGTAATTCATTAATATTCAAAGTAATTAATAAAATAACTATTCAATGTCTTATGAGCCCGTATTCTCACATTGATTTAGACAATAAAGATAATCATCAACTTGCTGACCCGACATACTCCTGCCAAAGAAGGCCGTACTTACTTTGCTTCTGGCCTGTCCTCCGTTAGCAAATTGTCCTGTCCCATAGAAAAAAAACATCTTAATACATATACAAGTAATCATAGGTACTATTTCATTAAAACTGTAATCAGAGCTTATTACAACATTTTAAAACAACCACCCAATTTGGTCCAGCGGTTCTTAAAAATACGCTACTAACGAACACAATCTTATGTTTAAAATAAGGTAAAGGTAAAGATGTACGCTCTGTACATAAGTATACGATGCAAAAATTAGATTATATTGTTATTATATTTTTTTCTTTCAACTTGAGATGAATTTACCCATAGAAAAAACTTGGGGCAAACGTGGACCTGAAAAGTGGGACGAAACAAGAATGTTTAAAATCAAATTTGAGAAAGAAAAATTGGGGCGAATAGGGCATACAATCCGGGACGAAAGCATATTTTATTGTGTGGGCCGAACTTCCTTGGGACGGATATGACATAAATCGAAAGAAAGTATACTATTTTGAATAATGTCATGAAACTTATAGCTTATAAACAGTGCTTAAACTTATACAAATTAGGTTCAAATATTGAAGTTTTGAAATAGTACTTTCTTTATGTTTAATAGTATGAGCTTTATTATTTATATTTTATAGGCAAATTCAAGTAAATTATTACGAATAGAAAATACCTAAATAATCGCTCGTTATTGACGCTGGAAAGTGCGTAACCGCCACGTTACACCGTGCGCTTAAATTAACACTATCTCAATAATACGAGTTCCTATGTTTGATATTTATACCGTACCGAACTCAGACTCAGACCCATATCATACTATTCTATGATATGTTTGTTCTGTGCCCATATGAATGTCTCACTGTGTATTGTATATATGTTACAGCTAAAAGCAGAATTGTGGTCACACCTATTGCTGGCTGGAGTCCCTACTTATTCAATTCTATTCAAATACACTTTAATGAACACCAATATAACATAAGAAAACATGTAGCATAAAATTGAGGTTGAACAATGGGCGGCCTTATTGCTAAAAGCAATAACATCTTCGGTTAGAACTAGCTTTCAACATACTGGAAGATCAAGGTTCACGTGAAGTATCTAGTCAGAATAAAGTTACGATAGGTGCGACGACGAGCGACCGCGAAGGAGCGTTAAAAACTAGATGTGACTGCACTTCGGTTTTTAGCCGTAACAAATATTTTAAACAGTATTTTTTGCTTACAACCCTATTCGCTAATAAGATAACAACATACAGTGTTGGAAACCAAAGTTGAACTGAATATTTAAATGTCAAAGAAGACAATAGACCTATAAAATCTCTTTGTGATGTCTTGAAACGAACGCCTTAGAGTCCGCCTGTGCCAAGATATAATCTGTTATGGCGACATTATCCGATCTCCTGCCAACTGCCCTGGCTGAGCATGAAACATTCTGCCTTCTGAACTGCCTTTGCATTACACATTTTACTAATATCTGCTGCTATAAGTTGGGATTGGGCCACTTTATAAGAACTTGAACAAACCTTACAACTTTCTTAGTTTGATTTTAAACTTCAGAATGTTTCTTTTATAGTGGTTTAGGAATATTTGGTTTTATTGTTTGCCGATAGAAGTCTTAAATAATGATTATCTAAATAATGATGATTAATCATTAATGATGATGATGATGATTTTTAGTTAATCTATAGGTACGTTGTAAATTTAGTGATGGGACATTGGTAGTTTTATATGCGAGATGAATGTCTACTGATTTATTATTCCACACAATCTTCAATATAAAAACAACTCGAAAACGGCTTGACCGATTTAAATAATTCTCTCTGATAGAGGTAGTTTAAAATTGAAAAATACATTGTCTAAATCGCCACACAGGTGTAACCTCGGGGCGCCAGCTAGTGCTATTAAAGTTTTGCTCAATTTTATATACCCAGAATTAAATCAGATTTGAAACTTCACTGGTTTATCTACACGATTAGGTCTATGCTGGTGATAAAATCAGTTTTTCATAGTATTCATAATACTGGAAGCATTTGATTAAATCGAAAGATTTTATAAGTTTCAAATATATCTTAATATAATATAATCTATGATTTGTATCTAATACTTTTTAAACATGCAAGAAAAACCGTCACTTATTTTCTGATCTGACGTGCGATTCTCTAATGATTCGTCGATGCGCTCGTCGACGAGCTCACTGATGTCAAATACTTTATGAGATATCGCCTTTGTACATAAGGTTGTTTTTCCAACGTTTCTTGTCACCTCTTCATTTTTTTTACGGATGTTTTCAAGGATGCAACGATGTTAGCTCTTAGAGAATCGCACGGCTGCAAGTAACGCAAAAAATATTTTATTCATGCTCCTAAAATAAGCTCTATAATTTGTACATGTTTTGTTGGAAACGCACAGTCGAACCAAACCTCCGGTGTCGAACCCTGCGATGCTCTCGACTCCAGAATTTAAAATAATACTCACGATATAGAAAGATGTCAAACACAATGTACGACAACGGAGAGCAAGTACATTACAAAGTAACCGCCCGTGACGTAATACCTATTATTTCCCCGGAGAGTAATCAAGGTTTGGCTAATGAAGATGTGTCGGCGAGGTCGCGCGGGTTCCACAACAAGCGAAGCCTGAAACTCACTCATAATATAAAACGAAACGTTCATTTCGTCTCACACGTGTCCTATAAATAGGTAAATAACATCAAAGCAGAGAAAAATCGTCACCAATTTCAACTTTATACGCTGACGATAAAGTTGACTATGCACCAGGCTTTTAGACATGCATGCACTATCGTCTATCCGCCAACTTTTGATCCCCAATCTGCGTCATAACAGCTCAGAGAAAAGCTTTATCAGCGCTACATATTACGTAAATACTCAGCGAAAATTCGCTTCATGATTTGTGATTTGCAAAAATTACGTTTACAATAAATTAGTACGAGGTTATAATATTCCAATAGAAGCAAATGAAAATTTTCGAACAAGCAATCATCAACAAATCAACTACAATTAACAGAAATTGCCACTTACGGTAACAAAAATGGCTATTTCAATGTCAGCTTATGTTTAAGTTACTTGCTCGTCACGTCGTCCGTGTGAAGTTAGTCTATAGCGATCCTAATATAAGGGCCTATTTATTATACCTCAGTAAATCTTCATTTCAAGTATTCTCCAAATTCGTTTTCCGTTAAGTGTGGAAAAGTAACAGACACACACTCACTCAACCACTAACTACTCAATCACTAACTATTCAATCACTAACTCACTCACAATGATAGCCTTAGTGTGAGTAAAATAGGTTCTAATAAAAACCTTGTAAGGAAACACCCGTTGTTGAAGGTTTACAACACAAAGCCGAGGACAGACGCGTGATCCTGACACTTGAGTTACAGTACCCGAGCCTTTAGACCGTGCTTCCCATTACATGGATGACGTTTCGACCTCGATGGCCCTATTGACCTGTCAAAGCTGAGCGAAATACAATCGCCCATCTATAGCTCAATCTACGACGCACAAAGAGCACTCTTCGCGTTGGTTAACCACAATCTAGATTGGAGCTCCAGTTAATCCGCTGTGAAATATTAACAATTCCTTTAGAGACATTTTAAAGCTTGCCCGTTGCACTATAAATCACTTGCTAAGTTGGCATACTAGACAAAAATGGCCCGTTTATTCATACGAGAATATGAAAGCCGTATATATCTCCAGCACAGTGATAACTTGTCGCGCGAATTACCTCTGCGATTTTTTTATTAAAGCACGCACTCCACGGCGCCCTATAAATCTGGTGTTGGCGCTCCCACTTTACTGCTGTACCTATCAATTCGGGGGAAATTATTTGGGTTTTTGCGCTTTTTATGTTTTCTTTTATTAGAAACTAACTGCTCGGTTATGGCTTCGATGTTGCCATAAAATAACAGCGATTCGAACTGATTTATTGAACAGCTCACACCCGATGTGCTCGATTGAAGCCTATTTGATATTTTACGCGACTTAGGCTGAACGAAAACATTATAATATGTTTAGGTCTATACGTATGTATGTTGTAGTCATGTTTGCTTTAGTGCTACTATAGAGCACGGATTTTCTAGATTGAAACCTGCGTCAGGTTCAAAATCAGTCCAACATATCTTATATTTCTCTCTAAAATTACATAGTTTTATAAAAGAGACAAATTTACCATATAGGTATCACAATATACATTGTGTATTGAAATCGTTTCCGGTAAATATGTCTTTTTTATAAAACTTTGTAATTTTAGAGAGAAAAATAACATATGTTGGACAGATTTTGAACCTGCGTCTCAATCAAGAAAATCCGTGTCAGGCGCCATAACCGCTAGGCCACCGAGGCACCCATCCGAGCATCGAATTTATCTCTTATCTGTAGTTGGTTCTGACCGTAATATGGGGACGGAGACGTTAGCGCTTCATAAATTATGTATACTTTTAATAAGTGTTGAAAATTCAAGTATAGCATTTCGTACCTGCAGTGTAATCGTCATATTGATACAAAAGCTGATGTGTATTAAAAAAATACCGTATATGTATAAAAATACCACACTATACAAAATATATTGTAAATAGATACAAACTCATTCTCCGTTTTCGGACCATCCGAAACCACCGACATGGTCTAACGACTATTGTCTCAGGATAACAACCGGGACTCAAAGGTTAACATTCCACTAGTGGTCACCGATCCACGTAGTGACCGCATTGCAATTTGTTAAACCAAACCGTATATATAGTAACAAACGACTAGGCAAGGCCGATTTCTTTTCTCAGCTCATTATAACAGTTCATTATAAAATGATAAATCTAAAAATGTACAAGCGCAGTTGCAGCTGAGTGCGCATGTTTTCTATGAAGAAGTGGCCCGGATGGTCATGAAACCAGTTGAGACATTTGACTTGGTATAGTCAAATGTCTCAACTTAACCCGTAAGTTAAACGTAATTGTAAAAAAAGTTATTTGTAATATTAAAAGTAATCCAAAAAAGTTCTGACAGAATTGTATTATTTACTAGCGTCCTTTTTATTGTTAAAAGTATTTGTTTCACAAGTAAATAAAATACCAGGTGATGTAGCTAAAACTAGTATTTTATGAGAGGCAATATATTTACTTGAATTCACTGAATTGCGACTTCAGCGCCAGTCAGACAAATTGTCCGAGGGTTCGAGCTAATTTAAAAAGTTAATTTTCCCGTCTGGCTGCGTAGTTTTTCAATTCAGGTGATGCCCCATAATGTTAAAAGCTAGCTAACACCGCCAACTGTGGAATATTAATGTGTAGTTTCCAAGAATGTTATCCGAAGTACTCGGGGCCCTGGGGCCCTCGGGGCGCACTCTTGTGTCATCTTTCCAGCGTCACGACTCGGACAGCTTCCATTAGTTTCAAATTCGCATGATGTAAAATACACCTATTTTTTCTTCGCCATACTACGCTTGAATGACATTATTATTATAAATGAAAAATCGTCCTGAAAATTGTGCTTGTAATGAAAAAACTAACCCATCATAGTTTTTTATGTAGGTACCAATTGGCTAAGTGTTTTTCAGATGTTTCCATCTCTTAAAATTTCCGATCGTTATTATTGAGGTATGATTGATTGAAACAAGTAGTAGAGTATGTCTTATATACGACTGTTTAACCAATGCCTTATAATTCCTACAGAATTCCGTACCTTAAAGATGTTGTTCAAGCCGATTAAGGGATAGTATGGCAATATGTGACTAGAGATATTTCTTCCCAAGTTATGCAATGAGTCATGGCTGGCGAAATATGCTGGTTTACCTCTGCCATCCTTCAAGTATGGCGGTATGTAGCCATGTGAATAAAACTGTGTCAACAGCAGTATATCATTCCCACAACAAGCAAAAGGTTGATTTAGAACCGTTTGTATCTCCCTTCTCTACCAAACCCGCGCATACATTCAATTAACACTTTTTCGTAGCGGAAGCTACGGGGCCGCCGGAAATTAAAAAACTGTCTACCATGAATGTTTACTGAAACCCAAATGGTACACGCAGTTATATTCTAATATTTCACGTTTACAAACATGTTATAAAAACCGAAAAGTAGAGGCTATATTATGCGACACATGAAAAAATTTGTATGTAGCAACGAATCGGACGGAAAATGACGACAATTAAAGGCCGCCATCCTAATAAAACTTAATTGTGTACATTACAGACCTTCGCCCCTCCACAACAATGCACGGCAGATGGGTAGTGAGTACATTGATAGGCTCGCGATAAGCATGCCCTACGCATAATAATCCGGCCTCAATAAAAGGCCGGCAAACGGCGGGGCTTGTCCTATTCCACTTGTTATCATTACGCATAAATAAGACGGCAGTTAATGTGGTCCATCGAGGATCCAATCCCGGTTACATTGTGGCCCCAGAGATTAGATAGGCGTGATGATTGCCAAACTTTGATTGAGCCTCGACGGAACCCTTTCGCGGATCTCCTTGATTACGGTATAGGTAATTGGTCTGCAGATTGGATACACAGTTCACGGACTCCCAATCCGAGTAAATAATGGTTGTAGAGAGTTGTTCACTTCGCCAGTTCGTTAGTTCACTCGGGTTCGCCCTTTAACTTTCGCTCTTATACTCTGATATTATAGTTTTTGAAAAAATCACGCGGTTTTCTTTGCTATTGAGAGTTGCATAAAGAAATCAGTAGCATTAAAATAGGAGCAAGTTTACATTGTTAATAGGTACATATGCTACCTGATTGATATCTTTGTCAACTAACAAAGCTTTTAATTATAGACATTAAACATTTGGTGAAAAATTTTTAATTACATTTTGGAACCCAAGGAAATGTAATTCAAAATTTCAATTATTAATTAATTCATTTACAATTAAACTTAATAAACTTTTGCTTATAATAAACAGAATCTCCACATTTTAGCACATCTGAAAACCATGATTATTATTAAAAATAGGTCGAGGCCGCTTTTAAACATAGGCTAAGAGCAGAATACATCTCCAAACTTAACAAATAATAATATACTAATAATAACTTTAAGTTTGAATGTTGTGCTTATGTAATATGTTAAGAAATTAGGTACCTACATAGCCAATGTCTTAACATATTATACATGTGTCTGACTGCGAGGTAATCTGCGTGGAATAAGGTTGTCGCGATCATTCGGGAACTACTCGTTCAGTAAGGATAAAATAACGTACGTGTCAACCCTGTGAATAAGCTGTCTTTATTTCAAATTTCATCAAAATCTGTTTTCCTGTTTCATCGTGAAGAAGAAACACATATACACATTTACTCACACTCACAAACTATAGGATGGGTGATATTGTAGTGGTATTTCTAATAAGCGTTGTGTATTTATATGTAATAATGTTACGCGTCACGCGGGACAAATAATATGACATAACCCATAGGGTTCAAGAGAAGCCAAACACAATATAAAGACATTTCCAAGTGTCTAAAGTTCACACTTCACATGCAGATTATCACGCATGTCCGCCTTGTCCCCCAGTATGCACGCCTCATTAGCCACAATTTGCGGGCCATCCTTTTCTTGGGTGCCGGTGCAGTGAGCAGCCGCCTTTACAACATTGTCCTTTGTTCTACTGCGTGAAATGGAAATCAAGGGATGCGTACATTTTCATACAATAGTTGATTCGCAAGTTAAATTTGGACCTACTATGTAAGAGTGGCAAATTTATTTAGGTTTGTTGTATGTGCGCTCATGTAATACAAATTTTGAACAGGAATTTATACTATAAAAGGTTAACGTTGCTAATACTTTTGACTATCGCATTTGTACGAAGTCTCAATTAATTGAAAGTTATACATAGAGTGGGTTGTGACTGGAGATGATAACGAAGGAAGTAAAATATTTGTGAATATTTAGATTTTTAAGCTATTGCATAGCTTCTATCGCGGGCCTTGAGCTTGGAGACCGAATCCAGAAATTCCGTAACGAAAATAACCTAACACCAATAGCAATATTTTAAATATTAGAATGAGAATAGCAGAACTTTTAATGAGTTTTTGAAATATCACGCTTGTCTATTTAGTTCAGCAACTTGCCTCTAGTTGGCATTGGTTAAATAATTATAATTGCATAAGTTGATTTGGCATCTATCGATGAATAGCAGAACTTTTAATGACTTTTTGAAATATCACGCTTGTCTCTTTAGTTCAGCAACTCGCCTCTAGATGGCATTGGTTAAATAATTATAATTGCATAAGTTGATAAAAACAGCTATGCAATAGCTTTACCGCGGCAGTCTCCGAGTGCCACACGTCTTTTTTTATTCATTTACTTAGTTAATCAATTAGGTACAATTTATAATAGATATTTTGCGGTTTTAAAGTTAACTCTGAAGTAACATACTCGTATAGAAAGCGCCTTGCATGAGAATATCTGCTCGTTATTTTCTTCTTATACAAAGTTATAATATTGAAATGCTACTGTCCGCACATTTTTGTGAGTCTTCCTTTTAATAATTGAGAATAAAATAATCCTTCCTTAAAATTAATAATTCCCTAATATGTCTCCATATTCTGAGCAAGCACATTTTGAGTAATCTTTGTTGAAGCTCTAAATACATTGCTAATAAATATACTTTCACGATGTTTGTGTTGCAAAACAAATATGAAAGGATCGGAAGCAAACATGATATAAACACCCCTGTTTTCTTACACATCATAATCTTATGTTTGCCAGCTTTCAGCTTCCGGTACTATGAAACTCGAAATTGCTTTGTTTTGCTTCTTTCCGAGTATGACTACGTTCTCCATCAAAATATTGCGATGGTTACCCCTCTCTGCATTATGTTCATTTTATATTGAGGTCGCGACCTCAATAGACAAACGGTTTGCACCGGACTTTATGCCCATTGACGATGTACACGTGAACCTACTCAAAAAAATCGGTATCCCGTACGAAACGCGAATATTGTATTATATAGGATTTACTTGACGGAATGAAATTACTGAGCTAATCGTACAATATTGACCTCAAATCATGCAATTAGTCCGAATAAAAACAACTTGGATCAATGTGAACTTGTGAACAATTGATCTACTGCGAATGCACTTTTCTATGCCTAGTAATTATAATTTAAATGATTATTATAGCTAAATTTATTTACGTAATTTCTAACTTTCCTAGTGACTAACACGAGGCTCCAATTAGTGGAGAGTTTAGAGAACGTTTTCTCCTAGAAATACAGCTCACCAACGAGTTGAGAGACAACAAGTGCAATTTGAGCAAGTACAATTTGAAAAATTTAATACCGTCTTCAATTCTATTCGGTTATTGGAGTGTGATCTCAAAAAGTACTGGACCAAATTTGATCAAACTTAAATGGGACCACACGATCCCATTTCAGTTTAAAAAAAATAATTTGGGAACCAGTTCACACAGTCGAAAGTTATGAGGTAACAAACATAAGGTAATAAAAAAAAATACAGTCGAATTGAGTACCTCGTCCTTTTTTTGGAAGTCGGTAGAAAAAAGGAGCGTGGTAATATAAACGGTAATATATAGATAATATTACCGTGGCGTGGCCGGCAAAATATCATGAATGAAACACAGTTACGGTAAGCTTGCAGCAAACAGCATACATTTGGCGAATAGTTTACGGTCACGTGGTTTATTGATCATTGGTCATGAACGAGTTCTTCAAAAGTGTTAGGACGTAATGTTCAAGTATTGTTGTGGAGGTACATCTAACTTCGCCAGTACGAAATTCCGGATATAGACGAAAACTGTCATGCTGTTTAGCTTTCATCTTATTACTGAACCAGTAAACCTGCTTAACTAACCTCGGTCATATTCATGGACGCATCAATACACCATATATTTTGCATCCAAACCCGAGACCCGTCACTCTTGCCCTTGGAATATTTTACCCTCTGGGAAAGATTTGAACCTGGGACTTCTACTCTTGCTGATTGCGCTATGGTGTCGTAGAAAAACTTGTAGTACCTATACAATTTTGTCAAAGAAATTGACTACGTAACTGCAGGGTAGTATGATGATGCCAACCCTAATTAAATCTCAGTTGGCACTTTCACTCTTCGATACCTGGTAGATAGATCGGGTTCGATATAGTTTTACGATTATATTACCTATTATCTTATTTTTATAGCGTATGTCTATTTTATATAGGTACGTATTTAGGGTACGGTTTTCGTGTGCTTCGATATAGTTTTATGGCTTAAACACCTGCTTCGTATCTCTTTTAGCCAATTTATTTAAGAACATAAGGTTTCTAGACTTTTCTAGTGATACTATACGAAATAAATGGTACTTTTTCTAGTTGAATTGGCTCTTTGGACGAGTTGAGTGGATGGAATGTCTTTAACTATCTACATCGATCTCCGCCACGGGTCAACGCATTCTTCGTATTGTTTCTGATGTTCAGTATTTTTTATATTTATTTATTTTGTTACTAAGGCCAAATTCCACCAAACAAGAAGAACGCTGACTAGAATAATTTACTTAACTGGGGTGTCTCGTTATTTTTGTAATGTTATTTTATAGCTTAGGTATTATTATACATTTGTTTTCGAATCATGGAATTCGACTAAGAAAATAATCTAATTTACTTTCATACTAGTAGTTCTGAGAACAGTAGACCTCGCGAGCACATAGTCTCATTAGCGGCAACTTTTCTCAGTACTTTGTAAAGTGTAAACAAATGTTGTAACATCAAAAACAATTTGAGCAATTATGCTTGAACATAATTGCTCAAATTGGTCGAATATGAATTCGATAATTATGAAATGATGAATTCCTCTTAAGCCTCACATGTTGCAATTCCTGGAAAAGTAGTATGAGTTCTGAGAAATATTTTATATTATTGGCCAAATATGGCGAATGGCAAGGCTACGGGTTAAAGTCAGCACCTATTGTGTGCAAATTTTATCAAAATTGGTCGATAAATTTCATCGCAGCAAACTTCCCCCGTATTTAGGTAAAGTACAACCCAATCAAAAATCGCCCATTTAAAAAAAATAGTAGAACATCCATATCAAGTTTCATAAGATAAGTTGAAAAATGCGACCCGTACATGAAGACAAACGAACAACATAACAAACATACGAACAGATGAGTCATTTTGGCCAGTTAAAGCAGAGACGCTTCGCTCGCTTGGTCAATTATAAATGCGAAACTTTGTGAGTGAGTGAAGATGTGAGTGTCCGTGTGTCACTTTTGAATTCTACACGCTGTAACATAGGCGCGATTCTTCCGTAATTACTTGACAAATATGAAAAATAATGATAAACCTTACCTTATTCTACGTGGACGAAGTAACGGGCAGAGGCTTATATTAAATTAATCTTTAAGTTATAATTTATAAGTCTACGCTATGGGTCCGACATAGTCTAGAAGTTCTGCGAAAAGTAGATCTCACGAGCTCATAGTTTTACTAGCGGCAATTATCCCTCTTAAAATTCAGGTACTTCATGAGTGTACCATAATATTTTCAAAGGCGGTCGGTAAGTAGCGCCGCAGCAAACCTTTTTAAGAAAAGTAACCTCTCACTCATTCACACACCCAAATTGCCGACGACTAAAAATTATATTAAATAATAGAACATGCATACCAAGTTTCGTTGGTTGAAAAATGCGACCTTTACAGGAAGACCAGCAAACAACTTAACAAACATACGGAAAGATGAAAGTCATTTTGGCTAGTTAAAGCAAAGACGCTTTGCTCGCTCGGTCAATCAAACTGAAGTGACATAATTGTTTTCAAATTATCATCACCATTACGCCTTGACAATTACAATTACAATCTTATTCCTAAGTTGACTCCAACACTGTGTTTCTTTTTGTGGGAGAATATTAAACTCCAATCCATCTCCGCAATTTCTTGACCCGGGAATTGTCTGTTATAACAAGAGATTAATTTTATTTTCAGATGGTCATCTCACCTGCAGTTGTTCTACTTAGAGCATTAAGATGCAAACTGGAGGCAATTTAATTGCAAGACTATAAAAGAAAAGTACATATCCAGTGGGTGCATAATTTTCAATTGCTGCAGAGCCTTTCAAATCTACCAACTTTTATACACTACTGGATACAGATTATCTAGAAATGTAGTAGTATACAAAGATAATGAGCTCTATGAATCGGTTTCACATTCTACAACTTTTATTATTCTTATACTTCTTATCCTGCATTACAGGTTCTTCGGGAACCTATTTCAGGCACCAGTCTCACACAAAACAAGTTTACGCAAACTGTCATCAATACTTGTAAGCGTCTCTCATTAAGAAGCCTTTTGGGATGAGATAAATAAATGCTTATTATTATTATATAATTAAAACTCTTCTAAAACTAAGCATTTTTTAAGACTTTCACGGTTGTTTTCAATAAACATATGGTTACTTACCAGATGAAAAACGGGGTATTCGTTTATAATGAGCTCCCGATATTTCAACACTGTTTTAATTGTCAGTAATAGTTTTAAAAAGGCTTTGAATATTAACAAAATACAAATGTACAGGCACAGCCAACATCCATGCAAGCAGATAGATTGCACCAGTAATCCAGTTTCGCCTCGAGCCAAACCTAATCCCACGAAATTGCCGCTAATATGCCCAAAAGCAGTGCTAGTCAATTTCTAGTATGAATTTGCATTCGTGACCGGCCTCAGTCCAAGCTGCCTGCGGCGATGACAGGTGCATCAGTCAACGCTAGTCGTGGCGAACATAAGCGAGCATAAGCTGGGTCACTGCGGTTAGCCACCAGCCTTAATTTTACATCAGCTTGGTTATTGTGTAGCGGCCCGATTGGCCGATAGATGTAAAATGATGTAAAACATAAACATTACATTTGTACCATGCGCACAATATTATGATAATAGGTACTTTTGAATTATCGAAATGCGAAATCTCCTCCTCTTTTTGAAGTTGGTTGAAAATATGATTATTGTATAAAATAACATTCAAAATGTATATATTGAAAGACATCCTATTGGTAAAATATCAAACAGTTTAAATTCAATATTTAATGTCTCCATAACTAATTATGAAGATCATTTTTTTTTGTAATTACGTATAAGACTTTCTTCGTTATTAAACTAAATAAAAGTAGTTCCTTTTAATACTTAAAGCATAAATAATATTTGATACTTAATTTAATGATCTGAGTTGTTGTGGATAAGATACTATAATAAAAAAACGATACATTATTTTATATGTGTTTATTATAGTATATTATTTGTCATACTTATAAATAATTCTTCTGTACGTGTGTTCGTCACCTAACTTCTTCTAGATGGCTTGACAGATTTGGATAAAACTTTGTATGTATATTACAATGGGTTCTTGGATGGTTTGAGAACACAATTGTACCCGGTAGGTGGAACTGCTGTCGGTATGTCACTGATCTTTCGAGCGAAGCCGCTGGCGGGCCGTCTTGTTGTAATATAATCTCTTTGCTCTATCTACGGGATATTGGCAGAATTGTGGCAAACGCTCATAAAAGAAAACTAGAAAAATGTACAATTTAACAAAATTAAACCGACTTCCATTCTATTTAGTTATTGGAGTGTAACTCAAAAACTACTGGATCGAATTTGATGAACTTTAAATGGGATCACACGGAAAGCACCAGCTTTCAAACAAATAATTTTGAGAATCGGTACACTCAGTCAAAAGTTATGAGGTAACAAAGGTAAACAACAGTCGAATTGAGTATCTCCTCCTTTTTTTGGAAGTCGGTAGAAAACTAGTCGTACAATACATGTTTGTACGTGAGGTATAATTCTTAAATATTTAAACTGCAATGGTTAGACGATACTGTATAGTAGTGAATATTTTTATATCCTGGGCAAAGAACCTAGATAATGGACTTCCAAAAAAAATTCTATTTTGCACTAGCAATTTCGACTTCACCATGAAACGTACGTATCTCCTCCAGCAATTTACCCTTAGTCGCTTCATAGAAAATCTAAACATTTGAGCTCAACGAAGTGAAAAATTAATATACCAAATTATCTATAAACCAAACTAAAATCCCAGTAGGTAGGTAATTATTTATTTTCATTTGGCAGTTGGCAACGTTACCAGGAATGGGGGAAATAAATAAACTTTCAGCGACTACTGACAGAAGTAATAAGTAGGAGTATATTGAATGCGCTAGGGCGAGTAAAGTTCTAATTTGGACGTACACACAGTAAGAGGGCGTAGCGTTCGCGATACCCGAGCCAAATGCAAGGCTTTATTTAGTTTAAGGCGCCATTACACGGGTCATATAAACTGTCAAAGTTGGCGAAGGCGGGCGTCGTCGCTTCTACTCGCGCTTTCCCATTCGCCTCTCAACTTTACGCAGCCGATCGGGAATTTACCCTCGGGTTTATGTTACAAGCCTCGCTCACGCGTGATAGGCTTTAATTTTAAGGAATACTTTTGCGATGACTATATAACTTGATCTTTTCTTTCATTTTTATAACTATATCTTCTCATTTGACACGGTATACATCCTACTAATATTATAAACGTGAAAGTTTGTGAGTATGGATGTATGGATGTGTGGATCTTTGTTACTCTTTCACACTCGGGCGGGGGCAATTTTGATGAAAATTGGCATGGAGGTAGATGAGGCGCTGGATTAACACATAGGACACTTTTCATTATCATCACCAGGCGGGTGAAAAAGCGAAATATGCTTGGGCACAGCATAGACGAAATAATAAGATTTCCGCCTACGTCAAGATCGTAATGATGACAGTTCTGTCAACGTTTGTGGCAGTTTCTGATAGCTTAGTCAAAAGACAAGTCAATTTGACAGCTCGACACACTAGACATGCTCGGTGATAAAATGTAATACCTACAAATACAGTCAAGGGTGATGAAATGTAATGACAGTTTTTTCCATGGTGATTAATTTTGAATTTGTGTGTACGTAAGTATTTTATTATTACTGTTTACTGATTGATATACTTAGTATTTAAATTTACTCATATAATACTTATAGCATTTGCGTTTGACCATGTTACATATTTTATGACATTTTGGTAGAAAGGTAGATATGGCCTTGGAGAAGATAATAAGCTTGTTGAAATACTATAATCCTGCGCAGACGTAGTCGCGGGCACCAGCTAGTATTGTAATAATATGACGTGTCTTATGGTGTATCACCGTGAACATAATGGTTGTCGATATCACGTTCGTCAATTGTTTTTCCCTAGTTCGGAAAACAGACGATATATCAAATATGCGTAGGTACTAAGCGCACGTTAATCTCGTTTTATTGTTAAGACTAAACGATTAAATACTTACATAAAATGAAGAAATGCGACATCAATACGAAAGGTAAGTGTTTGAAATACCTCTTCTTTCGGTTGGATAATGCTGTCAAGCTTTTCAATAGATTTGCTCCGTCCCCATACGATAGTTAAAATTAATCGGGCGGCGTGCCTACTGCCTAGTGACCATGGCGTTTGATACGGATTGTCAGAAGACGCGGGTTTGAATCCCGTCCGAGAATGTGTATATTTCTCCCTAAAACTGCAAAGTTTGGTTTCGCGAAGCAGGCGTTAGTGCTTTAAAAATCATAATCTTTATATCTATACATATAAATATGAAACCTCATTTCTCCAGGTCACGCTATAACTTGAGAACGACTTACTACTACTATTTACTACTTAGTAGAAGGAACTTACATTGGAAAAAAAAGAAATAATGGGAGGTCACAGCGAGGCCAAAGGCCTAGCCTACTACCTGAAAGAAGACGCGGGCAGTCGCTAGTATAATATAAATACTTACAGTTGTATTATTGAATAATCAGACCACATTCTGTTGTAAAAAAATAACTTATATTTCACTGAAGTATTTCCTCCATTATCTATTAACTTCATTATAGGTACATTTTCACCTTTGCTATACAACTCTAGGGATCTCAACTCTACAGAGTCTATGAAGGCATTTTGTACCGCTGTCTGAGAACAAAATTCGTTTCCGAAATCCATCTAAAGTGCTGTAAAAACCGTATCCAATCGGTAGGGACTGGGTCTGGCGAGTATGGTAAATGACATATACTCTGAATAACTGCAGATCTTGTAATGTTAAAACGTTTGGTCAAGCACTGTGAGATCTTACATTATTATGGAGCAATAATAGTGAAGACCGACGAGTCAAGGTTGTTTGTCTGAGAGGTTCGCTTCATTGTTCAAAGTTCTTCACAATAGCTATCTGCTGTTATTGATTGTTTATTGTAGTGACCACTGAAAGAGTAAGTATTATAACTGTTCTATGGGTGACCTTCGCTAAGGCGAAATTAGTGTTGATTACGACTAAACTTCATGATTCGACTTTGCGAAAACTTAGTTTATCGACGCTTAAACCTAACAACTGAATTTCGAGTAAAATCGTAGTGTAAATTGAATATACGTTTTTATGAAGTATGGGAGCCAATACACGATTGAGCAAACTTGGCTCTATAGAAAAAAATCGGCAATATTCCCTAAATTTTGCAATTTTTGTTACGTGCTTCGTGGGAAAAAGCATTTTTATTCAATTATGGGTAAATATATATTTTAATGAATGTACCATATTCGTATTCAATGTATCATTTCCAATGAAATTTACTAGTGAACTATGAACTCGTTTATCATTAAAATTAAATCATTTGATTGTAGGAAATAAATATAAAAAGTATTAGCACGTATTCAGTTAAATCTTCGCATTACATCGTCCAATCTGGTAAGCAATTCTCAACCTTATGTTTAGCATTGTAAATTGTATTAAAACTAGGATTGGACCGCGCCTTAAGGGCATTGTTATTTAACCTGACCTGAAACTGATATTGTTATGCACCTTTTTTCATCAAATGTCACAATTCTGTTGAAATCCATTAATTTATGTAACAACTCCTAGCAAACAATGCAAGCTTCTACGTATACTTCTTTATGCACTTCAGTTAATTATATTCAGATTAAGTTTTTTGTACCTATTTGGTGCTGATCTAGATACTAATATTAAAAAGAGTGTATTTTTCTATATAACAAAAATTCACATCCTCTGACGGGAATTTTACCCTCCATAAATTTCAATGTTTGAGATCGCTAAAGCAGGTGTTAGTGCTTTAAAAAGTAAATAATGCTTCTTTGGATAGTACTGTCAAAGCTGTTCAATAGATATCGCTCCGTCACCGTAAGACGGTTAGTCAGATAGAGAGTTAAAAATTTGATGCTCGGACCCGAACCTCGGTGGCCTAGTTGGTCAATGGCGTCTGACACGGAGAGTCAGAAGACGCGGGTTCGAATCCCGTCCGAGGATGTGAATTTTTCTCTCTATATATTTCAATGTTTGAGATCGCTAACAGCTTTAGCGTTAGTGCTTTAAAAATATTTTTGGTAGAGTTTTTTTCTGACGAAACTGCTAGACTGAATTTGATGAAATTTAAATGTGGCCGTGGCCCCATTTAAATTTCATCAAATTCCGTCTAGCAGTATTTAAGTGACATTCCAATAACTGAAAAGTGTTACGCCTATTTTGATGATATAATTAATAGCGAAATGACAATCAATCCCGTAATTAGCAAGGGGTGAATTTTAAAGTTTTTAATTTCAATATAATACAAGTAAATTTTCTAAATTATGGAACCAACTTCAACACCAAAAAGTGTGAAATAACTTGTAGATAGCATAAGTCAATTCTATGCGCACAATATTGGTGCTTTTAATCTATAATAGGTACTTATGAACTATCATGGCACCGACTTCGACAAGTTATTTCACACTTTTCGGTGTTGAAGTCGGTTTCATTTCATGGTATTTTTATATTAGTTTATGTAAGTAACATTTTTGACAGAACTCTTATCAATAATGATATAATATGAGATATAATTAATGATATGATATAAGAATAAGGTAATGATTAATGAGCCCTTTGGGCACGCATGTATTTTTAATTGTAGTCCTAGCAAGCTATAAAAAGCCTCTGCTCGATGTTTCTCAGCATGCCAGTTACACCATTGGAATGGAAGTAATTCGATAGAGAACAAAAGTTGTATTTACAATAACTTTGTGTGTGGTTAAATAATTATGTATAAAAAAACAAATGGTCACTCATAATCATAATTACAATTACTCATTCACATCAAGAGTTATTGGGTCGTAGAAGCACAGCTGTAGGTAAGAGCATTTCTTTTTCACGCATCACATCACAATACAATCCGTATTAATACATTAGAGGAGCACCTACAAACGTGTGCTGAAATATGCCACGGCTTAAAATAAGGTGTCACACGCTAAAAATGGCGAGACAGGAATGAAATATTAGTTATTGCGAGGACATGCTCCCATGTTGCAATTACTACCTACGTCTGGAGCAACCGTGCCACTTTGTAAGTAGGTGTGTCCCTTTTTTATTTATATGACATGCCTTTTGGATACCTAATTTGTTTTGCTTATGCGGCACTAAAAGAAAAAAACCCATTATTTTTCTGGACGACATTTCCGGTTATCTCACCAATTTATTTATTTAGGACCGGAATAAGTCGTATCGTCCTCTTGTAAAGAATTTATTCCAGGGATTTGAGTAAGTAACAGTGCAAACAACTTCTTTTTCTCGCTGATTTTTCTTTCGCTGTTTGTTGTTTCTTTCAATTCCGTAATCAAGTTTGCAGTTTGCCCGTGTATTGGATGTTGGATCTCTTTAGTTGGCTCGTTCTAATGCCAATATTATTGCAATGAAACGTTATACTCGTAATTACATAAATAGGAGGAAAAGCATTGAATGTAGTTGGGTTAATTTCTATAATGAAGGATTATAAGGTACAAAAAGTGTTGTTGAAGTATCTCATTTATGCGCTGACTAGAGACATATTATATATTTGTATCTACAACCGTACCGTTAATTATGTTATATTCTTGAAGAAACGTAGGTTATCTGGTGCATTACATTACATTACATCACAAACATCATAGTAACTACTATTTTATCTGTAAGTAACCTCATCATGGTCTACAATACGCTTCCCAACCCAAACACATTACTGAAGCACCGAGTCACCGCTGCTTTAAAACTCGTCTGAAACATTGGCTGATCGAGCAGACGTTCTATAGCTTCGACGAGTTCATTACATTCAAGTAAGGCATACCTACCAATTATTAATAGTCGCTGTAAATAATTTAAATTGGTGACATTCTGAGAACTTCTTATTTTATTATATTTCTCTTCTTTATTTTGTGTTAAATATGTTAAGTGTATATTTCAAAGATGGTACGAGTACATTTAAATGAATTAAATGACAATTGATTTATTAATGGTATGTAACACTATATGTGACGTAATAATTTTAGAACAAATAGTTATGTTTTATTTTATTTTATATTTGACGTGTAACATTTTTTACCAATAAATTGATTTACCTATAATTTATGATTTCATTATAATGTAAGGTATATTTATACTATATATTATAGTGGAAATTTTTAATATCACGGACTAGCTACTTTTGTCTGTCAAGCCAAAAAGCGTAGTACGAGTCATTTTAAATAATTCTCTAGTCTATTATTTAACTAATAATTGTGTTAATGTATCACACCATACAATTTTAAGCGCATTCTATAGGATCACGTTAATGATTTAGATAAAGCTATGTATAGGTACAACTATAAATAACTATTCTGGTATTATGAAATAGTTGCATAAATCTGTATTAAAATAAAATAGAGTTGTTAAACAAAAATGAAATGGATATTAATAATATTAAGCTTCAGTTATTATTTTTCACGTTCTCTTGTCGGCCCATACTTATGTATATATGTATTTAAGTATATATCCTTCAATTCTACTAAATTCATTACAATACTTGTCTAGGAGTGAGTGTGTGCAAGCTTTATGTTTAATGTGATGTTTAATGTAAGTGCTATCATGAAAAGCATAAGAATACTAAGTAGGTACATATAGGTATGCACTAGTAAAATGTAGGTATATGAACTAGTAAAAATGTAATTTAAAGTTTGGATTGCAGCAATACGTAAAAAAAACTGAAATCTAGATATTCGATATTATTTATAGAGTAAAGATGAAACCGCAACATCATCCATTCTGAACCCATCATTGTCACGCCATGTATTTCAATATTTAAATGAGATATCCCTTTTGGCTAAAAACAATCAACAGGGCATTGAAGGGGTTGTCTAAATAGTTTGTCACCGCACCGCACGGGGGTGAATAACAATAAGACCCTTTGTCCTAAGCCGTAGATGTATTCAATCTGCTTGAGACACCACCACAGTATCCATCGAAGAAAAGTGGTAGATAAGCTCTAGACAAAGTTTCATGTTCATACTGGCCACACACAAATGCTGTAAACCTAAACACCTGGTATTATATACAATATTTTATATATATTGTAGTAGTGTGCTATTGAACCGCACAATAAATTTAGTTATTACGAGTGAAATCGGGATTTTAAAAGGTTAACGCTGTACCTAATTTTAGACTATTCAATCTGTTTGAGACACCACCACAGTATATTGATCGAAGACAAGTCGTAGATAAGCTCTATGAAAAATTTCATTTCAGCAAGTTAGTACACACAACTGCTTAATCATCATCATAATCTCAGCCGTAGGACGTCCACTGCTGAACATAGGCCTACTAATTTCCAATGGGATCGGTTGGAAGCGGCCTGCATCCAACGTCGTCCTGCAATCTTTATCAGGTTGTCTGTCCACCTTGTCGGTGCACGACCTACGCTGCGCTTGAAATGAAATGAAAGGAAATCGTTTATTCTGTATAGGCCTACGGGGGCACTTACAAATTGTCATATTACATTTATTATTTCTTAAATCGACAACCGGATTAGAACTCGACCACGACTGAGAAGATCCGGCATATATATAGCCCTCTCCATAGCTCGTTGTGCGACTTTGAGCTTACTTATGAGGCCCATAGTAAGAGTCTACGTTTCAGTGCCATAAATCATCACTGGCAACACACACACACACGTTAATAACCTTGGTTTACCAATAAAAGTACCACATGAATACTTCTTATCATATGATTTTTTAAAGCACTAACGCCCTCTTAGCGAGACCAATCTGCACTACACATCATAGGGCGGGATTCGAACCCGTATCTTCCAACAATCCGTGTCAGACGACGACCGCTAGGTCACCGAGGTGATCCTTCCAAGCGAATTTAACTCTCTAGTTAATTTTAACAGTCATATGGGGACGGATACATATATTTTGATTCAAGGGGAAGTTCCCGAGGGATCTCCTATTCGAATATATTAACTATATGAACAAATATAAAGTAGATGATGTTGCGGATAAAAGCAGTAAATAATAGTAAGTACAATTTCATCCCCTAAATAATCATAATATAAGCTCGTTTTGTTCCCACTGCTGGGACTCGAGCCTTCCTCCTAGAACTAACCCTAAATAATATCTTTATTAGATGACTTACTCGTTGCGCAGATTACAAGAAATAAAGGTAATATTTATAGGTATATAGCAGTAGTAAAACAAGTGTAAATACACCTTTTTAGGGTTCCGCACCCAAAGGGTAAAACAGGACCCCCTATCACTATAAGACTCCGTCTGTCTGTCTGCCTGTCACCCGGCTGTATCTCATGAACCGTGATAATTAGTCTTATGACATTTTCACAGTTGATGTATTTCTGTTGCTGCATTATCAACAAATATTAAAATATAGAATATAATAAATATTTAAGGGGGTTTTACAACAAACGTGATTTTTCTGCTCGTTTTTGCTCGATATTGATAAGGGCAACAGGTACACGCTTAAAATATTTACAGAATATTTAGTTATATATACACTTTGATAGTCGTGCGCGAGTTCAACTCGCACTTGGCCGGTTTTTAAAACAAGCGTTTGAAGACAGTGAGTCTGTCTACGTATGAGGTATGGACATTTAACATGGGCCTGCATTTTTAAAAACGTTTTTAGGAGTTGATATACTGAATTTACTTAAACTGTAAACTAACAAGAACTAACGAAAACGTTGTAGGGTGTCCCTTCGAACGGCATAACTTTGCAGCCGGAACTATTTAAATGTCTTCCCGAGATTTATGGTCAGTGTCTTCGTTTCTTAATTTTTGTTTGTGCAGTTTGCTTTACTTTAATGGTCACTTATAAATACAGCTGTAATGTTTGTTTATATTATTTTATATGCAATATTGCATGCCAAATTTCTACGTTATTTTATTGATAAAAGCTGATTCCGTTGGCAATAGACGTTGCGAACTGGTAGGTAGAATGACTAAAAGCTAGCTGCCGCTTCTGATTTGCAGTAGTATTACATACATTGTCCTGTCTAATATTTTTTTTGTGAACGCAAATTGTCTTTGATTTATTCTAGAACAATAAATTTGAAATATAAACAAAAAAGTATGTATATGTACTAATAACCCCCTTATCACCCACTTGTATGAAATGTGCGAAAGTATGTTTGTGGGATCGTTGGTTTGTCCTTTCACGCAAGAACGGAACAATAGTTAGTAGCAAGTGCTAGTAAAAAAAATAGTTTGCGTGTGAAGACAATTATTTTTATTTGTTACGTTATGACCGATATTATATATGATGATTCGTGTTTTGGTTTACCTGTCTGCCAAGCTTATTGTAGTTCAGTTTTGTTTAGTTTGTATGTTTGTATATCATTTAAACGTTTGATTTTTTATAATCTGTGGTTCCTCAACACCTCTACGGCTTAGAAATACTGACCCAATCATTCAAATTCCTACAATTAAGAGGATTGCATAGCTAGTACTTTCCATGCTAAAAGAGAAAACTCTTTTCTACCTCTTAACATTGTCCGATTTCAGTGATTTATTTTTCATGGAATCATGGCATTGTTTACTATGCCCGTACGTTTTGATTTTTTCAGTATTTCAAAGTACTATTAATTTTCTTTTTTAGAACTTACTTGATACTGACCTTGATTCCATGAAAAAAAAAATACTGAAATCGGACAATGGTTAGAGGTAGAAAAGAGTTTTCTCTTTTAGCATGATAAGTACTAGCTATGCAATCCTCTTAAGGAGCCTGTACATATATCTATATGTGATTAACAATTAGATTAGATTTAGATACGATGTTTTAGTTTTCTCCAATAAATAAATAAATAAGTGTTTTTGTTAAGCAAATTTTATACAATATATTATATATCTGATATGAAAATAAAAGTGATATTTGTTATAACAACGTTGACGTTAAGACAGCTAGAGATAACTGTCTAGTATTATCTTATATTATATCGAACGTATTAACGTTCTTATTGTATTTCTGAGCGTTGTCCAATCTGAAAAAAGTTTTTAATTCTTACATATATGAAACGATAATACCTACAACTTTTTTTGGAAATAATACCTGTTGCCGTATCTCAGCTTACAAGACAGTATAACAAATATATATATATATATATATATATATATATATATATAGTACAGAAATTATATTTATTTATATATATATATATATAAATAAATATAATTTCTATATTTATAATTTTTTTTTTATTTGTAACCTAATAATTTTAATTGAATTTTAAAGTAAATTTATTGTTATTTAGCATAGAATTAGTTGATTATAGTTAAGAAATATAACATAGTGTTCGTATAGTAGTGCGGGTTCATCGGCCAGTAAATTTGTGTCGTATTTATACAACCTGGACTTGACGTTTGGATTGGAAACAGCTGTTACGAAAAACGACGGACTTAAAAGTTGGATTCCTAAGCCAGCTTTTCCCGGGGAGTATTTGTGTTCAATATTTATCTAGGTACTCACATCACAGGACCGTGACACAGGACTCACTTTAGTGAGCAACGTCGAGATACACACATGGTCCAGTTTGGCCTCACTTTGTTTGACTAATTAGTGGAAGCAAAGTTGATGGCGAAACGTTGACTACATACAACACCACACTACAAATACTTTACAATTCATATAAGTTCAGACTCAAAGTTCCAAGATGTAGCTGATACATACAGTTTGAGAACAAAACACTAGTTCTTTGAATATACTTAAACACAATTTATATATTTTTAACAGATTGACGGAGGATAGACAACCAAGATGCCTGTGATGACTAGAAAAGCCACAGCTAGAGATTTAGAAGAAAAGCTCAGAGTGACACTCGTAGAACTAAAAAAATATTACAAGATTATATATATCGGCGCAACTACAACAGTTCGTCGAGAATAATTAAGTTTAATCATTTGATTGCCCTAAAAATAGTTTATAAATCATCAGTTGATTATTTTTGAGTTGATTACGATGTAAAATTAATGTTATGATTGTAATTTCAATACTTTACCAACAAACTTGTAAACTCGTGCACGTGCGCCGAGTCCTATAAATACGGCCGCACTGTAGGTGCTCGTCTTTTCTTCTTTTCCGGTCAGCGCGCTCGAGTGGGACGGACGTGCGCTCAAGTGCTCCCCGAGAATATTCCGATCGGCCTAAAAGTGCTTGCGCTTTTAGTGCCGGTTACCTGTATCGTTTCGATTGAAGAGGATTCAGTGTTGGACTTCGCTAATAGTGGATTTTCTGTGTGCAGATTCGACGTCAAGCCACCGCTTCGTGTACCGTTCGGCGCACGGAGGCGTTCGGCTCGGCTCGGCTCGCGTCGCGGAAGAAGCGCGCTCTTGTAAGAGCGCTTCGACACATCAATCGCCTATTGTTCATTGTCTAATAAAAACCGCTCTTCTCAGAGCGAACTCTAGTTTAGATTTTTAAATTTTTAAATTTTCAATTTTCAAAGTCGAGTCAAACAAATCCACGCTTCACGTGGTCTTCTGGACGATCCTTGCGGTGTTAACGCCACCCAGTTGGGCGCGGACCCGGTGCGTCAAGCCTTTCCCTCCTGAGCGTGGGAGGGAACGGCTAAAACCGGACGGGCCTGCCTTCACCGGCCTTGGGGTCTCCCCTCGCCGACGGCAGGTATCTCCTTCCCACCCTACCCTATCCTACTCTCCTATTCTCTGGGCAAGTGTTTGGTTGGAAGCCGGGTTTTACTCGGTCTTCTCTCCTCGCCCCCGGAGCAGCTAGGGCCTCGCGTTTAGGCACACATCCCTCTGCACAATAAGACTGGCAGAGGGCACACAGTAGGGACACCTAGGCACTCACTCTCCCGCCTGTACCCGGCGGGAGTGGCATTCACCCCTCACTCGCATCTCGAGTATTCCCCTCGAGATGTCTTTACTCTCTCCCTCCCCCGCTATGAGCCTCCCGCAAGGCGTTTCGCCTCAGGCGTTCGCCTCGTGGGTGTCCAATTGCTACCCGGACATGCTGTCCGAGTATCTCCAGTCCAATAGGGACTTTAAAGAGAGACCCCGCTTCACGGACTCCCAAATTCCCTCCTCCGGCTCCCTCCCTCCGAGGGCGCCCTTCGGTTCTTCGGCGTTCAAGCCGTTAGATAGCCCTCTCTCCCCCGACCCTGCGCCCTATGCGCCCCGCGCTCCCCGCGCACCTTTACCACCCCGCGATCGCTCTCCAGTCCTTCGGACTGAGTACGAACGCGCCTACGATTCGGCATCCAACTCGGAGAATGAGATGGATGTAGAGTTCTCCCGCTCCCGCGCTAACTCTGTTGGCAACATCTCCAACGACGGGTTCACTACCGTCGGAAAGAGAAAGCGCGTCCCCAAAGCCGCCTCAGAGGCTCCCTCCCCGCCACCCAAAGCGGCCTGCACCGCCCCGGGAGCGAAGCCATCAGGCTCTCTCGCTCCCACCTCCCGCGACCCTCTCGCTCACTCCGATGCTCCCGCAAGCATCGCCGCGTCTCAACGCGACGTCTCCTCTCAAGGAGCGTCAGTTAGACGCGAGAAACCGCCGCCGCCTCTGTTCCTTCAGGACAAGGCGAAGTGGGACATGGTCTCACGACTTTTGACGGATCGTAAGATCCAATATACTAGCGCCCGCTCAACCCAACTGGGTATTAAAGTCCAGGTGCCTACCCCAAGCGACCATAGGGCGCTTACTCGACTTCTCAAAAACGAGAGCATAAGTTTTCACACTTATGCTCTCGAGGAAGAGAAGGTATTACGAGTAGTCATACGCGGCGTACCTAAAGAGGTACAGACCGATAGTGTCCTCGCCGACTTGAAGGCGCAGGGCTACCCCGTCCGCGAATGCCACCGCATGTACAGTGGCAAGGACCGCAAACCCTATGACCTACTTTTGGTCATCCTCAGTCGCACGCCAGAGGGCAAAGCGATTTTCAATATTAAAACGGTTGTGAACCTCTCGGGGATCACCGTTCAACCCCCATTCCGAAACCGAGCACCTGGCCAGTGTCATAACTGCCAATTGTACGGGCATGCCGCCCGATTCTGTTTCGCCCGCCCGAGGTGCGTCAAGTGCCTAGGGGATCACGGGACAGCCCAGTGTTCTCGCACTAGGGACTCATCAGACCCGCCTAGTTGTGTCCTCTGCGGCACACAGGGACATACCGCCAACTACCGCGGTTGCCCTAAGGCACCCCGCGCACCCAGTGGGCCGGCTAGGAGGCCTATTCCCCCTCCTCGCCCGGTCACTACCCGCTCACAAGGGAACGGCCCTAAGCCTAACCTTACACCCGCACCGCAGGCAACACCTGTTGTTCCCGCGCCCGCGCCCGCACGCAACGCTTGGTCCAAGCCCTTGAGCATGGTACAAGCAAGCGCCCCCCTCACCCCTGCCCGCCCGCAGGCCTCTGCCAGCGCGCCGGCTCCTAAGCCCAAACCGCCGCTCGCTAGGCCTCCAATGGCTGGGCTCATGGACGCCCCAGGTCAATCTGACCTGGCGGCCGACATAGCCCTTGTCATGGACTACGCGATGGTCATAGACGTGGACGAAGTACGTGCATTCGCGCACAAACTTCGTACTGCCACAAACGACCAAGACCGCTTGCGAGCCACGCTCACACACGCGGGTCTAATCAGCGCAGTGAGGCGCTACGCCCTCCCCAGCGTTTCTTAGGTATCATCCAATATGGATAGTACACCGAAACGAATTAAGCCCCACTCAGTCACCGTAGCGACTTTCAACGCTGACGGCCTCTCTAGTCAAAAGGACGAAGTTCACGAATTTTGTAAGACCCATCAGGTCGATATCCTATGCGTGCAGGAGACCTTTCTGAAACCAGGTACAGCGAACCCTAGGTTTGCAAATTACCGTTTGGTTCGTAATGATAGAGTGGCCACCCCAAAAGGTGGCACTCTCATCTATTACAAAAGAGCTCTGCACTGTATCCCAATTGTTACTCCACCACTTAGAATACTAGAAGCCTCTGTTTGCTTTCTAGCGATGTCAGGTCATCAACCTGTCATCATAGCCTCATGTTACCTCCCCTCTGGTAAAGAACTATTACAGACAGACTTGGAAGCCCTCTTCTCTCTAGGAAGCTCCGTCCTTCTGATCGGTGACTTCAACAGTAAACATGTCATATGGAACTGTACTAGTAACAATAGTAATGGTAAAATCCTTGAAGGCTTGGTCAGCCACTTAAACTTTGATATTCTCTCCCCTCTGGAGCCCACAAGATATCCCTATGTTGACAACCAACGACCAGACATACTTGACATAGCACTTCTCAAGAACGTCACCCTCCGGTTGCGCTCTATAGAAGTGTTACACGAACTGACTTCAGACCACCGCCCTGTATTGTTGAAATTAGGCCCCGACCCGACGGACATAACCCCTATCACTAGAACGGTAGTGAACTGGAAGCAACTGGGGGAATCCCTCCAAGCTATCAGTTCACCCGCTCTCGATAGAATCCCCGATGACATACAGACAGTAGAAGACGTGTCAATTGCGATCGAGGCTCTCAGTGACCACCTCCGCACCGCAGTAGGTGAATCCTCAAAGCAGGTCCAAGTGGCGGATGGTCGCCGCTTTGAACTGCCCGAGGGTGCGAGGAGGTTACTGACAGCTAAGAACGCCGCCACTAGGGCGTATGACTCGATGCCAACCCCAGAGAACAAAGCCACCATGCGCTATTTACAGCGTGCTGTAAGGAAACGCATGAGTGAGCTGCGTGATCAAAGGTGGGACGACAAACTGTCAGAGATTGAGCCAACTCACCAGGCATACTGGCAGTTGGCTCGAACTCTGAAATCTGACGGACAACAGACAATGCCTCCACTCATTAGGCCACCTCCCCTCTCCATAGCGTTCCTTGACGAAGACAAAGCCGAGTGTTTAGCTGATAGCCTTGAGGCTCAGTGTACTCTAAATGTAGATCACGTCGACCAGAAACACCTCGATTCGGTGGAATCTGAAGTCGAACGTAAAAGCTCTATGTCCATCTCTGACCTCCCACTCCTCCCACCGGTAAAATCATCCGAGGTTGTGTCTCTGATCAAGAGCCTCAAGACCCGTAAATCCCCTGGTGCTGATGGTATCAGCAACAAGGTGATTAAACACTTCTCAGTCCCACTAGTCCATCTCTTAGTTAGCATCTTCAATGCGGCTATGAGCAACTGCTCCTTCCCAGACACTTGGAAGCATGCCATTGTCATTGGTATTCACAAACCAGGCAAACCGGCAGCCGAGCCCTCCAGCTACCGTCCCATAAGTCTCCTCAGCTCTCTGGGGAAGATTTACGAGCGGCTCATTGTGAACCGACTCTGGTCCCACGTTAGGTCCAATAACCTCCTTCCCGATGAGCAATTTGGCTTTAGAGCCAAACACTCTTGCGTCCAACAAGTGCACCGCGTAACGGAGCACATCCTAGGCGGTTTCAATAAGAAACCAAAGCCCCAAGGGACCATAGCTGTCTTCCTCGACGTAGCGAAAGCGTTCGACAAAGTCTGGCACAACGGCTTGATATTCAAGCTGTACCAACTGGGTGTGCCAGACCGTCTTGTACTCATCTTACAAGACTTTCTCAGGGATCGAACGTTTAGCTATCGCACCGAGGGAACGCTCTCCTCCCCGCATCCCATTCACGCAGGTGTCCCTCAGGGCTCTGTACTCTCACCCATTCTCTTCTCGCTGTACACCAGCGACATCCCACGATCTGAACCTAATGTTCAGATCGCTCAGTTTGCGGATGATACTGCAATCTACTCTACTGGCTGGTTCAAGGTCAGGCAGAGATGCGCCATCCAACGAGCCATCACCGTAATCGGTGCATGGTTTCGTAAATGGCGGATTGCAGTAAATCCTAGCAAAAGTGCAGCAGTGTACTTCACTGAGACCCGGCGAAATCTTATGCCGTCACCCATAGTCCTATTCGGCGAACCCATCCCTTGGGCTAAATCTGCCAAATACCTGGGCGTCACCCTTGATTGCCAACTCACTTTCGCGAAACACATCCAGATTGTTCGCAATAGGGCGGCCTTCATTATGGGTCGTCTTAATCCCCTCATAGGCAAAAACAGTAAAATGTCTCTTAGAAATAAGACGACTCTTTACAAACTTTGCATCCGCCCAATCATGACTTACGCATCTGTAGCGTTCGCCCATGCTCAGAAACACGACCTCCACAAACTTCAAGTGATTCAGAATCGCTTTATGCGCAGGGCAGTGGGCGCTCCGTGGTACTTGCGGAACGCCGAACTGCACTGCGATTTCACCCTCCCCTCTATTACGCAGTATATGAAAGACTGCTCCCGCCGCCACTTCGACAAAGCTCCCCACCACTCGAATCCCCTCGTGGTCGAAGCGGCGAACTACTCCACTGACATAACCGATCCCCACTTCCTTCCCCCCCGTCGCCGTCCAAGGCATATTTTGGGTGACCCGGACGACCCCATCGCAGCCGTTACTTCGGCAGCTTTAGCGTCGTCCCAAGGGAACCCCGGTAATGGTTGTAGACCCGACCAGGGCTGTGATCCCGATCGCATTGTAGGCTCCGGCCGAGATCTCCTTCGCAGCCCCAGTCGCAGTCGAGGTAATTCACACACACACGATTGTAGTCCCAGCCACGGTGCGGGTGGGAGTATACACCGCGGCCCCGGTCGCGATGTATCCTCCGGCCCAGCAAATGGCTGCGGACGAGGTATTACACTTTCTTATTGTAGCCCCACCCAAAGTACAGTCATGAGTGCACAACGCGACGATCCTGGTCGCGGTGTGGACCCATGTCGCGGAAATGGGGGGAGGCGAGGTACACAAGGTTATGATTTAGTGGTAAACACAGTCAAACACCGAGCTCGCCGGCGAGCTCGAGGCAAAAGTTATGTCTTGGTTAGATTCTCTCCAAATAGTCGTAGAGTTAAAATTCATAGGGCCCACTTTCAACGGTACACTTATGTACCGGGGCGATTCTCTCCTACTCCCCTCTCTCCTGGCGACGGCCCAAGCCGAGGTCCGTACCCTAGTGGTGCCCTTGAGCAAGTCGCCTACTCCTCTCCTTGCGGCGAAGCGTCTTCAACGCTCGCCTTAGGCGGTGCGCCCTCTGCGCCCGCATCTGGCTGAGTGCCATCTGCGCTCGCCAACCGTCCGGTGACGCTGTAAATGCCGGTAGAGGCAAACAGCATTAGTCCGTTCTAAAAAAAAAAAAAAAAAAAAAAGGTGCTCGTCTCAGTCGCTCTCGAGTCGCCGTACAGTACGGACCTCTTTGTGACGTTGTTACGCTGCTCGTTGAATATACGAAGCTTATAAAAGTACTTGTGAAGTTTTACTTCGAGGACCCAAAAATGAGTGATCATCATGAAAACAACAATTGTGACGTCAGCAATGCTGACGTCACACTTTTTAAAAACACTCCGGAGGTGCTTTCTCCGTCATATACAATCACAAATTACTACAAGAAAGAGAAGATAGTGAGATTGAAGTGAACAACATAGTGCAAAAGAACTCTGATCTAAAATGTGAACTAGCTGATCTACACACAAAGTTATCTGACTCGATTCATGTAAATGAACAGCTCAAGGACATTGTTGTATCATTCAAACAGTGTAGTGACACCTACGAGCAGGCCTTAAGCCGCATTAATGAGCTAGAATTTGATTTGAATAAGGCTCATCAAGAAATCCTAGTGTCAAAGTCTTCTAAATTCAATGAACAGACAGCTGACACTGTCAGTCTATACTAATGAACGGATAGGTAGTGGCATTGAGTCTAGTGGCCTTCAACCGATGGTTACCATAGACCTAACAAGTGATCACTCTGTGTGTAGTAATTCAAATTTTAAGTCATAAAAAATTTAAAATATTTGAAAGTTAAAAAAATTATACGCAAATGCCAGAAAACACTTAAAAAACGCAATTATTTTCTCAAAAATGTAGATTTAATCAAAGAAAAGTTACTCTTAGAAGAAAAGATGCAAAGCTGCACTGATGAATTGGAAATTACTAAGCGTTTGTATGATGATGACATTCTGAAGCTCCGCTCTGACCTGCTTGAGAAAGAAAAAATCTTGCAAGATATTTTTTCTGGCTACATATTATCTCAAAACTATCTGAGTGAACATTATAAACAAGCAATTGGGCTGATAGACCTGGTTACTAGTAATGTGGAAGAGACATTGAGAGGAATAGCCCAAGCTCACACAGTCAGTCACTGTCTAGAGCTGGGTCTGATTCAATAGAAGCTTCAAATGATAAAATCATCTTATCAACGGACCAGGGGGAGGTTGAGAATGTCATTATGTCGAAATCATATTAAGAGAGATTTGGTGTTCTCAGATGCGATTGGCAGAAATTTCATTTTGGATCACTATTAGGTAACTTGCAGCACTGTTCAGTAATAAATCACTGCATGCCTGGAGCCTCATATGTTGAGATTGAAAAGAAAATCATGGCTTCTGAAATAGATAATACCACAATAGTGGTTGTCTATCTAGGGAAAAGTTTAGGTATTGACAGAAAAGATATTATTACTAGAACTACCTCTCAAACTTAATGCTTTTAAAATAATGCTAATATCTGTTCCTTACTGGAATGTGCTAACAAAAAGACAGAATAAGCACATTCATTCATTAAATACATTAATGTATAATATGACATGTCGTCAGTGAAGTTTAGTAAGTTTTTAAAAAGTGTGACGTCAGCATTGCTGACGTCACACTTTTTAAAAACACTCCGGAGGTGCTTTCTCCGTCATCAGAACAAGCTCTGGTCCCAACCACATCCTCATCGACTTCGGTTCAACCTGTCACGACTGGAACAGCGCAGGGCAGTACCAGGCTGATAGGCCCTGCCTCATTGAACACTTCAGGAGTACCAGCAAACAACATTAATACCATGCAGCCCATCACAACGGGAATTACCACAGACATGACGTCCACACCAATCGCTGCGGGAGATGATCTCGATACACTGCAAAACAACGCTGCAATCGCCCCTGATTCAGTGTCATCCACATCTCAAGCTGGCCAGTCAGTCCGGATAACTCACAACGACGAACACGCATCAACGGATTAAAACCGGCGAGTATAAAATTCATTGTTTCACGATATTTTCAACTAGAATCTACAAGAATAAAATGTCTGGAGAGTGATACCTCTGAGCTAAACCATGTGTTACCCTTGAGCTAACCACGGATCCTTGAGGCATCCACAAGTGAACCCTGAGATACCGTGGGGACGCCTTGTGGAACTATGGGTAGACACGTATACACCACAGATTCTAAATTAATAAGGCAGTGCACTTAAGATGTCTTAGTGTACTGTTGTAATCTACAAAAATGTCTGGAGAGTGATACCTCTGAGCTAACCATGTGTTACCCTTGAGCTAACCACGGATCCTTGATGCATCCACAAGTGAACCATGAGATACCGTGGGGACGCCTTGTGGAACTATGGGTAGACACGTATACACCACAGATTCTAAATTAATAAGGCAGTGCACTTAAGATGTCTTAGTGTACTGTAGTAATCTACAAAAATGTCTGGAGAGTGATACCTCTGAGCTAACCATGTGTTACCCTTGAGCTAGCCACGGATCCTTGATGCATCCACAAGTGAACCCTGAGATACCGTGGGGACGCCTTGTGGAACTAAGGGTAGACACGTATACACCACAGATTCTAAATCAATAAGGCAGTGCACGATGTCTTTGTGTACTGTTTACTAATCAAAAGACTCCTAAGGTTACATAACAGTTGTGTTAATGTAACAAACAAGATAAAGCAACGTAAGTTGTTTACAGACTCACTACCCAGAGAATATCTCATTCTTTGCAGGCCAGCCATAATTAACAGCAGTCTGCGAGAGTTAACGAGTCAACAAGGCTGGTGCAGAGCGCGCACCGCCTGTCAGTATGGCCGTATCGACGCGGATACAAAAATTAGCCAACAATAATTAGTCAACGTGTAAAACGACAACATGCTGTTGCCTTTATGAGCATGAGAACCACGGAAGCCGAGAGTCGGTACCACTACTAAGAGTTGGAGACACTGGCAGTGGTACGAGCCATAAAACACTTTCGCCAGTATCTATATGGGCGAAAATTCACCGTGATAACGGATTGCAACGCATTAAAAGCGTCAAAACACAAAAAGGACCTTCTGCCAAGGATTCATCGCTGTCGCAATCCAGTTGAGCTTGCAGTCAATGTTATGACAAGAGACTTGAACTGGCTCAAAATTGAACAGCGACGGGATGAAGAACTGCGTCCGATAATGGACAGTCTCAGTGACAATAACCCAGTGGAAGACTATGTTTTAGAGGACAACGTTTTAAAAAAGGAACGTCAATGATCCTGTCTTCGGTCAGCAGCTCAGTACCGTCGTTCCCAAATCATTTCAATGGAGCATTATAAACTCATTTCACACTGCACTAAAACACCCTGGCTGGGAAAAGACACTGCAGAAGATCAGAGAAACCTATTGGTTCAACAAAATGAGTTCCATTATCCGAAAGATTTGTGGATAACTGTGTTGTATGCCGAACATCTAAAGGAAGATCCGGGGCCATTCAAGCCCAGTTACACCCCATACAAAAACCAACGGCCGCCTTCCAAGTTATTCATATGGACATAACAGGGAAGCTGGGCACTCCAGATGATCAACAATACGTCATAGTCACCATTGACGCTTTCTCAAAGTACGTTTTACTGTACTTCAGTACCAACAAAAACCCACACAGCACATTGGCCGCTCTAGAACGCACTGTGCATCTATTTAGTGCGCCGGTTCAAATAATAGTGGATGGAGGAAGAGAGTTCCTTGGCGAGTTCAAGGACTACTGTGACGCCATCGGAATAAATATCCATGCTATCGCTCCAGGAGTCAGCCGAGCGAATGGCTAAGTTGAAAGAGTCGTTGCAACCCTCAAAAATGCTTTGGTAATGATTAAAAATTACGAAGCAGAGCAGTGGCACACTGTACTCGAGGAACTTCAGCTGGCAATGAACTGTACAACCCACTGAGTCACCGGTGTTGCTCCACTGACACTTATTACACAACGAAAGCACTGTGTACCTCCTGAGCTTCTCAACCTGGTGGATATTGACAACGAAACCGTTGATATTAAAGCGCTCACTCAACAGGTGCAACAGAAAATGATTCGTTGTAGCGAACAAGACAGACAACGCTTCAACCTACACAAGGCCAAAATCCATCATTTTCAAAGAGGAGACTACATATTGGTGAAAAATAATCCTCGAAACCAAACCTCGCTTGACCTTAAATACAGCGAACCATATGAAGTTTGTAGAATACTGGATAATGACCGATATCTGGTAAAGAAAGTTGTCGGTAGGGGACGACCTCGCAAGGTTGCCCATGATCAGCTGCGCCGCGCTCCGCAACCTGGGGATCAGTTGACCGTATCGGCGGGAAACTAATCACCTATTCAACGAGATCCCACTGCAGAATCAAATAAGCCCATTCCGTCGACCTCACGAGAAGGGCTGCAAGTACAGCCAAACCACGACTCGAACCAAGATGACCCATCAGAATAAAAGATAAGTAACTAAATCCAAATATTTCAAATAACTCTCCGAGAACTCTACGAGACCCTTCGAGAATTCTACGAGACCCTTCGAGAATTCTACGAGACCCTTCGAGAATTCTACGAGACCCTCCGAGAACTCTACGAGACCCTTCGAGAATTCTACGAGACCCTCCGAGAACTCTACGAGAACCTACTAACCCTATAAGCATTGATATCCCCAAAAAGACATAGCAACGCAGGTCGCTTACAGACGCACTAAAGTTATTTCATTTCTTTCAGGTCTACGAGAATCCAAATAATCTACGAGAATCCATAACAATCTACGAGAACCAACGAGGCTGGTGCAGAGCGCGCACCGCCTGTCAGTATGGCCGTATCGGCGCAACTACAACAGTTCGTCGAGAATAATTAAGTTTAATCATTTGATTGCCCTAAAAATAGTTTATAAATCATCAGTTGATTATTTTTGAGTTGATTACGATGTAAAATTAATGTTATGATTGTAATTTCAATACTTTACCAACAAACTTGTAAACTCGTGCACGTGCGCCGAGTCCTATAAATACGGCCGCACTGTAGGTGTTCGTCTCAGTCGCTCTCGAGTCGCCGTACAGTACGGACCTCTTTGTGACGTTGTTACGCTGCTCGTTGAATATACGAAGCTTATAAAAGTACTTGTGAAGTTTTACTTCGAGGACCCAAAAATGAGTGATCATCATGAAAACAACAATTGTGACGTCAGCAATGCTGACGTCACACTTTTTAAAAACACTCCGGAGGTGCTTTCTCCGTCATATACAATCACAAATTACTACAAGAAAGAGAAGATAGTGAGATTGAAGTGAACAACATAGTGCAAAAGAACTCTGATCTAAAATGTGAACTAGCTGATCTACACACAAAGTTATCTGACTCGATTCATGTAAATGAACAGCTCAAGGACATTGTTGTATCATTCAAACAGTGTAGTGACACCTACGAGCAGGCCTTAAGCCGCATTAATGAGCTAGAATTTGATTTGAATAAGGCTCATCAAGAAATCCTAGTGTCAAAGTCTTCTAAATTCAATGAACAGACAGCTGACACTGTCAGTCTATACTAATGAACGGATAGGTAGTGGCATTGAGTCTAGTGGCCTTCAACCGATGGTTACCATAGACCTAACAAGTGATCACTCTGTGTGTAGTAATTCAAATTTTAAGTCATAAAAAATTTAAAATATTTGAAAGTTAAAAAAATTATACGCAAATGCCAGAAAACACTTAAAAAACGCAATTATTTTCTCAAAAATGTAGATTTAATCAAAGAAAAGTTACTCTTAGAAGAAAAGATGCAAAGCTGCACTGATGAATTGGAAATTACTAAGCGTTTGTATGATGATGACATTCTGAAGCTCCGCTCTGACCTGCTTGAGAAAGAAAAAATCTTGCAAGATATTTTTTCTGGCTACATATTATCTCAAAACTATCTGAGTGAACATTATAAACAAGCAATTGGGCTGATAGACCTGGTTACTAGTAATGTGGAAGAGACATTGAGAGGAATAGCCCAAGCTCTCACAGTCAGTCACTGTCTAGAGCTGGGTCTGATTCAATAGAAGCTTCAAATGATAAAATCATCTTATCAACGGACCAGGGGGAGGTTGAGAATGTCATTATGTCAAAATCATATTAAGAGAGATTTGGTGTTCTCAGATGCGATTGGCAGAAATTTCATTTTGGATCACTATTAGGTAACTTGCAGCACTGTTCAGTAATAAATCACTGCATGCCTGGAGCCCAGATATGTTGAGATTGAAAAGAAAATCATGGCTTCTGAAATAGATAATACCACAATAGTGGTTGTCTATCTAGGGAAAAGTTTAGGTATTGACAGAAAAGATATTATTACTAGAACTACCTCTCAAACTTAATGCTTTTAAAATAATGCTAATATCTGTTCCTTACTGGAATATGCTAACAAAAAGACAGAATAAGCACATTCATTCATTAAATACATTAATGTATAATATGACATGTCGTCAGTGACAAATTTTTATTTTTTGATTGTAATAATTTTATTACTAATTTTAAGCTGACCCGGGATAGGATGTACCTACCTAAGAGATATAGGAATTTAATTGCTACTTTAGTAGCATATAATATTAACGCAGTTATAGGAAATATAACGAAGTGTTCAAATGACATAACAGTACTAAGTACAAGTACTAATAATAAAAATTGTTTAAACTTTTAAGTAAGACAAAAAAGAAACAATCTGATATGACATTGTATTATCAAAACATTAATCGTTTCTCTGGCAAAATACTTGACATTGAACTTCATTTAAATAAACATCCTTTTGATGTGTTGTGCTTTACCGAAACATGGCTTAAAAAGATAATAATATGATGTCATTTAATATAAGTAATTTTCAGGTGGCTAGCTCGTTCAACCGCACATCCGCTGAAGGAGGAGGCTGTATTATATTAATAAGAAACAATATCAAGTTGAAAGAGCGGCATGACTTAGTCGGATGTGCGATAGAACGTGTCTGTGAGGTAGCTTGTGTAGAGGTGGAAAAGCATCTAGTGTTGTGTGTATATCGACCACCATATGGTAAAGAAAATAAATCAAATTTTCAAATTTTTTATGGATACAATGGAATCACTTTTAAAGAAAATCTCTAAATGTAACAAACAAATCTATATCTGTGGTGACTTCAACATCGATCTATTAACAGATTCATCAGATAAAACAAACCTAATTGCACTGTTTAAATCATTCCATTTGAATTATTTATTCCTTGAGCCCACTAGAATAACTGACCATTCAGCTACCTGCATAGACAATATTTATTCAAATTGTTAGGCTAAGGAAACTACAATTATGACCGGTGTTATGTCTGATCACAAGGGCCTTGCGATAAAATTTAATGGCAATAAAAACATTAAAAAGATGATAATCGAACATAGGCCGTTAACAACTAGTAGGCTCGCAAAGCTTCAGCAAAATATTGAAGCAAAACTTTGCATCTCGAATCTTTCGGAAGAGGACCCTAACGATTATTATTATAGATTATTATCTTTAGTTAGTACCGAGATCAATGAAGTTTGTCCAAAGGTTAAAATGTGTACAAGTGGAAAGTTAGTTTTTGGTGACTGGGCTACTCTAGGTATTCGAAAAAGTAGAGATACCATGTATGAGTTATATCATAAAAAAACTATGACATCTGATAAAGTTTTCCATAACTATGTCAAAACTTATTCAAAATTATTTAAGACTGTTTGTATGCGTGCTAAAGCTTTGTTTATTAGAGATAAAATTCGGAAATCGAATAACAAAATAAAAACAGTTTGGAAGACTATAAATACTGAGACCGGCAAAAATAAACCAAAAGACACTGCATGTGTCCTTGTAATTAACAATCAGACTGTCTCAGAACCAATAAATGTAGCAAATACTTTTGATAATTTCTTCTCTAATTTACCTCTTGAAGTCACCAAGTCACTGAATTGTTGCCCCAATGCAGCAGAAGCTATTCTTAAAGCTAATTTCACGAACGAAGTACCCAGTTTTTCTTTTGAATATACTTCAACTGTCGAAATTATAAAAACATTCAAAAGCTTAAATATAAAGAATACTGAAGACTTATGGGGAATGTCAGTAAAAATTTTAGAGTCAATTATTAGTTTTATGGGTCCTATTTTGGCCCGCTTATTTAATCTTTGTATAGATAGAGGTACCTTTCCTAATTTAATGAAATATAGTAGAATCACTCCAACTTTTAAGGCTGGAGAGAAAACAGACCCCTCAAATTATAGACCAGTATCTATACTACCAATTTTGAGTAAGATCTTCGAAAAAATTACGCTCAAACAACTTTTGGCGCACTTAAACGAGCATTCAATACTGCACGAAAATCAGTTCGGCTTCACGAAAACAAGATCAACTAAGGATGCCGGTGTGAAGTTAATGACGTATGTCTTAAAGGCTTGGGAGAGCTCACATGATGCTATTGGTGTTTTTTGTGATCTCTCTAAAACATTTGATTGTGTGGAACACCGTATACTGATTCGAAAGCTTTTCCATCATGGTATTCGTGGAGCTGCGCTTGATGTCATCGAGTCATATTTATCTGACAGGATGCAAAAGGTTTGCATAAATGGTGTAACATCTTCAGGATCTATAATTAAAATGGGTGTTCCACAAGGGTCCATTTTAGGGCCTTTTTTGTTCTTAGTTTACATTAACGACTTGCCACTTATGGCCAAGGATCTTTGTGATATTGTTTTATTTGCGGATGACACATCTCTGATTTTTAAAGTAGATAGGACAGATATCACACTAATTCAAGTAAACAACGCTCTATCTAGTATCTCTAAATGGTTCTCAACTAATAATTTACTTCTGAATTCAAAAAAGACAAAATGTTTGAAGTTTTCTTTGCCTACTGTTCCATATTTGGAGTCCAACGTTACGCTTGATGGAGTTAAACTCGTAATGGACAAGGAAACAGTCTTCCTAGGCATTAAAATTGACGCAAAATTACAATAGGGTCCTCATATAACTGCCCTGTCTGGGAGACTCAGTTCTGCTGCATATGCAGTACGTAAAAAAAGAGAGCTAACAGATGCTTCTACGGCGCGGTTAGTGTATTTTGCATATTTCCACAGCGTAATGTCATATGGGATATTGCTATAGGGTTCAGCGGCTGATATAGAGACCATATTTATCCTTCAGAAACGTGCTATTAGAGCTATATACGAAATGGGTCCCCGTAAATCTATGAAAGTTTTATTTAAAGAAATCAAAATATTAACGTTGCCTTCCTTATATGTATTTGAAAATATAATGTATGTTCGTAAAAATGTACATAAATATAAGTTAAATAGTGATCACCACACTTTTAATACCAGAAATACAAATACTATAGCTGTACCTAGTTTTAAACTTGCGAAGACTAATAAGTCATTCCTAGGAAATTGTGTGCGTTTTTACAATAAAATCCCAAAGCACATAACTGAGCTCACAGAGGGCAAATTCAAGTTGACTGTAAAAAACGTTTTAATAAAAAAAGCTTACTATAAAGTTCGACATTATATAGAAGATAAAGATGCGTTTACTATACGAACACTTTTATTGAGTGATATTTCATTTGAGTTTGTGTGTTTGCCTTATTCGCCTATATGTGGGCCTAAAATCTAAAATCTGCTTAAGTGTAACTTTACCGTGTCGTTTACGTATCCAGTATAAGCTATGAGTTATCTGTGCCACTATTGTATTAGATAAATTACAGTGTGTATTAAATACGTTAACGATCTTTAACGATGCCGTTACGTTACACTTAAACAGATTTTCATGCTCGGCCCACTGGCTCTCTTTCTAAAATACTTGTTCAGGTCATAGAAAAAGTGAGATAGGTATAGTATACTGTTCCGGTTAACTGGCGAATAAATAACAGGCTCAATTGTTTATCAACGAAAAATAGGATTTCGCTAAGCATCTAGTTCTGTCTTCTGTCTTGTTGTTAAGGTAACCTTCCGAAATAAATAAAATAGTTTCACTTTAATTGTATGACTAGTCATACTATTTACTATTAATATTATAAAGAGGAAAGATTTGTATGTATGTTTGTAACGAATTGGCTCAAAAAGTACTAGACCGATTTCAAAAGTTCTTTTACCGTTGCAAAGCCACATTCACCTGAGTAACATACGTTATATAAGATTCATTTTCATCATCATCATCCATCACCGCGCAGGTGAAACCACGGAGAGCAGCTAGTTTCGAATAACGAAATTGAAAACTAACCTAGCCGAGCTATGAAATATATATATAGTAATATTAAAACAAATATTAATATATTTTACGATTTATTTTTGCGCATGCGAAATAGTATTATGGGAAAAACGTTCATGTGTTTTAAAATTACAGATGGCATACTTAATACTATTTGATAATATTTACTATCATCAAACATTAGAATACAAATGAAAGTATTTTATCAAACCTTTTCAATGTGGGAATTGCCAAACCAAAATCATGAATATCAGTAGGTACTTTGGCATTCAGCGAGATTCATAGCTAGAATATTGAGTGCATAATCGTGCCCGTATTATTTATTCATCGTCACTCAAAAAGTTCATCAGCATTTAAACATCACGAATAAAGTGCCAGGCAGTAATAGTTGCCAGTCATCGAGCAAAACCACCATCGGTCGCGATATTATCGGCTTCAGAGAATGCACTTAAAACACTCATCTGAAATTCACATTTGGTCCAGATTGGTCGTATGTAGAGAGTTAATTGCTGCTAATTTGTTGTTGTGAAGAGTTAGAATAACTCACAACAGGACAATACATAACATAATTTTCATACCATATAATGTAATAACTATACTTAAGGTGTTTCTATATTTATTATTGTCACTAGAGCTCACAAGTAGCACGTAGAACGTATTAGGTAATGTTTTAGAAGGCATTGTACTGAAACAGCAGATAATAAATGCACAACAGCTATATAGCTAACAGGTCAATGTTGTGCATAGATGACATCATACTGACTCATATGATATCTTTAAACATGCGCTTATTAGTCTAAGTCTGGTTATGGTTAGTTTGCTCAGGTTTTTGATGTGCAGCTAAATGTAAAAAACTGTTAAATTTACTATAAGATATATTTGGAAAATTAGTTATACAGGGCTTTGTTACTTAAAAACCAGCTTAATTTGTATTTTACAAGAATGTAAATAGTTCTTTAAATATTGAATCATATTTTCAACGTATCCTACGTAATGTAAATGAGTATCCGCCTGTATCAGAAAATTGGTACAGAACAACTAAATCATTCAAATATTGTTGTGTGGGTGTGTTATGTTAGTTAGGATACTAAAGGTATATTTAAATCAAGACTCTCAAGAAAAGCTTTGTTATATCTCTTCGCGACATCGATAGACACTAATAACCAAAAAGATAAAGCTAAAGTTAGATACAGTAAAATATTGAAAAAGGTATGTGTCGTTGCAAAGATATCTGTCAAGATGAGTAATCCGAAATGAACAATAAAAACGCCACTTGTTTAATTATGTAATTATTTATATAGGAAATAGTACCAGAAGAAACGTGCAACAAAGGCATAACGCTTGTAATCTATAATATAATGTTCACTGATTATAATGACCTAATCAGAAACAAAACTATCCATTATTTTTATTATCATTTATTGAAAAATTTGATATTTCTAGTAAGTTGTAAAGAGCTACATCAGATTCTTACAATACAATAGAGTTTACATACTGGTACGTTATATAAAATTATGTTTGGTGAATTTTCGCTAAAAACATCAATGGTATAGCTTTCAGACATATTAAAATTAGGGTTTGCAATGAATACTTAGTTCACATAGTAACCAAGTGTTAGACAAAATTTACCAAATCCTGAAATTAATGAATTAAGATTGAGATATAACCCGCGGCACGTAACTCTAGCGCTGACCGTTATTGCGCAGAAGTCAAAATTTGGACATCACAGGGGGGCTACAGGGACGAAGGACTCTTGTCTCTCTCTGTCACATCGAAGACGAGGGTCTCCTTTCTATCTCTGTCACATGTGCGCGACTGTACCCATGCGCAGATATCCCCTCCACATTTCGCTCAGCGCTAGAGTTACGTGCCGCGGGTTATACGGTGTCATATGACGTAAGTATAGTTTTTCTCAAGATCATATTCATTTTAGATTTATTTTTAAGATTTGGTATAATCTGAATAGTTCGTTATTCCTATCATCGATATACCATAAATTGAATTTTTATTCTAATTTAATTGGATGAATAGCAAGCTTGGTGTAAAAATAACCGATCCAAGAAAATCGTCTGTTGGCATCTATCTATATCTACACTTCTACACTATTATTATATGTTCTAAGTATAGTAGGGAATTTATAAAGTGAATAAAAGAAAAAGTTAAAGCGCATACAATTTTGAAAACATATATCTATAAATTTGAATATTGACAGTTTACTAATTTATGATCAAAAGTTAAAATTTCACAAGATAAATGTTATAATTACCTATTGACTATAGAGCAAAGTAATGTGATACAGTTTTAAAGAGCAATATCTACGAAAAAGTTTACAATAGCATTTGTCTGACTGTAACAGCTATGTCACAATAACTACTTTTCCTCTTAAAACATGTAGGTAATATTAACGCCGGTACAAACACATTATTCGTACCTTGGTATTAATCCTCATCTACTCAAATAATAAAGAGGAAAGATTTGATTGTTTGTTTGTAATGGATTGGACTTGAGTAACATACATTACGCTATATTTGATGCATCATCATCATAATCGATCACCACGCGGGTGAAACTGCGGAGCACAGCTTACCATAAAATATGTTGTGTTTTAATAATTTTATAAGGTTACATTCTGCCAAAAAAATATTTTGTCATAAACTTGGGTCAAAGGGGCAAATCTATCGACCGAGCTAAATGTGTTATACAAATCGACTTTATTATTATGTATCTTAAAATATGTAAGGACGTAATTTTTTAGGCGGATTTGCGGATATATGCAATTTCCAACGCATTTAATTTATACCTATTATAATGATAAAATTATAATAGGTATAAATTATAAATATTATAATACTGAGAAAGGTCGCAGGACGACGTTGGATGCAGGCCGCTTCCAACCGGTCCTTTTGGAAAATCATGGGGGAGGCCTATGTTCAGCAGTGGACGTCCTACGGCTGAGATGATGATGATGATGATAATGATAAAAACCTTAAAATTAATCATTTGAGTGAATTTGAAACGACTGTTGTGTTATTTATTTAGTTTCTTTTCATTAGGTACCCATCATTCTCCAACACCTTAGCCCAATACATTATTTTCTTTTTGTACCTGTAACCTACGAATAATTTATTATTATTCGTAGCCTGTAACGCATAAAGAAACCACCTCCTAAATTCAGGAAAAATATGTGAGTCCCGCGGCACAAGAACTTACGTAAGGTTTAATGTAAGCTGAGTTTATACACTTTATTTCATAGTTTAAAGCGTTTCGGAGTATTGCACCTGCACCGGGTTTCGCTTACGCTTATTTTGGCGCAAGCCAAATCCTTTGACCTACATCAGAACCGCCGAGCGGCATTGTTGGCTCTGTTCCGACATAAATTGTACATTATGAGTATGTATCTTTGGATTGTTGTCATCGAATATTATCAATTGGTTTATAGAATTAAACCTATGACTTAGGAATTTTATATATTTTTTATTTATTTATTTATTTACTTCACAGCATATACTAAGCATACTATACATATATTAATACTGTAACTATTTAAAACACTTTACAATAATAGAAAAGAAACAATAGCTACATATTACATGTTACATTACAACATAATTATAAAGAGTTGCTTAATTTTAACAGTTTTAACAGCTTACTAGGTCAGCCTGTTACGCTGTTAAAGACCTTCCTATAAGGCAATTATTTATACTAAATCATTATTACTATTTATATAAAATATTAAGTACTTACGAAACATATTAGAATTTTATAAACTTACTTTCCTAACTTACTACTTACATAAAACAATAATAAATCTTAATATTTGATTGTAGGTGGATTAAAACAAATTTTAATAATCTACTATATAAAAATAAGTCGGGTTTTCCTTCCTGACGCTATAACTCCAGAACGCACGAACCGATTTCCACGGTTTTGCATTCGTTGGAAAGGTCTCGGGCTCCGTGAGGTTTATAGTAAAGAAAATTCAGGAAAAATTTGAAAAGAAAAGCGGGAAAATCTTTTTTCACTTACAGCGCCATCTCTGATACATAGCATGTACTACAAACCAATATTTTAAGTAGATGGCGCCAAACGAAATGTTACATAAAACGAAGCCATCTGGTGGCGAAACGGAGTTCGCAGGGTTTGCTAGTTGTATATAGGTATAAGTAAGGTAAAGTAAGGTACTAGGGTTGTTGACTTTGATGGTCAGGGGCGATATCGTAGCATCTCCCTATACCCAATGGTATCTTTAAACCATAGTGAAACCATTTATTGCTGTTAGTTGCGGGTACATCTACGTGCTATAGTGAGAGTCTGAACACAACTTACTCTTACGAGTTACAGCTTTTGATTAAAACTTTATAAAACGTGAACTAAAGTTAGTCACCCAGCTTATATCATGGTACAAACTTTTCAACTTAAAATTCCCTTAAACCTATAAGCTCGGGACTGCTTGTCCAATCAAATAATGTAAAGTTAGCAACCTACCCACTGTTCTTTAGGCTTGACATATTATTTGAAATTCGCACCTTAATCCTTCAAAAAAAAAACATCAGTTTTATAAGTGTCTTATGATTACTTTGGATGAATAATCTCTATACCTAAATATAGAGGATTTAATCTTTGACGCTAAATTATAACTTGTTTTCATGACCAAACAATTACACATTTTGCAGAAGTTAACTTTTTGCTGAACAATTTATTTTAGGATAAATGCCTTCCTGTGTTGATTAGATGCGGTTAGATGCCCCACCATGAAAATGCTAAGAAGAATATAAGTCCCATCGAATATAATAAGAAAAACACATATTATTAAAATATTTTAATTTTATTGTAATCTTTAGAAGATAATTAATATAAGACACGTATAACCATCATTAGTGGAACAAAAATATTAATATTTAAGTTTTAATGTGCTCAATGCATACTAATATTAACATTAATAAGAAAAACAACATTATAATAAAGATCTACTAGTTTTTATCGTACTCTGTTTATATTGTGCTGTAAAGTGCTTGTAGCTTCCACATCTTGAGCAACAGCTTCAAAAATGTGTACAGGTTTTCTGTAGCAACTTTTGACACATTAAACACTGAATACTGCTGAATATTGACTTTGTATTTTAAAGTTTTCAAAGCATGTTTACTTTGTTTTCACCTTAGAGTTTTCTTGTTTATCTGTCTTATGCCCGTTTTCCCCAACATTTTAGGTAACACCTATGCCAGTTAGGTAACACTCAGTAGTACAAAAATGTCACCTAAATAGGCTTAGGTGTTAGAATGTAGGTGAAAACGGGCATTAGTCCTTTTTACAGGCTTTTAATTACCTATTTTTAGTTTTCTTTCCTTGAGCTTAATTGTCTTTGTCATTTTCGTCATATTTAACCCTCATGATCTTAATTACCTATCCAATGTCAACAGCGTTATGTTAAAGCATCATATATAACATCTTCGTAATTTCCTGATGGAATCCCAATTTGTTGGGATATTCATTGTATGACAAAAAAAACCTCTTTTGTCTTTTGTCAATAATCGAAAGCTGAGTATATTTTTTTTCAAAAACATACTGTAGCTTTACAACCTTTAATGTATACCATTAAAAAAAGGTAAGACATAATAAAATAACAATAGATAGCTAGTAATAAAATATGCTAGCCCTATCGGAGTACAGATGCCCTGAAGAATATCAAAAAGTTACTGTATGGAATTAATATAAAAAAAGAACTATTAATTTATCAGAACATACAAAACATTAGTGAAAACATTGGCATATTTATAGGGGTATAGTGGAGTAGATGCCTCTAGAGGCACCTATACCTCTAAATATTAGGGCAACTATCCTTTTTGATACGGGTAGATGCCCTTTTATTTCTTAAATACTCTAAAATTTAACAAAAGAGCGATTATTTACACATACAGATACGTCAAAAAAATTTTGCAATCACTTTGAAAAATCGAAATCTTTTCGGTCAATTCTATTATAAATTGTTCGTCTATTTAGTTGCTATTGATGGATTTGTTAGACCATTTCGAGTAAACCATGGGCACCTATTTGTACTGGTCGAAGATAATGCGCCCGCCCATCGAGCTCAACGAGTCAATGCTGCTCTCCGAGAATATGACATCTCAAGGTTAGATTGGGCTGCCGGCTCGCTTAACTTAAACCCAATAGAGCACGCGTGGGATGCTATTAAGCGAGCTGTTTGGAACCGTCAGCCACGTCCCCAGACAATGCCAGAGCTCAGGGAAACCGCTATTCAATAATGGGACAGGTATAATATTATAATAGGACCCCAAGAAATGCTGGATAACTTGATTCTCAGCATGCCCAGGAGGATCACCGCATGTGTTCGAGCCAAGGGAGGAGTTATATTAAATGTAATATAAATCTTTGAATAATAAATTGTTGCTTAAGTTTCAGTTTCAGTTCAGTTAAAGTAAAAAAAATATATATCAGCTTATGCTAGCCATCACAAACCTTTTTTGATGTGTGTTAGTGTTGGTACACATAATGAACGAGTGTATTGATCTAACGAAAAAGTAACAGAATTGATTACTACTTATAAATTTGTAGATATACTCGTATGTGTGTGTTTGTTGCGGAGATAACACGCACAAGAGAGACACGTTCGTTCAGCAGGACCAGGAATCAGGTGTGGGTTGCTGCGCTGCTTATTTAATCTATCAATTCATAGTCCGGAGTCTGGAAAATAAGGTTTTTTAAAACCAAGGCATCTATCCCACTGCGGCATCCTGGTTTTAACGAATATATTTTTTTAAATTTACATACTCATAAACATAATTATTAGGATAGGATATTAAGAAAAACACTAGGATTACGTGTCGCGGGAGGTATAGACGCACATATATAACACATCAGAACGTCCAGGATCCGGAAACAAACACATCTGCTCATCGAACAAATATATGCCCAGGTTGGGAATCGAACCTGAAACCCTGCGCTTTGAAGGCAACGTTGCTATATACCAACTGAACTAACAGAGCCATCGACTTCAAAAGCTTATTTTACATTATTTGTAATTTATAAAACACTAAAACATAGGAATATATATAACGATAGACCAAACATAGGTTCCCCAAACAACATAATTGCTACAGGCCATTTCGGAATCCGTTAGTTTTCATTACTAAAGACAGATCGAAAGCAAACCCCCACATTGAGCAAAAACTTTTACCATTGCGCAGTGCGCGCTATGTTATTTATTTTACGGTTGGTAGTAGGTAAAATGTACACCAAAAAGTCACAAATATCATTAAAACTCGCAAATGTATGCAATCAAGGCTGTACAGTATATTTCCAAACAAATTTGCGAGTTGTTTGGTTATTTATGTTTATCTCCCGACAATCGTTAGGTGTTTTCACGCAACGTTCTAAAACTTGTTAATTAAAACTCATTAAAAGCTTAATTTCAACATTGTTGGCAATTAAGAAGATTCACAATCTGCGAACGCTATTATCTTCTCAAATTACTTCCAAGTTTAAGAATGCAACCAATACTTAAATAGCTTATTTGACCAATTTACCTTTGGTATGATATAGAATTGATGGTTGACATATTTAAGCTTATATAAAGAATGTTCGTAAAAAATTAAATATGAGCTAAATAGTGATCATTCCTAGGAATACAAATAAGATAGCTGTACCTAGTTTTAGACTTGCTTATTAGTATAAGTCGTTCCGAGGAAATTATGTGCGTTTTTACAATACAATCCCAAAACACATAACTGAGCTGAGATCCAAACGGAAGGTGATTTCGTTCAATTGTACACGTGGTACGATGACGGTTTCTCCTCAGTTATATTGGCTTCAATAACATGAAATATCTAAATACAAATTTTCACACCTATAAGTTCATTCATACACACACAAAGAATTTTCATACAAAGTCTCATCCCTGTTTTCATACCTCTAAGTCATCCCTATCAAAAATATTAAGGAACATCATATTTTGTTTTAAATAAAATATCTATTACAAATTTTTACAGCTCTAAGTTCAAAACAAAGTATTTTCCATATAAGGTTTCATCCCCCATTTCACCCCCTAAGTCATCCCTGTCAACAATATTAAGGCACACCATGTTTATTTTAAATTAAGTATCAAAATGCAAATTTTCACATTTACACATACGTTTTCACCATTTTTTCCTCATAGGGGTTGAATTTTAAAAAAACTCCTCTTAGCACATCTCTACGCACCAAGACATAACCTCCCTCCAGATTTCAAGTTTCTACGACCAGCGGTTTAGGCTGTGCGTTGTCTGCCAGTCAATCAGGACTTTGATTCTTATATTATATTGCAGTGCAGAGGGCTAATTGGGCAAATTCCTATTCAAGCACATTCGATTTCTTTCTATCTTAGCCTTCATTCAAGAAAAATATCTTTGGATATCTAGTCAAAATTTGGTAAAAGTCATTTTACATTAGACTTCTATTCTACCACTTGGTGAATTTTAGGCCCTGACTGTACAGCGTCATAACTTATTCTAGAAATTAGCTGCTTGTTTCAAGAAATTTAACTTAATTATTATCTATTTATGTTTAGCAAGCTAGAAGAAGAGAAAAAAATTACCGTAGTTACCTTATACAGTAACACATAGCTGTATCATCTTTATAGTAGCGTAGTTTGCTACGAATTGCAGTGCAACCCCGACCCATCGCATCGCCCTTTTGACATCAACGGCGGCTTATTCCGTACTACCACTTTTATAGATATTACTGAGAACGAATATTTTTTCAGGTACCTACTAACAACGAAATATTTATGGTAAAACTGGACAAGTGCAAGTCGGAATCAAGAACAAAAGGTGCTACGGGCAGTAATTTCGTACTACCAAAAAATCCTTTCATCATTACATATATTCGCTCATTCAAACATCTTCAAAAACTTTTCGTGATTACTCGAAATTGTTTCAATGACTTAAATGAATTAAAGACATGTCATGTGCTTCCAAAGAGATCGTAGTATAGTAGGCCTAATAAGATCGATCTGTCTATAAATCTGCCAGCATATCCGTAAACACTTTAATGAAAGCCTTCTACAATTCTGCAGTTGTAATCTGTAATTATATATATCGTATTAACCCCCGTATGTAGTAGCATACTCTTAGCACATTCTTTTGCGTGGTCTCCGTTTGTAATGATGTCAATCAGGTCACTTCCTAGGGCCTCTTTTGCTAGTATGGGTAAGTACCTCTGCAGTGCCAGATATTCGTTCTTGAAATTGTTGTATACAAGCATTACTGTTAGTGTTGAACGACATTGTAGCAACTGAGCGGATAAAACTGGACCGATAAAACTGTACCTCGATGTCTCGCAATGAAGAGCACAAAACAGTGCCACGCAGGACTTTGGAGTTGAAAGGTCTGAGTCGCACTGCAAGACGTAAAATACTTACGTATGTACTATAGAGATACACTTTGTAGTTAGTTTTCCGTTGCGTTTTCATGGACGTTTGTTTATACGAGTAAAACCCTAAAACATAAAACGTAAATATTCTTAATTTACTGAAATGAATAAGGCCAAACATTTGAAAAGAAATGTTGCCCTTATTATTAGCCAGCATCCAGAGTGATACATATCATTTAGTACGAAACTCAAGGTTACTTTTAAGAAAGTTTCCCATCGACCTCCAAACAGTCGCGAATACGCCCGCCACTGTCTCCAAGGTTCCCTCCTAATTACGTGCGTGTCACAGACACACCAGTGATTGATTGTAACGCTAATATTCGAGACAATGTCCCAACAATGGGTGACATGTGTGATATTGTGTGCGACGTTTTGCTTTCCGCCTCTCACACGATCTTTGTTATCGCTTATTTGGGACCATGTGATGATTAGGACAGCTTTGTTCTTAGTGAAGAATCTAGCATTAACATTGTTATAACATTAAGTCCTTGTTGGCATTAGATAGCTGAGTGGCTAAAAGGGCAGGGGCAGGACTAAGGCGCTACATACGTAATATAGGCAAGTATGTTAATTTTTTTACAATAGTGTTTGATGATCAGTATCTAAAAAGATGCTCAGAGTCGATACAGTATTATGCTAGACCGCAACTGGTTCTGAAAGATCCTGGATAATACTACTAGGTGCTTAACCAAAGATTTTGAATTATGTTGCGATGTTTTTAAAAAGTCTAACCAGTGCTGGCGAATTAAAAAAGTGCCCAACTAACATGCTGTAAATTTTCTCACAACGGGGCATCACCGGAAGCCCAAGTGGGAGCACCGAGCAGTGATCCCCAGATCAGCGATTGTGAAACCTATCTCGGCGGTCGTTTCTCCGCTGAATTGATCTTCGACAGAACGTTTCGTTTTAAACGACGGTGACAATTTTAACTATCTTTATACCAGGTTTTCGTTCTGAGCTTAAGTATATATATATGTACAGGGTGATTCATCATACCTGGATCAAAGCGGGTAGGGTGGTGGGGGAAAACTGGGTGCATCCAATGAACCCCCATGTATGCTCTACGATTTTCGATAGTTTGGGAGTTATAATTTCTTTTTTGCATTTTTAACCTATCTCCAGATTGGAACAGAAATTTTTTTTTTTTGGCTAGTCCTTTTCAGCTGGAGTGTTAATTTTTACAGGAAACATTGCTCAATAGTAGGCCTATCGAATAACAGTACCACTTTGTCACTTTAAATGTTACCGTTTTTGCAATAAAAATAAAACTAAAAAAAAACAGTAGTTTTCATCCATCACCACAAGTTTCAAAGGTAAGTAAAAAAAATATTCACAGAATATTTTTTTATGGAAACTACTTTAAAAACTTTATTAGGTATCTAGTTAGTGATCCTCTAAATTTCATTTGTCTAAGTTATTGGGTTCACTTTGAAATTGACTAAGTAAAATGAGCTAACAGGTCATTGATAAAAAAATAATGTAAAACATCGTTTAAGATCATCAGAGTTGTGAAGTTGATTGGTCAAATGGAGCAGGTAATAATAAAGGGTCTGCAATGAAAAGGGACAGCAATAGCAACTACCTACCTATTCTACTAACTTTTGAGTTATCTACTGTACTACGTACTAAACTACCAATTGTGATAGAATTACGGTGAACATAAAAAACAAAATTCCATCCAACATAACTTTATTTATTACATGTGTATTGCGGCAGGAGGTCGACACTTTGAGCATTTAATGCTCAAAGTGTCGACCTCCTGCCGCAATACACATTTTACATCTTCTTAAAAAGTTACTCTTCAACCGATCGAAGGCTTCTTGATTTTGTCTTATGCTATGTTTTACTTCATTTAGTTGAGTTCTTAATTCCTCTATCGTAGAATATTCTTTGCGGTAGACTGTTTCTTTGTAATAGCCCTAAAAAAATCAATTGGATTGAGGTCTGGTGACCTCGGAGGCCAGGCAATCGGGCCACTTCGGCCTATCCATCTATTCGGGAAGCGTGTATCGAGATATTCCCGAACAGACCGTGAATAATGGCACGGAGCTCCATCATTTTGAAATATCATATTTCGCATCACATGTAAATTAACGTCTTCCAGTAACTCGTTCAAGTTTTCAGTTAAAAATCTCAAATAACTTGGACCATCGAGTCTTGGTGGTAGTTCAAAAGGTCCGATCAGTTGCTTATTTACTATTCCTGTCCATAAGTTTACAGAAAATGTATGTTGAAAATTATGTCGTGGTATCATATGAGGATTTTCTCGTGCCCAAGAATGGTAATTGTGCATGTTGAAAATTCCATTTCTAGTAAAATTTGATTCATCTGTCCAAAGAATCGAATCAAAAAAATCGGGATTCTCATTATTGTTTCTTATCATTTCTTCACAGAATTCTAGTCGCTTTTGATAATCAGCTGTAACCAATTCTTGAACTTTCTGGATATGATAAGGTTTTAAACCTGCTTGACGTAATATGCGGTGCACACTTGGCTGTGGAATACCAGTACGGCGACTAATTGCTCTGGTGCTAGTAGAGGCGTCCCTTTCAATCTCTATATATAATATATATATATATATATATATATATATATATATATATATAGCTATAGTTCATCTGTTTAATTATTGCATCTTTATTCTAGAAATCTATTTTATTTATTACTAGCTGCGCTCTGCGGTTTCAAACGAGTGGTGATGGATGATGATGATAATCAAAAATATACAGCCTATGTAACTTAGCAGGGCTGTTATGAATCTCAGTTACAATTAAAAGTTGATTTGAAATCTAATAAAATGGCGGCTTTATGCCACTTTTGTCAGCTCCAGTCATCAACTTACTAACATTTTTGCCTACTGGAATTGGCAAAACTGGCATAGAGCCACCATTTTTCATTATTCCTATTAACATTTGATTGCAACTGAGATTCATAACAACCCTTAAGGTATTATGTAGCATTCTAATGGTGAAATCTTTTTGAAATCGGACCAGTAGTTTGTGAGTTTATTCGTTACAAACGTACAAAAATACAAAATACAAATCTGTCTTCTTTGTGATATTAGTATAGACATAGATTACACAGGTTATAGCTGAACCTAAGGCTGTTAATACTTTATCAGACCTTCATATCCGGAATCGGTTAACGTCGAGTTTTGACATTGAAATTCCCTTTTCCCATTACGTCTGACGTCTATAGCTACACCGCGCCGTCTCGACGAGACTGACACGAGGGCTTTGGGAAGCGGGAGATAGGATCATACATAGGACTATTAAATTTTCGGTTTCGTCTGTCGGACGGCTAGGCTCGGTCGGACGGCTTCTGACTCGGGCGGGGCCACAGCCGGCGGTTTGACGTATTATCGTCGCACCGCACCACTTAGTGCCAGTGCGAGACTGTTCTCTGTCCACGTCCGCACAATAGAATATAGATAGGGTATGTTATGTTTATAAACGTGTCGATTTATGCTTCAACGTACGTGCGCTTCCATTCAATCCCACCATTAAACATTCCGTACCGATTTTCGATATGAGAACTTGAAATAAAGGATTCATGAGTTTGTATCACAAACATCTTCGAATACCATAAAAGGCTACGCATATTTAGGCAAGTTTTTGTTCAAAGCAAAAAGTGTTTGAAGGTTCGCAAAGCCTTGGAAGCGTATTTACAGATTGCATACAAAAGAATACAAGGATATATAAGACTGGAATCTGGAGATCCGGCGCGCGTGCCTGTACAATATTCATGAGAGTGATGCCGGACGGTGGCGGCGCGGCCGTTGTGCCTGCGAATACTATCTGACACGGTATTGCCACTTCTATCCTACATATTCATAGTTTTATCATGTATAAACGTAAAATCTAAACTAAAACGCACTTCACTAATAGTGAAGTTGTAAATCTTCACAAACCTAATCAACAAAAAAAGTATAATTTTAAGTCGATTCACACTTGATGAATAAATTGCTGAAAGATATAATTCGGTTGAAAATATATTCTAAGCATACAATGTGTATAGGTATATACGTAAGTGCACTAATTATACATACATCTGATATATTGAGAGTGATGTCCAATCTACACAAGGAAATAAATCAATATGAAATAATAACTGTTTAAAATATATTTCCAATACAATTAAAATATCACACAAAAATGATGTAAACTACTAGTTAATAGAAAAATACCCAGAGAGGTGCTTGAATTTCTACTCTGAATAATATAATAATAATTAATAGCACTCCCACAGGGATCATACTAGACTTATTACGAACACAAAATACATGCACCTACAATGCGGGTCAACTAGGCTCAGAATGCATACGCGCGTCAGTTTTGCCTCGGTCTATCGCATCGAACACCAATATGTATTATTATATAATTAAATAAAAATACGAAATACTTTTGTTGACAAAGTATTACACTGGTTTAATGAGTCCATAGGCTCCCGAACTAGTGTTACTGTGTTTCAGGAACCAAAGGCTTCTCTCATGAAAGACTCATATATAAATATGTCATATCATGATACAATGTATTTATTTAATTTTTAATACAGATAAATTTAAGACAATGTGCGTGTTTTGTGTGTAGTGTGTGTAACGTGTGTTTGTGTAAGTAGTGTAATGAGTGTGTGTATTGGGGTATATGTAGTGTGTGGAGGGGAGGGGGATTAGTTTACTATAACGGCAATAAATTAAATAAAAAAAAAACAATGATTCAATATAAAAACTTGACAATAATTCTTCAACACCGTAGTAATCTAAACTGTTAAGCCACGTTAAAATAATCTTTTTATTGTAATTGTTCGTACATTTAGTAGTGTAATTCTTTAAATGATTTTGATTTCGTAACACATACATTAATTGCAGTGTAATTTAAAGCTCGTATATTTTTGATCTGAAAAAACCGAAAATTCCACAAATCATACCATTTAGCTTGATCTGGGCACACTGACTCACATTTGAACCCGTTCCATCCCATTCCATCAATATAACGAGACGCCGACCTGAATTGTTTAGTGACCACCTTCGCACATACATCTCCAGTGAACGATATACGATCACCCACGCCAAGAGAGTTGGCTTCAGGTGTGCCTTCGTGGAAACAATTTATTAATAAAAGATTAAAGCGTTCAACTTGCGTTCTCTTCAATAAGGATTCTCCAATTTCATCTGTGGTTTTTTAAAGTGTTACTTTTAAATGTTTGTTGAAGAGACAATAATAATATGTAATCACTTATGTCTTGTTTTAAGATTATGTACGAAGCCTACATGACCTTGTTACTAAGCTTACGCTGTCAATCTTCTAGTTTTTCTCTTCGCTCTTCGAGTTTGTATGTCTTAGAAGACATTGTATATCTGTTGTAGGTATCTGTAACCGACGAACCAGTTTTGTAAGATTCAGAGGTCTGAGCATAAGCTATACGGCATCCTGTTACGCGGCGTCGAGTTCAGCGTAAACGTCCCGATTGACGTCTGAACGCCAAGCAGTCATCTAAAACGCGAACGATGACGTCTCGTTCACAATAGTAGTCGACAAACAGTGCTCGCGTGTAGTTGTCTACACTATAATATTATGAAGAGGAAATATTTGTTTGTTTGTTTGAATTAAATAGGCTCCTAAAGTACTGTTCCGGTTATAAATTTATTTCACTAACTATTAGATTCCTACATTATCGATCCTTGATGAACATAGGCGATAGAATATTTTTAAAAAGTTTAACGTTTATTTTTTTGTATAATGGATTATGGACTAATTCAATCAATAATTGTTCGACTTTTTCTTTATCAAATTTCGACAGTTTGTACTGACGCTGAGTGCGACCTTGCAATGGTTTGAAATGACTAGAGACGCGTCGCATCTGGATGCCTCCTACGACGTCCAAATGCCGACGTCAGCGTGTGAAAGAGACCACAACAGTACATTTCTATAGTAAGCATCGTGACGCGGCGTACGGCGTGACGCTGTACGCGGCCGACGGGGCGTTTATAGGAGACCATACCCTTACTGAAAAGTGCTCGCCATCTCGAGGCATTCAGAGATCGAGACACTTCGAGACAGCTGTTGCGTCTCACTCTAGGAGTACTTTAATACAGTAATGTTTATAGCCCGGAGAACCTGCAGTCTAAAGAAAGATATATGATAATGTTTTAATCAAATACGTAGCCTTCAAACGCGCGAAATCATGGAAAGGAACTAGTTTCAAATAAATAATGTTAACTACAGTAACTATAGAAGCACTCTATGTAATTAGTATGTATGCAGTGGCTATGAGTGTACCAGAGAAAGCGCCAACCCACAAATTTGAAAGTTGGCCAAGTTGTAACGGCAGGGGTGTTGCGGCCGGCCGCCCGCGCCCGTGCCCGCTCCGCTTGTCGCTGTACGCCGCGCCAAACTGTTCGCACTGTAGCGTTGCAAGTTTAAATTACGTTCTAACCGTTATTATTATCCTGTAACTTTTTTATCCTGTGAGAATTATTTATTAATTCTTTATTACCTGTGGCTTAAGTATAATCCTATCATAAGGGCAGTTTCCCGTAAAAAATATAAATACACTTTCAATTAATTTGTACCTATGTGATATGCCAGATATGATATTATATTCCAATATTTTTAAGGTTTGAGTATTCTTGTAAAACGTTTCGCATATACGTGAGGAAAATTGTTTTTTTTATCTAATTATCCATTATAATTAGTTTCATGAGGAATAGCTATATACTTACAAAAGGAGGTTCTTTAGACGACGCGTATATAAGCGGTTTTTGAGTTACACTCCAATAACTGCTGTGCGATTCTCTAAAAGCAAACAACGTTGTATCTTTGACAACATCCGTGAAACAAAACACGAGATGTCATGAAACGTTGGAACAACAACCTTATGTACAAGGGCGATATCTCATAAAGTATTTGACATCGGTGAGTTCGTCGACAAGCGCATCGACGAATCATTAGAGAATCGGACGGCTGAATAGTGTTTCGCCTATCTTGATATCGTTATTGACGGTGAATGACAATCGATGCCATAAGTAGAAAGGCTTAATATATTTTTTTACCAAAATGGAACCGAATTCAACACTAAAAAGTATGAAACACTTGTCGATGTCGGTACCATGCGCACAATATTGTGATAAAAGGTATTTTTAAATTATCATGGCACCGACTTCAATTAGTTATTTCATCATTTTTAGTGTTGAAGTCGGCTCCATTTCGGCAATAACAGGCATAAAGGTTTTTATTATTTTTCAATGACAATATTAGAATGACTACAATTAATATTGCCGACAACTACCTACACCTACCTAATATAATTTTGCGCAATAACCTCACGGTAAATGAACCCAAAACAAAGGAAATGTTGCAACCTGTGCGAAATTTTAGTTTGTTGGCGTCTGTGAGCAAGCAAGCGGAGCGGAGAACAGGACCTGGATAATTGAACTAATAAATCTAGCCGTGTGCACTCCGTTCACCGAGGACACTCTGAGCGCTCAGGGCTTGAGAACGACTAGAACCTATTAAGCCTACGCTCTGGTTTCGAGTTCACCCTAGGTACTCGTCACGCGATACTCCACTAAACACCTAAAGGATTTCGCTTCTCCGTTCCCTTTTAACGACTTCGAGCAGCTTCATAAAAACAAAAAGCAATAAACAGTTAAAAAACGAAATTTAAAAGACTTGTTTAAGTGAAGAATAATAAAAATCGAAGGCGAATGCAGTTTATACTGCTCCATTTCTCGATAGAGTGTTTATCGCGCGGTAGTTTTCATGAGCGTACTTTTGTGCAAGCGCTACACATGTGTATTAATTGTTATATTAATATCGATATTCAAAATGACTACTTCGACCGTACGTATGTATATGACAAACTTAAATTTGTCGCGTTATTTCTGAAACTATTATATTGAATTTTTGTACCTATTTAAATAGACAAGTGAATCACCGGATCACCTTTCGGGAGATTTCGAGAACTTTCTTCAGGGGTTGGGGTCAATGGTCTACAAATATAAGAAGCCGACACGAGCTGGAGACGGCAGGCAACGTACAGGACATGAATATTCACGCTCTACAGCAGGAGGAATGAAGTCAGTAAGTTTTAATTTAAATTATTCTATGAAGGGGCTGAGTGAAAAATATGCTAACTGCCTCTTTCTTACAGATTGCACGTAAAACACAAAAGGACGCTTTAAAAGATGTGTTAATGATGAAACTAGTCTCTTATTATGAGGACAAATATAAGATTACACACCAGGAAGGCGAAACACAAATCAAAACTACTAATATACCAACTTTTAATGACTATACAATAAAAAGCATTTATGGTGGAGATCATATAGATCAGTGGTTTTCCAAAGGCGTAAGTGTCTCAAACATAACGTTCACATACATTCACCCTCCCGCGCTAGGATTCCCTGTGTCGCGAGAGGCATATGCACGAGTTCACGCTTCTGACTATCAATACAAAAATTTTGCACCGGTCAGGGATCGAACCTGGGGCCCGAGCTTCGAAGGCAGAGTCACTACCAACTGAGTTTGCGGGGCCGCCATAAAATTAAAAGTATATGAAGTTCCTTAAAGGCCTCTTTTGTATGACAAGATTTTGAAAATGTCTTCGTTGGAAAGTATTTGATTTGATGTCAACGTATTAATTATCACGGGCAGGTGTGATCACTATGAAACGCACGACTAGTCCGTCTCGTCGCTTTATACCAATAAAATACATACTTATCGTCCAATGAGAATAATCAAAACGTATGGATGTTCAATCTTATTTTACTTTTCTTTTCAGAAAAGCAAGCTTTCGGCCGAAGTCATAGTAATGTGAAGGAAAGAAACAAAAAACAGAATCAAGACGACTTCCTAGTGAATAAAAAAAAAGAAACGCTTCAATGACGAATGCAATATCAATTCAAATTTGGAATCACCTGAATGGCTTTTCCGTTATTTATAATACAGGGATGAAAATTCAGCTTAGAATCTTTAAATAGTGCTCTTTTATTTTTGTAAATTTTCCCAAAGATTGGCTCTCATTGGCACTTGTTCAACGGAGCAAAGAAAGGGCACTCTTGGGAACAACTCCATCTGCACTAAATGCCATCTATCACCAGAGTATGCCGGATTTTAGCAGAAACCTGTTTCAGCTCGGGATTAAGCGATCCCAATTATTCTGTTTAAGTCGTTTGGCTGAAAGTGAGCAGCTTTACGATAATTTGAAATTTAAGTGACGCCGTGCGACACGTAATAAATATGAGTAAATTTATAAAAAAGACAATGTTAACTAAAACACCGTTCCAGCTATTTGCGTCAGTTTAACTGAATCGAGTAGGTAAGCTTTGTTTAGGCAATAACATCACGCCACGCGTTACTCCCGCAACTTCGTCCACAAATTATGTTTACACCATTCAAATAGACGTTCCTTGCGTAAATACTTTTGTAACTAAGTCCATTAAAGAAACTCAGCACAAGTAATTACCATAACACAAAGTGGTTTGTTTAATGTTTACGCTGACGATGAAAGAGATGCTCGTATACCCGCACGTAACTTTGTACCTATTCGGAAAAATGAACCCTCTCGCCCATTATATTGACGAGCCTATTTAGTACAAATGTTCTAAGTTTTCTCCTGGCAATAACGTTTATTTTAGTTGTGCTGTAAACCCTGCGTGAGTGCCATAAACCGTAGAGTCGCGTGTTTGACCGAGAGGCCATCGTAAAATGCATCATAAAGTTGCGCACATAAATTTAGAAAATCGAAGTACTTAGATTACTTGAAAAACTGATTTGGGAACATTTGTGCTAAAGAAAGAAAATGAGGCAAAGTATAATGCCTAGCATTTTTAGAAATGTTTAAAATTATTACTCAGTAAAAGAGTCATAACTTTCCTAAAATGCTTTGACAGTGCAGCTTATTGTAATAACATAAGGGTAAGGAACGCATAAAGGCCATTGGAGACAAAATGGTATCGACGATTGTAGGTGCGAATTTTATCTGACCATATTTTATAGAAGGCTGTTTTTTTATTATACTGTTATGCTATATAGCTGGTTGATCATTAGCATGTATTACACAATAATGCCCAGGTTTTTGTGTGTAATATATCATGAAACAATTATCTATACAAAAAATATAAACTTTAAACTACCTGGGGAAATATTAAGCTCATAAAACGTATTATATGACAAAATCCGGTTAAACAGGAATAATTCTAAACCCTGAAGTAATTTTAATAATTTCCTGAATATTTAAATATAATTTTGAAAGCTTAACTTAGCCGGTAACTTAGTCGATTATCGTAACTTTAACGTGTAATACTATCATATAATATTAAAATACAGGTACCCTACCACGGTACTATTATTATCTATATAATTTTACCGCGACCCTACCCTTTGTATTACCGCTCGTGTTATATACAAAATTCAAAGTCTTACATGTTAAGTACAACATATTTTCAAGTTTTTCTTTAATTTTCTTTGTTGGTACGTCAACCTTTCTGGTTCAATTATTAATACATTTTTCAAGCATCAGAAACGAATGAAGAGAGATCTTGACTATAATCCATGCAAAAATGGGTGTGGGCAGTAGCTTGTAGTAATAATAAATCATTTATTTGCAAAAACAATAGCCACGAAAGCACCACCTATTTAACTTAGCTCCGCCGTGTTTGAACTGATTCTGCTTACAGTACCAATAACTTGTCTTTGTCTTGGTAAGTCTCAATGTATTTACGCAGTTATTGGAACGAAATATCTCCAGACAAAGCTTTATTTTTCCATTACAACGCGTAGCAGGTACCTTCGCTTTTAAAAATCATTTTCACTTGCTGATAAGATAACCCTTTCCATGATGAATGGACATAAAATGAAAATCGAGTGAGAGCGCCCATCCCCATGGCGTACACTTTGTTCCAATCGTATTTCCCCCATAGAGCGATCTCTCGCAGGAAATGAATCCATCCGGCAAATGAATAGACTGCACTTGCGAGGGTGCGATGTGTGACTGATGCTTTAATAACTTTTAAATGTGAATGACCGATAGGGGTCTGTTTCACCGCTATAAAACAGCGTCTTAGTACCTGGTTACTGGTGACTACTGTTCAAAATTACGTAATCTTAAAAATAGTAAGTTTTCATTTGCTTATGAATAATATAAGATATTATTTTATTACAACTACAATATGAGTACAAGAGTATATTAATATCGTATCTGAATGTAAAAAAAGTTTATGTAATTTTAATCAAACGGTTACTAAATTTTACATACCTATACCAAATTTTATTTAAATACTTATTACTAATGCTTGTGAAAGAATACCTACTCGTCATCAAGCCTTTACACCCCCAAAAAGTTTCCACAGAAGCAAATAAATATCCACCACTTATGATTATGATCTGATGAAAACTAGTGAGTAAATTGTCGTTTTTCTTTAGTCAGTCAGAAGAACTATGTAAGAGCATCTACAACACTCGTTCAACACTCTACACACACAACATTTTTGAATTTTGACCATAATACATATCTCGTAAATCTAAGGTATTTTTTATAATTGTTAAGCTTTCACAGGGTTATTTAAATTAATTAATAATCAATTTAAATATATTAGCTTGGTATTTTAAGTCTATTTTTAGTATAATTATATTGTATTTATATATTTATATTCAATGTATTTATAGTTTATATCAGAAATAAATACTTATTAATTCATCTAAGATTCTAAAATTAATCAGTCTAAACTTTGATGTTATTTCCTGGAAACGGTTTTTTACCTATGTTATCGTAAACCCTTAATCAGTATAATTTAGGGTATTAGTGAATGCCTATGATATTCACAGTCTTTGACCAATGTGTGTTACCAGTGACATATGGCACTGAAACTTGGTCTCTTACTAAGGGCCTTATAAGCAAGCTCAAAGTCGCACAACGAGCTATAGAGAGAGATATGCTCGGGGTTTCTCTACGTGATCGAATCAGAAAGGAGGAGATCCGTAGACGAACTAAAGTCACCGACATAGGTCAGTTGAAGTTGCAGTGGGCAGGCCACATAGCACGCAGAACAGATGGCCAATGGGGCCGGAAGGTTCTGAGTAGAGACCACGGAACGGCAAGTGCAGCGTAGGTCGTCCGTCAAGGTGGACTGACGACCTGATAAAGGTAGCAGGACGACGTTGGATGCAAGCCGCTTCCGACCGGTCCTTTTGGAAATTTGTGCAGGAGGCATATGTTCAGCAGTGGACGTCTTACGGCTGAGATGATGATGATGATGATGATATTCACAAATGTCATACTAACAAATATGAATGGTATATACGGGAACTGTGAAATAGGCTGTCATACTCATTATTGAAAGTGGTACCTAGTTTAAGCTATTCATCACTCAATTTACAATGTACTCGTAATTTAACGACTTGCAGAGTGTTTTTAACGCTTGTTTCAGAGGGCAGGTCATTTAGTGGGCGCTTTGGAAAAATAATATTGCAGTATTACCATAATATGTAAGGTTATCTATTCTTATGGCATTGCTTACTCAATAGCCACCCGCGTTGCTCAATGCTCAATAGACAATCTACCAATGTCTTTGAGAATAATCAAGTCGAGAGGAGAATACCAGGAGGAAATAGCACGAGGCCCACCCATTACAGCCATGTCACGCATACACAAAGTTTTTTTTTTTTGTAAGGACTGTTGGTGAGTGCACGCAGCACTCAACCGAGGGACAACAAGGGCGCATAAAGCGCTAGACAACGACAAGGGCGAACCCTTGCCTAGTAGAGAATAGAGGTGCCGTTAGCCGCCAGCACTGTCTGAAAGAAAACAAAACAGGTTAATGAAATAAAACACAGGTTAATATTGATGATACTTTCAATCGAAAATCGATACGTTACCTTTAACTTAATTCACATTACCAAAATATAATACAGATTACCTTGTGTCTGATTTAGCATACACAAAGTGTACCTATACACATTTTTATACCTCGAGTTTGCAACGAATTTTATCGGATCCAGTACACTCCACCGGTATAAACTTGCTTTTAGTTGCTCAAACTATTCAATGGTAGTGTTTTTTATTTAAACTTTAATGCGTAGTTCGGAAATAAACCGAAAAAACTAGACATTAGACGGGTTAAGTTGTCCAGTCTCATTTGTCTGTTATTTCGGCAGCAACAATACCTTCAAACCAAAACACAGTATTGCAAACATTACCTACTGATTCATGGTAGAAAAGGGTAAGGAGGCAGCACTACCCCGGACGTATTCATTCAAAAAGATTTCTACTTTTCTTAAAAAACTAAGTACATATGCATATGCACTTAGTTTTGTGGGATATTCACGATAATGTGTCATATTCACGATATAGTAGAGTAGGTCCAGATAAAAAAACTATGCCAACACTGAAAAAAGTCGTAAAATTTACAACTTCCTTTCTCAGTTCTGCGATAGCCGTAATGTTCGTGTAGGTATACCGAGCTCAATCGATCAACAACCATTGTTAACCTTGTCACAGTTCATGTACCAGCAATTTGTTGTTTCTTTTTAACATTCCTTTTTTCAATCGTTACAAGCTCACGTTAATCGACCTCAGCACGGTAAAATGCCGGTCAATTTAATTATGTGCTACCATTTACACGAAAAAAAATCAATATTTTGTATTTCTATTGCAAATTCTAGAATAACCGGTCAAGAGCAAGTTAGACTCGCACTCCGCGGGTTCTGTATCACACACAGCTCTCCGCGGTTTCACCCGCGCGGTGATGGATGATGATGATGATGATGAATCATCATCATCATCATATGTTACTCAGGGTGCATGTAGCTATCCAATGGTGAAAGAATTTTTGAAATCGGTCTAATAGTTTTTGAGCCAATTCGTTACAAACATACTTACATACAAATCTTTCCTCTTTATAATATGATTTTAGTCTAGTATAGATTGTTATGTATTTACCAAAAACACTTTTGTTTCCTACCTTTTTTCGTATTTTTAGTGCGATGGTTTGATGGATGGTTTTTAATATTTGCTATATTACAACTCTATAAACTCTCCAAATTTGAAGAATGTATCAACTATGCGTGTATTGCTGTATTTATAAAGGTCAAATACTTAAATCCGTTTAAAATGTCTTTTATTATTTATTGTTTCTTCATATTTTTGTCATTATATACTATGATATTCGGCTTAATACGTAATACATATTCTCCAAATACTTCAACCTATACGGATACCTATTATGGTGTCAACCATACACTATTTTAAAGGTAAGAAAGATAGACATGCGACAAAACGGTGTAGGCTTAGTAATAAGTCCCGTATAGTCTCGTAAGGAACCCTAAATACACAAGACTTGAACTTCGCTTACTAAGTGTTTTTTTAATTAATTAAATTACTATTGGTGAAGCTGATTGTTTCAGCAGTAAAATAGTTTGGGGCAAATGATCGGCTTGCAAGTGTGCCGGCGGGGTAGAAACTGCTATATTTGTCCGGTGCATTAGTGGGATTAGCAATCTCATACCCGCACAGCTAATATTTCTGGTGTTCGTCCAACGGTTGAGAATTAATCAGTTTTCGGTGGCCAATGCCCGGGCATTAACAAATTCTCTCAGTTTGCGGCAGGTTTGTAGCGAGGGTCCACTTAATGGGGATTCAGTTTATATTTTTTATTCGAGTATCTTTTGCAAATTCGATTCTTATACAACTCTATATTTTCAACCGACATCAAAAAAGGGAGGGGGTTATATTTTCGTGTATATGCATATTTTTATGTGTATCTTAGCCGATTTCTTCCCTATTTGTGGACCGATTCTCAAAATTCTCTTTTGTTTGGTAGAGTATACTTCCGAGGGGGTCCCATTTAAATTTTATCAAATTTGGATAAGCATTTTTTGAATTACTCTTCAAGTACTGATAAGTGTTGATTTATCTTGTTGATATCATCATTGACAATCGATACTGTAGGTAGAGGGTCACTAAAAATGCTGATAACATTTTTTCACCAATAACTGGAACCGACTTCAACACCAAAAAGTGTTAAATAACTTGTCGAAGTCGGCACAATATTGTGATAATAGGTACCTACTTTTAAACTATCATGGTACCGATTTCAACAAGTTATTTTACACTTTTTGGTGTTGAAGTCGGTTCTATTTTTTGGTAATTTTTTTTTTGTTACATAGGTCGCCTCGATTCTTTTACAATTTAATTAATGCTTTTAAATTAAGTTTCTAATCTCGTGGTTTGTGTTGTCATCTTGTGTTTTGTATTTCGCATTGTTTATCTATATACAAAATCATATATTCTAGTGGTAGGACTTACGCAGAGTCCGTCTGGGGAAGTGCCACACCTTTGCCAGTTAAGCAAGCCTGAAGCAGTAGTGTGCAAACATTACTGCTTCAGGTTTGAAGGGCAGTGTTTCAGGGTGACGACCGCAGTGAGTTGTCACGCAGACTTGCTGGTCACCAGTTAACATACAAAGGTATAAAGTATACAAATACTAAGGTATGGTAGATAAATTACTCGTTAATATGACATTTTCATTATCACAATTTTTGAAGGGTTTGGACACCTGTTTATGGTGTGAAAATAGTACCGGATGCTTCAATTATGATATTAAGATTAAATCCCATTTTAATTAAAATAATTGACACGTATTTGGTCATCGAATGCAGGGATTCTGTCTCCCCTTGAGCGCAGCTAATCAAAATAAGTATTCTTATATGATATCCAGTGATATTGCAGTAGTGTTTAATTTTTTAAGATTTAAAGTTTTGGAAAGTAAGTGAATTATAAAAAATAGATTATTTATCAATGGCATATTAGAACCAGTAGATATTATATATAAGCTCATAAACTGCGAACGAAATCGCGGGTAACAGCAAGTGTGTAACAATTACGTACCGTTAAAAACGGTTTAATAATTGATTACATTAGTAACATTGTTAAATGGTTGACGTACTTTTTCTCCAACTACATCTCAAAATGTTAAAAAATCCTTGATTTAAAACAATATTCAAATTAAAATTGGTTTTATATATATTTCAAAATACAGAAATTTCATCTAAAATAGAGATATATCAAGTGGTATATAAAGACCAGTACTCTCCATTATTATTAATTTAAACAGTCGTGGCAGTATTGAGACCATTATATGCTTATACAAGTTTATAATCATCCTACTTACTACATGCAAATACAACACAACCTATATTTCGGTAAATAAATAGAAGTGAAAACAAAACATAAAATTTTTTTAATTGTTTAAAACGTTGAGTTCAAAACTAGGGAAAATCTACTAAAGTAGGTATTGAACATAAATTCAATATTTAACTAAACAATCCTAACCCTCTCTTCTCGTCCCATTACCTAATCTTCTGCAATAAATATTGTGTTAAGTAAGCGATTGTCCAAAACCCAGATCTATAAGCTCAAAGTTTTGTGCGGTACTTCACTGCGTTCGTATTTTATTTTATTTCTTTACTAAGTATAATTAAAACCCTGAGTGCGGATCTGGATTCGTATTTCTCCTATAGTAGGTACTATGTATGTATACCATCCGACAAATCCAGCGGAAGCACTTGATTAAGCATTTAGATTTTATATTAGCACCTTTCATGTTTTAATTAAGGTTGTTCGTTCAGATATTAAAAAATTTACACGAATTATGAAAGAAGCGTGAAGCTTTCGCTGTTAATACAAAAGCTATTTTAACCTAAATTAAGGGTTTCCATATAAATAAAGAAAAAGTCGATTGGAAAAATTTAATACCGACTTCCATTTTATTCAGTTATTGGAGTGTAACTCAAAAACTGCTGGACCAAGTTTGATGAAAAAATGAAACCACAAGGGAAGCACCAGCTTTCAAACAAAAAAAAAATTTTGAGAATGAATCGGTTTACCCTATCGAAAGTTATGAGGGTACAAATATTTAAAAAAAACAGTCGAATTGATGTTCCTCTTCCTATTTGGAAGTCGGTAGAAAAGGACAGACGCGTCATACTGAAAAACAAACTTAGAGCCTTACTTACTGACCGAGCGAGCAAGTTCTCTGCTTTAACTGATTCAATGAACAATGTCACTTTCATCTGTCCGTATATTTGTTAGATTATTCGTTAAGTTCGTTTGTCTTCCAGTACAGGCCGCATTTTCAGTCTATCTTGACGAAACTTGATATGTATGTTCTACTATTAATTTGAATTTTTTATCGTTGGCAATTTTTGATTGGGGTGTATTTTTCCTAAAAAGGGGGTAAGTTTGCTGCGGCGCTATTAACCGACTGGTTTTGATGAAATGATGATGACTTTAAAGAGGAATTTCGAATATGAGCATAATTCCGAGATAATTGGTTGTGAAGTATACTGCGAAAATGCCGCTAATAAGACTAATGTGCTCGCGAGGTCTACCGTTCGCAGAACTACTAGTAAATACATGCTTATCTTTAAATGACGTTATATAGTACTGCGCTTAGCACAATTATTATACACAGTACTGAATAACACTATTTAAATTTAAGCACCGTTTACAAGTCAGGCTGTTACTTTATAAGTGAAAAAAAATTCTACAATACATTCATTTACGACAGAAAATTCTTGAACTGCAAACACTAATGAGTTAGGGCAAAACATACTTATATTACTACAAATTTATAATTTTTGGTTGTTTTATTGTATTTTGAGATTTCAAGAGTTTTTAGTTCAAAGAAAAGTATTATAGGTTTTTGGTTAAGATTGAAAAAATGCGACGTATTTTTTTGATTCAGTTGTATTGAAAAACTTAATGCTTTACAGTTCATAGCCCCGTAGTGTTCGTTATTAGTTTCTACTTGATATACTCCCTCTTTGCGAAAAGGAATCTCCAGAAACGGACTTTAGTCAGATGGACAACAAAGTAGTTTTATACGGGTTTATTTTTTTTTCCTCTTGAGGAATAATCCTCAGAATAATAATACTAGGATTCATTTATTATTTTACACAAGGTGTACAACAACAACAGGTGGTGAAAGTTTCTACTAATCCTCTTGGAAGTAGAAGAAATCGTAAGTGTATCATAAAATTGTCTTCAACTACAAATATAGGTACTTAGGTACCTTTATTTAAAGAGACAGCATATAAAGCGAAAATAGTTTGATATAGTTTGTCTGACTTCTTAATCTTATCAAGCACTTGCATAACCATACACAAAAAGTACATTGCACGCTGGCCGAAACAATAACAGGAAGTTCAAGCTGATAATATAGCTGATCCTTAATCGTTTTGTTTTTGGCACACTTCTTCTGATAATGAGTAAACGTAAATTCTCTTTAAAATGATACAAATGTATACTTATTATGTGACAAAGGTCGCAACAATGTCACAAGATATTTCCCCCATAATATTGTGCTGTTTCTCTGATATCTTTCCAGTACGTACACGTACAAATATGTCACTCACACAGGCGTCAACGCGCGCGTTATTCCTACGACAAAACCACCAAAATAGTTTTGTATAATTTTGGTGCAGACATCTTGACACCTAGTGAAGAACATACCAACCATAGAACGTGTCTGGAGCTTGCTGTCTAGACAAAATAAAATTCTTGTTTTAGCATTGCTTATGTGCGGGCCAAGAGCATCTTGGTGGATAGGCCAGCCATATAGTCACAAGCCTAAAGTCAAGGTTTTCAGGTGGCTCGAAAGCTTCCGACATAGCCTAACCCACTCACTGTTGGTCTAAGACAAACTACTGGTTCCGACAGTGTGTCATGCTTTTTGAAGCACGATAGGGGTCAGTTGAATATGCCACTAGCAGTCGCTCATCCAAGTTCTAACCGCGGTCTTTTTGATACCTGTTCAGAGCTACAAGGCAAGCTCCGTTGCGAGCGTTAAATATACATTATTATTCTATATCTATAGTGTCATGATATATATCTTCTATAGCTAGCATGTCGATCACTATTTCATTTGATGGTGATTATGCGGTCAGTGGTTGTAGGCTAATCGTCCATCCTCACTACTCCCGAGCTATCATAGCTTCACTTAATGCAGTAAGCGCGGAAATACAAGGACTACTCGAGCAGTTAAACAGTTATCAACATACACGAACCGCTCTTGCAGTCTTAGTCACAAGCTTGAAGCTGCCATTGATAACTGGCTGGAGCAGTTCAACAAGTCACAATTTCAATTCAAGGGCGGGAGCGCCCACGACGTGGTTTGAAAAGCGCGGACGGAGGTAACTGCGCAAGATCAGTCGACGGCTTGAGCAGTTAGTGTATGCCTGGTGACTTCTTGACCGCTAACCGTCCGAAGAATTTGTAACCGCTCGATCGGTTTCGTGTATGGTGTACGTAGAAGACTGTAGTTCACTGTGCAGTTGCAGCTTAAAGCAGTCCATGCTGACTACTTCAAGCTCATGTATCTGGGGTCTAAGACTATTTTATATTATTAACTGACATTCTTTCTAAACTTTAAGTTAAATGGTTTCAAAGATTCGAACTACTTCACGTCTAACCGCCTTATTATAATACATAGACTAAAGTTAGTCCCGAGTTCAAACCATGGCTTAAAACAATTTCATATACTTAGTATATTCCTTTAAAGTACGGTTGAAACTCGGAAGTATACGTTTCATTATAAGGTGGTTTGAGTCCAAGTTAGGATCAAACACATCCAGATTCTGACTCTACTCGGGTATTGATTAACTTAGATTTGGAACAATCGATTAGACCGCTGATGGCATATTGCCGTGGCGTTCACTGTTCATCGAATGATGAGTAAATTGTGAAGCAGAGTCTATCTAAAGCGTTGATTCGCACCATCAGCTGCCATAATCCATAATGAAAACATAGCTTAACGGAATTATTGATTCATAACGTGGACGAGCTGCAGATCTGATATTCTCGATGTATCGCGCACTAAATCGTGACTCATTTGTATCCATTCAGTTAACGAACAATGGCCGATGATGCCCCATCGCGCTGGATGGCTTCGAACAGCTTATTGGGATTTAGTGCGGCTATTTCAACTCTGACGGAATTGCGTCAATTTTCATAATAAGCATCTATATTATATTTTACTATAGTATTACAAATGCGTATTTTTATTTTACATATAATTTAGCTTAAAGATTCTGCCCCGCAATGCAATCAAAGTCCCATTCACTCAGAAATTGTACTTACTATGATATCTCTCACACCCTTCCACATTACCTACCTCTTTGACACTACGCTGTGTGGCATATGTAACATTCTCCACTGGCACCAACAACCCACAGACAAAGTCAGTGTCTTGAACAATAGTTTCCTACACCGCCTCACTAACTACTACTACTACTACTACTACTACTACTATTTCTTTCCCTGCCTTGAGTATCGCTTTCCGACGGTCTTGGAGAAGTTCTTTAACTCTGTTCTGTCAATATCAATGAGATATTATTTATATACTTATTACATAAACAATACAATCATAGGTAAGTACGTACCAATAAAAAGCAAACGCCTTTGGGTAATGAGAGAAGTTTTCGCTGTTTCTAATATTTTTAACAGCTGTCTCCAATAATGATATCTAAGCCAAGAAAAAATCCAGTGAAGTAATTCGGAGCAATATCAATGAAATCTTTAATTTTCGAGTAAAGTCCAGTTGTAATCCCCAAGTTCCCAATTATTTCCGTCGAGGGCGGTAATTAAGCAGTATAAAGTGCTTGGCAGCCGTAATCCAACCACTTTTGTGATATTTAAACGAGTTTCATTACGCTTCGGTTATAAAAGCAGTGCTATTACGAGAAATGGACTGGAAACATCGCGCTCGACTTCGAATTACTGTAATTGTCGACACTGGACTTATGTCCATAACCATGCAACCGTGCATATTTATGTAACCAGTATGTGAACCTGTTTGATTTTTGCGACGGGCCTCGGTCCATTCTTGTTGTTTTGACCAAAATCTTTGTGCTTTTGGAATTTCACCTATAGATTTTATAGCCCATTTACAAGATATTAACAAGTACAATTTGAAAAATTTGATACCGATTTCTATTCTATTCAGTTATTGGAGTGTAACTCAAAAACTTTTGGACCGAATTTCATGAAATTTTAATGGAACCACGCGGAAATAACCAACTTTCAAAAGAAAAAGAATTTTGAGAATCGGTTCACCCAGTCGAAAGTTATGAGGTAACAAACATAAAAAAATACAGTTGAATTGAGTACCGTAACTCAAAAACTTTTGGACCGAATTTCATGAAATTTTAATGGAACCACACGGAAATAACCAACTTTCAAAAGAAAAAGAATTTTGAGAATCGGTTCACCCAGTCGAAAGTTATGAGGTAACAAACATAAAAAAATACAGTTGAATTGAGTACCTCCTCCTTTTTGGAAGTCCTTAGAAAAGCAGATAAAAGTGAGGGATATGAAACATAAAAACTGGATTGAAGCTACTAAACTTGTAAAATTTGTAAAAGAATTAGAAAGCAGGCTTCCCAAAACTTCTCACGAATCAAGATATCGGCTCCATTACCGAAATAGAGGTCTCGAGTGTGACTTGCGCAGATAGGCAGGTATTCTGAACTGACTGTCTATCTAACCAGTTATGTTAGTATATTATGATACACTTTCCGAGGAGCTTTATGCATAATGAACAAGATACGTGTGTAGGTATCTATCTAAGTAGGAATCTTTGTACAAGAGTGCTTATAGATTTTATCTAGGTTAACTTGTTACACGTTTAGACTAATAATAATGTATATAACTTGTTAAAGCTTTTATTTCTATACCTAAATATAAACACAACAAGTTTTAGACCAGCAGCATTTTACATTTATTATTTTATTTTATTTATTTATTAACTACTTTTACAACCTTATAAAAAATTAGCACACCAAAAATCACAAAGATTTGCCCGGCATGCGTACAAGTTGAGTTTGTTTACAGAGAATAAATATTTACACAAATATACACATAAAAACACTACTCTCAAACAAAAAGGATTACACGGTAAATATCCCGTTCTATATATCAATGACCGTGACCGTGATAGTTTAATATCATTTATTGCATCATACATGTTACAGGGATCTTAAATATTATAATACAGAGTCATATATGTACCTAATTTTGGGCATAGCAATATGAGTAGAAGCAGTAATAACTTATAAAAACACCCTGATTTATACCTACATATATATTTTTGTAAGTCGCGAATTGAACCGACAAAATAAGTAAAACACAGGCATGTCTAAATTAAGCTAAGTCACATTTAGATTAATAATGTAAATAATTTATTAAGGTTTCTGTTACTGGGCCTTAATATAAACACAATATTTTTTAGACCAGCAGCAGTTTAAATAAAACACTACTCTCAAACAAAAAGTACTACATGGTAAATATCCCGTTTCTAATGTTTACTTTTGCAACAGTGACCATGATAGTTTAATAACTTATAAAACACATAATACTTATAAAACACTATTTCTTCTTGCATTACTGCATTCGTTTCTATAAAACATTAAATAAATAACTAAATAAGTGGATATAGGTGTTTGCAGGATATGTGTAAACTGAACCTTTGTAAGTAACAAGTGTGTGTCTACTATTGCACCTATGTATATATTTTTGTACGTCGCGAATTGAACCGACAAATCAAGTAAAACACTTTGTCTGTGGCGTGTCTAAATTTAGCTAAGTCCCTTTCACGTACAGTCAACTTTATAATAGATAAGAATTGTGGAAAGGTGTCATCGTCTATATTTAGATAACTAGACAATTTTGATTAAAATTATCCAATGTATCTCTACTAATATTATAAAGAGGATTAATGTATTTGTTTGTTTGTGTGAATTTAATAGGCTTCGAAACTAATGGACCGAACTGAAAAACTCTTTCACTATTAGAATCCTACATTATCTGAAACTGAATATATTTACAAAATTGACGAGTTATTGTAAAGAAACGGACGGAGTGTTGCGGTTGGGGTTTGGGGACAATTAGCACAAAAAAGTATGAGTCTATATAAGTAATTAGACTATATAATTGGACCAAAAATAAATATACTACAAGGATTATTTGCTGAAAATTCCGTAGAGTAGTGAGAGCATAGCGTTCTCCATGTAATTAAAATCGAGGACCAGTAGGTACCTACTGCAAACATGATGGAGTTCGGCATGATGCTGTTGGTTTTATTATCCTTATTATGATTATATATATATTATAATCCCTGATAAACGTATAGGTTATAAATTTTGATTCATCATCATCATCCATCACCACACGGGTGAAACTGCGGAGTGCAGCTAGCCACTAAGCTCTTGTAATGTATATAGATGGAATTTGTTATATGTATGTACAAATGAGGCGCTGGAATAATACATACCATTATTTTCATTGCGGTCGAAACCAGGGGGGGGGGGGCACAGCTAGTAACCATACTAATAATATAAATTCGAATGTATGGATAGATGGAAACCAGGATGGCTAAACGGATTTGAAAGAAATTCGGTATGTAGATATATGAGGCGCTGGAACACCTAAGATACTTTTCATCGTCATTATCCTCCATCACCACGCAGGTGAAACCGCGGTGCGCACCTAGTAATATAAATGCATCTGTAAAACTTGCATTTTTTATGTTTGTTACTAAGTATTGCCGTAATTACAAAACCGATTATAATGAAATTTCGAATGTGCAGCTTCGGATTTTAAAAGTTCACAAGTCTGTATGTTTTTTTTCATATACGTTCCGGACACTCAAAACTCATTTAATTTGAAAGTAAATGTAACATGTTTTTTTGATTTCCAAGCTATAAGTAGCTAGTGGATCTGCAATTAAATTCAGAAATTTGTAAGGAAAAACCCCTGGTTCGTTTCATTCAACTTGGTGAAAATAAAGTTGACTATGTATAATATAATTTAAACACCTAATTGTAATGTATAATATAATTTTGTAATAAAACATGTCATGATTAGCTCTATTTGTAATTTGCACACCTAATAAGGGTTGAGTATGGCGAACAATAAGAACTCTGTTACACCTCATGACTGTATTACCTGTACTCTGCAAATAAATGATTTGATTGGAACGTACATTAATGAAATACATATTTTGAAACATAACATATCGTTATGTGTATACCTATATTTTCGAAGGGATAAGCAGAGGTGTTTTTAAATACCCACGTTTTGGCAGATATGTTTTTGTCCCATGTAATAGGAGGCAAGTTTATTGCCATATACGTCACTGTCCCAGACTATAGACTGTATAATAATTTCTTTGTCGGAAAAAACCCAACAACAGTCGGACCCGGGAATCCAAGACCTCGAGATTACGCAGCGGCACTGCCACCACTACGCTTTCATAATTTCCGAAATGGTCGAACTGATTTTTACGGGACCTTCACTGGCTTATAGCTGATATTATAAGGAGTACCTACCTATTTTTAAGTAGTCATTAATTTTATTTTAGAGGCGCCGCAACGCACCCGAGTGGTGCCGCGGATGGGATGTTAGCATGTAATACTAATAACGCTTGCACACTCATACGTGCATAAGCTAAGATTTCCTGTGTCGCGGGTAGCATGGACGTATACACAATTACACTTTACAGCTCCCAAGGACCGAAAACAAACATTTCTACTCATTGCACAAATATTATATGCCCCAGCCAGGGATGTGCCAGTGTCGCAACCAAATCAGCTAACGTAGCCGTCAATAAAATTATAGAACATACATGTTATATAGGTACCTATAACTACATCCTATAATAGAAGAGCTCGTGCTTACGTCGGCCTACATATCAGCCTAGCTATTCGACCAGGTAAGGATGCCAGGGCATGGGCACCCCACCCGCAGACTGTGATTTAAATGCTGTTTTTTTATCTTCTATATATATAAAAATGAACTCCTATTTCTCCTGGTACGCTATAACTTGAAAACGGATAGAAAAATCTCGCTAATACTACTACTACTACTAGTAACATTAGTATAGGACTCCAGCATAATATTTTTGTAATTTTTTTTCGTTTCGTAAATTAAATTTACCTCCTATTAAACATAAATCTCATCTGGGTAAAAAGCACAAATTCTCCGAATCCATCAACATTTTTTAGTTGAACCATTTCGTTCCATCAATATTAATCCAACATGAAAACATACATGATGCATAAACCAAATTTGGAATACATGTGTTTATATTATTTGGTATTCATATTTTGGTTATTCATTTTTCATTTTGCATATGAAATTTATTTCAATTAAGTTTCCGTCTATAGTTACATCGGGCCGCGGGAAGTTTTTCAGTTGTAGAATTCATACGCCTTAATCGTGTTGAAAGTGTCTAGTGACTTTTCCTACTAGCAAAGATGAATACTTTTTTTTAAAGAACAGTTTACGTTTTAACAATAATCATCCAAAAGTCATATTCAGAGCCCATACAGGCATACAGAGCCCGGGAGAAGAAGATTCAAGTTTGCTTTAAAAATGTTTTAATCGACCATGGATATTATGTGGCAAGATATTATTTAGAAAACAACGATACTTGGAGCACTCTCTGCCATGTCAAGTCGACATCTGCCGCCTATGTAACTATTTTATCAATACAGATAAATTAAATAGAAGTGTCTGTTTGTAATTCCAAATTAACAGCTTTTCACTGAATGCATATGAAATTATTTACACGGTACTTAGATAAAAAAAATATATTTAAAATATTTGTCTATCTGTCTGTTTTTTTTCGGCTAATCTCTAAAACAGCAGGACAGATTTTTACAGGGTTTTCACTGGCAAATATATGATGTTATAAGAAGTAACTTAGCCCTTCAAGGGTCGATGTCATTATAACAATGAAATTTCTATTGTGTCTGGCCGTGCGACCTTTGATGGATTATGCTACTTTTGTTTCATCATAATCATCATCATTCATCACCACTCGCGTGAAACAGCGGGGTGCAGCGCAACATTTAACAAATATTGGCCCTAAGCTTATTGCTTGTTCTTCTCGGTTGTGACTCTATTTATTTTAGAACGCGGCTATAGATTACATATCACTTTTAATAATATAATACCAATGTATATAATTTTATTAATTGATTATTATATGGATAATATTTTTGTGTTCACCAAAAATCTAAAGGTACATCTATGTATGCATTTCTAAAATATTGATCTTAAACCCGTTTAATTGTTTTACTATAATTAAACTACTCGGCCAACAAAATATGTTACATCAAACAAATTCCAAATTAACACCAAGATATAACACTTTTTTATTGTAGTGCGCTGCAAATATTCTATTGTAACAATAACTATTTTATTCTTCCCCGAAAAATACTGATCGTGCAATATTCCTGAATGTTACACAAAATAGGTTAGGTTAGGTTAGCATTTTTTATTAATAAAGCTACATTGGACATTAATTGGTGTTTGATTCAAATACATTTTGCAGTGCATTATCTGAAGTAAAACTAAAAAAATAAATGCTTGTTTTTAAAATTAGGTGTATTACTATTTTTACAAATTTGCAACAGTTGTTAAATAGATGCTCGTTATGACATATTTTAATGAACATATTTTGGTGCACATTCAGTATATTTGGTGGAACACAGGCAAAATTAGGTAAATGAAATGGGAATAAATTGTAGTACTTTTAAATACCATCCTTATTATATTTTAAAATATGTTTCTTGGATGCCTAAATTTAATAAATCAATTTGATATTCATTTTTAATTTTACCAGTCTGTACTCCTCGAAGCCTTTAAAAACTAAACAACTTAAACCTGACAAAAACATCATGAGAGAGCTACTAACAAAAATAGAGATTTTAAATCATAAGACGCTTATCCATTAAAGACATTTAGACCAGAGTCGTCTGAATTTTTTTTAAAACATATAATAAAACTGTAGAGGTCGAATTTCTGTACAATGAAAAAAAAATATAATAACCGAGTCAGGGGGATGTAAGGAGTGGAATCGAACTAATTTAATTTTCTTTCAAATTGTATGTTTCTCTGTTTGTCTGTCTGTTTGTACGGTCTAATCTCCGAAACGACTGCACCGATAAATGAAATTTTGTATGGTGGTAGCTTATATCCCTGGTCTACATATAGGATACTTTTGATACCGATAATTTAAAGAGTTTCCGTGGGATCGTTAATAAACTGTAATAAACCGTATCCCGCGAGGCCAAGCGAGCGAAACCGCTGGCGGGTCAGCTAGTTAAAAATCTAATTTAATTCATTCAATGAATGCGCAGTATGTACAAAATGCTGCATGTGTCGTTTACTTACATCAATTGATGTTTTTGTTTTATAAATTACGTATGTACAACCCTGTCAGAATATCTGTGCACCTCGCTGGAATGCGGCGCCTCTCCCGCTTCCCCTGTCACCTCTCCGCGCACTCCCCGGTGCGACAGTTAGCATCTTCGTTGCCGATACACGTCCCGATAATTTTGATATTTTCGCTTTGTTGTTGTTTTTTTTTTAATATTTATTGTTAAGTTTAGACTGTTTACTGTTAAGTTTGGACTGGTTTGGTTGTTATTAAAATTGTTGTAGCTGTTAAACTGAAGTCATGGGAAAAACAATACACAGCGAATCAAGAAATTTAATCTTGAAAGTGCTCAAGTTATTTGAATCGGAGAAAGCAAATAAACAGTACACCATACCTGTAGACCAAGTGGTGAAACGAACCTGTGCTGCAACTGGGATATCAAAGAGGACTCAAATGAAAATTAAAAATGAAGCCAAAGTACAACCACCTACTTCGCCTGGGAAAAGGATCATCTAGCAGATGACAACATCACACAACTTTTAATATCACTAGGGGAAGATAGTTCGGAGAGTTCAGAAAGTGAGAGTGAGGAAGATACATTGTCAGGCATAGAGTCAATAATTTATAGTGACTGAGTTTAATAATAAATGTTTTTGTAATCAAAATTATTGTTTTTTTTAATAACAAACCCTTCATCAATAATAAATTGATTTTAAAAGGTTAGTATTTTTTTTTACCTCCACATTTCTCGAAAAAACTTTTTTTCACACCGTACCCAGACCGCCGATATGACGTCACGAGGTCAGGTGCACAGATATTGTGACCGGGTTGTAGTTTATGAAACAAAAACAACCGAAACGTTCTCTGTTGTTTACGATACATGATAAAGTTGAATTGGGGTTACTCACTTTGCTTGTCCAAATGTAAAATGAGTTCATGACAGGACAGCGTTATTTATTCTTTGTAGCGTAGATTGTCCGTCTCCAACAGATCGCTGATGTCGTCTTTACTGTGATTTTTGCGCAGGACTGACTTTCATTTCAAGTTTACATGAGTAGATGAATCGGAAACAACAGAGTGTTCCATACTGGTTCCACTTTATAGTGTATACACTATAGGTGATGGTCAGCCATGATGCGGTCGAAGGTGGTACACACTAGACTTAAAATAACGACTGGATCTCCAGGGACAGCTGCCAAAACACACTGTTCGCTGCTTAGCGATAGATATTGAAACTTGGTAGCTAACTTTTTTTTGTTTGACAGGCCGGTTGGCGCAGTTGGTAGCACCCCTGACTTCTGAGACGCTGGTCCCGAGTTCGATCTCCGGACAGGTCAAACATTTGTGTGCATGTACATGTCTGTTTGATCTGTATCTGGGTGTGCATATGTATATATAAGTATGTATATCAGTCATCCGGTTACCATAGTACAGGCTCTGCCTAGTTTGGGACCTGAAGACCTTTGTGAGGAAAAAAAAAACTAGATGGACACCAGAAGTGCCATACAACGATACTGTTGGTTTCGTGACGACGTTACCTTCACCAATGCTCAAGCCCGAGTTGGAGATTGATTCTGTGGCCGTATAATTGGTCGTGTTATTACAGGGCATAATACGAGTATGAAGGTAGCAATTTAATCGACATCTATGAGTGAGGGCTCACACACCCTCACACTCGCGGAGACACACACTTCGGTCGTTATTTATAGAATCACTATTATGTCTGTCCTGTCATAAATTATATGTCCTCTATCATTGCCAGCTACAATACTGACTCCGTAAATTATTTCATGTTTGGGCCCCTCTTCGTGTCGGTCGGAGTGCGGTCTCATTGAGGCATTAGCTCGACAATAAACATAAATATTTTTGCGTCGTTACGCGGCCCGCTCTCAGAGTAATTAAATTCCATTGAATCGCACAAATCTTCACCCTCCGTTAGGACCAGTTACCCATTTAACCTACACCAGGTATGGGCCCTTATTTAAACATAAATGTGTTATGCACGTACATTCGTACGGTACGATTGAAAAATAGTAAGTCGTAATCAATAACTTTTCCCTAGAATATCTTATATAAGAGGTATTTGAATCATCAACGGGATAATTACCATGTATATTTTTGAGTTAGAAAACTATCGCGAGTTATGTTCATAAATATGCTTTAAAACCGGCTATTACCAAAAATATTCTCCTTATTCGAACTAATTTGAAGTTCTTCTTCTGGGAGTCACTCTTGTGCACAGCGGCGAGCGCGGGCCACAGCACGTAACTGAGCACGTGCTGTGGCCCGCGCTCCAGTTTCCGATATTTCGGCACTGTTTCAAGTTCATCCGTGATCATGGCGCTTGCAACAGTGCCGAAATATTGGAAACTCATAGAAAAAATATACATGGTAATTATCCCGTTGATAGTTTGAATACCTCTTATGTTTATGACCATGATAGTTTAAAAACTTATATCTTATATCGTTGGGAAAATGGGACTAAATAACTAATCTCAGGATGGCAAGCAGATGCTGCACAGAACCATGATAGAATTAAAGGTTCGGGTCACCCTGACATGAGCAGGGCTACACTTTATTGGTACCTTATAATTAGGGGAGTGAGCGGCGAGTCCGTCTTCGAATTAACTTCTTAGGTTATAGAAATACTATCTGCGCTCCGCGGTTTCACCCACGTGGTGATGGATGATGATGTCGAATCAAAATATATAGCCCATGATCATCAGGGATAATGTAGGATTCTAATGGTGAAAGAATTTTTCAAATCAGTCCAATAGTTTTGGAGCCTATACAATTCAATCAAACAAATCTTTGCTCTTTAAATTATTATTAGTATATTAGTATAGTATAGATATAGAAATATTATTTCAAAAATTGAAATTCAAATGGTTAAAATATTTAACGTAATTTCCGTCTGGATAAGCAGATTTACAACGAAGATAATATTGAATGTAAATAAAATTCATGAACCATGAATCAGATAGGTAGTTACTAAAATTAAAAGCATTTATTTCCTTGACTACACAGCAAAGTTCTATACGAATACAGAATTTAATCACTGTTGAAAGCCATCTTACCCCCCACACGTTTTCTTTTCTAAAAGTTGCCGTCTCGGGCTCGTTAGCGGGCCTTCCTTATTATTTCCTCCACGGCTGCAATCTGGCCTTTCAGCTACTTCAAACGACTTGTTCTTTTTCTTATGTGTAATTGAAATATATTGCCGTAATATCCGCCGGACCGGAGTACAACCTCTCGAGCGCATCAGCTCGAGTTTTCATTACTGGGGGAAGTGATTTTTTCCATGAGACAGTATAATAACTCATTTCGGTACCCTTCGCGAAGTGATGCTCGGAAACTTCTTGAAAAAGTGAAGATGTCCGTGTTTTTGGGGTTGTTCAAGAGCTAGCCGGTTAAGTGCTTTCTCTATTTTTCATTTCGTGAAATACCTACATCGTGAAATGAAATTGTACGAATAAAAAGCACCAAAATATGTGGCTGTAAATATTGGGCGGTATATAAGTATGTAAATGTGGGCAGCGGGCAGCGAGGCGGCGGCGGCGGCGTATCGCCGATGCCCACTTGCAGACCACATCTACCGCTTTAACAATTTTCCCAGACTAGCAAGCTGATTTATGGCGGGAAACGCAACTAACTACATACAAACATTCACTTCTGCAGCCTCTGCTAGTCAAATACTGCCTTCTTTACGACCAATCCCATATTTTATTACTGATCGATACGGTTAACTTTTCTGCTTCGCTACAAATGCGAGGGCTATGAGCAAACTCGCTCTCAATTATGCGGCAAAATATGTTTCCGTAGAATAATGTATGTTAAAACCGTAAGAATGTCACGTATCTGCATTTATTTTTCGTTATGAAATGTTACCGAAATGCTAAATCAGATTTATGCATTGTGTTTTCTGCGAATTTATGTAGGTAGGTATTTTTTTGGAATCACGGTAAAACTCCTTATAATTATGGTATTCTGAAAGAGGTAAACAGTGTCAGTAGCAAGTCACACTAATATTATAAATGTGAAAGTTTGTAGGTTTGGATGTTTGTTGTTCAATCACGCAGAAACAGCTGAACAGATTTGGATGAAATGAATAGAGCAGAGATGGTTTGTACCCGGGCTTAACACATATTATTATTCTTGCTACTTTTATACCGATTTATCTGGTGCCTTAAACTATCAGCGCTTAAAGCAGGACTTTTAGAGAACTGCCCTGCTTAATCGTACCATGACAACGTTATAGCAGGCCTGCCCAGGCCTTCTATTTAAGAACCGCAGAAAAACCGATCACCTGTTTTTTTGTGAACTCTTTTTAACATGACGCTCTTAACCTAAGTTTAGACCTAGCTTACAAACGTCTAGGCGACTACAATGTTGGTTTTAGTAAATTGTTAGAATGTCAGAGACAGTATTATCCGTACACTTTTAAGGAAAACAACATTCAAACAGTTCGCCTAAATGAGCGCCATAGTATAATTTCATTCAAAACTGTTTAAGCCAGGTTTAAGAACTGCACGGAACTTGCATGGTTTTTAAGAAGCTGATAGTAAGGCCCCTGGTTGTTTCCGAGATATCACGATAACATTATGAAAATGGATTAAGTCGCGTGCATGTTTAGTAACCTCAAAACTTTTTAATACATATATATATATAGGTATATGTTTAATACGTAGGTATACATAATACACTTTTTAATAAATAGTCTTGTCTATAGCTATTTCCTTTATCACTTATAGTGTTTGCGTTATGCGTAAAATTGTGTTAATACAACACAATTTTACGCATTTTGTAATATATAAATCTACTTTGTTACCCTTCATCCTAAATCTTTCCGTTTTTATACACGATTGTATATTATTAATTAAACGGGCCTCTAAGTGTTGGCTACATCCCCATTATGCCTTTCTAAAGGACCGCATAATAAAGTCCGGGAAATAAATTATATAATAATTTTATTATAAAATATTTACGTATTTACGCGAATTCAGATGGTTTCAGTACAGACAAGGTACTTATTAACTACTAAGGTCACTATTTTCAGTAGGTACTTTGTTTTGTTCATTGTTTTAACTTTGTATCATACTAATATTAGAAATGCTAAAACTACGCTCTAGTGGATAAATAATTAAAAGGACACATATAATATTTGCAAGTTTATTTATCTCACTAATTTATATGGCTTATGGAAGAATACTAACAAGCTCGTACGGGCAAATTCTTTACATAACGTTAAACAACTTTTGCTAGACGACGTATTTATTCGCAACTTTTTTCTTCCTATAAAGGGATATAGAAGGATATGGGGAGGTTGAGCGGAAGTCGTATTTTCGCGCTTGAACATATAATTTCCACGATCTCCTAGTGTAATTATGATGCTCGCATTTTTTTCTATTTCATTTAATACAAGAGACATACAGATAGTGCAATCCACGAAGACGCGCCCCACTATTCCTCCTAACCGTTTATAGTATATGTGTGCAAGCTTCCGTCAATGTTTGAGTGTTATCGGTACACACTATTTTACTACACTATATTAATACACTATATTACCTATGAATGCACACGCACACTACAATGAATAGACTAATCAGGAGAGAGCGTCATGGTCAAAGTGAAAGATGCTCTACTTCAATATTATTTTTTTTACCCGACTGTAAGTAAAGGGTTATACATTAATTATTACCATATAAATGGTAACAATATTAATTATTACCATTTTTATATTAGGGTGTAATTCTAATACCCCCCAGACAAAAATGAAATACGTGAAAAAGTTTTATTGAACTTTATTGAGAAATGAAAATCGTCAATCACTCGTTTCAGAAATATCTGATTCAGAGTCTGATGTATCACCGACATTTATAATGAAACTAAAATCAAGATCACAGTGTCTCATGTATTCGTCTTCTATTTTTTCCACGTGCTGACAAGTATTGAACCAGACATCTTATCATATCTTTACTCGATCAAATGCTTCATTTAAAATGGACATAATCGAAGTGTAATTTTGATTGATATTGCGGCTAGCAACGTCATTTTTTACAATACCCCAAATGTTTTCGATTGGGTTTAAATCTGGATGATAAGGAGGCAGCCGAAGCACTGCAAATCCATGTTCTTTATATAATTCGACAACTTTGTACTTGCGGAAGTTTTCTTTGTGTTTTTATTATAAGGTCATAAAGTTCAGGTTTTTTGTAGCTTGGTTCAAAATGGATATTTTTGCATTCAGCCAAGTCTGCGTGTCTAATTTGTTGGAGTTGGATGTTGGTATTTTTTCCGAACTAGTATTGTGATAGGCTGCATTATCCAAGACTACCACGGCATCATTTGGGAGATTTGGTATTATTTTCTCCTTTAGCCACTTTAAGTAATTTTCTGTGTTCATGTTGTCGTGGTAGTCTCCGGATTTGATCTCTGCTCTGTATGTCAACAACGCATTTGGTACGAAACCCTCTGCACTTCCGCTATGTACTATAATTATGCGCACTCCTTTTGTTAAATTTTGTTTTATTGGTGTTTTAGAACCTTTTTCGGCCCAAGATTTTTTTTTGCACGTGGTTGGTATGAATATATGATTCATCTGTGTATACTATTAGGCCTACCTACATTACGAAAAGACTTTACCTGTTTTAAATATTTCAATCTTAACATTTGAATATCATGTTTTTCGGTTAGCACTTTCCTGTTATTATCAGTTTTTCTCCATTTATAACCAAGTTTAAGTAACAATGTTCTTAGGGTTGTTATACATCCATCAAATTGTATACGGTCTTTCAAAACAATATTAAGTCGTGATAATGTTGGAAATTGACGATGTTCTATATGATAGTTTTGGATAGTTCTTCGGACTACACCAATATCAAATTCGTCTAAATTAATTTTTCGTGGTCTTACCCTTCTCTTCTTCATGGGTTCTCGCTTCATTTTCAGACACTCGCTTCATTTTCAGACACTCGCTTCATTTTCAGACTCAATATCCGCTTCCGGAGTCGACTTTGTTGTACGTTCCGCACTTGGGACTATAGGAACTATCGCATCCGTCTCCATAGTTATATTCGATTCCATGGCAGGTACTGTAGTTTGGTTAATTGTATTAGTATATTCCTTTCTTTCGCGTAGAATTCTAGTCACTGTGCTTTCAGATACTCCAACAGCCTGTGCGGTTCTCCATCGCGCATCAGTGAGTTTTTCTGCATAATTTTTACTTGCATCTTTTTTCATAAAATCATAAACTCTAGAAATAATTTCTCTAGCCTGAAATTTAAAAAAAAAACAGTAAATAGTTTTACTTATTTTTAAAGATGAAATGAAGTCTTCTTTTAGTAAAATATGCTATTTTCAAAATTAAATTACTTTCCTTTTTATGTGTTTTAGTAACTACAAACTTCTAAACAATAATTTAAATACCTGGCTTTTAAGTACAACACGCTGACATTTTAAAAAAATATAAAGAAGAGCAACTTCCGTGACGAGTCTGGATTTTGGCAACATTAAGTGCACTACTTGTGCGCATCGAACCGCTGACGGTTCGCGACTGACGCTCGGAGCAAACTCCCCGCACCCCGCGATCCCCTAAACCAAAAATTGGTGGGGCGCGTCTTCGTGGATTGCACTATCTGTAGCCCTATAGAACAATTATTTTTAATATTCGGTTTTTAAAATGGTTAATTGGGATCTCAAAGGGACCAAGAATGTTGTACCATTTATTGAGGGTTTTCGTTAATCCAGTTTTTCAATTAGGCAGGTTTAAAATTATAGTTGTCTCTTTTACAGAGGCTCCCGCTTATAGTGGTCGAAATGTACGGCTATTCTATTTTTAGAGGGAGAGTAGTCTCTTGTTTAGGTCAAAACCTGAGATACTTCTGACAAACAAAGCGTATGCGAAAGACATTCAACATAATGTTTGTAAACAAAAGTGTCAAAACCTGTCTCAACCCGATTAATTTGTCTCATTTATAGAGGGAATTGAGTTACAGAATCCCAATTATAAAGGTAAACATTGAATAAATCCTAGAAATCAGATCTCATTTGACTAGGTTCGAAAAGTCCCTTTAATAGAGGTAATTCAATGAAAAAGTACGACCTCATTGCAACTCTCAATAATAGAGATTTCTCATTTATCCAGGTCCCATTTAACTTGCATTCAAACCATAGTCAAAGTCAAAGTCAAAATCATTTATTCAATTTAGGCATCAAAGACGCACTTATGAACGTCAATTTTTCATTATAATGTACTTTAAAGACTACCGCCGCGTTCCAAAATATATAGAGCCTACCGAGAAGAAGCGGCAAGAAACTCGGGGCCATTCCTTTTATATAGATGTTTTTACAATATTTTTACTTAGGTACTACAAATATTAGCTCCAGTGTGTTGCCTTACAAAAGAGAACATAATAATGGTATCAGTAGGGCAAGACACGCTACACTTTGACATCTTAGTACACGAGTAGATAGATCCTGGAGTGATCAGTCCCAAGCTGTTTTATCCTCCAAGTAATCCGAAATTTTGTAATAACCTTTTTGACAGAGTTTAGTTTTAATAGTAATTTTAAACTTATTAATATGCAAATCTCGGATAACATAATATACGCCGACCAACAAATTTAATGAGGAGTTTAAATCTTATTAATATTATAAACATAAGTTAGGATGTATGAACGGTTAAACTGATTTGGATGAAATTCGGAACGTAGATGGTTTGTGGCATTAACAAATAGGCAACATTTCATCCCGATTCAACGAGTAGCTCTTGGGGGACCGGGTTATCATACCATTATTCTAAGTCGACATAAACACAAAGTCGCGCGCATAACCTAAAAGTTATAATTATACATGTATGTATTATTATAATGTTATATTATAAATAACAGTATAACCATAGATATAACATGGGTTAAGGGCTTATACACCCTTAGCACGTAAGTAATAAAATAGATAAAACAAGCGGATATGAGAAAGGGATAATCGGATTAGTTTAACCTTTAACTCTCAGTCCTGAATCCCGAAACAATTGTGTAGGTAAGTGCCGAAGCATTACTACTTAATAAATAAATAACTATGTAGTACCATGTAACGTTCGTTTTTCGCTCCGTTACACGTTGTCCATTCTAGACACATATTTTCGATTTTAAAATTTGCCAATCCTTAGAGGAAGCTATTCTGGTAACATTTTTATTGCAAGGGTAACACCTTTTGCAACTTAAGTACGGAAGTTCTACATTTTTTGCTTGGATGGTTGGCTACACTGGAGAGTCGTCTTGGCTATGAACAGAGTTCGGCCATATTGATTTGTCACTTTCCTACCAACAGTCGACATATGAAGTCATAATAATTTTTATCCATTCGAATCTGAGTTTCAAGCAGACTTCTCAAGATGTAGAGGCGAAATTCAGAAGCCGCAAGTCAAGGGCTTTACATATTCGATGTGATTTTACCAAAATAATGGATTTTTTGGCGTGTCTGCCATAACCTAAAAAAGAAAAACGGTGAGTGCGTTTTCTGTTTAGTCAAAATGACGTGATTCTCGAAGCTGCGGACATAATTTTAACAAGTGGTTTTGTATTGTTTCAGCCACTGGCGTTTTTTTTTACTTCACGTTTTTTTCTTCAGGATTTTTCCTGAATAGTTTGAAACCATGACTTTGCTTCATAGTTTTTTTTGATGAACATTTTTTCCTTTAAAATCTTCTATTAGACACTTAACCTATACGTGTCGAATGGAGTCCACGTGGGAAGTTGAAGACCGGCCCCCCGCGGCATTTGTTCGGCCCTCGCTGAGTGCCGCATGTATACCCGAAGGAAGGAATTATGCCACGTAAATATACTTTTACCACAGGACGTCTTTGAGACAGGTATTGTCTATTATTTTCCTTGTACGGGCCAACTCTCGGCACGTGTAATTATAAAAATTTAAAATAATTAATTTCCTTTAAATAAGGGTGCAATAACGATAGCGTGCGATAAAAATAAGATAAGTCACTTTAGCTTACTATGGGAAAATTTATAAAGCCCCTCAGGCTGTCTAACTACATCAGTATAGTCGCAAAAGTCCTTCAGACCTTGCATAATTGCTAAGACATTATCAAACTAGTATAAAATTTTTCTAAATTAATTGTAACACTGTGTTCCTTCCCGGAAATAAAAGTTGAACTAAACTAAATGCTTTGCTGCTTATTTCAACTTTTCCCCCGCTTGAAGATTAAAAGTACCGAACCTCTACAGCTGCTATTCCAGGTAAATTTTTGTTTATTTTACGAGTAATATATATATATATATATATATATATATATATATAAACTTTGTGTGAGAAGTAGCTCCAGGCGCCCGAACTTACTTTCCTTATTAATTTTCTAGATAACTTAGTGAGATTATCACTTTACAGGAGCGCTCACATGCATATTTTTTAGACATTACATATACTTACTTAATATAACTTGTAATTGTTTATTTTTTTACTAAAAGGTACTATTCAAAACTTCATTATTTTACCTTGTTTTATTTTACTTTATTTTGGTAGGCTTACATAAACCTTACCCTAACAAACTTTTATATTATTACAATTTGGCTTTAGCGTACTGGTACATGAAACTTAAAATCATATTTTTCTATGATATATTCACATGAACTTACTAGTAATTTTTTATTATTACAACCAGTTAAGTAATATTTGGCTACTTTAATAAAATAAAGTTGTCTTAGAATATACCTGGCTAAGATCTGCCAACTCGACTGCCAGGACATTCAGATGGGTTGAATAATCACGTATTTATTTAATGATCAATATCCACTATATAATTTATCCTACTAATATTATAAACGCGACAGTTTGTGTGGATTCGGTTTCCATTCGGATGTTTGCTTCTATTTCACGCTCAAACGGCTGGACTAATTTTGGTGAAATTTGGTATGAGACGCTGGAATAACACATGAGATACTTTCATCACCATCATCCATCACCGCGCGGCTGAAACTATGGAGCGCAGCTCAAAGAGGAAAGATTTCTTTGGTAATAACGAATATACTCTAAAACTACTGATTGCCGATTTCATAAATTCTGCTACCATTAGAATGCTACATTATCCCTGAGTATCATAGTACCTATATTTGATTCATCATCATCATCCAACACCAAGCGGGTGAAACCGCGGAGATCAGCTAGTAATCTAAATAAAACTTACTGGTTTTGATGACGACTTGGCCGAGTAGAAGTTATCATGATCCTTCAGGAACTATAGTTACATTGAATCATGATAAAAACTAGTCTAATGTATTTATTTAAAAAACGTCGTAAAAATTCGTTTAAAAATCCTCGATGTAATTACGGTGAAACTTGGTTAACCTAGAGCTAAAGGGCCCATAAAAATACTTTCCATGGCCCTTAAAATTTTTAATAATACAATACAATAAAAGATTTATGTCTTGACAAATTACAATGTAAAGTACTCGTACATAAATGGTTATTAGACAACTGTTATTCTGTAAATGATTTTTTTAAATTTCAATAAAGTTAAATAAAATTGATCTAGTTTGTGAAATTGATTAATTGTACATTTAATACGGTAGTGTTGCTTTATTTATTAGACAATATTTTTATTACATTATATAAATTAATTTGCCATGTAAATTATTTGGACATTGGAATGAATGAAGAACATTGATTAAGTATATAAATTAAGTCTATGATACGATTTGCATGCTATGTTAGCAAAAAACATATTTGGAATATATGTTACCTACATGAGATCTGTAAATGTGCTTACCATGTTTAGAGGCAAATAAATGTTTATGATTTATGATAATTAATCATACGAGTATAACTTACACATTATCTGTCGGTGACAACAAATCTGAAATCCGACCAGCAGAGCGTATGTATCTCAGTTGCAATCAAATGATTTAAATCTTGAAAAATGGCGGCTCTATGACAGTTTCGACAACTACAGCCGTGCGATCCTCTAATGAATCGTCGACGAGCTCAAATACTTTATGAGATATCGCCCTTGTTCATAAGGTAAGTTTTCCATGGTTTCTTGTCATCTCGTCATTTGTTTCACGGATGTTGTCAAATATGCAACGATGAATCTTAGAGAATCGCACGGCAGTAAGCAAACATGTTAAGTGTTAAGTAAGTTGATGACTGGAGCAGACCATAGTGACATATAGCTGCCATTTGTTTAGATTTCTATAAAGTTTTCTTTGCAAATGAGACACATAATATCCCTGCTGCCCTTATAACAACTTCTAAGGTATTGAACCTCCTATTCTTTGCAAAATTATATCCTACCTACGTCATCGCACAGTATCGTAAACACGACACATACAATATCTAATCCAAAATAAATGTGTCTCGAATTTCTTAGAACATGAACGCTTGTGAATCAAAGGCAATCTGTGCGAGAATATCGACTTTATGCAATATACACGCTTCGCAAGCAATGTGATTCGTCAGCAGGGCCGGCGGACAGCTAGCCCCAGGCCAAAACTATCATTGTAACCTCCGTGTGGGCGGTGTACCGAACTGATACATATACCTCACTGTAAATGTCGACCGAGCAAGTTTGCTGAAGTAGTTTGTTCTTGTAGCTCCAAATACTGACTGTTTAGAAATACCGTTATTGTTTGCATGGATGCGATTGAAAAGAAACCATTTAGAAGGACAAAGGTATTTCAAAACATTGCAAAACTATACGATTATTTAATAAGATAGATTGATGGATTGCTATATTCTTTATTGAAGACCTTAAAATTAAACAATCATACAGTTACATCGCTTAGAACAGTGTAATAATAGGACCGATTGCAAAAAACGTTCCTGTAGTCCCGACATGAAGGCGCTTGGAGGAACACCCCGGGATTTTGGTGGGTATACGGATTCCCACATAACCACCATGCTCCCTTGGTAGTATCTATAAAAGATTTTCCCGAAAAAAAGTCTAATAATGGGAGGTCTTATCGCTCAAAGCGATCTGTTCCAGGCAACCTTTAAACACCACAATGATCCCATAGTAAAACCAGACTAGTTTAATACTCTCGTACTATCTTCAATCAGTGTCAGGGTGGTGTAGAGATACCTCAAATTTCATAAAAAAAATTAGAATAAGACTGGAGTTAGACTTTTTCCCGCTGGGATTAGAGTGTACGACTTATTCTGCACACGCCCAGCCGAAATGAAGTTAAATACTTACGAAAATCTTTCCACCCGGGGGTGTTCACTACACTGGAGTAGCACGCACCTCGCGCCAGTAGTAGGTACCTACCGCACGCATTTTATCTATAAAGGCATCCCTATTTCCCTTGGTCACGCCATAACATGAGAACGACTTTACCGATTTCATCCAACTTTTTATTTAAATTATTTAATACTTTGTTATTACGGATGGTTATTACGGAAAATCTAAGAAAGTTGCCCAGAAAATTAAAAACAATATTAAAAGCGATTATATAATCATAATCGCGCAGCTAATCAATTATAATACTTACCGAAAGAAGTGTAACGTAATACATTATTGCATTCAAATATATTTTTATGGGATAGGTTGGCAAACGAGCAAGCGGCTCACCTGATGGTAAGTGATACCGTCGCCCACGGACATCCGCAATACCAGAGGTTTCGAGGATACGTTGCCGGCCTTTGAGGAAGATAAGAAGGAAAGATAGATGGGGTGATGGTGGTGGGGTGGGGGGTTTGGGCAGTCGGGCCTCCGTAAACTCCCACAAACCGACTAATTGTTATTGTATCAGTGAAAATCATTGGCATTTCATAAATCACACTTGTAAAAATATATTAATTAGCTTTTCGTGAATTAATACCTATTATGCACTAAGTCAACCAGAGTACATTATTTTTCAAATCTGTTATAATTTAGGAAAGTTAATGCTAGTATAGTAACATAAATAGGTTTAGGGATATAATTTTCCGACATCTTTGTATACCAACTATTTATCTAGATAGATTCTTGACCAAACTTCTGACGAAGCAAAAAGTTAACCTTATGGAGTCTTTTTCATTTATTTTCTCTTCTTTTTCATTCAATTATAGTACATTAATTATTCTATGTCCTAACAAAACATATATTTTATCAATAGTGTGTAATACCTACTCACTACAGCCAACACACGGAATATTTGGTTCTGCGTTTATAAACTTGCAGAAGTGTGTTACTACCTAGCATGTGCATCACGATCGGTATACCACCCACCTAGTAATGCCTGAAGGCTACCCTCCCACGGATGTGAGTTACATGACCTCCAACAGAGTTACGAGTATATAATAGCGTCTGACTAGAAGTAATGAATATCAAACGCGGGTTGGTTGAACCTGCTTTGGAGAAATTGTTTCGCTTGGTCATATATGTAATACTAGCTGGTGCCCACGACGTCGTCGGCGGAGGATTAGTACTGCGAGTAGCTTATTATCTTCTCTAAAGCCATATATAATCTTTATAGCAAAATGCCATAAAATAATTGCAGGTTATATGAGTATCTTTGTCTACTTAGTAAATCAATCAGAAAACACTAATAATAAAATACAGTACCTACGTACATACAAATATAAAATTAATCACCATGGAAAAAACTGCCATTACTTTTTATCATCCTTGACGATATTTGTGATATATTTCATCACCCTTGACGGTCGCCGAGCACATCTAGTGTATCGAGCTGCCAAAATGATAGCGTGCTTTTGACTAAGCTATCAGAAACTGACACAAACTTTGACAGAACTGCCATTACGATCTTAACGTAGGCCGAGGTCTTGTTATTTTGTCTATGCTGTGCCCAAGAATAATACGCTTTTTCACCGGCGTAGTGCTGGATGCTGATGATGATGATGATGGTGAAAAGTATTCTGTGTTAATACAGCGCCTCATCTACCTCCATAACAAATTTCATCAAAAAAGGCTCCACGGTTTTAGCGTCAAAGAGTAACAAACGTCCACACATCCATACATCCATATTCACAAACAGTACAAGCATTACTTATATATCTTTGATTATCAAGAGATATTTTTTATACATTTTCTTATAATAATCAGGCATACCGATCAAATCTTAAGTGTGAAATGAACATAGTGTAATAACAGTAATTTAAATTATTTTATTATTGCTGTGTTAATCTTATTCTAGTTTTAGATGAAACTACTGGTACTGGTCCGCATTAATAGCTTCAGGATTGTGAATTTCCGCGTGGGCGCAGCCACGTCGTGATCTAGTATTAAATACAATATCTTGGCATATTATTGTAGAGTAAAACCCCTTTTAAAATGAATAAAAAAATACAATATATTATTTTTACATTTCTCTGCAGAAATAGAAGAAGGCATCCTATCGTTTTCCAATTATTTGTCCCAAATCTCCTTCCACATAGCAATATAATAATCTATCCCCTTTCTCAGAATATCTTTCCTAACCAGATAAGTAGGTATAGTTTATCGGAGAGAAGGGTTGATGTATGAGGTTGTCGGTGACAGCTCCGGGCGCGACGTGACTCGCATCCCGAACGTGACGCGACCGGGAAAAAAATCTGTCGGTCAATCGACTGGAAGACTACCGTGTTGTTTTGAAACTTTGTTTTGTGTTTTCCTTGTGATTTCTACCGCTAGTTAATATGTTCCGACTTTGTATTCTTATAGAGTTTAGTATAATATGTACGTATGGCACAGAGTATATACCTACCTACTTGTATGGCAATTGTTGGTGAGTCTAGAGTTCCCTATTATGCTACTGAGTCTTGTTAGGAAGTGTTCTGTATTTATTCGCCGGCTACAGCGATATTGGATATCAATATCTACAAAAAAGTCGACTTTACTATTGTCTAACTATTACAGTTTTGTCCCAATAACTACCTTTTCATGTTAAAGTATGCAATGGTAACGGTACAAACTAGGCCACATTATTATTATAAAAATCCTTATTTACTCTAACAATGAAGAGAAAATACTTGATTATTTGTTTGTTTGTTATGAAAAAACGCAAAAACTACTTAACCGATAAAAAATATATTTTACCAGTAGAAATCTACAGTATGTTTGAGTAACATACGCTATATTTAATTAATCATCATCATCCATCACCACGCGGGTGAAATCGCGGAGCTAGTTATTTTATATGATGAGCAGGAACCATGCATGCATTTTAAGGTTAAAAATTGTAGGTAAGTACACTCCTTGAACACTCCACGCGGTTGAAATTATCTATCAGTTAAAACTATTCGACTTATAAACTTGAGGTTTTGAACAAGATATATACATCATTTTAAAGCCTAATTTGATCCAGAGTTGTAGCTAAATGTAACTTACTGAACAGATGGGAATGTCTGAAATGCCGGGATCGTCGAGACAATTCATGGTTTCCGTACAGGTATTTAATTAGATCTATAAATCAAGTAAGCGCCGGGATTGGCCACTTATCTCCGAATAATAACACGATTTCTCACAATTACATGTCTGTAAGGCTCGTAATGTGGATTTCACTAAATCTACGTTACAGGCAACTGTCGTACAAATTAATGTTGTGGAGATGTACTTAATGTAATAGTATTACATTGTATGATATGCACTTATTAAGTTAAAACACTAAGCGTTTTTAATTCCATACCTGCACTTCTACACAAATATTATAAAACGGTAAGATATGCAAGACTTGAGTTTTACAGGCTATTTTTAAATATTTAGGAGGGTCAAGTTTGTTTGTAAGTTTAGGTATATGTAGAAGGAAATCTTTGAAAAAAATTGTTGGTTGAGAAAACTGTTCTATTAATTAGAAACATTTTTTTTAATTACTATTCAATTTCGTAACAGTTGAGTGTAATTCGAAACGGTTGAGTGGAATAAAAATAACTAAAAAATAAACCGATATTTTTTTTTGTATTGAACTAGCAACTGAACTGCCCGCGACTTCATTCACGTAGTAAACATGCTATTCGGCCTCAACATAACCTTCCATCTTTTCTTGATTTTTTCTTTCATACGAACCTTCTCCGGACAATAATTAACACAAGAAGAAATAATTAGCGAGATTGTTTCATCCGTTTGGCAAGTTATAGCGTGACCAGGAGAAGTAGGGGTTCATATATATATATATATATATAGAAGATTTAGATTATACTTATCACTGAGCGACCACATCGCCCAGTTATGCCATCATACGAGTACAAATTAACTAGCTATGGAAGGGCTAACTCTGCTAATTAACAATTTTTCTTTCTGGGCTAACATAGGATTCGCTTGTGTAACGTTGCAGTATAACATCTAGCAACCTTAGAGCAATCAAAAAGAAATATTATCTGTAGCTTTCATTCCGCACACACTCCATCAAGACAAGCTGAACATCCTAAAACATAGATACGAGTATATCAGCTACTTTTTATTCCGATCCTACACGTACGAAGCCACGTACAGAAGTTGCTAGTAACCAATATTGAGATTGCCAACCTTTTGACATGAATAAGGTGAATACGCCCTCCCTTTTTCATAATGAACATATCTCGCACTTCATTACAGAAGTAAATAACAACGCAAAAGGCGCCACGCCAAGTTTTATTGTCTTGGACAACTTGGGAAGTAAATTACACGAACAAATTCGCTCAGCGCTAAATCTGGGGCTTATCAGAGGCCGAGCCGGGATCCTTAAATTGAGAAGGAGCTATCTCGATGAAGCGAGTGGCCTCGAGACGTCGACACCTTGCTCCTACTGGCCGGATTTAAAAAGTTTAATTAGTTGCTCTTACATATCCATTTAGAAAGATTAGTTTGTTTTAGTTTCCTGTTACTTTTGAAAAGTTAGTTGTTGTATTAGGAAATTTCATGTTATAATGTGGGAAATATTGCTAGCAATCATAGTCTAAAACTAGCTGCTAGCTAGCTTCAATCATGTGGTGATGGATGATGATGATGATGAAATAAAAGTGGCTTAAGTTACTCCTTATAATATCAGCTATCTGCCAGTAAAACTGCTGTTAAAATATTAGCGGGTTCGAATCCCGTCCGAGGATGGAATTTTTCTCTCTATAAATTTCAATGTTTGAGATCGCAAAAGGAGACGTTAGTGCTTTAAAAAGTAATACTATAAAAAATTACAAGGGCTGCGATGTCAATACGAAAGTTTCAAGTATTTCTAAATAATGCTCCATTCGGTTGGATGGTACTGTTAAACTGTCCAATAGGTCGCTCCGTCCCCGCAAGACGGGTTAGTCAAATAGACAGTTAAAATTCGGTGCTCGGACCAGATTCTCGGTGGCCTAGTTGGTCAATGGCATCTGACACGGATAGTCAGAAGACGCGGGTTCGAATCCCGTCCGCGGATAGAATTTTTCTCTCTATAAATTTCAATGAAAAAAGTAATTGTTTTTTTAATGTAAATACCGTATCTATATTACTATAGTACTACGACTAAACTAAACTACTAAGACTAAACGATAAGTACTATTACTACATAGTATGCATTTTGTGAAAAACTGTGAAATTTGGAATTACAAACAGACACTAATATTGAATTTATCTGTATAGATAAATCGTATTTCAAAAACTATTTTATTTTACTACTGGTTGAGCTACACCTGCCTGATGAAAATTATGCGGATGAAACATTCCCGAAATCTACGAACTAGGAAACCTATGCACAACACTTCTTCAAAACAGTTTCAGTCGTTACAAAGGTGACAGTGGCAATATATACACACACACATACAGACGCACCCTACCTTTAACTTTTTACACTGACACACACAATAGACACAAACACACAACATGCATACACTCTTGTTTGAACAGACACCTATGAATAGCTATCAGTTACTGGCCCAACCGACGTCCCACTTTAAAACATCATCATCATCATCATCTCAGCCGTAGGACGTCCACTGCTGAACATCTGCATCTTCCACAAAATTCCAAAAGGTTGGTCCTTCAGAAAAAACAGTCCTTCCAGAACCTTTCGGCTCAATCGACCATCTGTTCTGCGTGCTATGTGGCCTGCACACTGCCACTGAAACCTTAAAACAAAACCTCTTTATTAGTATCTACTATAGCTGAAATACAGCCAGGGCCACTGGTTTTATTCACGTCTAGACTTTGAAGGGTTTTCAGAACCATGGTCTAGCTAGAGAATGGTAATATCAGACATAAAGTTTATCATATTGGAAGACCCAGCGGTATCTATCTCGTTTCAGTTTCTATGAGGTGAGACAGAAATTCGATTCTACTGATTTTGCCAGCCATCTACAAAGGGGGCCATCATTTGGAACTCTTGTTGCCTCTTGGTCCAGCTGATCGAGGTTTTGCGCTATAGCTGGCCTCGTGTCTCTCTCCCAGCATTACCAGTGTACTGATGTAGGAATAGTTACTTGGTGGGAACACTGAAGTCCCCTAGTAATTATAATTTATTACCTACTAGGTACCTGTACTGAACAGCTTCCCTCAGCCGACTTCTACAGCATCCACAGAAAGGATATATATCAGGTAGGTGGTTGTCTCATTCGAAGCTGAAGCCGCACTAAAATAATATGATTACATATAATTCTCAATTATAATCTACAATATTAACAATAACTTGTAATTTATAGTCAATAATGTTTAAAAATATTTTATTTCCCGCTCTAGGATAAACGGCCACCTAAACATGCTTACATGATCATACATGTTGTTCATTGGATTTGCCCGCTTACCAGTCGACTCGCATTTCTAGAAAATTGTTAGATGGAAGGCGCTGCCTGTGGAAAACAAAATTTCTTGGAAACGGTGATCAGATAGTAAGTAAAATATAAACAATGTTTGGACGCGTGCAGCTGTACCTTAATTAAATAACTGTATATTGTAGAGGCTGTATAAGCTTCCACCGTACTGAACGGATTAAAACTGGATTCTCGCTATTCAAAAGCTTTACTTTTTTGGCTGCACGTAATATAAAATCTGTGTTCACTCGAACACAAGTCACATAGCAGTTACTAATATATTGAATGTTCTATATTTATATCTGTACTAGCAACAGCCCGCGACTTTGCTAGTAGGCTCGGCCTTCGGCCTCGCCAATAACCTCCCATCTTTTCTTCGTTTTCTTTCATAACAACCTTTTCCTGACAATAATAATTAATTAAACAAAAAAGATTTAGCGAGATTGTTCCATCCGTTCTCAAGTAATAGCGTGACCAGGAGAAATAGGGGTTCATTTTTATATGTATAGATTTACATTACAGTAATAATAATATGGGACAACATCCACACAAAGGTCTTCAGGTCCCAAATTAGGCAGAGCCTGTGCTATGGTAACCTGATGACTGATATACATACTTAAATACATATACACACCCAGACAGATCAAACAGACATGTTCATGCACACAAATGTTTGACCTGTCCAGGGATCGAACCCGGGACCAGTGGCTCAGAAGGCAGGGGTGCTACCAACTGCGCCAACCGGCCTGTCTATAGTAGCTAAATGAAGCAAGTTAGTGTAGCTGAATTGAGCTAACTTTACATCTCAAGCTATGGCAAATGAGCGCATCGTTAAGACAACCCGTTAATAGGCTTAACGAACTTAGGCCCTCCGTAATCCAAGATGACGTATTAATTTACATATCATTATTTCGAACCCCGATACAGTCTTTAGAAAATTATATCCGCAAATATTTGCATTGGTCGGATTGAAGCGAATGTTTCGTAAACAGCCCGGGAGTTTAGCTAATAAATATGGTACTAAGGCTATAAATTATGCAAAAGGTTGACCGCAAATTAAATAATATGAAACCTTGTGTTGTTGAACATTCATGTAGTGTTTTTATTTTGTTATTCAAAGATATGCCCTTAGTTGTGATGTACTACCATTTTTATCAGTGGTATTTTTGGCTAAGTTTATGTAATCTATGTTAATGATCTAGAAAGAACAAAGAAAGAAAAATCATTTATTTTCAATCATTTATCTAAGCTTTAATAAACCACATAATATCTATCGGCAAAATGTTTAGATAAATAAACCTGTTGTTTAACTTTTCTTCTGATTCATCCATATATAAATGTCTAGGAACCAATTGAAGTGATTTAAGGCTATACAAAATAAGTGTACAAACTGTATAGGTATTAGATAAAATTGGCCTACCCGTGAGTGGCCACGTTCAGGCACGGTCAGGTATGGAATATTGGCTATCAATAAATGTATATGAATATCAATAACAATCCACCGGTTAGATATTCGTATTAAAAAACAATATAATCTATACTAATATACTAATACTAATAATATTCTTTTTTATTTAGGTAATTCAACAGCGTTTACAATTAACATGTATACTAAATATAAAAACTTAAAATATAGCCAAAACAGAATTACTCAAATTAAAAACAATTTACAGAAAAGTAATAATAATACGAAAACATATATGTAAAAAAGATAAAGGCACAGGTCTTAGGTCAGAATAGCGGGTATGTATGTGAGTTATTTGTGTGTGTGTGTGTGTGTGTGTGTGTGTGTGTGTGTGTGTGTGTGTGTGTGTGTGTGTGTATGTGTGTGAGTGAGAGAGAGAGGGTGTGTGTAAAAAATAAATAATCGCAATGAAGCAGTCATATTAATTTTTTTAATGATGATTTTGAGGCAAAAAATAAATCCAGGCTAGAAAAATGTTTATTGTAGATTTTAGCGGCGCGACATAAGACCGAATTCTGGACATAATTAGTGCTGACTAGTGGGACGTCCAGTAACTGCGTAGGTCGAGTACGACGAGGTGGTACATGAAAAGCTAGACTTGATAGAAGTTCGGAGCAGTCAATTTTGCTGGTTAATATATAGTGTAGTAGTATAATGTCATACTGCTTACGTCTCTGTTCTAGAGATTCCATGTTAAAGTGCTTACATGCTTTAGAATAGGTATCAAAAGATCTACAGTTCTTATAACTCAAAAATTTTATAAACTGTTTTTGTAGTGATTATAAAGAGGAAAGATTTGTATGTAAGTATGTTTGTAACGAATTGGCTCAAAATGTACAGGGCTGATTTCAAAAATTCTTTCACCATTGGAAATCTAGATTCGCCCTGAGTACATAGGCTATTTAAGATTCATCTTATTACCTACAGAAAAACTAGTGAATTTTATAAATATTAAAAAAAGAAAAATAGTAATATCAGAGGTCTCCCTCTTTACAGTTATCGTGATCTTTCTATTTTACAAAAAATAATGATTTTCAAGGATCAACCTTTATTTTTATTTCATTATTTTCATTTATTTTATTCCAACTGGTGAAAGCATTTCGTTCTCTAATAAACTCGTAGTAGATTTTTTATTCCAAATGTACCTTTTGTACTATCCGAACTTAACTAATCTACCCTTAGTCGCTATGGCCATACTTATACGTATCGCGACGCAGAGAAAGAAATTAATACAATTTTACAATAACTCCACGCAGATATTGGTAGCGATGCACTGGTTCACAAAAACTAAACTAAACTACCAAACTAAAAATTTATTATGTTAGTCCTTATTCTGTTAACAATAAAATCCAAAATTATTAACACTTATAAAAATAGGATTATTCTATTCAAATTTGGGTTATTTTAGGTTAGTTTAGCGAGAGTTACGTGACGACTAAACTGTCTAAAATATTTATTAAATATTAAGACCGACTTTACTCACGTAATTAGCCGACGTTATCGACCTAGGTTTCAGGCATGTCCTATGCCCATCCTCAGGGAGTTTACGCTGCAAGATCGCAGCGACCACTGCGGGCTGCAGCGCGCTCGGCCCGGCGGCGCGAGAGCCGCGGTGCGTGCGCGGACGCGGTATGTGGTGAGGGGGTGCGCTCGGTACTGGTAGTGCGCCGCGTCATCTCCCGTATGCACGGAGATTGCCCGAGTGTTGGTAGTATATCTTCAGTCGTCAGTGTGGTCTGTGTCATCGCCGAATGTGCCGGAGCAAATGCTGCTGACTGTGTCACACTCTAGACTCTCTAGCATCTTCAGAGTTGAGGTAGCATTAAGAATAGGGGTCCAGGCTGGCGGACAAATATGATACATTAAAACTGATGGTATATTGAGGAGTACCTATGTATGTAGGTTCATTGTATAACTCGTAGTGAATCGGGTAGGTTAGGATCTACTTCGTCTCATTTGTGATAAATGTAATAAGAAAACCATCTTGGCTAAATTTAGTGACGTGATGCTCATTTTTAACGTGGTAGACACACACATTATAGTGCATCCACCGCCAAAAAACCCCATTCACCCCTTGCGCCACAGTTCCAAGGAACACCCCTGAAGATCTCTAGCAGTATCGGGATCCTTGGCGTCGACATAACGAGTGACCTGCAGTTTAAGGGTCACCTGGAGAGCAAGGCTAAACTTGCCTCTAAAAAGCTTTGTGTAATCAACCAATCCAAGCAGTATTTCAGCCAGCGGCAACGGCTTGCGCCTTACAAAGAGCAAGTCACACCGCATATGGAGTACTGCTCACATCTAGGAGGCAGCAGCTCACCAGATTGACTCCCTAGACTCCATCCAACGTCGTTCCATTCGTATCGTCGACGATTTTATACTTACAGACGGTCTGGAATCGCTTGGTCTGCGTAGAGACTTTGCATCTCGCTGCGTGTTCTATCGTCTGTACAACGGCGAGTGTTCGAAGGAACTGTTTGATCTGATACCAACTCTTTCAGCACCGCACCGCTCGCCATCGGCGGTATGTTCACCCGCATTGCCTTGAGCTATCTAGATCAACTACGAAGTGGTTCTTAAGAACATTTACTCCGGGTACATCAAAAATCTGGACGAAGATTCTCGCCGATTATTCCCTCTGCGCTACGATATGGGGTTAATTAAAAATGGGCGTTCATTAAAGAGGTTTAGGTAAAAGTGGCTTGCTTTTTTTAGTTTGCCAGCGATGACTTACAGTAGATAGAATACAACAACAGAGCACTTTTATGTTTTAACGTTTTTGTCTATCGTACATCGGAGCCAAAATAAATGAAATAATTGGACCAATCAAAATACATAATTTTTCGTAGTTTTTGGATTTTCTTGCTCTGTCTAATTTTTAAGGACTGTTTTACTTTTAAACCCTTAGATTCCTACATTATCTCTGATGAACATAGGTGATATAACATTTTCAAAGTGTTAGGGGTCCGTATGAAATCTTTGATAATGTAACCCAGAGCGTAGTTCTACATATATATATAATTTACTCTATGGCGTAGTACATATAATTGTCTGTGACCCAGAGTGTGAATAAGATACCAAAAGGTCCTTATATCGCGTACACTGCAGAAACTATAGACCATAGAGCAAAGCGACGTAATACAGAAAACATAAATATCTACAAAAAAGTCCGCAATACCATATACTACTACAGATATGTCACAATAACTATAGTTACTTGTAGTTACTTTTCCAATATAAATAATAATTGGTATTATCCTTTCTAGTCTTTATTACTATAAAGAGGAAAGATTTGAGTGTTTGTTTGTAATGGACAAAAGTAGAAACTACTTAACCGATTTAAAAAAAATGTTTCACCACTAGAAAGCGATACGCTTGCCTATTTATATGATATTAATCAAGCTTTTATAGGTGGACCAATAAATAGCTAAAAAGATTAAAATTGTGTAGAATGTTCCTATACTTTCGGAAATGCCTCATAAATGTAAAAGTAGGCAGGTAGGTGCTTGACAAACCCCAACAGAGTTCGCTTTTCCCGCCCATTCAGATTATTAACAGTTATTGGGCTCAGCGGGGGTACGTCCGTTGTTATCTCACATTTTTATCTCACGAGCATTATTTTCCGTTTTCCTCTCACTCAAATTAAAAACGAAGACCGTTTTTATCTCATTAAAAATAAAATAATTATTTAGTTCGCTTTTTACTCACAAGATCGTCCGGCGTTATCTCACAAGAGAGTACTATGAATATTCTGTGTCACAACACCAATGTCTATTGTTTAGCTTCCAGGTAAAAAAATAACATCTGGGAACCAGGCATTGTTTTAAGGAACAAGACAGAAAGAGATAGAAACAATGTGTGCAAATAGCCCAAGCAATTTGATTGTAAAAACTTATCTCAAACTAGTCAGTCCTACGTCATAGCAAGGGAAAGTAGTGCATAGAGACATTAGTGAGTGCAAGTATAAGGGTGAATTCTGTGATAATGTGTGTTTGTGGAAATTAATCAATTACTGAAAATGGAAGAGCTAGATATTTCTGACAGTGCAAACTTTGAACTAAGTAAATCCATAAAAATAAACCTTTATTAGTGTATGGTGGTAGAGAATTTACCCAATATAGAATAAATAAAGACAATTCAACAAAATGGCGGTGCAAAACTGCATCATGTTACGGGTCGGTGAAAACAAAAGACAATAAAATTATAGATCAAAGCGACCACAAATGTATTTGCAAACCGAATCATGCAAAACTAGTTATAAATAAGTCCACATGGCGGCGTTGAAAGAAAAAGTTAAATTGTCAGATGGACGACCGTACAGCAACTTTACGAAGAAGCAAAAATTAACGATCAAGGAATCAATTTGATTGAAAATATTCCGCGATATACCAGCGTCAAGACAGCGCTCTACGATATTCGTAACAAGAGCCAAAATGTATCAAAAACTGTCTCCCAAAATATAGCTGAAGTGGAAATTCCAAAAAAAGTTTTTTTTGAAATTTCCAAAAAGTTTCTATTATTCGATTATCAAGATGGAAATAACCGAATAATAGAATTCAGCAGTGAAGAGGCTAGACTGCGGATGAATGAAGTTACGACATATTTTGGAGATGGCACATTCAAATGTTAATTCAAAGAAAAAATTCAATTCAAAATTGTAATTGTTTCAATTTTATTTTTAATTATGGCCTCATAATTGTCAGTTTTTTTATACTAAGTTATAATATTAGATGGTGGAATATTTCTAGTATAAAAAAATATTAAAAACTCAATTTTGATGCAAATATTTAAAAATTGAAAATTGAAACAATTACAATTTACAAACAATTTGTTTAGTAAAATCGGGGCCTGATCTTAGTTCCTGTAAATCTGTGATTACTTTCGATTAGTGTAAGTTATTTTTAACCGTACAATTTCATTAATTATTATTGGTTGACAATTTCACTGATTATTAGATATTGGTTGAAAGTCTATAGTTATTTAGATTTAGATAACCCATTAGTAATTTTGAAAATTTGCTGTCATGTATGTATAACTATAATTTTAGTGCATACCTTTTATTGGTGCCTGAATACATGTGATATTTTTTTAGCATTACATACTTTTCTTACGTAGTCAGTCCAAGACAAATTAAACTGATATTAGTTCTAGTAAATCTGTGATTATTTGAATAAAGTAAATATTAACCTAATATGAAAAGTTTTTTTTAGCTTTTTTTTTACTATATACTTTGATTATTTTTCTACTATTTTTGTTAATTAAAAATGTTTGAGATAATTTATATTTTTTTTCGCACCCACAAACATTCTTATTTGTGACATGAATATTTTGGCTAGTTACTTTTCTTCTGTACCGGAGTTATAATCAAAAGTACTAGTAACGTATAATTGGTATTATATTTTATGGTAGGTGCAGTTACGGAGTACTATTACTTATTCTGGGGCGTAGGAGTGCGGTGAGATAAAAACGCACTCTTGTAATTTAGCGAGATAAAAACGGATTAATTATTATTATTTATTGTGCGTGAGATAACAAAGTGAGATAAGAACGGACGTACCCCTCAGCGGTATAAGTCCGGATTAAACCGTGTCAATTTGCATTTTATTATGATGACACAGCCCTTGAGCTTTAACTATTATTACGGCTTTGTAACGGTTTATATAGATTTGGAACGACAACAATGGGGTTCTTTAAACACACGCACTACGGCCATCGTAGATTAAGGATAAAATTAAGACACTACTGTGAAAGGGTGAGGCTGCTGTAAAAGTGCAATATTAAATTAATATAAATAATTATTCTACAGTAAAAAAACGTTAAGTAATTTAGCTAGCTAATCAGTTATTTCCAACTGTCCAGCAATATTGATAGATTTTGGTAGAATTCGTAATTCTTTAACTATTCTTATATGTAGTACTAGTAGATATATTTATTATTGAAAAGGCTGGATCATCTTTTATAAAGTTTTAAAATATAACACAATTTCAGTATTACCATTGTTGCTCTCTGAAATTCTTATATTTTATTAGCTGACCCGCTCCTGGACTATGGGATACGTATAGCCACAGAAAGAAGTGGAATTCACAGCAGATTTTCATTATGGCAGAGTTGCTGAAATAACTTGCAGAAAACGCTGGATGGGCCTGGCTGAATCTTCATTCCGCATGGATTAAGGTCAACAAATCAAAACAATTTTCAACATACACGTCACTCCGAGATTGTTGGTTGTGTAGGGTAAAGCCCTCGGAATTTGTTCCAAAGTATGTTTATTTTAGACAAACTTTGTAGCTTGGCAAAAATAACTTTTAGGAAGAAGCAAATATGAGAATATCTACAGCTGCGTGAGGCTGCTATTGAGAAATTTGGAGGCACGGCAGTGCCCCCGCCAAGTCGAGCGAAAAGTGGCACGGCCGTACCATACTTTTCTCGAAGCAGTTCACGCCATTTTCAACCCCCTATAACTTTGTTGTGGATATAACTAGAAGCCTGAATTTCAGTAACCAAGCCAAGCATTGTATAAACACGGTATATTGAAAAATTCATTCAATTTGAACCAGTCGTTTAAGAATTATAATTAGCCAAAGTTTCTTAATTTTGTCACTCAATGACTGACTGGCCGATCATAAAAACTCTAACTAACTAAGTGGCTAAGTATAAATTAAAGAAAAACTTATCTTTTTACAATTTTGGTCCAGTTTTCTAGATGCATCAACTGCATAAATAACTTTGTTATCCCATATAAATATTGAGGATTACAAAGCTATACATTTGCAGTGAATGAATCAGTAATCAGTATATTATGAACTTATAATTTAATGGAATAATAGGTGTATTTAGATAGGTACCTAGATTAATTATAAACAAAGGTAACTTGTAAAATGGTCAACGGAATGAAAAAATTTAGAACTAGAAAATCCCGCAAAATATTAAGTAGATAATTGCCCGAAATTTTCCTGTAAATAAGAACACTAATAATCATACATAACCGCGGCCGGCGGAGGTGGCTTGCCCGCGCTTCGGCTTCCACGCTTTCCTTCCGTCACAGAAAGGTGGCCACTTTTTTCCAGGCAACGTTCATTTCGTTGGGTCTTACTGCAATTTCGCAGGTTTACACACAACACAAACCACGTTTTATATTTCTTACGCAAATCGTTTCAGTCGTCAGTATGAGTATAAAAATGTAACTAATCTCTTTACAAATATAATTCGTTGGAAAAATAATGGGTTAAGTTATTTATTCACAGTAAAAAAATATAAGTGCGGCAGTAAGTGCCGTAAAAGACCACAAAAGGAACCTAAAAAGACAGAAAGTGGGCTTTAAGAAAACCCGTTGTTGGTATTCAATAAGTACAAGGTACCGGAATGGAAAAAAAAGAACTATCTACAAAAAGAAATGAGATGCCAAAAACAAAACTTGTAAAAAAACCAAGCCAGTTCTTCTTCCGTAAAAACTTGAGAGATTCTTGTAATACCCAGTCGGTAAATTTATTCAGCCCTTATTAAATAATTACGTAAAGTAATTAGCAAACCAAACAACATCTTCTAGTAACCATATCAATATTAAATATATTTTACGTTTTTAAATAAAATAGAGTGTCTTGGTAATAGAGAATTGATAAGAAATTGGTAAAGTTTTGAATAAATGAGACGGTTATGCCCAACAGTCAACTGCTGCTGATGATGATGATGATGATTATTATTTGGTACAATTAGAAAAAAACTAGGTACATGAACTAAGAGCTACTTCAAACATATTGATCCAAATTGCTGTTGTTTTATATTAAGTTACTCTTATATATGGTCAACGCCTGCATGCCATAGCAATAGGTAATTGTACAAAACTAAGAAAGTAATTTTAACTGTTTACCACAGAATGAGAATTAAAATTGCACAAAAAGAGATAAAAAGAGATGAAGTAGTCGATTATAGATGATATATTACCAAATTAAGTATATGACTATTTAACGTAAGTATTTAGAACTTTACTTGACCAGTGATACATCTACAACAAAGGCAGCCTTTCGTTCTATCAAGGAAGTTTTACATTCCAGTAAGCCATAAATTGCGGCAGAAAACACAAAAAATAAAGGAACGTTCAACGAGTGGTAAGAAAACGGTTATTTATACGGTTCGTTGAGCACGGAGAAATAAGAAGCCGGCAAACGAACACATGTTGTCGATCCTGTGATGGCTAGACTCATAAATTATTTTGGTAACTCACTCCCATTCGTCTTCTGGGTGATATCATATTCACCGTTTAATAGTAACGATGACACTGAGGAATGAAACTGCCTTATATAAATTTATTTGGTAGATACTTTTTTCATACGAAAAGCAGTGTTGCATGATGTTGTGCTTTTGGCCTACACTTGTGCACTGTTACGATGACAGCGGTTAATAATTCATCGTCAAAATGCAAGATGGGCATACATACTTTGTTTTAAATACATCCCATTTTTTATTTTTGCCATCAAAAATCGCGCTTTTGTTTTTTAATCGGAAACATTCCAAATATAGAGTATTCACAGTTATTAGAGTGCAGAAGAAACAAATAAGGCTCGAAGATCCTTTTATAAGTTAGTTTGACTAGCTGCGCTGCGCGGTTTCACCCGCGTGGTGATGGATGATGATGATAATGATGAATCTAAATATGTTGCCTATGTTACTCAGGGATAATGTAGCATTTTAATGGTGAAAGATTTTTTGAAATCGGTTTAATACGAGTAGTTTTTGAGTTTATTCGTTACAAACATATAAAAATGTTTCCTCTGTTTAATATTAGTATGCTTAAATTAAATACTAATAATAATACATTTAAAGTTAATTTGAGTACTCTCAAGGCGTTATATCACATCCCAAAAGCACAATAAACGGCAACGACATTAACACGTTATCCATTTATTTAATAAATATTTGTGTTGTTGTCTAAAACATTTCCGAAAAGTAGTTTTAATCGTTGACGTTGTAGTTTTTAGAATGATCTAGTTTCGTGAGCCACGCCGGCCTGCGGATAAATGAATTTCCGAGAAAAAGAATGACCAAGGTATTAAATTAAAACCATAAGCTAGAGTAAAATATAATATTTAGGTAGCTTTGAAAGGTAAAATATATCTGAAAACATATACAAATATAGTTTATGATAAGATAATAACTTTTTACTCAAGCTAAAACCCAGATAATAGTATTTACCTAAAGTGAAATTAAATTATAAGTTTTATCCATCTATTGTGAATATTTTATTCACAATCCTCATACAAAATTCAACAAAAGTAATAAAGTAGCTATTGAAGCAAATTTCTATAAAACATTTTTGTAAAATTATATTATAAACATTTGTTATAGGACTGAAAATATCTCAAAACGTGCGTGCAGAATTAATACAGCTCGGGAATAATAAACAAATAAACTATTCGAAAATGTTGTCTGACGATTCGTTAACCAATTAATTTCCTATTCATCAGGAAAGATTAAGTGACCTAGACAAAATCAATCGCTAGAAGTAACCCTTCGAAAACTCAAAAACGCAAAAATGCGAATTGAAAACTTTCGCAGAATAAAGGCAGCAGCTTTAACAGCAAGCTTTTAGGGCACATCTAACATGTGACAGGATGACTCTTCCCACAAATAGTTGCAGCTAGCTTTATTAGGTAATAGTATCCTTTTGCAACTTGATCCTCGTGGATTAAGGTAATTGGGATCTTTCGGGAACTGCCCGATAGACAATAATAATATCGCAGGGACAGCTTTGTGGCGATCCGTCGGTTAGTGGTGACACCGTGGATCTCGATCCTCCCTGGGGCTAAATGAGACCCCTGACGGCTTGCCTTAATTGGCCGTCTGTGGGTGGAGACGCATGAGCAACAAAAAGCTCCAAGGGTGGAAGTGTTAAAGGGCGTACGCCGGTAGTAGCGCTCTGGTGAAACCGCAGCACCTCTCTCGATACCCTTTAGCCATGCACACCAACGTTGCCCCTTTTGTCACCATTGATTGTGGCCTATGTGGGGGGCAAGTCACCACATGTCTAAAGATTTTTCAGCCGGGACTGAAATTGGCAGGTGCCGTAGTCTTATCCATAGCCCACTATCTCCCTATCACTAATAAGTTCATATCAATAGCCTTGCCATTTTATTTATTTTGCAATAGATATACCATGTAACCACAGACTATATAAAAAGGACCTAATTTTGGCTGTAGCCAACACTTAGAGGCAACATTTTGGATGATTGGTTACATACACAGACCGTGGTTATATGGTCTGTGCATGTAACCAATCATCCAAAATGTTTCTGCTTTTATACTACTTTGTATTTTATAACAAAGTGTTGGCTACAGCCAAAATTATGCCTTTGTAAAGGACCGGATTAGAAATGCGTAAATTAAATAATTTAATACTAATATAATAAAAAGAAACCACTGCCAACTTTTGTGATTTTCTATCTACACTAATATCATAATGAGGAAAGCTTTGTAAAGTAAAGTAAAGGCGATAGGTTTGCCCATCTAGTCTCTTCATCATCATCATCAACTTAGCCGTAGGATGTCCACTGCTGAACATATGCCTCATCCATAATTTTCCAAAAGGACCGGATGGAAGCGGCCTGCACCCAACGTCGTCACGCGAACTTTAGTAGGTCGTCGGTCCACCTTGTCGGTGGACGACCTACGATGCACTTGCCGGTCCGTGGTCTCCATTCTAGAACCTACTGGCCCCATCGGCCATCTGTTCTGCGTGCCCAATCCATCTATGTGCCCTGTCCACTTACTAGTCACTTACTAGTATAAAATAGCAAGTGCTAAGAGCACGTCCCTGTTTAAAATGGATTTCCGTAGCTGTAATACAAATTACAAACGAAATCAAGAAGCACTACGAGTAGAGGCTTCTTCACGGAGTTCAACTTCAAGCAAGTTTCAAATGTGTGTCTGTCATCATAATACACATTTTTTGTAGTATTATCCAATAGATGGCTTTTTAGAAGCCGTCAAAGAGCAAACATCGTTGCATCTTTGACAGCATCCGTGAAACAAATGACGGGATGACAAGAAACGTCGGAAAAATAACCTTGTGTACAAGGGCGATATCTCATAAAGTATTTGACATCGGTGAGCTCGTCGACGAGCACATCGACGAATCATTACAGAATCGCACGGCTGATTGGCACTGCAAGTGTCATGGGCTTGTGTCACATAAAATGCCTTAAATAAAAAGAAAACGATTATTATAGGAGGATATTTTGTACTTTAAGATATTTAGTACCTTCGTAGGACATACTTACATACTTACCATTGAACTAGAACGTCTTAAGTATATCGCAGTTGTATCTCTATTACACTCGAAAAGTCATAATAATGATCCATATAAACGCGATTTTTTGGAAGGTCTATCAACACGGTGCGGTGGTTGTAGTTTTATACGTTACTGCTCTCCGCGGTTTCACTCGCGCGGTGATAGATGATAATGATGATGAATCTTATTATAGCCTATGTTACACAGGGTGAATGTAGCTTTCCAATGGTGAAAGAATTTTTGAAATCAGTCCAGTACTTTTTGAGCCAATTCGTTGCAAACATACATACAAATCTTTCCTCTTTATTAGTATAGACTACACTGTAAACCACTTTGTGTTTCGTTGTAGGGTAATGTTCCCAGCGAAATCACAGAGCAAGAGATTTAATATATTATATCTATATCTCAGGTTGATGAGCTCAGCACACTTCCATGCAGGATTTTGGCGTCTTGCCGCCTTATTCTAAAACATTTGCTAAACCTAGAACTTTTTAAACCTTCGCAATTCATGATTTAAGAGAATATGGGCACTTTTTCGCGCTCAGATTAATATGAAAACATAATTTTGACTCTCCCTCTCTCGCTCCTCCAGTCTACTTACGACCACGTTCGATGCAACGCTATCGAAACGTCGAGGTTAATATAAATTGTTTGGATATTAAACTGTGCGCGAAGAGTCCCGATATTCTCTTAAATCATGAATGTACTAAAGATAGAAGCGAGTTTAAGCCACGGTTTATACTCGCGTCTATCTTTAGTCCAGGTTTTATAATAAGGTGGTTGTATTTTAAATTCTGAATGGCACTAAATTGTTATACGCATACGTGACGCTTAACATTAGATAAGCGACTTACTTGTCTCGTCACCCATTTCCATAAAAAAACTTATTCGTTTTATATATTGCAAACGGTACTTAGTTCTGCAGGCCTAGACAAAATTCAAGCAGTCGTGTTTCCGCACACGCTACAGACAAAAATGTGTCTACAAACATAGCGCGACGTGACTTTTCCATAGGTAATGTCAACGCCATACATTTTGAAGTTGTCGTTTGGCGTTAACGATTACAGAAACTTTGTCTAGGCCTGCTGGGCGGGTAGTCTCGACATGTTCACACGAATCAGTGACCATAACGAGTGTCGTTAAGTCGCCACAGTCTTAAATATTACGTTAGCGCAGCCCGTTACGAGGATAGCCGCAGCTAACTAAATATCTAGTCTGTGGCGACTTAGCAACCGATGTCGGTTGTAAATCGATCGTTATCTTTGTAGAGACTTCCAGCTCACGACAAAAAAAATCTAGAAAACATTAGAGTCATTTCATTGGGCCTATTCAAGAATACACCAAACTATATAAGGTGTGAAGTGACATTTAAAAAACCTCTTATTTGTATATGATAGATACGAATTTTCGTAATTGCAGCCGAAGTAATTCAGCCGAAAAATCCAGCCAATTATAAAAATCGATAAGTATGAGATTTAGAACTTAATATAATCAATATAATCATTGATTTGCTATATATCTAATTATAACTAATTACTATATAAAAGCGAGGATCAGCTTCACGCGATGGAGGCTGACTGACCCCTTATCGAGAAACCCGGTTGATGTCACTGGGATTCGCGAATGGTGGTCAGTTCCCAGTCTCACGCTGCAGGCATCTCTAAGAATGCTGTCGATGCGTTTCGACAGCTGCACGGAGTATGGTTGTGTGTGAGTGTGTGTGTGTGTGTGTGTGTGTGTGTATGAGTGTGTATGTGTGTATCTTGTACATATACTTACGTGTGTGACATACGCTTATTTACAAATGTTATTAAAAAGGAATTGGGTTTTTGAGTTACATTTGTATAGGCAGACAGAGAGCAGTCACGCGTTCACGCGGTCTGGTTTGCTTTCGTTGTGCTGTATTAGGTACGTTACATTGATAATGCCTGATAAATTTTGCATATACTACCTAACTATTGTTATATTTTTCTTACTTTGATCATAGTTAAATAAATAGTCTTCGTGTTTGGTAGGTAATTAGCAGTTCTAGTATAACCAAACAGGAGGCGTTTTGACTGCGTCGGTCTACTGTGGGTAGACTGTGGGTATATCTACGAGTATGTAACGTAATACAACACAACCAACGCAAAACTGACCGCTCTCTGTCTGATAGCACCCTAATATATCACCACCTAAATATGTCTATTTTTATTTTACCGTTATTATAAAGGAAATAATTTATGTAAGCTTGGCGTGGTTAGGTATACCTATAAGATCGTGTATAAGTACAGCACAAAACAGCTTCAGTGCTTTAATTTGCAAGATGCTCCTTACGTTAATGTTAAACCCTTTGAAAATGTTCATTTAAAGGCTTAAAGAAGCCGGTACACGTGTGATCGATCATGCGTCATTATCCGCCACATTTCATACCTATCGTGCGCTTCATCGCCCAACGAATTTCCAACAGGGCCCTTTCCTTAATTTGATTACTGAGAACGAATCGAGCCGTCGCGAGCGACTACCGACCAACTGAATCGGAAGATCAAAGGATAAAACGAAACGTCTCCAAGCTTCGGCTAAAATAAAATTATGTCATTGGTTCTCTGCGAGGGAAACGTTTACCTATAATGTTATTGGACGATGATTTGAGTGAGTCAAACACACGGTAAATCCGTGATTCACTATTATGAGATTGGGACGTTTTTTCTGACTTCGAAAGAACTTTTTCCTCTTCCGTTTATTTGGCCAACGCAAACTGTGTTAGGTGGGTATGAAATCACTGAAATACTTTTCCATATAAGTAAACCTACTATGCCTCCATTTTTATCTTCTATTTTAAGTACAGTTAAACGGAACGGCATAAATAGATGAAATTTGCATGAATATGTTTTTATTTTTAAGACTATCTGCAAAGATCAGCTTATTTTTTATGGCATGCTTTAAGTTCGCCAATATTAACGATGCCTAAATTGTTCTTATAAAATAGCAATTAAATCTTAGGCAGTTTTCCTGTATTTAGTACCTTAGTGCACTAGAAAATATTGCGTGATCGCAATAAAAACTTAAAGAAAATCCTTATTATAAATAAGGGTTTTCGGTTGTAGATCTTACGGAACTCTATAGTAAGTATTTATGTGAGTTTTATATTCTTAAAAAAATGTTTTGTAAAAAAACATATTGCATTCAGATCCAGATATTCTGCATCGCACCTGTAATGTCGAAGCAATACAGTGTATTTGTGTCTAATAACAGTAAAGGACATGGTCATCGTCGTCATCCATATAATTGTCCATCACCAGTATATATATGACGGAGAAAGCACCTCCGGAGTGTTTTTAAAAAGTGTGACGTCAGCAATGCTGACGTCACAATTGTTGTTTTCATGATGATCACTCATTTTTGGGTCCTCGAAGTAAAACTTCACAAGTACTTTTATAAGCTTCGTATATTCAACGAGCAGCGTAACAACGTCACAAAGAGGTCCGTACTGTACGGCGACTCGAGAGCGACTGAGACGAGCGCCTACAGTGCGGCCGTACTTATAGGACTCGGCGCACGTGCACGAGTTTACAAGTTTGTTGGTAAAGTATTGAAATTACAATCATAACATTAATTTTACATCGTAATCAACTCAAAAATAATCAACTGATGATTTATAAACTATTTTTAGGGCAATCAAATGATTAAACTTAATTATTCTCGACGAACTGTTGTAGTTGCGCCGATACGGCCATACTGACAGGCGGTGCGCGCTCTGCACCAGCCTCGTTGGTTCTCGTAGATTGTTATGGATTCTCGTAGATTATTTGGATTCTCGTAGACCATTTATTCTGATGGGTCATCTTGGTTCGAGTCGTGGTTTGGCTGTACTTGCAGCCCTTCTCGTGAGGTCGACGGAATGGGCTCATTTGATTCTGCAGTGGGATCTCGTTGAATAGGTGATTCGTTTCCCGCCGATACGGTCAACTGATCCCCAGGTTGCGGAGCGCGGCGCAGCTGATCATGGGCAATCTTGCGAGGTCGTCCTCTACCGACAACTTTCTTTACCAGATATCGGTCATTATCCAGTATTCTACAAACTTCATATGGTTCGCTGTATTTAAGGTCAAGCGAGGTTTGGTTTCGAGGATTATTTTTCACCAATATGTAGTCTCCTCTTTGAAAATGATGGATTTTGGCCTTGTGTAGGTTGAAGCGTTGTCTGTCTTGTTCGCTACAACGAATCATTTTCTGTTGCACCTGTTGAGTGAGCGCTTTAATATCAACGGTTTCGTTGTCAATATCCACCAGGTTGAGAAGCTCAGGAGGTACACAGTGCTTTCGTTGTGTAATAAGTGTCAGTGGAGCAACACCGGTGACTCAGTAGGTTGTACAGTTCATTGCCAGCTGAAGTTCCTCGAGTACAGTGTGCCACTGCTCTGCTTCGTAATTTTTAATCATTACCAAAGCATTTTTGAGGGTTGCAACGACTCTTTCAACTTAGCCATTCGCTCGGCTGACTCCTGGAGCGATAGCATGGATATTTATTCCGATGGCGTCACAGTAGTCCTTGAACTCGCCAAGGAACTCTCTTCCTCCATCCACTATTATTTGAACCGGCGCACCAAATAGATGCACAGTGCGTTCTAGAGCGGCCAATGTGCTGTGTGGGTTTTTGTTGGTACTGAAGTACAGTAAAACGTACTTTGAGAAAGCGTCAATGGTGACTATGACGTATTGTTGATCATCTGGAGTGCCCAGCTTCCCTGTTATGTCCATATGAATAACTTGGAAGGCGGCCGTTGGTTTTTGTATGGGGTGTAACTGGGCTTGAATGGCCCCGGATCTTCCTTTAGATGTTCGGCATACAACACAGTTATCCACAAATCTTTCGGATAATGGAACTCATTTTGTTGAACCAATAGGTTTCTCTGATCTTCTGCAGTGTCTTTTCCCAGCCAGGGTGTTTTAGTGCAGTGTGAAACGAGTTTATAATGCTCCATTGAAATGATTTGGGAACGACGGTACTGAGCTGCTGACCGAAGACAGGATCATTGACGTTCCTTTTTTAAAACGTTGTCCTCTAACACATAGTCTTCCACTGGGTTATTGTCACTGAGACTGTCCATTATCGGACGCAGTTCTTCATCCCGTCGCTGTTCAATTTTGAGCCAGTTCAAGTCTCTTGTCATAACATTGACTGCAAGCTCAACTGGATTGCGACAGCGATGAATCCTTGGCAGAAGGTCCTTTTTGTGTTTTGACGCTTTTAATGCGTTGTAATCCGTTATCACGGTGAATTTTCGCCCATATAGATACTGGCGAAAGTGTTTTATGGCTCGTACCACTGCCAGTGTCTCCAACTCGTAGGAGTGGTACCGACTCTCGGCTTCCGTGGTTCTCATGCTCATAAAGGCAACAGCATGTTGTCGTTTTACACGTTGACTAATTATTGTTGGCTAATTTTTGTATCCGCGTCGATACGGCCATACTGACAGGCGGTGCGCGCTCTGCACCAGCCTTGTTGACTCGTTAACTCTCGCAGACTGCTGTTAATTATGGCTGGCCTGCAAAGAATGAGATATTCTCTGAGTAGTGAGTCTGTAAACAACTTACGTTGCTATATCTTGTTTGTTACATTAACACAACTGTTATGTAACCTTAGGAGTCTTTTGATTAGTAAACAGTACACAAAGACATCATGCACTGCCTTATTGATTTAGAATCTGTGGTGTATACGTGTCTACCCATAGTTCCACAAGGCGTCCCCACGGTATCTCAGGGTTCACTTGTGGATGCATCAAGGATCCGTGGCTAGCTCAAGGGTAACACATGGTTAGCTCAGAGGTATCACTCTCCAGACATTTTTGTAGATTACTACAGTACACTAAGACATCTTAAGTGCACTGCCTTATTAATTTAGAATCTGTGGTGTATACGTGTCTACCCATAGTTCCACAAGGCGTCCCCACGGTATCTCATGGTTCACTGTGGATGCATCAAGGATCCGTGGTTAGCTCAAGGGTAACACATGGTTAGCTCAGAGGTATCACTCTCCAGACATTTTTGTAGATTACAACAGTACACTAAGACATCTTAAGTGCACTGCCTTATTAATTTAGAATCTGTGGTGTATACGTGTCTACCCATAGTTCCACAAGGCGTCCCCACGGTATCTCAGGGTTCACTTGTGGATGCATCAAGGATCCGTGGTTAGCTCAAGGGTAACACATGGTTTAGCTCAGAGGTATCACTCTCCAGACATTTTATTCTTGTAGATTCTAGTTGAAAATATCGTGAAACATAATGAATTTTATACTCGCCGGTTTTAATCCGTTGATGCGTGTTCGTCGTTGTGAGTTATCCGGACTGACTGGCCAGCTTGAGATGTGGATGACACTGAATCAGGGGCGATTGCAGCGTTGTTTTGCAGTGTATCGAGATCATCTCCCGCAGCGATTGGTGTGGACGTCATGTCTGTGGTAATTCCCGTTGTGATGGGCTGCATGGTATTAAAGTTGTTTGCTGGTACTCCTGAAGTGTTCAATGAGGCAGGGCCTATCAGCCTGGTACTGCCCTGCGCTGTTCCAGTCGTGACAGGTTGAACCGAAGTCGATGAGGATGTGGTTGGGACCAGAGCTTGTTCTGATCCCACTTCTGATGACGGAGAAAGCACCTCCGGAGTGTTTTTAAAAAGTGTGACGTCAGCAATGCTGACGTCACAATTGTTGTTTTCATGATGATCACTCATTTTTGGGTCCTCGAAGTAAAACTTCACAAGTACTTTTATAAGCTTCGTATATTCAACGAGCAGCGTAACAACGTCACAAAGAGGTCCGTACTGTACGGCGACTCGAGAGCGACTGAGACGAGCGCCTTTTTTTTTTTTTTTTTTTTTTATTTTTTTTTTTTTTTTGAACGGACTAATGCTGTTTGCCTCTACCGGCATTTACAGCGTCACCGGACGGTTGGCGAGCGCAGATGGCACTCAGCCAGATGCGGGCGCAGAGGGCGCACCGCCTAAGGCGAGCGTTGAAGACGCTTCGCCGCAAGGAGAGGAGTAGGCGACTTGCTCAAGGGCACCACTAGGGTACGGACCTCGGCTTGGGCCGTCGCCAGGAGAGAGGGGAGTAGGAGAGAATCGCCCCGGTACATAAGTGTACCGTTGAAAGTGGGCCCTATGAATTTTAACTCTACGACTATTTGGAGAGAATCTAACCAAGACATAACTTTTGCCTCGAGCTCGCCGGCGAGCTCGGTGTTTGACTGTGTTTACCACTAAATCATAACCTTGTGTACCTCGCCTCCCCCCATTTCCGCGACATGGGTCCACACCGCGACCAGGATCGTCGCGTTGTGCACTCATGACTGTACTTTGGGTGGGGCTACAATAAGAATGTGTAATACCTCGCCCACAGCCATGGTGGCTGGGACTACATTGAAAACCAGTGTTACCTCGTCCGCAGCCATTTGCTGGGCCAGAGGATACATCGCGACCGGGGCCGCGGTGTATACTCCCACCCGCACCGTGGCTGGGACTACAATCGTGTGTGTGTGAATTACCTCGACTGCGACTGGGGCTGCGAAGAAGATCTCGGCCGGAGCCTACAATGCGATCGGGATCACAGCCCTGGTCGGGTCTACAACCATTACCGGGGTTCCCTTGGGACGACGCTAAAGCTGCCGAAGTAACGGCTGCGATGGGGTCGTCCGGGTCACCCAAAATATGCCTTGGACGGCGACGGGGGGGAAGAAAGTGGGGATCGGTTATGTCAGTGGAGTAGTTCGCCGCTTCGACCACGAGGGGATTCGAGTGGTGGGGAGCTTTGTCGAAGTGGCGGCGGGAGCAGTCTTTTATATACTGCGTAATAGAGGGGAGGGTGAAATCGCAGTGCAGTTCGGCGTTCCGCAAGTACCACGGAGCGCCCACTGCCCTGCGCATAAAGCGATTCTGAATCACTTGAAGTTTGTGGAGGTCGTGTTTCTGAGCATGGGCGAACGCTACAGATGCGTAAGTCATGATTGGGCGGATGCAAAGTTTGTAAAGAGTCGTCTTATTTCTAAGAGACATTTTACTGTTTTTGCCTATGAGCGGATTAAGACGACCCATAATGAAGGCCGCCCTATTGCGAACAATCTGGATGTGTTTCGCGAAAGTGAGTTGGCAATCAAGGGTGACGCCCAGGTATTTGGCAGATTTAGCCCAAGGGATGGGTTCGCCGAATAGGACTATGGGTGACGGCATGAGATTCCGCCGGGTCTCAGTGAAGTACACTGCTGCACTTTTGCTAGGATTTACTGCAATCCGCCATTTACGAAACCATGCACCGATTACGGTGATGGCTCGTTGGATGGCGCTCTGCCTGACCTTGAACCAGCCAGTAGAGTAGATTGCAGTATCATCCGCAAACTGAGCGATCTGAACATTAGGTTCAGATCGTGGGATGTCGCTGGTGTACAGCGAGAAGAGAATGGGTGAGAGTACAGAGCCCTGAGGGACACCTGCGTGAATGGGATGCGGGGAGGAGAGCGTTCCCTCGGTGCGATAGCTAAACGTTCGATCCCTGAGAAAGTCTTGTAAGATGAGTACAAGACGGTCTGGCACACCCAGTTGGTACAGCTTGAATATCAAGCCGTTGTGCCAGACTTTGTCGAACGCTTTCGCTACGTCGAGGAAGACAGCTATGGTCCCTTGGGGCTTTGGTTTCTTATTGAAACCGCCTAGGATGTGCTCCGTTACGCGGTGCACTTGTTGGACGCAAGAGTGTTTGGCTCTAAAACCAAATTGCTCATCGGGAAGGAGGTTATTGGACCTAACGTGGGACCAGAGTCGGTTCACAATGAGCCGCTCGTAAATCTTCCCCAGAGAGCTGAGGAGACTTATGGGACGGTAGCTGGAGGGCTCGGCTGCCGGTTTGCCTGGTTTGTGAATACCAATGACAATGGCATGCTTCCAAGTGTCTGGGAAGGAGCAGTTGCTCATAGCCGCATTGAAGATGCTAACTAAGAGATGGACTAGTGGGACTGAGAAGTGTTTAATCACCTTGTTGCTGATACCATCAGCCCCAGGGGATTTACGGGTCTTGAGGCTCTTGATCAGAGACACAACCTCGGATGATTTTACCGGTGGGAGGAGTGGGAGGTCAGAGATGGACATAGAGCTTTTACGTTCGACTTCAGATTCCACCGAATCGAGGTGTTTCTGGTCGACGTGATCTACATTTAGAGTACACTGAGCCTCAAGGCTATCAGCTAAACACTCGGCTTTGTCTTCGTCAAGGAACGCTATGGAGAGGGGAGGTGGCCTAATGAGTGGAGGCATTGTCTGTTGTCCGTCAGATTTCAGAGTTCGAGCCAACTGCCAGTATGCCTGGTGAGTTGGCTCAATCTCTGACAGTTTGTCGTCCCACCTTTGATCACGCAGCTCACTCATGCGTTTCCTTACAGCACGCTGTAAATAGCGCATGGTGGCTTTGTTCTCTGGGGTTGGCATCGAGTCATACGCCCTAGTGGCGGCGTTCTTAGCTGTCAGTAACCTCCTCGCACCCTCGGGCAGTTCAAAGCGGCGACCATCCGCCACTTGGACCTGCTTTGAGGATTCACCTACTGCGGTGCGGAGGTGGTCACTGAGAGCCTCGATCGCAATTGACACGTCTTCTACTGTCTGTATGTCATCGGGGATTCTATCGAGAGCGGGTGAACTGATAGCTTGGAGGGATTCCCCCAGTTGCTTCCAGTTCACTACCGTTCTAGTGATAGGGGTTATGTCCGTCGGGTCGGGGCCTAATTTCAACAATACAGGGCGGTGGTCTGAAGTCAGTTCGTGTAACACTTCTATAGAGCGCAACCGGAGGGTGACGTTCTTGAGAAGTGCTATGTCAAGTATGTCTGGTCGTTGGTTGTCAACATAGGGATATCTTGTGGGCTCCAGAGGGGAGAGAATATCAAAGTTTAAGTGGCTGACCAAGCCTTCGAGGATTTTACCATTACTATTGTTACTAGTACAGTTCCATATGACATGTTTACTGTTGAAGTCACCGATTAGAAGGACGGAGCTTCCTAGAGAGAAGAGGGCTTCCAAGTCTGTCTGTAATAGTTCTTTACCAGAGGGGAGGTAACATGAGGCTATGATGACAGGTTGATGACCTGACATCGCTAGAAAGCAAACAGAGGCTTCTAGTATTCTAAGTGGTGGAGTGACAATTGGGATACAGTGCAGAGCTCTTTTGTAATAGATGAGAGTGCCACCTTTTGGGGTGGCCACTCTATCATTACGAACCAAACGGTAATTTGCAAACCTAGGGTTCGCTGTACCTGGTTTCAGAAAGGTCTCCTGCACGCATAGAATATCGACCTGATGGGTCTTACAAAATTCGTGAACTTCGTCCTTTTGACTAGAGAGGCCGTCAGCGTTGAAAGTCGCTACGGTGACTGAGTGGGGCTTAATTCGTTTCGGTGTACTATCCATATTGGATGATACCTAAGAAACGCTGGGGAGGGCGTAGCGCCTCACTGCGCTGATTAGACCCGCGTGTGTGAGCGTGGCTCGCAAGCGGTCTTGGTCGTTTGTGGCAGTACGAAGTTTGTGCGCGAATGCACGTACTTCGTCCACGTCTATGACCATCGCGTAGTCCATGACAAGGGCTATGTCGGCCGCCAGGTCAGATTGACCTGGGGCGTCCATGAGCCCAGCCATTGGAGGCCTAGAGAGCGGCGGTTTGGGCTTAGGAGCCGGCGCGCTGGCAGAGGCCTGCGGGCGGGCGGGGGTGAGGGGGGCGCTTGCTTGTACCATGCTCAAGGGCTTGGACCAAGCGTTGCGTGCGGGCGCGGGCGCGGGAACAACAGGTGTTGCCTGCGGTGCGGGTGTAAGGTTAGGCTTAGGGCCGTTCCCTTGTGAGCGGGTAGTGACCGGGCGAGGAGGGGGAATACGCCTCCTAGCCGGCCCACTGGGTGCGCGGGGTGCCTTAGGGCAACCGCGGTAGTTGGCGGTATGTCCCTGTGTGCCGCAGAGGACACAACTAGGCGGGTCTGATGAGTCCCTAGTGCGAGAACACTGGGCTGTCCCGTGATCCCCTAGGCACTTGACGCACCTCGGGCGGGCGAAACAGAATCGGGCGGCATGCCCGTACAATTGGCAGTTATGACACTGGCCAGGTGCTCGGTTTCGGAATGGGGGTTGAACGGTGATCCCCGAGAGGTTCACAACCGTTTTAATATTGAAAATCGCTTTGCCCTCTGGCGTGCGACTGAGGATGACCAAAAGTAGGTCATAGGGTTTGCGGTCCTTGCCACTGTACATGCGGTGGCATTCGCGGACGGGGTAGCCTTGCGCCTTCAAGTCGGCGAGGACACTATCGGTCTGTACCTCTTTAGGTACGCCGCGTATGACTACTCGTAATACCTTCTCTTCCTCGAGAGCATAAGTGTGAAAACTTATGCTCTCGTTTTTGAGAAGTCGAGTAAGCGCCCTATGGTCGCTTGGGGTAGGCACCTGGACTTTAATACCCAGTTGGGTTGAGCGGGCGCTAGTGTATTGGATCTTACGATCCGTCAAAAGTCGTGAGACCATGTCCCACTTCGCCTTGTCCTGAAGGAACAGAGGCGGCGGCGGTTTCTCGCGTCTAACTGACGCTCCTTGAGAGGAGACGTCGCGTTGAGACGCGGCGATGCTTGCGGGAGCATCGGAGTGAGCGAGAGGGTCGCGGGAGGCGGGAGCGAGAGAGCCTGATGGCTTCGCTCCCGGGGCGGTGCAGGCCGCTTTGGGTGGCGGGGAGGGAGCCTCTGAGGCGGCTTTGGGGACGCGCTTTCTCTTTCCGACGGTAGTGAACCCGTCGTTGGAGATGTTGCCCATAGAGTTAGCGCGGGAGCGGGAGAACTCTACATCCATCTCATTCTCCGAGTTGGATGCCGAGTCGTAGGCGCGTTCGTACTCAATCCGAAGGACTGGAGAACGATCGCGGGGTGGTAGAGGTGCGCGGGGAGCGCGGGGCGCATAGGGCGCAGGGTCGGGGGAGAGAGGGCTATCTAACGGCTTGAACGCCGAAGAACCGAAGGGCGCCCTCGGAGGGAGGGAGCCGGAGGAGGGAATTTGAGAGTCCGTGAAGCGGGGTCTCTCTTTAAAGTCCCTATTGGACTGGAGATATTCGGACAGCATGTCCGGGTAGCAGTTTGAGACCCACGAGGCGAACGCCTGAGGCGAAACGCCTTGCGGGAGGCTCATAGCGGGGGAGGGAGAGAGTAAAGACATCTCGAGGGGAATACTCGAGATGCGAGTGAGGGGTGAATGCCACTCCCGCCGGGTACAGGCGGGAGAGTGAGTGCCTAGGTGTCCCTACTGTGTGCCCTCTGCCAGTCTTATTGTGCAGAGGGATGTGTGCCTAAACGCGAGGCCCTAGCTGCTCCGGGGGCGAGGAGAGAAGACCGAGTAAAACCCGGCTTCCAACCAAACACTTTCCCAGAGAATAGGAGAGTAGGATAGGGTAGGGTGGGAAGGAGATACCTGCCGTCGGCGAGGGGAGACCCCAAGGCCGGTGAAGGCAGGCCCGTCCGGTTTTAGCCGTTCCCTCCCACGCTCAGGAGGGAAAGGCTTGACGCACCGGGTCCGCGCCCAACTGGGTGGCGTTAACACCGCAAGGATCGTCCAGAAGACCACGTGAAGCGTGGATTTGTTTGACTCGACTTTGAAAATTGAAAATTGAAAAATTAAAAATCGAAACTAGAGTTCGCTCTGAGAAGAGCGGTTTTGATTAGACAATGAACAATAGGCGATTGATGTGTCGAAGCGCTCTTACAAGAGCGCGCTTCTTCCGCGACGCGAGCCGAGCCGAGCCGAACGCCTCCGTGCGCCGAACGGTACACGAAGCGGTGGCTTGACGTCGAATCTGCACACAGAAAATCCACTATTAGCGAAGTCCAACACTGAATCCTCTTCAATCGAAACGATACAGGTAACCGGCACTAAAAGCGCAAGCACTTTTAGGCCGATCGGAATATTCTCGTGGAGCACTTGAGCGCACGTCCGTCCCACTCGAGCGCGCTGACCGGAATGTCTGTTTTTGATTTTCAGACGAGCGCCTACAGTGCGGCCGTACTTATAGGACTCGGCGCACGTGCACGAGTTTACAAGTTTGTTGGTAAAGTATTGAAATTACAATCATAACATTAATTTTACATCGTAATCAACTCAAAAATAATCAACTGATGATTTATAAACTATTTTTAGGGCAATCAAATGATTAAACTTAATTATTCTCGACGAACTGTTGTAGTTGCGCCGATATATATATATATCTATAGTCTTTAGCAGTCCAATCCTGGACCGCCACTTCATTGCACTGAACGCGATCTTCGGCCTCGTTCTTCTCTACCATCTACTTACGAAGACCGTCTTTCACCTGTCCAGAGGGTTTCTTAGACTAAGATTGCCGATACGTGGTTTTCACTCTTAAGCACGTCAGTTCACTCGGTTATTTATTATATAGTTATAAAGGTCACACGGCGGCAACTAAAATTACTGGGTGAAAGAGACTTGTAACTTGTTTTGGATCGATCAGCGCACCAAAGAACTTTCTAGCTTACCAGGCTCTGTCACTGGCACTGGGATTGTAATGGATTGACGTGGCGCTAACCACCAGGCGAATGATTTGCATTCTCACTTAGGCAATTGGTCATAAAAAAAACAGTGGTGCATGGATCTCACGATAAACTTGTCGAGTCGATAAGCTGAATTTTATCCGTTATCTTACCTTGTCTCTAGTAGGATCTAGCTGCGATAGCTATATCGCGGGCTGTCTTTTACCGATAATTTTATCCTATCGACAATCTATGCTCGTACCGCTATATTGGTATAAATATGTAAAACACACCGAAAGCGACAATACGAACGATGATTCTCCTTTGTCTAAATACATACCTACTATTTTGTAATTCTTGTACATATCTTTAACTATTGTACTTTCAATTCACATTATCTTTCATAATTAAATAACAATAACTTAATATGAACAAAGTAAATATTAATGCTTTACACTACAATGCAAAATTAACTGCATTAAGAAGTACATTTCAAGAAAACAAGCAGATGTTCCGACTGAGATTTAATTTAAATACATTAAAACCAGAACTTCAAAACGAGTTTGGCATCGCACAAGTTTCAGACTCCTTGTTCTCTTTCGTTCATCTGGTGTTCTGCCCAGGTTTAACTTATTTTGTTTATGTTTTCTAAATGTACGTACACTATAATAAGTTTGTTGTTATTATGTTATATCTTTAACTAGCTGCGCCCGGCGGCTCCACCTGCACGTAAAATTACCTCTCAGGCATATTTTTCACGGTACACATGGAGACAATTAAAAAAAACTAGGTGCCATAGACATGTCGTTAGTACTTTTATTTGCTACTTTTTTTATCTGTTTTGCGAGCTTTTATAACACTGAAGAAAGTTTATTCCGTAACTTTTAAATCTTAAGGCAATCTATCGTACCAATATATTATTATTATTATTATAGAACTTGTTTTTATGTATATTTGTTGTACACTCATTTAACCCATGGTCCAAATTACTAAAACCTTATCAAATTTCAAGTAAGTTTCTTAAATTAATTTGCATCATTACATATACAATTGTCAGTCGAATCTGTGCAGTAATTGTCGCGTAAAAGAGTAAAATACATCCACTCTTAAAAATAGACAATATTTTTATATTAATAATGTTTGTTATACTAGATGCGCCCTGCGGTTTCACCTGCGTGGTGATGGATGATGATGAAAAGTACCTTATGCCTTCCGGGTTAAATCTATCTCCTTGTAAATATTCTTCGAGATCCATTCTATCGTTTAGACGTGAGAACGTATTAAACAAAACCACCTTTCGCATTTATAATATTAGTTAGGACAGGTTATAGTGTGATGTGATAATTACGTGAGTTTCGCGTATCACTGGTCAGTTTACTTATTCGTCAGTATCGCTGATTTGTCAGTATCGTTATTCGACAGTTTCCTTATTTGCCATTTTCTAGATTGGACATTTTCACTAAGTGGTCAAATTCTCTAGTAAGTCAGCTTTCTTATTCGCCATTTTCCTTATTCATCAGTTTGGTTAATCCGTCAATTGACGTTAGTTCGTCATTTTCTTAACCCGTCAGTTTTAAAGTCACGCACCGTTTCTCTCTGTGTGAGGGCGACAGTAGGCTGTAAGTAGTACTGTGGCATGCCGTGTTATCCCATTGCTCCTATGATCGTGCTCCACGGCCGGTCAATGCCGTCAGGTCCCGGTTCCATGTTTTCTCCATGAGCTCAGGGGCAGAGCTTCTGCCTAACCCACCTACACGGGCGGCCCCATGGGTTTCTTTCCAAGGACTCCAATAGCTGCCGCCAAGCTTCTCCCTTGGCCTCGCGGATGGCTACCCGGAGAGCCTTGGATGCCTCTCTCTAGGCTGCGTAGAGGACGTCTAATTCAGCTGGTTCCTGGCGTCTTCTTCTCCGGCACCGCTAACAGCGGCGGCACCTCGTCACGCACCGGCGGTGGAGCACCACTACCATCCAACGACAACCAACGGGACCGACGGCTTAACGTGCTCTCCTAAGCACGGAAGCGCTCAGTAGTAAAATCCAACAGCGGCCACTCATCCAAGTCATGACCGCAGCGGATGTTGCTCAACCTAGGTAATCGGTTCAAATCAACTAGGCAAGCTCCACTACCAGCGCTTCGACATCATATGCGGTCACTATTATTTATTTTGGTTTATTATTACTATAAAAATGTTGTCTTGTAATGCACAACACATTGATTGAAATATCATTGACGAATGAGAATACTGGCAACCTAGCGAAAACGGCCAATAAGAAAACTGACGAATCAACGAGACTGACGAAATAAAGAAAATGACTTCCTTACGAAACCGTTTAATAAAGAAACTGATGAATTAGCGAGACTGACGAATTGACGAAACTGTCAGCTTTGCGAAACCGTCAAATAGAACTAGAGAGATAGAAAACTGACGAATTATCGAATATGACGAATAAGTAAACTGGCCAGTGATACGCGGAACAAGCAAGAAGGAGAATCAATCCAAACTTGCTTTGGAACAAACATAAGAACGACCTGCAGGGCTATTATATATTTCAGTTGCTAACAAATGTTAATTGAAATCTTTAAAAATGGCCGCTTTATGTCAGTTTTGACAACTCCCGTAAGCAAAAATGTTAGTAAGCTGATGACTGGAGCTGACAAAAGTGACATAGAGCCGCCATTTTTCAAGATTTCTATCAACATTTGTTAGCTACTGAGATACATAATAGCCCTGCGGAACTTCAGAGTGATCTCAAAAGCTTGTATGACCTCCTTTTCAAACCTTATTTCTGACAATTTATGATCAACCTGAACTTCAGAGTGATCTCAAAAGCTTGTATGACCTCCTTTTCAAACCTTATTTCTGACAATTTATGATCAACCTGAACTTCAGAGTGATCTCAAAAGCTTGTATGACCTCCTTTTCAAACCTTCTTTCGAAAACTTATGAACAACCTAAACTTCAGAGTGATCTCAAAAGCCAGTGTGACCTCCTTTTGAAATCGTTTTAAAACATCTACGGTGTGAAATGTATAATTTATTCACCATTTCAATTATAGAGGTGTATTAGCACTGCGATTTTAGGTCAGCAATTAATAGGGGAACAGTGGTTGAAGCTCGCCCGCAGCGGAAAACTATTAATTTTGCAGTAAAGCGCGCTATTAAAGGCGACTCGCCAATTATTCCACTCTCCCTCGGGTAATTAAATTCTATGATGTTCACCAATCTAAGACAGGCGCCGTTTACGATACTCAAATGACTGTTTCATTGCCCGTAAAAGATATAAGAGAACAACTTATTAGATAGAGTTCATGAATTTTATTAAGGCGTCTAAATTGTGATGGCAAGTTTTTCAAAATTTATTATTGGATACGCAATTAGGTTAATGGGCATAGGAAGAAGAGCGCTTGATTTCAACTTGCTCTTAATTTGCCCTCATCTGGCTTAAGTAAGAGTATCTAATGAAAATTATCTCTACTACGTTCAAGTTTCCTATCTGAATTTCTGGGCGAAGTTTAACCATATTACCGGAGGTAAAATTGTAATAAGTAAAATTATTCGTGACCTGGGAAAGTTCATATATAAATAAAACTGGTAGTTAGAACTAAAATAATTTATTTTTGACCCTTTTATAAAACAATTGCTTATAACTAACTTAGAATACTATTTTACAATAAACATTTAAATATACCATTCTTCCTACGTCAAGTTTATTTACATTAAACTTTAAACGATAACATTTTAGTAATAGGAATGAATAGTTATTTTGTATAGATGCTAGCATGTCGTCTTTATTTTGTCCCGTCCCCTTAAAACGGTTAAAATCAAATAGAGAGACAAAATTCGCTCTCGGACAGTATGCCTCGGTGGGCTAGCGGTTATGGCGTATGACACGGATTATCGGAAGACGCAGATTCGAATCTCGTCCGAGGATGTGAATTTGTCTCTCTGAAATTGCTAAGTTTATTATTTAATTTGCGCTTCAGTAGGTAACATTAAGTAAAATATAATTAAAATGCAAATACCGTGATATTTTCAGTGAAATATTTGTATTTAGTTTCTACTGTTTCACTATTGTTAACGTTGTGAGTTGAAAGTAAATATAATAATAAAATACTATTATCTACGTATTACAAAATATTTTATTACAATCACACAATGTAACATTCAATTTTAATAATGAAACATAAAATGTTAAACATCAATCAAAAATGTCTTTTAATTAATAGGTACTTACAAACATTATAATTACATGTTTTAATATTTTCTTATATCAATATTCTAGTATCATAACGTTTCTTACAAGGTATCTTGCAAATAGTCGATTTATTTAATACTGGCGACTTATAGTTCAGTGGAACATTATTGCTTCATTTCACGAATGTATTCCTAGAAGTTTTATAGTACGCTATTCAAATCTCTTTACATAGTACACAAAAATATAATTAATTCAATAAGTTTTAATATTAATATATACTGTAAGCATGCTTCACAAGGCACTAATCTAGCGATATCAAACTCAACCGAAAACAACGTAACCAACTATTAAATTCGGTTTCCGAGTCCGAAGTCGGGCCTAAAATTACATTTTATGGCAACAAATCAATAAAATCCACTTTTGAAACAGAAACCGCTAGTGTGGATCAGTGGTCCAACATGCAACATCATATCAGCATCAAGTCAGTCACCACTTCAAAAAACTTATCATAAATGCTACAGTCCATCATATACGTGAGCGATACTTCTTATACTTAGAACGAATAAGTTCTTGTACATCTGCAGGCAGCTTTAACAACAGTTTCTTATGTAATACAGGTGCCAAACTAGTAAATGGGTCTCCTGAAGGAAAGCAATCACCATCGTATATGGATATTTGTAACATGGGGGCATCCAATGATCTTATATTAAAAAGAGGTGTATGTGTTATGTTAGAATTGACGCGCAGTTGATGTTGGCCCAGCTTTCGCGCATACAAGAACGTACTTAGACGTCATTCTATGGCGGATAGCATATATCGTTCAAGAACAAATGTGGCTGTCAGCTACATTTGTTGTTGCCGTATTTATACACGAGTACCTACCATAATTAGGTACCTATCTACTTATTTTTAATATAAGATCATGAGGTGCATCACAATACGTAGCCGACCTTTAAAGACTCTGCTTAGTCACCTTTTGAAGATCCCCATGTTGAAGTTTTATTGTAGAACCACATGCCACAAACAAAATCAGGTCATGACATATTTTTTTGTCAAATCGTCTCTGTAACTGAATTCACATCTGTGAATCTACAATTTTACTTCAAGGGGATGAAAAATTAGGTACTTACTAAAGAAGTTTAAAAAAAAACTAAAGAGGATTAAAAAAAAATGTACGACTAGTATAAGTTCTGCCTAGTCGCCAACACCTCTCGGTCTTGCACTGGGAGAGGGTGTATCGCTTAAAATGGATTGGACTATAAAGAAAAATAAGTTTTTACCCTCACCGTTAATAAATGCTAGTTAAGTCTACGCGTCAACACTCGCCATTTACAAACAAGCATCTCATTAAACAATAACGCTTACATCTAAATTGGCGTTTTTATTGCTTTACATTTTGTTTATATATAACTTTTATACTCGTTTAATTAACTTATTTTAGTGTGTAGTACTTAGAATTAAATTGCACCAAATTAGATTAAGTTTCCTGTACAGTAACCAATATATTAATAATTATATTTTTAGCTGACTTAAAAGAATATTTTAGTTTGATTAAAAATTGTTGTTTAAATGTATATACACTACCGTGTAGTAGGTAAGTGCAACGCAAAGAATAACAGCATTTTTTTAAAATCTAATTTAGATTTACCGATCCACTCAAGTTAAACCTGTATAGTCTTACACCTTAGAATACTCCTTAAGTCGGAGGCTGAAGGATCAATTTGGTGCAATTAGTTAACATTCAGCATTAACTACTTTAATACAGTAAAAGCAAAATGTTTCAATGCTATCCCATCAATTAATTCAACATTTAAACACTTTACAAAGACAGCACAATAATGATCCAACGAGAACTGATATCACAGCATTTTGTATTGGTGGCACCACACCCTAGTATTTTTATATAAATTTTAGTATTTACAGTAGTTGCAAAGGCGAAATTTATAACTACTTATTCACTGAAGCGCTCAGGAGTTCCAATCACTACACGCTATTTTATATTCAGTCGCTTTCATTATAGGTTAATCGATTACATGTAACATATACTATCCGATAAGCTGTTTGAACCAAGAAGTTGCCGGGAAAGTTTAGGAGAATTCAGTCATCCATCAAGTAGCAGTCTCCGGTACGGACAACAAATCTATTTCGACCAGATCATCCCCTCCGAGTTCCCCTTTCGGTTTCGTTCCCCCAACCATTGATTCTCGATTATTCACTTATGTTATGATTCATTTGCGTAATAGGGTGGATTCCGTTCGACTTTGCTCCATATCCCCCCGATTGTCTAACTATCATTAATCAATCATTAGTTAGATCGGATTGTAATTCAATGATACGAAATGCGTAACTCAGATAGGTATATCTACCTATTATGAAAAGTACACATATGTATTTACTAATCCACTAGCTATGTTAGTATTATATATTGATTAGTATTATGCAGCCTCATTATATATGTATAATGATGATTTGAGGATCCGAAGGTAGATACATTGACATGGTTCGGCACTTTAACAGTATGACCACTTTTTTATGAGTTCGATTGTGCAATAAGCAGCGCGCCTTACAAATAATTGACAGTACAAGTCGCAGCAATATCATTGTAACGTTTCAAATATCACAAAACGTATCAAATATTAAAATGATTATAGTTGAAATAAAAAAGTAATGGTCTTAGTTTTCAAAGTCATGTTTTTTTCCAAATACTGGTAGTAATTCGCTTGTTCAGAACACCAAACTGAACTAGCGAACTAAAATCATTTTTTTAGTAAATCATGGTAGTGCTTATTCTGTTCATGCTTAAGTACAAATTCGTATAATGCTTGCAAGTGACAGTTCTTAAATTTGCAGTTTCTGTTTAATTGTGGGTATGTTTAGTGCAAATTTAATCGTCGTGTAATTCCTGCTCTCTAAACTAAACCAAACTCATATAAAACTACCCACATTTGCATAGAATAATCATATGTTTAGAATTATCATTCTAAGTGTTACACAAATGTGGATCTTAGTTTTAACATAATAAGAACTACCATAGTTTAGAGAATTTTAGTTAAGTATACGCACAAGCGAATCAGTACCATTATTATTATTTCTCATGTTTCAACGATGCAAAATCGACTATGATTTATAACATTTTTTAAATAACAAAATCACCATGAGTTTTGAGATGACGTGGCAAATAAACGACAACTTTATTGTAAGACTGTATTCAACGTATTTTCCTCGAGATCGGCTAGGCTATCACAAAATATCGGATAGTTTATGTTAGCGGGCGCGGTGTGTAATCGCTCATTAATCACTGGCGGGCTGTGCCCTATCACCGCAGCGACGCCACGATCTCGTTCGCCATACTGTTTTGCTGGCTCGATGCGTTCAGACTTTTGGAACACTGCTGAAATATAAGTTAACGTAATTTTCAGATAATGATCTAAAAACAACAAAACAATTGGTAAACTTCAGAGTTATTAATTTTGAAATATGGATTGATATTAATCCTTGTATCTAATGAATTTGAAAAGGGAAGCTTAAACAACAAATTCCTAAAATCATTTCAAATCCTTTGAAAACTAGTTTACGTAAATAATACATTCATTAATGAAACCAGTAAGGCTATCATGTGTCTCAGTTGCTAACAATTGTTGATGGAAATCATGAAAAATGGCGGCTCTATGTCAGTTTTAACAACTCCAGTAAGCAGAAGTGTTAGTAAGTTCATGACAGGAGCTGAAAAAACATGACGTAGAGCCGCCGTTTTTTTCGATTTCAATCAACATTTGTTAGCAACTGAGACACGTAAAAGCTCTACTGGACCCCTAGTTCTAAAGGACTCCTTTAGAACGTTTAATGCTATTGACAGAATGATAGAACAATACGGTTTGTACTAATAATTATAGCATTTGGCGATTCATAATTCTATTCTCTAAATCTCTCTTTTCAGATATTGAAACCAAAAATAATATTCGAGAAAGTTCTAAAGTTCGTCAAGTTTAGTGGAAGTGCCTATAGAAAGGACTTATTGATAAACTAAAGAGTTTCCTTTTGAATTTATAAAAAGTACTATAGTAAAGCTAACGTAACAGCAAACTAGTTAGTACATCCGTTCGTACGAGTAGTTATCCTGCAGTGAAAAATACTAATTAAATAAATGAACAACTTTCTCGGCTGAATTTCATTCCAGAAAAAGTTATTTAACGTAGATTGTACGGCAGGTACAAACTCACCCAAATTATATATAAAAAGTATGTATGTTTTTTATAGTTTTTCTTTTCGGCGCAAATAATTGTGTAGTAACACAAAATAATGCGTAACAAAACCTTTTATTAACCGCCAAGCTTGTAATTACAATTTTTGTTAATGACTGTTCATCAAACTGTATTAGCTAAGTTGTTAACTTGAAAATTGTAGATAAACTGGCCGTAATGAAACCAATTTTGAGTTGTCGAATCGTGAAAGTCCCATTATTTTTGATAACATGAAATCAATATCACGAAATTATTAATGGTGAGCTGTTACGTTTATATAGGCTTTAATAATCTACCAACAAGAAACATTTTACTGTGATATTTCAATATTATTTCTGCTTCTATTTTTATTACAATATGATATAGGTATTTTTAGATACTAGCTAACCCACTCGCAGCTTCGCTTGCTTGGTCTACAACTACAGGATACAAATTCATAGAAATACGTATACATATTAGATATAGTTTTACTATAATAAATATTATAGAAGATAAATGGATAGCATCGAGTCATAGTTTATGGTGGCGTAATAATATTTGTCTCATTTCCTTAAAAATACATTACGAAAACTTTTATGTTATCGTTTTATATATATTTGAAAATGAAATACAAAATGGCTTTACTTGATTTCTTAATGAGCACCATTGATGACAACGTGCCTTGGAAAATACGTTATCAAGATAAGTTAATTAAATCGTCATTTGAAATTTGAACTAAATGTTTTTATGATGTAGGTATATATTTGTATTGCGTATAACAATTAATTTCAATAATTATTACGTATGTAACGCAAAACTGCCTATGCAACTGCAATTCTCGGCTGTAAAACTCTATTTTAATATACTAAATATTATGCTAAGGTTTACCAACTAAGTTTAAATAACTAAAACGACCGTTGCGGAGCCTTCATCTTTAACTCAAATATTAGATTAAGCAAAGCTTACTGCGTTAATAACTCGGATGGGTGACTGCTAGTGGCATTTTGTGACAACTGCCGCTTTTTTTGGGGCACTTTGATGTTGAATACATGCAGCCTCCATTAGAGCGTGTAAACAATATCAAAAAAGTTTATCTTTGAACACGCTTTCTACAGCATGCTATACAACAGCAACTACATGGAATTAATGCCATTAGGCAGTGAAATATATCACTCAATTGGTAAGTACGACTGTACATAACTTATGAAGATCGGTTTTAAGAAAATGCCTTATTTTTATAACATGCTATAACAATAATAAAGGTTGTCTGGAAGAGATAATACTGCCTTTTGTACATCCTTTTTTTAGATATATACTGTTGCATAATTTCTATTTTTGGATTCAATATAGCGTATTTGTATTGTATTCTACTGTATTCTATTGTAGTGTAGTTCTTCCGTCTTTTCTACCGTGAAGCAGTATTATTCGCAATACTGTGTTCTGGTTTGATGAGTGCTGGCGAAAAAACAGGCAACAGCCTTAACATCTTAATGTCTCAGGGTTACGGGCGCAATGCAGATCGTTACTTATGACGAAATGCATCTGTTTTAGGCAGAGGTTACCCTTAACACCAGGTGGTGTACCGTCTCGTAATAACATAAAAAAGTTTAAATAAGGGTTACAAAAATTGGTGTGCGTCTCGGGACGCCTGACAGAAGTGTTAAACTAATCTAGCGCTGAGGGTTAGAGTGAGAGAGGATGCGTGAGAGAAAGGGAAACCAGCCTGACTTGCGCTGTAACGCGTTACGTAACGAATCGTTAACCTTCCCATAAAAAGTTATCACTTCAAAATATATATATACAAAATACATTAGTATTAGTTACCAGGAGTTACATACCATTTGCTTGGACTCCCACGCTTTCATAGCACTCTTGTACTTCTCGAACTCATGACACCAATCGGAGTACACTTGCCGATATTCCTGCGACTTGCTTGGCTGTGTGCATCTACAAAAACATATGAATTGAGCTAATGTTACATCTGGAAAACAATTACTGATGTGTTTATTATTTTATTACTCTAAGAGGAGAATGACTCCAACTTGAATCAAGTGTTGGTTTGGAGCTCTATCGTTAGCGAAGGCAATAAGAGTAGAACGAGAAAACACTCTGAGCAAGATCCTTCACCTACTTTTCTTTCAGCTACAGCGAAAAAGTTAACGAAGATATATACTTCAGTAGAGCTAAGTAGGAACATTCATATAAGAAAATATTCCTTTTATGCCGTAGGCGTTGCTTTTAAACTTTTTGAAAGAATGCATTTACTTTATAGAAAACTTTTGTAAACTTTAGTAAGCTCATATAATTAGAAAACAAGACGATGCTAAAATTAGAAATAGAAACGAGAATCTATAGGATTTGCGTACAATATCACTATACTGTTTCTAGAAGTTGGAAGTAAAAATGCCGCTTACATATCCCTATTCTACGGTAAATAATTATAAAACTTAATGGCTGGAAGAAACAAACAAAGAACAAGTAATGGCAAATAAAAACAAAACTAAGAACGTTTTATTCACAACTTGTAGATTATCTTTGTATTTTTAATCGTAAAAAATAACTATGAAACTGGCTTCGTCATTTCCGTTTATAAGATAACTAAAAGACGATTGAAAAAAAACTCGAAGGTGGCGAAGCGAATTTGGTAGGTATTTGCTATATTAAACATTTCATAAAAGGACACATATTTTGTTTTAGCTTTCACAGAGTCGGGATTCTGAAAATGGAATTCTATCAGTGAAAACATCAGTTATGTATTCAAGCTTCTTCTTTATCTTAGCTCTTGCAAATGTTATCTAGTAGTATCGTTATAAGAACAAATCGAAAAACTTAATTTTTATGACTGTTGGAAACGTATTTGCTCTTTGATGAAGTGTTATAGGAATGGTTTCTCCGGAGCATGTCTAGATCTCTGCTCAATGCCTGTATACTGACCGACTAACGCCGCATGCTGGCAATAGTTTAGGAATTAGCTTGAGATAGTTATTGTTGCTCTGCATCGTAAACACTCGCACTCAACTTTATGATCCAACCCAAATTTAGGATTGTTCCTTGTTATCTACACCGAACATGCCTTTGTACTCGCATATACGAGTATCTAACCTACTTCTACTTGTGGCAAGATATTCTAAAGAAGAATTTTACATTAGTCTTGGATGTATTTAACATTTTTAATAACTTAATAACTATGTGGGTTGAGGATCGGTTGCTACAATCTTAATTAATATGGATTATTGTACCATCCAAAATATTTGTGATTCAGCGAATCAGATTTCAATTCAATATACTTCAGAGTTGACCTTTGACATAATTGAAACAAAAACTATATTCTTTTCATATGAATTGAGCCTAGATTTTATTGGCGTAGGAACAAAATACTATTACTTACCAACATGACGTGGGTGGTTTGCGTTGAGGGTTACCTATTATTATTTCATTACACAGGTCCAGGATTCAGATTTTCAGTATTCTTAATAAACTGAAGGTTTTTGTTGATTTAACCATTAAATTAATTATATCTACATTAGATAGAAAGTGATCTTAAATAAATAATACCCTCAAATACGATAAAAATTATAGTTAACCCTATGTTATAGTTATGTATTAAGTATGCTGGCGTAATAAGAACCGTGTTAAAATCTAGATTGTATACCCTACTTTATATGAAATTAATATTTTTAAGTATTATATATTTACCGCTTTTTATTATAATTATTTTGAGAGATACTCAGGACAAAAGTGGTGAATTTCAAGAAGCTACTTTTTATTACACCCTTTCATTTCCCCGTTATTTAAGACCAAAAATATATAATACGAAAAATAGGCCAAGTTGGTACAAACGAAGCTCTTAACAGCATTAATTAGCTAAATGATTTTTAAATAATTATGGTCAATTTCATACAGTATCTTCAATCATAAATTATAACGTAAATATAATATATGTCATCATACGCAAAAATAATGTTCTCTTTCTTGCTACTAAGGAATTACCTGAAATGGCAAGCACAACACACAGTAAATGTAAAAACGATTTTTGGTTGTGAATGTCTCAACAATTTCAAAAAATATTTGGGATTCAAGGAAGGTGATTGTAGGTGCAAGGATTGTGCAAACGGTTTTTCAATCTATGTGGAAATTTAAAGTTACTAAAAACAGTTCAAGTATTCTTTAGCACACGGCTATTGCAATTCTCAAGTCAATGGGCACACTTTCCTGTTCATCTCTACCGAAGAAAATATTATATTCTACAAACGAATATCTTCTACTTGCATTATCTTCAACACAAGATGTATTTGTGCTTTTAATGTCTCACCTGTGCATATCAATGTCCAAGTTATACGAGGCAACCAACGTGGGCCCGAAGTAGCATTCGTATCGTCCCCGGTCCAACTCCGTCACTGTTAGTAGAACTAGACCTCGCTCCGAAGTCTGCAACACTCTCTCCCAACTATCATGACAATACAAAACAATACTTTTTCATACATTATGTATCAAATGGCTGGACGGAACTAAGTATAAAAACTTCCCACAAGAGTTGTAGTATTACCTAAAACATTCAGACCATAAAGAGTTTTGATTTCCTAGCATTGTGCTTGTTAATTTGTTTTGAGACAAGTACAATTTGAAAAATTTAATACCGACTTCCATTCTATTCAGTTATTAGAGGGTAACTCAAAAAATACTGAACCGAATTTGATGAAATTTAAATGGGACCACAAGGGAAGCACCAGCTTTCAAACATAAGAATTATGAGAATCGGTTCATCCTATCGAAAGTTATGAGGTAACAAACATAAAAAAGACGAAAGAAGTGGCAGAGGTTTATCAGACTTAGCACTATTTATTATCATTTCATAACCACCTCTAGTTAAGGTTAGAGCGAACCATAGAAACACCTTTTCCTATTATTGGACAATATACAATTTAGTACTGTTAACACAAAAAGGTTATTTAAAGTGTAACTTATTTGAAATTAATTTGATGTCTTCTCACAAGTCGTGACGATAATATAATCCCTCAATGTCTAGTCCAAGGCTTAATACCAAATGTGTCTAAGGGCATATTCAATGCCAAAGGATAGGCTTAATTCCACAGGTAGCTAAATTCACGGTCTGGTCATACCACTCTATCTATTTATTTATTTATTTAATTATTGGGTTCCAACATTATATACATTATACTATATTCAATGGTGCACTGGTTTCCCATATTGATCCATAATATTTGTGAAGTTGTGATAAACCAGATAGTGACAATTCGCCTAATAAAAAGTAAACTAAATAATATAGTCCCTAGTTTAAACCATGGTTAAGCCAATTTCATATACTAAATTACCTAAAACCATTGTATAAATTCAGTCTATCTTTATTCCATGTTTTATAAGGCGGTATATGTTTAATGTGTATACGAAAGTCTTTTTTAGTTCATCATCATCATCATCTCAGCCGTAGGACGTCCACTGCTGAACATAGGCCTCCCCATGATTTTCCAAAAGGACCGGTTGGAAGCGGCCTGCATCCAACGTCGTCCTGCGACCTTCCTCAGGTCGTCTGTCCACCGTGTCGGTGGACGACCTACGCTGCGCTTGCCGGTCCGTGGTCTCCACTCCAGAACCTTTCGGCCCCATCGGCCATCTGTTCTGCGTGCTATGTGCCCTGCCCACTGCCACTTCAACTGGCTAATCTTCTGGGCTATGTCGGTGACTTTCGTTCTTCTACGGATCTCCTCATTTCTGATTCGATCACGTAGAGAAACCCCGAGCATAGCCCTCTCCATAGCTCGTTGTGCGACTTTGAGCTTTTCTATGAGGCCCATAGTAAGAGACCACGTTTCAGTGCCATAAGTCATCACTGGTAACACACATTAGTCGAAGACTCTTGTCTTGAGGCACTGAGGTATTTTTGACGAGAAGACTTCGCGAAGTTTCCGGAACGCTGCCCAGCCGAGTTTTCGACGATTGACCTCTTTCTCGAAGTTGGACCTGCCTAGTTTGACTGTCTGTCCCAGGTAGATGTACTCGTCAACAACTTCGAGAACTGAGTTCCCAACTGATATTGGGGTAGGTACAACATGGGCATTAGACATAATTTTCGTCTTGTCCATGTTCATCTTAAGACCTACCCGTTGGGAAACTCGATGGAGGCCTTCGAGCATTGTACTGAGGTCTTCCATGGATTCTGCCATGACTACAATATCAATTTTTTAGTTATTAGTTATCAACGATTACAATACAGCTAATACTAAAATATTTTAAGAGTGAACTTACTTGAAACTAACTTTATATCTTCCTTTTTCTCTCGAATGGTGATACCACACGACGATCTGGTCCCTCAGAGCCTGAGGCGTAATTCCAAAAGCAGCTAAGTGCACACTCTGGCCATATCCAGCTCTGACTGTCTTCAGGGGTGCACTAGCTTCACATATTGAAGGTGTGGAGTTAGTTGCATCATGGAGAAGGCCTGGGGTGTATGGACGGCAAGCGCCAACTTCTTTGTCCCAACCACAGTAAGGGTCTAGGACACAACGTACGCAGCTGTCGTATCTGTTATAAGAACAATATACAAGCATTTACTTTCAAATGCAGTTAAATTGACTTAAAATAGAAGATACTGACAGTTACTTTAACTTCTTGCTGAAATATTTTCCTGATACCTATGCAAAATATTAAAAGGAAACACCGCGAGTCTGAGTCACGCCACGGGGTTTCATAAAACAAGGAAATATAAGCCGGACTGAAGGACAGATTTAGCTTGTAGATATATTCGCTCATACAAAAGTAAATATCATGGTCAATTTTCCAGGTGTAAGTTTGTAATGAACCTTGCTCCTTGCCAAATGCCAAACATGTCAATTGGAAATACTTAACGGGTTTTGATGTATCGGTGAGTGAAAATAAGTATATAAAAATATACCTGTATCAGTACACATAAACAAATTGTAGTATTATAGACAATCTAAGTTCTATTAGTAGAACAACATGAATAAGATTTTAAATGTTGTACATTCAAGTTCGATAACTTTTACATACGTACAGAATATTTGTTAGCAGACTAAAATATACGAACACGTAAATATTTTGTTCTAGTTGCTTTCTTTAAAAGGAAGATCTTAAAGACGCAAATCTACGTGTTTCTTATTCGTGTTGCTTGTTCCCTGAACGACTTGGTCAATCCGAACCTTTTGAAAGCTCCTACTTGAAATCAATCATAGGCCAGAATGTACTTTACGCTAATTGCCGTGAAAAGAAACCCCAAAAAAACATGTAATTTAGTTTAAACGATTTCAAGCAGTGCACTCGGTCTGGTACTTTTCTTGAGCAAACATTAATTGTTTATGTTGATTGTTGCTTTTATGTTCACGTATAATTAATATTACGTATAATTGATATTACGTTCACAGTAAGGCGCTTTGCAGACGACGAGACGGGCCGGGGCGGTCAATTTCGCCACGAACGATAGCGCAAAGGAAATCCTATACTACCAACGCACACGGAGGGCAAAAAGACCGCGCCGCGCCGCCAGTGTCCGGCGGGCACTGGTGGCCATATTCGTAGCTACGCGGCGAGGGCAGCCGCGGTTTTTATTGCTTCACGGTCAAAAAGACCGCCCGCCCCGTCGTCTGCATAGCGCCTTACCATACAGCACGTCTCAGGTTACCTGTAGGTACCAATATAGTACATAGTTTACCTACCTATGTGCACAAAGACGCAGCGGCAACTGTCGCAGGCGGTGGTCGGTGGCGAGGTACAGCGCTGACAGTCGGCGAGATAGCGCTAGCGCTCGCACCGCCTCATCACCCGCCGCTTGCCAAACGTCAGCAACGCGCGACGCGCCGCCCGCCCACTGAACTATCTTGTACACTTCGCCGTTACCTAGTAAAAACGTACAGACATAATGAAGTATTAAACTAAATTATTTTTTATCTATATGTCATAGCTAATGTTTTTCATTAGGGATTAAAGTTCAGTTCAAGAGAATCGATTTAGTCTAGTTTATTATTGTCCTACGTCGCTGCATTAATGCGTTACAGAATTAGTGCAACAGTGCTACAAAAAATATTCACAAGTCATTTGCTCATGGTTCTAGAGGTTTCTCAGGACTAAAAAAAGTTAGAAGACATTTGCGCACTGATTTTTAGGTGTAGATATAGGTATTATGATCACGGAATTCATAGAAATAGACATACTCAAGGGAAAGCCGGTATTGTTGCTGCGATCTTGTTAATATTATTACCTACTATTTCGTGTAACAATTCTATAAACTCCATCCACTCTACATATAATAAAGTAAAGAAAAAAAAAATTGCGTCGTTATCACTGTCGAAAATTTGGTTCAAATGATTTGCCTTTGGAATATCAAGGGCCTGTCTGTCTACCTTGTCAAATATTTTCAGTATCAATTACAGAGTTGGACATGAACAAATCTTATACATCACTTTTTTGACAAATTATAAGTTTTACAGCATTCTTATGGTTGCAGACTTGTATCGGCGAACATTAATAATGTCTGCCACATAAGCAAATCATACTGAAATTTTGTTAGTCAACTTTCTAACTAAGTGAAAGACATTTCATATTGTCAGATATATCAATAAATTTTATTAAACATATTAATTTATTTTCATGTAAGTTACAATCATTTTATACAATCTTATTTATATTAAATTACAAATAATATTGAACATCATGACTTGAGACTTGAAGACGCCGTGATTTTATCGCTGGAGAAACACACTCAGGCAAATAGCTCCTCCTTAGTAATTCGCATAATGAACGTTGAAGCAAAACACTTAGTACGCAACGGTTGAACTTCAACCATGTACGAGTAGCATGTCGCATTGCCGTACGATTGGTCCTTACATGGAGTGAGATGTAGGAATCAAATTATGTAACTTCAATACACACTCCCCGAAATGTAGTCAGTAAAAGACCGATATACTAACGACTTTGCGTCGCGCTCAAGAGTTTGCAGCGCTACCCTCGATTGAGTTTCGTAGAAATGTTCGATTCTATCAAATGTAAAGAACATCAAAAGCTCCGTACAACATGCCTTCACTTAGGCTTTCATTGAATGAATAGGCTGTAGTAACTTTCAATAGTAGGTCATCATTTTTGTTCGATACTGAAGCCAACCTGTATTCCGAAGGTTTGTATAGTGTGGCAATTGCTTTTTTACATCACGGTTTAGAACCCACGGTACAGAAATTGTTGGGATAGGTATTCTTTATAATCTTTGTTTTACCCCTATAGGTAGGACCCCTAGATCTGATTCAAATCAAAAAAACCAAAACAAATAAGAAATAAAATAAATAAAACAAACAAATTACGTAGTTCTACCATACGAAGATCACTGACGTTGCAGATGCACCAATAGTTATTGAACACGTATAATTCGCCGACGCAGTAATGACGTCAATCGGACACTGCGTGTTCAATCTATTTGTAAGAATAAGCATTCCATATTATATTTCCATAATAAGTGTATTTGTTATTCATTAGGAAATACTTGTAAATTAGTTTCTTTTTAATTAATTAAATATGTAAAATAATTTCGGTATTTTTTCAATCGTCTAACTGCCGTTAATGTAATTAACATATAAACAAACAATATTTTTTTTTTGCCAATCAGACCTCAAGGCATCTGCCAAAACAAGGATTATAAAGAATTCTATCACAATTTTTCTAAAAAAAGGGAAGCTCTTTATATAAAAACAAATAAACAAAATGTATGTAATTTTTTTCGCGTCTCATTGAAAGTAGTGGAACAGAGTTCTAAAGAAATTTTGTATGTGAATAAGTAATTAAGTACAATAATATCCAATGATAACCTTTTATGGAACCAAGTGACGAGAAATGCACAGCAGTATTATAATATCAATGGTCTTAAATATGTACACAAGAAATTCTAAATATTGTTACTCGTAAACCAAGATCAGTTTTCTAACTCCGTTTGTACACTGGTAATTAACGGTAGCAAAATCTATTAGGCTGAGCGCAGACCTGAGTCACGATGGTTTTAAGACAGACTATTGCTAGAGAAAAAATATGTAGACGCGCAAACTTCAAACAAAATGTCTCATAGACAAAATTGTCTAATACGTACAAGAACTGCCCGGCGACAAGTCTGACTAACGATTGTCGGCTTCCCTTTTGTATGTATGCGGGCGCGCACATCAAAGACAAACCAGTCTAGTGACGTACCCCCCTCTCTTTTAGTCCTGTCTGAGCGTTCAGAGAGTACACACATCGCATCATGTTTACAGACGAAGAACTCGTAAAAAAATAATTATGTTGGTTGAAAAGAGGCCTGTACTTTTTAATAAAAAATATTCTAATGCCAATTTAAAAAAAAAATCTAATGGGATGAGGTTACAATGCAACTAGTCGTTATTGTGAGGTGGGGAGAAATGTCGGCTGAAGAAAAGACAACTTAATGTAAGTATACTCGTAATTGCAAAACAACAGTACATATGAAGTCCATTTTGATACTGAAAAAGGATTGACGCAGATGCGACGGTGCGCGTCATCGTAGTAGTCAAAACAGTTTCGTTTTAGATGTGCGACATGTCATAGGCAAAACAATTTGGTTTTAGTTTTAAGACAGACTTGTCTATGTGAAGAAAGTCTGTCTTAAAACTGTCGTGACTCCAATGTGCGCTCAGCCTTAAGTTCACTAAATCTGTCCAAATAATATATATAATTACAAAGCTAGAGCGCATTTATGTAACTAAATAATGAATTTATATAATTTCTAATTATTTCAATGTTTATTATTTCTATATTTCAAACTCACTCGTTCCAGCGTAGAAGATAGTATAGGTGATGTCATCTCCAAGCATATCGACGAACTGTCTATCAACCACAAGAGTCGTTAGCACCAGGTCTCGCTTGTAGAAGGCCGGTGCATCGCCTTCGTGTCTTACTGCTGAGTCCATTAGGGGGTGAGATCTGCACAAGTAATAAAAACACTTAGAGGAATAACGCATGTCTGAAATCGTCTCAATTCCGGAGACTTCGCATCATATCAAGATCACAGATTAGAAATGCAAGACCTTGTTTCCGTGTAGTACAACCATAATTATCGAGATAGTCCTTCTTGTCACACGAGTGCCGTGAGAAATGGCAGAGGAAATTGAGCAGCAGTATTCCACTCAGTCCAAATAGCAACTGTGATCCATAAGAAGCCTGTCACGCTTAGATATAAAAGCAAACTTCCCCATAATTACTCATTGGGGGAGTATGGACATATTCCGGGTGTCTTACGGTTAATGACGAAGTTTGTGAAAAAATACTCGTGCGTTATTTGGATTGTCTTCTAGATCTTTGAAGAAAGCATTTAAAGGAAAATCAAATCTTTATGAAAATGTCACTTTGATACTTAAATGCGCAAGTTAGTGAGTGTATTAATGTATGTTAAGAATTGTATTCGATGCTTCTATGAAAGGAAAAAATGGAAGATCCTTGAACGACGATCTCATGGTTTGGCCTACGTTGCAATTGCCATTGAGACACATCATTGTGAAGTGGACAATGCACCCCATAAGCCTCTGCGCTGATATTATAAAAATGTACAGGCAGGTGAAGGCCTCTTCTGATGATGTCGATTTCCAGAGGGTAGTATGGCGTGACGATCCGGAATCTCTTGGTACTTATCCAAATATTGAAGTAAAGAAGCGTCCACACGCTTCCCGCCCCATTTTAAATGAGCCTAAACGTCGCAATTTAATTTAATTACCCTTCAACAACTCAACAGATTTAGGTGTTATTTGAAATAGATGCAGCTTACACCCTGGGTTAATTCATTGATTTTTATTCCTAGTTAGTTAGTTCCCCAAGGAACATGATAATGATAACCTTGTTCCACATGGACGGAATCTAGCGCATTAATTCGTAAATAAATAAATAAAACATTTTAAAGACGTAATTATGTTTAAAGACCTTTTACTGTAGAAAGTCTACTCTTCGAAAGACTTAAACGATGTTATTTTGAGAGTACTTAACTTTAATAGAACTGTTTATGTGGAGTTACACAAAACAGTTCAGGACAGTAAGGATCTTAATACCTAAATATTTAAGTAAGGCGCGTCTGGAACAGACCCCTCGTCGTAGTCGTAAAATTAAAGGGTGCTATACCTTAGGAACAACACACCTGTTCAGTACAAGGTCTTTCTTGACTCTCTATATAATAAAGATCCCGATAATAATGTACCATTAAAAGTAATTCTATTTGTAAAATAACAAAGGACCGGCCACATAAGGAATAATTAACCAAGCACTGAACGGCTAATCCATCATTTATGTACTAACTGATAAACATCGATAGCTCATCGAGTGACACATCCATGAATTAATTACAAGGCGAGTTATAGTAATACCTGTGTCATTAATTAAGTTAGATCATTTATCATCACCGTTGTTCTTTCTACGTCTATGTTAACATCAAGCGTAGGTTTCGAGAATGACTAAAGGTAAACATCCGTTGTTTATCCTTACTTCCTTTCAAATGCGGAAATGAAGATCCAAAATAAACCGTGCTGATTAAACCGGCAGTAGTGACCTCCTTCTTTGCGGTCACGTTTCTATATTTGAAAAGTATCTTTTAAATAATGTGTTCCTGGCAACTATACATATTTCATATTATCTCCGTGTGCTTCAGGCGCGGTGCTATTCCAATTTTAAAATAATTCACGATAGATTACGTAAGGTTGAACATTGCTTAACAGATTCGACGATGAAAAGAAAGATGCATAAATTTTGTTCGTTTTCTTTATATTTTTAGCTTTGATGTATACTAGTTAATAGAATTAAAAAGTCACCGGTTAACATTTTTAAAATATATATTAGCTGTGTAAAATTTCAAAACTATAGTATATTTGAGCTAAAAATTCAGAGAATTCAGACGTGAAAGTATTTTTGTAGATTTATTTGGGTGTTTTTCTGCGGAAACCGGGTTATATTTATGATTTCTTTTTAGTGCACATTGCTTTTCTGCTCCTTTTCTGGCCGTATTTTTTTTTTCATAAAAAAATATCTATCTGTTTCGTAACACTAGCGGCCTTACTAATAAACGCTGCTTAACTTTAAGTGACGTTACTTAATACTGCGCAAAGGAAAAATGTTCTGCGCCGTACTAAGTGACGCTATTTAAATTTAAGTAGCGTTTATTAGTAAATCCGTTAATGTTTAAAGATTCTGCTTTTTACTATTATTATTTCAACGATTATTATTATTATTATTATCATTATCAGGATACCAGCGCGCCTTCAAATCCAATCTTCTTAACATTGTATATAGGGATAATTAATAAATATATTACATTAATAATAATATATTTTTAAAATATATATATTATTATTATATTATAATTATGTAAAACTAATATATGATAAAATAAAACAAAAGATGAACAATTTACAAATTTGAGTTTGTTTCATTAAGAATTTGATTAATAGTGATGTAAATTTATTTTGGTTTGATTCTGGTTCGTAAACACTCAAGTAATGGCATTATCAGACATTCAAGTGGATTCATATCATATTTTCCACAAACATCGCCCCTTGGCTCCACCTGCGCGGAAAAATCACTGAATCTAATAGGAGCTTGTTTTAGATTAAAGTAAACTGGTCTTTTATTATTTATTATTATTATTATTTATTGGCCCGCAAAGAAAGCGGATTAGTTATAGAAAATGCAAAACATTTGAGCAATACTTTAAAAAAAAATTAAGTTAAAGTATAAAGGAAAAAGTAAACCCTTTTTATTTCTTTATATAATTTTTTTTTCAGATTTAGAAATATTTGCTACGGTCAAAATATATAATTTTAATCTCAGACAAATAAACACTTTTTTATTTTGTCTGAGATTTTAATTAGCTTAATAATTAGTGCCTACAAATCTTACTAAGACACGGCATTATTTTTATGATCCTAATATTAAGTAGTATAATACGTAACGTTATGCACGTGCATGTTTTATATTATACACCCATAGTATCTATGTAATAATTCGAAGGGAAAATCTCACCGATTTTGGTAAGATCAATTACGGAACCAATACCTACCCGTACCGCAGTTTACGTAAAGGTAAGTAGGGCACCGCAGTAACCGCACCGATAGGTAAGGCAAGCAATAGGCTTAGTGTATGGCCTCAATCAATGCTCGGCCAAGTCATCAGACGGTTTGGGGAATCAGGCCAACGAATAAGGCTCAAGCCGAATAATATCGCTTGATGCTAACTACTAGCCAATAACATAGTTATGTGACAGCGTGTACGTTACTGACCCTTGGAATCGAACATAGGGCGAAGCACAAACAATTTGCAAAAAGTATTCTTATCGATAGCGTCAACATGTCACGCTTCGACGTACAAACTATGAGTTATCTGTGTCACAATTGCCGTAGATAAATTACAGTTTGTACTGAGGCTGTAGCACAAACAATTTGCGAAAAAGTATTCGTATCGCGAAGCGCTCGTAGTGCAGCTTGACTTGGCGATCTTAACCGATCAACAAGTTAAGCAACACTTGCTGCGGTCTGGACTTGGATGGGTGACCGTTTTAGTGGCATTATTCAACAGAGTGCTTCCGTGCTTCGGAGGGCACGTTAAGCCGTCGGTCCCGGTTGTTAGTCTTAGGACAACAGTCGTTATGCTATGTCGAAGGCCTTCGGGCGGCCTGAAAACTTCGACATGAGTTGGCCTATATATATATGATAACTAAGCTCAAAGTCGCACAACGAGCTATGGAGAGGGCTATGCTCGCGGTTTCTCTGCGTGATCGAATCAGAAATGAGGAGATCCGTAGAAAAACGAAAGTCACCGACATAGCCCAGAATATTAGCCAGTTGAAGTGGCAGTGGACAGGGCACATAGCACGCAGAACATATGGCCGATGGGGCCGAAAGGTTCTGGAGTGGAGATCACGGACCGGCAAGCGCAGCGTAGGTCGTCCACCGACACGGTGGACAGATGACCTGATAAAGGTCGGAGGACGACGTTGGATGCAGGCCGCTGCCAACCGGTCCTTTTGGAAAATAATGGGGGAGGCCTATGTTCAGCAGTGGACGTCCTACGGCTGAGATGATGATGATGATGATTTGTGAGAGTACTAGTCAAAGAATGTTCAAGCAAATCATTCGAGCAAACGACATTACGGTGGTTATTTACACCCATAATGCTACAAAACTTACCCTCGCGAACAAAGCTCAAGAGTTGTAGTCAAAGCGAGACCAAAATATATTTCACAATTAAAATAAACAACACAAAAAAGATTGCAGATAATGGACAGAAAATGATGATGACTTCAAAAAAAGAAAAACTTTTTAGATTAATAACAACTCTTTACGCCAGATTTATTTCACAGCCACTGTAAAAGTTGCTTTGTTGTTTTAAAATAGAAAGACTCAATTTAAGAATCCTATCACGATTAGCATTAATACAACTTCCGGATTCAATTGAATTTATAAGCTTTGTGTGAATCGAGTTCAAGGCCGCCAGTTGTATGGATGGAAGCTTTCAATGCGTATCTAATTCCACCACCTCATTTGAATTGCTTTGAATAAAACACGGACACATTACTACTGGAAATGGCATCAATATAAGTCTATATTCAGTAGGTACATACGAAAGCTAAGGCGTACGTAATGTACGAGTACTGTAAAATAGCAAGGAAGCCAAGGCACATGCTACAGTGCCTTGGAAATCTAAACTTACTGATCCTTGCACACTAATACCAGAATGCAGAGAACCTGGCATGCAGAGGTAACCTTAAATTCACTCTTGCAGACCAGATAGTTCTACCAACTACATAGTATTTTAATGACTATCATCTAGAGGCAGCTCGTAGTTCTTAAAAGTAATGTAATGTACGAGTACATACCATACGAGCTACTACCTTAGAAGCCTGGGAGAAGTACAGTAAAGCTGTACCAAAATGACCATCGCACGAATTTACCTTTTGGACATTTTGCCATATTGAGAAGTTGCCCTTTTACGAACAAATCGGGACCAAGTGTAGCGATTTGCTATAGGGTATAACGGCTGCTATCCTGTTACGGACATGAGGGATTACGCCCGCAGCTTTTTCGTATTCATTTTATTTTGTGTATCGGATCACACATGCGCGTTGTTGTATATACTATCATCGTCACAGATCGTAGCAGGAGTGCTTGTGACTATTCCTCACCGCGCCATCAATTAAGGGGAAGCGAATGTGACCCAATTAGTAGAGGAGCACACGCGTCGCGAAACTAATGTGTGGTCTCCAACCTTGTTGAGATTACCCGCCGGGGAACGCAAGACGTAGCGCCAGCTAATAACGACAATTTATGTGCGATGTGTATTGAGGCGCTGCCAGCTATTAATCAATCCATTACGTAAATTGCGACACATTTGCTTTGCCTTAGGCAATAATTTGAAAATTTGAATAATCACAAGACGCGACGCAGAGAATGATGTGCTTTTATTTTTCACTGCCTTCAAAAAAGGAGCAGGTTCTATGTTCGACTTGTGTTTTTTTGTATGCTCACAGATTTCTCCCCCATTAGTAAACCGATTCTCAAAATAGTTTTTTTGATGACTATAGTTTAATGGGACCACCCATTTAAATTTCATTGAATTCGAGCGAGCAGTTTTTGAGTTACACTTCAATAACTGAAAAGTATTATGCCTTACTTATTATGCCTATTACCATCAATTAAAATATCTTGATGATATTTTAATTGATGGTGAATGACAATCATCCCGTAAATAACACGGGATATGAATTAAAAGTATGAAAAAAGATTTTTCCAAAACATTGAACCGTCTGCAACACTAAAATCTTTTTAATAACTAGTCGAAGTCGGTACCATGCGCACAATATTCTGATAATAGTTACTTTTGAACTTTTGACTTCAACAAGCTGTTTTACACATTTTATTGTTGAAGTCGGTTCTATTCTATGGAAATAATTCTTTTGCGAGAAACATTACCGTTATGATCGACTTGTCTGCAATTTTCGCTGTGGGATTGATTCCTACTAAGTCAGAACTTTATCACTTCTCCACCGCAAAACCATAGTAGCAAATCTGCTATAACTTCCGAAACAGATGCAAAAATGCTTGTTCTTACGTATAGACTGGTCCAAAAATCTAGTTTTAAAAAGCTTGCACAATTTTAGCTTTTTTTTGGTTTGGTTCGCTTTTATCCGCTGCTCTAAAAGCAAACAACGTTGCAACTTTGACAACATCCGTGAAACAAATGACGAGATGACAAGAAACGTTATAAAAACAACCTTGTGGTCAAGGGCGACATCCCATAAAGTATTTGACATCGGTCGGACAACTTAGAAGCTTTACTAAATATTTGTAAATATTTTTGTGCCGTGAGATGTAAAAAAAAAAGTTTTTTTACTAAAAGCTTTTCTTGAATAGTAATCGTTGTGTTAACTATGTAGTGAATGCATCTTTTTAAAATACCTTTTCAATGTCAATGTCCACAATTAGTATTTTTTGTTTCTCCCCTGTCTCCGAAAATTACGACATTTTGCTGAAACTGCGCGTGACAACGTTCCGCTACTCGATTCACGAAGTGTGTAATGACGTTTCGCTAAGCGGAACGCGTGGTGGTTTCGCTGAATTTGTATATACGCGGTGGAGTTCTCCTTGTAGAGGTAATTTGGGTTGTTTTAAAATAAGTGAAGATCACACATACATTTTTCAAACCGAGCAACCAAGCTCTCCGAATTAATCGAAATCGGAATTTGTAACGATACATCGTCACCGATTCCGATTTCGGATTTGCAGTTTTACTTTCAACAAAACGACTGTATGAAGACTGTTTTTGACACAAACCGTATATTATACGCGATGGAGTTCTCCTTGTAGAGGTAATTTGGGTTGTTTTAAAATAAGTGAAGATCACGCTTACATTTTACTAACCGAGCAACCATGCTCTCCGAATAATTCGATATCGGAATTAGTGACTGATTGGTAGAGTGGTCATTGATATCAAACCTACTACTGGTTGTAAGTATTAAATGTAACTAATAGCTTTTTAACAAACATGTGACAGGTTCGTCATCATCGAATTATATCTTGGTTATTATTATTATTTTTTTAGATTATTATTTTGAAAATACATACGAATAATAATATACCATTATATCTGTAACATATTTATTTAAACAAATATTGTTATATTGAAATTTATAGAGAAAATAATTCACATCCTCGGACGGGATTCGGACCCGCGTCTTCTGACTATCCGTGTCAGAAGCCATGACCATCTAGGCCACCGAGGCTCGAGGTCCAAGCATCGAATTTTAACTCTCTATCTGATTTAACCGTCTTACGGGGAAGGAGCGACATCTATTGAATAGCTTTGACAGCATTATCCAACCGAAAGAAGTATTTTTAGACATACTTAAATTTTCGTATTGACGTCGCAAGTCAAGCCTTTATAATTTTTATAGTATTACTTTTTTTGAAGCACTCACGCCTGCTTAGCGATTTCAAGGATTAAAATATATAAAGAGAAAAATTCACATCCTCGGACGGGATTCGAACCTGCTCGAGCCTCGATGGCCTAGATGGTCATGGCGACTGACACGGATAGTCAGAAGATGCGGGTTCGTTCGAATGTTTGAGATTGCTAAGCAGGCGTTAGTGCTTTAAAAAAGTAATACTATAAAAATATTGTTATATCTTCATGTAACACGCCATTTTAACGAGTAATTAAAATCACACTATTATCATAGTAAATTTGTTACTCCATTATGGAAAAATCAATGCGTAGACAATTTTTAAAAAGAAATGGCATTTTATGGGGCAATTAGGTACTATTTAATTCTTTTTAAGGTTTTAAGGTTTTTTGTTAGGTTAGTTCACATTTAGTGTTATTTAATAATAATATTATTATATTGTTCTATCAAGTGGAAAGTTTAAGCTTATGGGGCGAAAGGTTCTGGAGTACAAAGAATTAAATATTTTGTGAAGAATTATATATTTTAATTATTATTAAAAAATCCGTTTCTGCTCATGTGTTATTCCAGATGTTCATCTATCTATGATAAAAATGAAGCTTATTTAATTTACTCGTAGGTTGAGAAATGTTAGCTTAAAACCTTGTGAAATATCCAAAAAGTCGTAATATCAAATTTTTATTACTTCAGTGATTTTGACAGCAAATAATGATACTTTTTTTTCACCAAAAGCTGGGGGACATACAATAAAAGGAGGAAAGGTTTCCTAAACTCTCGTTAGTGAACTGCACGAAGATATCTTTTACAAAGTGACAGAAAAAAACGTAGGCTTTTTTTTAAATGCTTCTTATCACACATGACTAACTTTTGTTTGTTTAAACGTAAAGCTTTCGTTCAGTACGACTATGGAATGTTCTGCCTCCTCATATCACACAAGCATAATCGATTGGGATATTTAAAATATGGTTCAAGAGCATTATTTGTCCTCTGCTGAAACTGCTTCACATTTCCTGTAATATTGTTATTATTTATATATATATATATATATATATATATATATATATATATATATATATATATATATATGTATTTATTATTTTATTGAGTATTATTATGACATGGATCTCATATATATAAGCATTATAATATTTTTTTAAGTAGTTTATATTATTGTATATGTATTTATTATATTTATGTTGGTATTTAAGAGTCTTCTTTATGTTTTAATTAATAGATAACTTTGTTTTAACTATTTATATTGTTGCACACCACTATCTACACTTTTACACACGCCGACCCAACATAATGTATCCCGCCCCCCACACCAACCTCTAACATCACGAGCGCTACGAGCAGCCCGCAGTGCTAAGCGAGACGTCATCGACGCGGGCGTCCCGAACACTCCTTGAAAAAGGCCACCGAATGTTGTCGAAAGTATAGTCGGACCTATCCGATAAATATTACGTGAGTAATCCCGTATTTTTAATTAATATTCTACACTTTTGATTGTTGTCCTGTCCATCCAAAGGATGTCTGTAAGAGATTGCATTAGCGATAAGACAGCCGATTGTATTATCATAGTTCTAAGCTCGAAAGTAGGTTTATTAGTTCATTTACCTACTGTATATTTATTTTTTCTTGTGATAAGCAATAAAGAGTTATTGTATTGTATTGTCTTATTTAAATCCACTTACCTTATAAAATTGAGAACATTGTCGGGCAAAGCTTCTGTATTATTGACGCAAGTGCCGGGTCGTGGGATGGGAACTCTGGCACGCAGTACTGGCAACCACGCTGAGCTTGATGATGCCTATATCAATAATAGACAAACTCATATAATATATTGCAAGCTCAGATAAACATTGTAAAGTAATATGTTCTACCTACGACCTACACTGCAATGTTAACCTAAACTATCAAAAATAGTTCCTACACTAACTAAAATAAAAAGGAACTTTAGAAATAAATATAGTTATAATGAATAAAAATCATGACCTGGCCAATTCACACTGCACTGTAAGTCCTGAAAGGCCAGGTTTAGTCAGCTTCTGGCTTCAAGGGAGGCTTCAGCTTGGGTTTAATGCCCTACGAGCTTTGATTGCATTGTCAGGTCGAGAGTACTTAACAAACCAATACTCTCGGTTTGCTATCAAATTTATAATTTCAAAACATTATATCCTGGGTCATGACTTCAGGAATGAACGTATATACGAATGTATTGTCCATATGTATATGGATTCAAATCCATTATTCTATCCTTTTAATCAATTATTACTTTTTAGGATCTCGCTTTTTTCATTTTATTCTCTTAACTTCACATGTTAAAATCAGACCAAACCATGATCGGAATCCTTGTTTATTTTCTCGGTTTTTTTCCATTGACTTCTTTTAGTGAATCATCCTCCTTTCATTATTAATTATTTTTTTAATTTACTAGCCATTTAAAAATGAGTTTTTGATATAAAATACAGAAATAATGAGAAAATGTGTGATGGTGAACACGAGTTGGTATATTACAAGATTCGTACATTTCACCAATAATTCCCCAAATACTAGTTAAACCTATTTTGTTTGAGACATGCGTTTTTAACAATGGGGTCAAGTTTAACATGACAGTGTGAAGAGTTTGTTATATGTAGAGTAGCTTCTATTGGCTACTATTATATCATCTACGGCCGTTTAAATATTAAGTACTAAAAATATTGCTTTCTATAAATAAAGTAATTTAGAAATACATTATGTTAAGTGAATTTAATATATATTTAATATATTAAATACTATAGGTATATATAGGTAACTACTATACATTTTAAATCTAGTAAACACCATTGTGTTATTTATAACATCAAAATTGGAAGGCTCTGGTGGTGTAACTATAAACACAGAATAAATAATAGTACTCCGCTTTGAATTTTGTTATAGGACAGGCAAAAAACAAGCAGTTGCTCACATGTATAGTGTGTACCTACTATCTACCTTAAATTTGTTAAATGCACCAAAATAAGGCGCGCTCAACATGATTCAATACAAAGACGAGATGTTTGTAAATATTTCACCTGTTCTTTAAATCTTCCAGCAAATGCTTCTTGTATATCGTCCATAGTAAAGGTGCATATCGCTGATCCGACCAGCCCGTCGCTGGCTCCAGTCGTGAATGCGGCGTAGAATTTACTCGTATCTCCTGGCATTTGGTACACGCTTTCTGTAACAAATCGTTTGTGTAAAGAAACTGATGCTGTAGGTTTTACCTTCATAAGTTATACTCGTAAGTTTAGTTTTAGGAAACTTAATTGTAGTGCAGTAGTAGTGTTAGATTTTCATAATTAATCCCAAACGGCTTATAGAATAGAATAGAATAGAATAGAATAGAATAGAATAGAATAGAATAGAATAGAATAGAATAGAATAGAATAGAATAGAATAGAATAGAATAGAATAGAATAGAATAGAATAGAATAGAATAGAATAGAATAGAATAGAATAGAATAGAATAGAATAGACTAGAATAGAATAGAATAGAATAGAATAGAATAGAATAGAATAGAATAGAATAGAATAGAATAGAATAGAATAGAATAGAATAGAATAGAATAGAATAGAATAGAATAGAATAGAATAGAATAGAATAGAATAGAATAGAATAGAATAGAATAGAATAGAATAGAATAGAATAGAATAGAATAGAATAGAATAGAATAGAATAGAATAGAATAGAATAGAATAGAATAGAATAGAATAGAATAGAATAGAATAGAATAGAATAGAATAGAATAGAATAGAATAGAATAGAATAGAATAGAATAGAATAGAATAGAATAGAATAGAATAGAATAGAATAGAATAGAATAGAATAGAATAGAATAGAATAGAATAGAATAGAATAGAATAGAATAGAATAGAATAGAATAGAATAGAATAGAATAGAATAGAATAGAATAGAATAGAATAGAATAGAATAGAATAGAATAGAATAGAATAGAATAGAATAGAATAGAATAGAATAGAATAGAATAGAATAGAATAGAATAGAATAGAATAGAATAGAATAGAATAGAATAGAATAGAATAGAATAGAATAGAATAGAATAGAATAGAATAGAATAGAATAGAATAGAATAGAATAGAATAGAATAGAATAGAATAGAATAGAATAGAATAGAATAGAATAGAATAGAATAGAATAGAATAGAATAGAATAGAATAGAATAGAATAGAATAGAATAGAATAGAATAGAATAGAATAGAATGCCAATAAAAATACAGAAAAAAACACACAACTAAATATCTAGAAATACCTAGTAAACAGCATTTAAAAAAAATACATACAACTAAATACCTAATATATAGCATTTTAAGGGCAATATGTGTATGCTCAGCGCTGTGCTGCATAAACGTATGCATGTTTATACAGGGCTGGTTTTCAGCATACTCCTTGTTCGAACTTAGATGTTAGTCGAGAGTAATTTGTAGTGCGGGTAATATTACTCGTAATAACTATATCTTATACTGGTTAATGAACAGCTCTTAGTGTAGGTTCACAATCACTAAGCCTAAGACTCTTACAAATAGCGTTTCCATAGTTGCCTATAAACAATCCTAACGCAGCTAATTACAATAATACATTTGGTGTAATATGTGAAGTAATGTGTGGCATGTGTAAGAGTAGAGGGTGTGTGTGAGAGTGAGAGAGTGTATTTGTTATAGAAGGAAATTGTTATTGTTATTTTATTATTTGTATGGCAAAGATACTAATGCGAAGAGAAAAAGCTAATTCGCAGTGAATTGTAAGTAGTAACACGACTGATCTATTTCATATGTTTTACGGCCACCTCACCATAATACTGCAACAAAATATATTCGACGGTTGCGACAATGACTCGGCCATACAAAATGACATACACCACACATGGCCATACACCTACTCTATAATTCAATGGGTGAACAGCAGATAATCGTCCCATACGTTTATTTCAGTGATTAGTGGTAAAATACGTGGTTTAGTTTAAATTGGTATTTTGGCAGTTGATGCCTAGAGGGCATGTTCTAACTAAGCCGATGGTGGTCATCTAGAAGCACATAAGTATATTATTCAAGTACTCAATTTAGTTTATAATTAGATATAGTTTTGTCTGATAGACTTCTGCTTGCACATACTGTCCGCAAAATAAGAAAGTTGGCGGACGTGTTTACGTTATAAATTAAAAAAAAGGGTCCAAGTCTCTTAGCTATTGAACTGTGTTATCGCAAATCAATGATTTATTTATTTATTTTGAATTATAATTTAATTGATATGAGTCTTTGTTACTTGAAATAAATGATTATTATTATTATAATGATTGCAAGAAAATTACCGTTTTTAACTGTATGCTGTAAGCAATTTCGGTTTAAAAGCACATTTTGAATAATTTGGCGAATCGGAGCTTGTCTTGGTAGTTACCACCAGTGACAGTTGTTTTGTTGTTTTGCGAAGTAGTAATGTGCACAGTGCACGTATATAGTATTATGGCTTGATGGCATTGTATTAAATTAAATTATTTCCGAATAGTAAGTCGACTTGTTGGGTTGGGTACCACCGCAATGCCAGTTACTTTGAATCGGAGCACTAGTGTTCACTGTTTTTTTTTCCAAATAGTAAGTCGTCTTGAGTCGGAGTTGTAGAGTTCCACCGCAATGCCAATTGATCTAATTTAAATTAGTAGTGCGCACTGTGCACGTATATTGCATTAAGATTTGAAGGCATTGAAAATAATGAAAAATAATTTCATAATAGTAACCCGTCTTGTTGGGTACCACCGCAAAGCAATATTTACTTTGAATCGAAGTAGTATTGTGCACTGTGTATGTATAGGTACATATACTTATGTCTAGGCTTCAATGTATTGAAACAAAATTAATTATTTCCAATTTAAAAACTCGTCTTGGTGAGTACCACTACAGTTCGAGATATTCTGCCGGAGTAGTAGTGTGCACTGTTCACATTGTGATTACGCTGGAAGTTGTAAAAAGACTTTCAGCAAATCAAGTTATTTCAGAAACAGTAACTCGTCTTGGTGTGTACCACCGCAATGCCAAATACTCTGCCTCGGTGCAATAGCGTGCACGCATCATGTTTATATGTACGTTTAAAGAATCACAAACTTCCGTATAAAAATGAAAAATATTCAATAACCCATGGAGAAATTTTCAATTTTATTTATTGGCAACATTCACATTGACAAACATTCAACATTCGCAATCCGTAGCACAGCCATACGACAGCGATGCAATTGCTATACAACTGCGATTGAGAACTACCGAATTGACATCAAAGGCAGTTCAATCGTAGAAGCGTCGCAGTAGTGTAGAGATTACTCAATAGCTAAAAGACTTGGATTGGCAGGTTCCTAAACGATCTATCAATTGTTTTGAAGATGAGAAGAATTTGTGGCAGAAATTTGTCATAAATATGCTCCATACGCTGTTAAAAACAGTCGTGGCCAAAATATAGGATATATTGAAAAACCGACAGTCTTAATTTTGTGAAAACGCGCTTTCGCATTAATACGTATATAATACGCAATGCATTTTGGTCATAAACAAACATATTGGCTGTAAAAATATTTCAGTAAAACAAACCATAAGCAGTAATACATTGTTAGAAGACTAATGCCCGTTTTCATCGACATTTTAGGTACCACCTAAGCCAAATTACGTGACATTTTTGTACTCCTAAGTGTTACCTAACTGGCTTAGGTGTCACCTAAAATGGTGAAAATGGGCATTAGCTAACTAAGCGTTGATATAAACGACCCCTAGTTTCTGGCCGCTTCTTCGCGGTAATGCGCCACTATTTATTTAGATATACGGTGTGAATATAACAGACTACATTAATAAATAATTAATGTTTATAAAAGCCTCCTAAAGAATTTCATTAAGATACAAGGGGATGCAGTAATTGAGTAATGTCTCGTACCTACGTAGCTTAGTTCTGGATCAGTGCTCCCCACCTGCGTCTTATTGCCAACCCTGACAACCTACTCGTGATTTCATAGCTCGTTAAGAACTTAAAAAGTTATTTTACTTTCATCCAAACAGCAAGGGGGTTGCTATATAATACTTTTATTGAAAAATTGTGCACGACACCTATTATATTCTAGCTCAGTTTTGGCGCCGCCCGTGTATTCTTTACAGAACGTAGAACTTGGTATTTCTATAGATTATTAAATTAATGTTTAAGTTAAATTAATAATGTTCAATAAAACGGTTTAATAATATAAATATAATTGAAAAATCATTCGGGTCTATATCTATATCAAGAGTAAATGATAAAAATAAATAAATAAACAGTTATTGTTTCCTTATAAATCGGGTTCTGGGCTTCATGGCGCCTTCCTCGACATTCTCTAACACTCGTGGTTTCGGACTTGGCCATCACCACCCATCTCAAAAGTAACCCTGTACGAGTACACTACTTATCCTGATTGACTGACTGACTGGTGATTGGCTGACTGATGTATCAACCGTAAAGCCTTAGCCGCTGGAGCCTAAGTCTAAAACTAAACTTGAAATTGTGAATTTATATTGCAGGCATCCACGAAGAAAGGATGATTTGACATTTCACCACTAAGGGGTAGAATTAAATTTACTGTGGCTTCGTATCCCACACACCAAGCGAGTAAAGCCATTGGCGGGTTAACTAGATAAATATAAATATATATGTTGATAGACATATATACATATGTATATGTATAAATACTTAGAAAAGTAAGGATCTGCGGTACGTGTAAGGCAACTGATACTCACGAATTTCATCAAAATAGAAGGGAAACTCTCCCGGTATGCTGCAGTTGAGTCTTGCTTTCAAGTACGTGGCCCAGTTCTGGCTCAGTATGTGTTTGCCACCCGTGTCTTGTTTGCAAACCCTGGCTACTCGGGAGTAGACCGCTTTGCCACAGTTCATAAATTCAACAGCCGTTTCCCGGAAGAAGAATAGCACGTATTCGCCCACATCAAAGGAACCGACGAAGTTTGTTTCTGAAAGATAAGATAAAATGAAGCAAGATTTATTTCACAGCCTGTCTTTTCTTACTCGTTAGAGGTCAAGGATATTTTTTATGGCTGTGTGTATAGGTCAAGGCCAATCTTTCAAGTATGACATTCAGTATTCCATAAATGGTTCATTTTTCAAGTTGACAGATTGATTGCGTTTCTGGTAAAAAATTATAAACATATCATCATTGCATATCACATCACAATAATATTATAAAGACAGAAGATTGTGAGTGTATTTGTATGTGTGTTACTTCTTTACTCTCAAACTGCTGTACCAATTTTGATGATATTTAGTAAGGGTGGTAAGGCGCTGGATTAACTTATAGGATACTTTTAGTCAACATCATTATCATCTATCACCACGCCAGGGTAACGGTAGAGTGCAGCTGGTTTAACTTATAACGTTATTAGTTGCCTAAACTACGAGTATATATTTAAACAGATTTAAATGGTACTTATATATGCACAGAAATGCACTACATTAACACTAATTCAACTCAACACAGACATACTCAAAATTATAAAAATGTACCGTATTTAAAATATTACTGAAATTTGCCGCGTTTTAGTAAATTAAAACGCGTTGAACAATCCCAGAAAAATATTATGACGTGGAGTTTTGAAACAAAAATAGGAGATACAAACTTTAATAACGAAAGCGAGACAGATTGCCCGTCCGACAATTTACTGCAAATTAATGTATACGCCCGAGATTCTTGCTTTATTTTATTTTATGAGCCTCCGATAGAGTTCTATGGCTTTTATCGTACTCTCGTAAAAGAAAGTACGGAATAAGGGACAGCCCCGATATCCCTATTAATATAATGAACGTCCCTCCGTCTATTTATCCGATAAGGCTCGAATTTTGCATGCCATGCTTTTGTACGCGATTGTTCACAAATTGTCACTTTAGCTTAGCTTTGGTTTGCAATTTGGTATTTTTAGTAGACTAACTTAATTATCTTTACTTTATTAACTATACTAACTTACTATTAATTTAAAGATACATTAATTTAATTATTATAAAAAGAAATGACTTACTGTCCAACCATTTAGAATCGTATTTCAGCGTCCGTTTGAAATTGTACTGCTTCTGTCCCGTAGAAAAATCAAACAGATCATTTCTGAAGATTACAGGATCTGCTTTTGTGAACTCTGCATTTGTTCCCGCGTATACTGCTTCTAGCCCTCCAGGGTTGCCTTCAGTGACCCACACAGCTGTACTGTTGTCTGCAGGGTCGTAAGGGCACTTCGCTACCCCCAACCCAACCCCTGGAACGTACTCGTGTCGGGGTAGGTGTGTTAGATTTAACTGAAAGTGAATAAACAAGTTTATGTGATGTTCACTATAGATAAGCAAGCTAATGAACCCGATATTACGTAGTTTTGGCAGAACGAGCTTACATATAAAAGCACTAGCTATATGGATACTGAATATCAAAGTAAGTCAAATCAATGACCATAAACGTAGAAGACCCTTCCTTTGTATGATAATGTAAAGCTAAGGATACTTCGTGAATATGAGAGCAAGTCACCCTTGCAAATGAAGCTTTCAAATGAACAAAGTTTTTAGTAAATTCTCTTTTACTGAATAAACCTTTAAATTAACACGTGAAATAAGTTCAATAAAGCTACAAACTCGTCAATCTCGTTAATTAATGTGTCAAAATTTACAAGTAACAGAAGTAATTGATAAATTTATTAACGAATGATAAATGATTAATGATATACAACACGAATCGCATTTAACTCTGGCTGATAGCTCGGGGACAAATTGAAATTTCGCAGAAGCTATTTTAAATTTCAAAAAGTATAATTCACTGTAAAAAAGCCAATGTTTTTTTCATGTGATATGTTAATAAACATATACTAATAAACATACGATGAAAAATAAAACAATGACGAAGGATTATGCTCTCCTATACAATTATTGATCATTACTTTTTGGTATCTGGTGTTAGAAATGATCTAATTTTCCCATGTAACTTTCCAGTGGAGTCTAAGCAAAGCTGTGCTGTTGGGTAATATGATGAACACTCACATAGACAACCAAATCCTTAGGGCTGTGGGCATTGGTTCCACATACATAGAGCCTCTTGCCATCCCCTAATGGCTGCAGCACACGAATGTGGTTTCTACACTCAAACGGCTCCGACTTGCCTTTACTGACGCATCTCGCCACGTTGCTCGCTTCCAAAACCATTGCGTCCCTCTACAACAAACACTTACATAAATACTCCAACATCCTCTCAATTCCTCACTCGACGCTATATGATTTATCCTCATTACTTCCACATAAAATTTCAAACATTGAGTGCACTACGCCTTCTTTTATGTAGGGGCATCATAAGGGTTTTTACTGTTGAAAAGATTGGCACTTACGTGTGAAAATGTAGAAAATTCTATGAGAAAGTAAAATGCATTAAAAATCCCGTATAGTGCTGGAAAAGAGGCGTCTTTAGAGCTCAGCAAGCGTACGCAAGCGCTTCATTTTAGTTTATAAAAGTCTTTGAAGTTAGGCCTGGCTTATGTAAAATTCATTTTCATCAGAAGTGTAGGTACTTACTAGTCGCAATAAATAGTTACTCACCTTACAATGTGATTGGCTTATATCAGACATATTTAATTTGAATACTCGATCCCTGAAACAAAAGAAAACAATGATTCAATACGATAACATACCTTCTAAAGTAAAAATTAAATGACGCATATATATGTCTATTAGCGTATATCTATCTGTTACTTATATATTAGATTTTTATTAGATGCATGCCTTCTCTGAACATCTTCAAACAACTTGTCAAAGTATTTTATCTCGCGCAATCTACGTTGAAACTTCGTAGCGCGCAATAACTAACTGCAAACCTACTTATCTTTGTTATAATAATTACATAGTATCGTATGTATAGTTACGTAAGTATATATTTTGTAGTATATATATATATATATATATATATATATATATATATATATATATATATATATATAGTATAATTATACAAGAATAGTTTGTATATATTGTATATATTATAATGTTCCTAGCTACATTAATCAGTTTATTAGCCTATTTATTATTACCTTAGCTATATGTACACTTGTTTTATACACCACCGCCTTTAAAGTTTATGGCTATTTCTTTCCGTGCAATGTTGTCTGGAAGAGATCGCTCTGAGCGATAAGAACGTTAATTGTGACACTGTTTACTTTAAGTATTTAATTGGGATAAATTGTGTTTGCATCATTTTTTTTGTAACATATTTTATATCAGTAGTGTGGTGTTAAAATAAAGAGTTTATCTATATATCTATCTATTACACGCTTTAAAAATAATTATTTAGTGTTAAACCCTCTAAAATTGTTTAAATAGTGTAATTTGGCACATGTTAGTAGCTGTGATTTTCATATCTGCTAAGTAGCTTTGAAAGAAAAAGAGACTATAGACTGCTAGACTCTTCTGACAAAGGAGACAAACTATTTTTGTTTAGGTATCTTCACGGGCGCGCGCACAACATCTCACCTAAGATTAATCGTATTCGGGTTAATGGATAGGAATGCACACATTATGAGAACATAAATAGGTACACTTATCTTCTAAAGAAATAAAATTAAATGCTGTTTGTTGGCAAGAGCATAGCTTGTGAACGGCGGGACTGGGCCTATACCAACAACGAACTACGTTTATTTGACGGAAATGACGATTTCTACTGTGAAAAAAGTACAAATAAAGTGTCATGAAATGGAATGACGGTTTTTTCATAATGACTATTGTATTTAGGTGTTTTATAGGCAATAGGGTTGTTGACCTTTTTTTAATGTATGTTATATTATTCAGGACACCGAAATACACACTTAACATTTTTTTAATATTTTTAAAAATATCTGAACAAAAAACGCGATCTTTTTTATGGTTGCACTATGGAGCGGCGAATATGGGTTCATAATAATATAAAATATATGTTACTTTTTTCTTTTACTTTCATGACCAGTTATCGATTCCAAACCACCCCGTTCAATATTGTGCACTAATTTACAAGTGTTGTGTGTAGCTTTCTAACGGCAAAGATTTTTTTAAATCGGTCCAGAGTTTTTTATGTTTATTCGTTACAAACAAAAATCAAAAATACAAATTTTTGCTCTTTATAATATTAGTATAGATATACTCATAGTAAACTTAACGTAAGTAGATTAGTGTAGAAAACAAATGTGAGTAAACGTCGCGCTCATAATCCACAGAGTTAGCAGAATATAAACTTTTGTTTTTTTATGCGTCAATAAAATCGTAACTGCAGCTGAACTGTTTTTTAATTGCACAATAATCATAAAATAATAATATTTTCAACACACGTGCTCATGAAGTGGCTCTATGGTCACCGCAATTAGGCACATAATGACAACCATAATCAAACTGTGACTTTTTCATATCATAACTCACTAGTGATATATAGTTTTTTTTTTTCAATTTTTATTGATTGAGCTGCTTTGTTCTTAAAAAAGTTTTATTCAAAAAAAGATCGTGTTCAATAGAACAAATAAATTAATGTTTCTATTGCTTGCTCAATTCATGCAACTTCTTATTTAAATAGATAATTTTAACTCGTACGTGTTTATTAAAACAAAACTTTTACTCAAATATAACTTTTGTTTTCTCTATAATAAAAGAAAACTTTAAATTCCCCATTTTGTACGTGGCAGAATAGGCGCAAACCCCATGCGCTGCAAATAAAAAAATCAACCTCCATTTAGTCTGTGGCTGATCGCAATGCGCGCGCATAGGAAAACAGATTAAAATTTCCCGCCATAGCGAAACATTTTTCACAACACGTTTTCACTGTTGTAATTATAGTTATTTATTAATTAAAATGTCAAGTACTAGTTACGAAGAAAATTATTTATGTTGTACACCGCCCGATATAAGACGTGAAGTCCTTAACGTTACGGAAAGTTTACTACCTGAAAACTCCAAGGAAAAAATCTATTAGCGTACTAAAACTTCATATAATGGCAAAACAGCAAGAACACGCAGTCTTTTTCAGAAAATGTGTTCATGGCGTACTTTAAAGAATTATCTTCTAAGTACGTACCTAGCTCTTTGTGGTGTTTATACTCAATGTTAAAAAGTACAGTCCGAACAAAGAATGGTGAGGCCTTAAAATATACTCTAATTTGTCAGCTTATCTAAAGAGACTATCCGATGGATTTAGAAGCAAGAAATGAAAGGTTTTATCGTCTGACGATATTGAATAATTTATAAAAGATGCTCCAGATAACCAATATCTGGCTACTAAGGTTAGTTAAATTAATTTTAAATATCTACGCGCTCACATTAGCGTCTAGAATTTATAGAGGTTCTGTTTCAGACCTGCAATGCGAGCATGGATCTATCCACGATAAACTTGTCACGTCGATAAACTGATTTTCTACCGACTTCCAAAAAAGAGGAGGTACTCAATTTGACTGTTTTTTTGTGTTTGTTACCTCACAACTTTCGATAGGGTGAACCGATTCTCAAAATTCTTTTTTGTTTGAAAGCTGGTGCTTCCCGTGTGGTCTTATTTATTCTATAATTTCATCAAATTCGGTATAGTAGTTTTTGAGTTACATTCCAATAACTGAATAGAATGGAAGTCGGTATTAAATTTTTCAAATTGTACTTGTTTTCTATCGTATCTTATCTCTAGCATGGATCTAGCCGTGATAGCTATATCGCAGGCCTGGTTTTATCGACAATTACTGTCAAATTTCTTCCTATTGATTATCCATGCTCGCAGTACTGAATAACTGTGAGATGTCGCAGTTTCTGAAGATTGGAATGGCTCAAAATGAATCGGTCTTTTTGAGTTGTTGTGCACCTGATCCTATAATTTCTTTGTCTTCCCATGTTTAAGCTAGGCTTTTGAAATATCTTGACTGATCTCACTGTTTACGCAGACTTTTTCCTTCTTGTACCATAGTCATGATGGGTATACATTCTAGATGTGAGAGTACCGTGATGCTGTGTTAAAGAGCTGGATCACATATTATATTTTTCAGTTTGAAATAATAAAAACAAAAGTGAAACCATATAACCATACACTTAATGTTATTTCGAAAAATTATTTTGAAATTCAATCTATACTAATATTATAAAGAGGAAAGATTTGTACTAGTACTGGACCGATTTCAAAAATTCTTTCACCATTAGAAAGCTACATTCACCCTGAGTAAGTAACATAGGATACATAAGATTTATCATCATCATCATCATCCATCACCACGCGGGTGAAACCGCGGAGAGCATCTAGTCTTTTAAAATTACCTACCTATTTGTGTACACTGTTTATACGAGAGATTTATCTTTGCAACTTTGGGAGCTATCGCGGTCTTTCAAAGTGACAGGTGACGCGTTATTCTTGCGTCCCAGTGTTAGCTGAAGTGGGTTAGACGATTGTGGTCTGCGTTTTAAACAGGACGTTGCTTTGCTCGCATGCAGAATGAATAATTCTTGTACAACTTTAGTTAGTGACACACTGTTATAGACGTTCGCGGTTATTAACTTAGTTATAATTAGTACTCACGGGATGTAGACTACGATTTAATAGATTTTGGAGCATATAATTAATTAAATAAATATAATAATTAATTAAATCTATTATTCATTAAACAGGTCACGTGGGTAAAACAGGCCAGTTAATTAAGATGCCTAAAATAATCTTAAATCTTTAACAACCACCAAATTGATGAAAAAGCTTTTGGAATCGTCTACAATTTGAATACCAAAATGGCATTAGCTTAGTTAGTTTGGCCGAATACTGAAGCTACCCACATCAATAGTTAGATAAAAGTTTGTACGTACATTGCCGCTTACACTATAGGATGCGGTAGAATTATCGCAAATTGTTTTTATACAATTTGTGTATGTGAGTTTGGACATAACAGTTTGATCAAAGTTTGTTAACCTTCTTACTTTAATAGACTACGTTTTGTCCCGATTCAATGAGTGCGGGTGTAGGTATTATATAGTCTGGAAATAATTAAACAAAATGCAATTTTAGGAAGAAAAATTCACCTCCTTGAACAGAATCGCGTCTTCTGTCATACTGTCATCATCATCATCATCATCATCTCAGCCGTAGGACGTCCACTGCTGAAGATATGCCTCCCCCATGATTTTCCATAAGGACCGATTGGAAGCGGCCTGCATCCAACGTCGTCCTGCGACCTTCATCAGGTCGTCTGTCCACCGTGTCGGTGGACGACCTACGCTGCGCTTGCCGGTCCGTGGTCTCCACTCCAGAACCTTTCGGCCCCATCGGCCATCTGTTCTGCGTGCTGTGTGCCCTGCCCACTGCCACTTCGACTGGCTAATCTTCTGGGCTATGTCGGTGACTTTCGTTCTTCTACGGATCTCCTCATTTCTGATTCGATCACGTAGAGAAACCCTGAGCATAGCCCTCTCCATAGCTCGTTGTGCGACTTTGAGCTTATCTATGAGGCCCATAGTAAGAGACCACGTTTCAGTGCCATAAGTCATCACTGGTAACACACATTGGTCAAAGACTCTTGTCTTGAGGCACTGAGGTATTTTTGACGAGAAGACTTCTTGAAGTTTCCGGAACGGTGCCCAGCCGAGTTGGATTCGACGACTGACATCTTTTTCGAAGTTGGACCATACTGTCATAGGTACACTTTAACCATCTACTCCACTGAGGCACCTGACCCTATATCTAAACGTTATCCCTAGATGTTTCACTCATCGGTAGGATAGTATTCTATCCGAGGATACAATTTTCCACCCTAACTTGGCATATTTGTTTAATTTAGTTTCGTAGTAGTGTAGTAAAGTAGGCGTTAGTGTTATAAAAAATCTATCTATATAAACATACTCCTATTTCTCCTGGTCACACTATAACTTAAGAACGGCTTTACCCATTTAATTTTCTTACATTAAAAAAATAAAAAATAAATGGGAGGTTATGGCGAAGCCGAAGACTGAGCCTACTACGCGAACGAAGTCGTGGGCAGTCGCTAGTAATTAAATAAAAATATTTGAAAAATGTCAGAACCTAGATAATATAGAAGAAAAAAACTACAGTCCTGTACGTGACGACAATAAAAGACCAGAGGGAATTACTTTCATTCCATGGAAGATGGTGGCCTGTGTTGTGGGATGCTACTTGTGTCTAGTATGGTATCGTCATTTTGTGAGAGGACGGAATTAAATAACTTGACTTCGCCGTCATCGGGATAGTGATAAGACCTTGCTTCTAACACATGAGAACTATCACTTAGTACCTTGGTTGGTACCAAAGCAATAATGTTAGAACAGCAAGCATTACTGCTTTAGAGTCTGAAGGACATTGTAGCAAGTGAAATCGCTGGGCGAATGAAGCTCAAGAACCAATATTTCAGGATGACGATACATTGCAAAAACATCATTGCAAGGTTCTGGGTGGCATACAAATATATTTTGTTATAAAAACTAACGTGGTTTTCAATCATTATTAATTAAAAATACGGGATTACTCTGATGACCATTCAGTGCTAAGCGAGACGTCATCGACGCGGGCGTCCCGAACACTCTTTGAAAAAGGCCGCCGAATGTGGTCGAAACTATAGTCGGACCTATCCGATAAATATTACGTGAGTAATCCCGTATTTTTAATTAATAATACAAATATATATGATGGGCTTACTTTCAGATGCCAAACGTGGCTGCCTTATCAATTGATATAGTATAAAAATTTGGTTTATTGAACATTTACGAATTGACCGTTTATCGTGCTATATAGGACAGTATAGGTTTTTTACCGATGGCAGGAGTTGAGTCTACGGTAGGTGCTTTAGTTTTGCTGTATTCACCGGATAATTCGATCGCAGTGGCTTTTGACGATGTAATGGGTGTGATGGGATGAATTGCTTGCTTTGACTTTAAGACGAGCTTGAAACAGACAGCTCCGAGCTGTGAGACGATGATTTTGAGCGGGTTTCACATGTGATAGTATAAAAAATCTTCCCGGAACACAAAATCATGACGTATGGTGCGACGGCTTCCTCACTTTTTGGGGTCAAGACTCTGAGCTAGGTCCGTGGGGACTGTACGCGCGCCGTGTCTATGAATATGTTTCATGGCAACTCTTCAACAAAATGCTACCTTTCATCTTGTACAAAGATTAAAGCGTATTGCCATTCAGCGGCGCAACGGAATAGTACGAACATTATGATTCACCCAATAATTATTAAATATGTATAATGGCATAGTTTTAGTTTGAAGTAGTTTTATTTTCTTAGTGGCCAGCCCTAAGGCTCAGCAAATGGGCATTATACCTGTGGAACAGTTCTGGACCATGTCCAAGTTACATCAAAACCGGTTTAATAGATGAAGCGTGAATGGACAAATTGCGGGCGGATTTTTTATATCATAGTTGATTGAGTTTTTTGCACGTTCATCAATAAAGCAGGTTTACGTAGTACTAAATACTTTTAAACTTCGCGCTGGTTTAGTTTATGGAGATAAAAGGTACAAATTGATACCCACACACAAGAGCTCATTGTTTTCTCTGTTGGTCACTATAAGTACACAATACTCTACTCATGTCTATATAAAAGTCATTATATATACGATTATTCTTAACAAGCATAATTTCCTTATTATGTTAGCAAATAAAAGTAACCAGGAGTTGATGGATTGTATGTTCATGTTCCGAGCCTATTTCCAGTTATGGTAAACCATTACAATGACGCCGCCGTCTGGCAACTCAGAACTACTTACTTAATGGCAGGCAAATTACAATATCCTTCGTGTTTTTATGGCTAAATTGAACGGTCCTTTTCAATTGCGTGCCCATTGGTAACGCATACGTTCGGAAAATCCTTTGAATAAAAATTATTAAGTTTTTAGAGTTCCGTACAGCGAAAGGAAAAAGCGAACCTTATATATAATATCACATCGTTGTTTGTCTGTCTGTCTGTCTAACGGTTCTTTTTCTCGGAGGGTAATATGAAGTCGTATTGTTAGTTAAATACTTCCAAGTCTGCCTACCAAGTGTCTGAGTCAACGCAATAAAAATGCAGACTTTTATACTGCATACACTCACCATAAATCAACACCTTATAAGGTACTTACTTCAAGTTGACCTACACTCATGATATTTGGCAAGAAACAAAGAAGAGGAGAAAATCCAGAAATAGTATATGAAATATAGTTTACATATATGAAATTGCCGATTTATCTGACTAGCCACTTAGAATTGAAATTAAAGGTCAGATTTGAGATAGAGTGTCAAATTTCAGAGTAAAACTTTTTCAGACGGAGACTATAACATTCCAAATATTTAAAAAGTTAAGCATTTTATTGTTTGACACTCAATTGTTTTTACATTCAGTTTTTAACGTGAAGATGGAAACGGCAAAAATCAGAGTAATTTTCGATACTAGTTCCGACGTGGCACTACCCAGGTAGCAAAAACTGGTCGTAAAGGCGTCCAATTTACGTCAGTATATGACCTTTTGACGTCCCAAAATTGACCTTAAAAAACCCCTAAAATGAATCCAATATGTCACATCCTTATGACGTCCTCAGTGTCTGAAAAAAGACGCCTGGGGGACGACTTCGATGACGTCTTGAAGACCTATGATATATATTTATATAGATATAATTGGGGGCTGCAAAAATACGTCTTTGTGGAGGGTAATATGACGTTTATGTGCACGTCAAAACAACGTGGCTTTGTTATCTACAAAGACGTCGTTCCGACGTACTGTGCCCTCAGGATGGTGTTGAAGAAAGAAACTAATAAATCAGCAATATAAAAATTGATTTAAAAAATACAATATAATCTCTTGCTTAAGTATTTATTCTTATAATAAATTTAAGACCTACATCTTAAATATTTGCCATTAGAATATTTATCAAATTACTGTTTGTTCAGTCATTCAATAAGCATTCTATATATTTATACTTTCATGTTTTAGTATAAATATTGCAACCATAGGGTGAATATAATAACAAAAACCGAGCTTAGGCGAGAACACACGAATCACATGCGACAAACGCTTGCGCGATGTAGAATTACCTTGCAAATTAGTCACGCCATCTAGTTCAAAAATTTTGAGCTACGGTTTCGACTAACATGACGTATTTACGACTTAATAAGGACGTCTTTGACCAGATGTCTTCCATTGGTCAATTGAAAGACGACGTTAGGATTTGGAATTTTTGTAGGCACTAAAGATATGACTTCTTATTGACTTCATATAGACGTGTTCATAGGTAATTAGATTATCATTAAATTAGGTCATCTAAAATCAAAGTTATAGTTGAATCGTCAAAACTATGGCGTAACTACATAATTATTTGCCTGTAACCTAGATGGTGCAACTCACCCTTAGTATGTTAAGTTAAACAATGTGGGATTGCCACTTTACATAGCTGATAATATATATGCACTTACATAGCACCAACGTAAAGCGTGTTCCTTTCTTCGTTCATGTACAGCGTGCGATAGAATAGGTTACCGCACGAGAATTCTCGTATGTGATCTGCAAAAAGAGAAACAAAGAATTATTTATTGAATTATTGGATATACTATTTGTTTTGTTGTTCAATAAATGCATTGCAATTACTTTTGCCGTTTTTCATATACAATAATAATATATGAATGAATATATAATATATAAATATATATAAATAACTAAGTAAGTTTTTTTTCTTTTTCACATTCGCAGCCATTACGATTATCTATGCCCCGGGAGCCATGAACACACTAATAATACATGAAAACTTCCAATACTAAAAACGAACATTTTTGCTCATCATACAATCATTTTAACCCCGGCCAGGGATCGAACCTGGGATCCCGCGCTTTGAAGGCAAGGTCACTACCAACTGAGCAAACGGAGACGGAGGTTAAAATTCCTGTTGCTCAGTTTTGCAAAAAACGTATATGTACCAATTAAAGTTGGTCACTTGCGTCAATATATATATCAATATCGTCAATATCTACTCAGTCCACGTGATAGATTCTCATTCCCATTCTAGGAAATGAAATGAAATGAAATCGTTTATTCTGTATAGGCCCACGGGGGCACTTACAAATTGTCATTTTACATCTATTATTTCTTAAATCGACAACCGGATCGGAACGCGACCACGACTGAGAAGATTCGGCGAGAAACTCAGCGGGCATGTCTTTTTTAATATTTTTGTATTGCCAATTTCTTAATGTATATAACAAATGTTCGTTTATTTTAGCTCCAGTGTGTTGCCTTACAAAAGAGACCATAGTAATGGTATCAGTAGGGCAAGACACGCTACACTTTGACATGGTAATACACGAGTAGGTAGATCCTGGAGTGATCAGTCCCAAGCTGTATCCCTGAGCGAAAGGCCTGTGTCACACCACTGAGAACATATTAAGTTGACTATCGTTTTATATTTTGATAGTCAAGAATGTCGAGATCTGCAGGGCATTTACGTGTCCCAGTTTTAAGAGCAGTAGAACTCTTTTGTGAAACTGTTCGCTCGGGGGAGTACTGCCACGCCACTATATACCGTTGTCTACCATGAAGCAGTAATGTTTGTTATAACTACGTTTTTTAACTACGTGTGGTTTGGTTCGAAGGTACAGTCACAGTATAAATATAGAGAAACAGTACGGAAACTACCTATAAACGTTCGAATCAGCTCACTCACACAAATATGAGCATCGACGAGAGCCCTAAGCGGCTGTCGCGTGCTGTCAGTAGTGAGGCCGCGTCAAGAAGAGTGGTCACGTATAAGTTTATTTCAGCTTAACTAGGCTTAGTTTCCGTACTGTTTCTCTATATTTATACTGTGGTATACTGATTGACGGTTGAGAGTCTCAACTAGAGACTTAACAAATTTAATGTTTCAGGGTAACGGCCGTAGGCAGTGCAGTTCGTCTCTAGTAAGGAAATGAATATATTTTAGGCAGAGGTTACCATTACCACTTACCAGCAGGTCGGCTTCGTGCTAGTACTGATTCCGGATACAATAAAAAAAAATGATTGACATTATGATAAATAATAATAAAAATGGCAGCTTTAAGTCAGTTTCGAATGACATGAACCCGACATTTGTTTTAGATTTCTTTCAACATTTATTTGCAACTGAGATATGCAATAGCCCTGTGGGTGATCAATTTGTTTGTTTTACGTGACTCCTACAGCTCGTACTGAAAATAGCTACTCGTAGATACACAGTCCGCTGCGGTTGCAATTTGTGGGCTGCTAATTATAACTGCGGGTACAATACCCGTGATTATTGGCAGGTGGTCGCACGCAACCTCTCGTGCGGGCCGCTTCCTCGTAACGTTTACAGCGGCTGCTACTTAAATATAATTAAACTCTAGCTTTACGGCTATAACAGAAACGTAATATTTTTAATGGTTGACGTTATCAAATCTGTGCCTTTGTGTGACAGAGCGTGAATTGACGAGTGCTTAGCGGAGTGGGAGTGCTGAGTTACATCCTTATCGAGGTGTAGGTTAGCCTAATTCTGGCGCATCGCAGGCCGCTGCCGCAGTTCACTCTCTACGCTCCCTCGTCTAGCGAGCGAGTTGTTTGTTCACGATGCAACCTAACGCTACTCCTCGCTTCGCTCATTCGCTCGTCTTTGCTACTGTTGCAGATTGGGCGATTTATCGCCAATTCGGTATGTAAAGTTTTTTTTTGGTATTTTTTTTATATTTTTATTTCGTAGATTAGGTCATTATAAGAAACTAATTTCAATATTTTTGTTTTATATTCAGTAGTTATTTTATAATATTTTTTTGAAAATTTGAATCCTATGACGTCACTTTTTTGCACAAATATGTAGTTGCGTTGAGGAGCCAAGAAAAGCACGCGAGTAAAAAAAAAGAAACTAGAATTTACTTTGACACTTGACAGTGACACCTACTAATTCGTAAGTCTCTATTCAATCAAAACAAAAGTCCGCTCGTGTTGTTAGATAAAGTTTTACTTCAATAGTCACACAGATAATAAAATGCAAAAAAGTGACGTCATTTAGAGGTCAATGAAAGTCGAATTATTTCATCGTTTTTTGTTAAAATAAATGGCATCTTATCGTTTTAAAAGGTCAGAGTAGAAAAATAAGGGTTTGTAACATAAAATCTCGAAATGGTTTCGGAATTGGCATAGGTTAATTTTTTTTAGCATACCGAATTGGGCTACTCAAGAGCCTCCAGCGGCGACAAGAAATTCGAATTGGCGACTTGTCACCAATTGGGATATCTCAAAATTATGTTGGGCGACACCAAATAAATTTCAAAATGACCAAAATTTTTATTTTACTCATAAAGTCGAAGATACAAGTCATGAAATGTTTAAAATATTAATGTGTGTTAAATTAATAGGAGAGTGGGATAAATCTAAAAAACGGTGCAATATCGCGTGTGACCTACTTACCATACATTGATACTTACTTCAGTAATAATGTTGCATGCAGTTTTCAATTTTACCAAAACTAAGACTCTGGAACCTATTCATTTATTTTTTTATTAAATACATAACTGATTGGATTGACATGGGTTTGCAGACACCGTTTGTTGACATATACGAGTAGCTTGGTATTGGTTTTTTAAATGTGATCTTTTGTTTGATATGTTGTATTAAACAAAGGTTTAAAAAAATCTGCCATAGTTTTGGGACATCGAAGACATGCAAAATTTTCGAAATCAGATGACACAGACGGGAAGCAGTAGGTAATCATCGAAATTATAAAATATCTGGAGGAATAAAAATTACATGTCTATTTAATGTTCATATAACAATACCATATTAATTTACCCTAAAATTTGAAAAAAATATATAATTTGTGACTGTATTGTACTGTTTATCTGTAAAAATAAATTAACATATTAGATTTGGGCGATTTGGACTATCTCAACTTCCAAATTGGGCGACAAGAGCTTGCAGACATCTGGCAACACTGGCTAATTGCACCTATTGTGTTTCTGTTCTGACTAGATACTCCGCTACGTTTTTTTAATCAATGTTTATTTAGGGGCTTTTACCCCCATCGTACCCTAAACTTAATTATCTAGAATTCACTAAGTTTTTCTTCAAAACCTATTTCTTAAAAAACTTATATATTGCTTTCGCCGCATCATACGCAGGTGAACCTAAAAAATACATAAATGGACCTAAATCTAACTTGTTTAGACTAAAATTATTAAAAAGATCTTCTCTTTCTCTATATTTTTCGGGCATTCCCGATGCAAGAAGCATAGCAGAAGCAAGCAGGCAGTAAACATCTTCAAGGGTGCCACACAGTTCACAATTTAGCGAAGCAGTTTTTTTCATTAGAAACGTAAACTTGTTACGCGGATAATTAATGGCCAGACCGTAGTCTGAAGTCAAGAACAACCTTATTTCTAGATAGTAATTCTTGACGCATAAATGTTCTGTCGAAGCAATGAACATGTCGAACTATGTTTTTTGTGAATTAAGCGACTGTCGAAGTAATGATCTTGTCGAAATTCAGATATTCTTTTTTCCTACTCATAACCTTACAGTAAAATTCATTTCTGATAAACTTACTAATCTTGTCTTGATAGGTCTGATATAAACGTTAATCGAGTTACATAAAACGGGGTACACCGTAAACGAGATCATGCTACCATGGCAACGATCCGAGTGTTGTAGTTGGCAACCTAAAGGATCTCTGGATCGTGAATGGTCAATTTAACTGCAATTAGGTTGAATTGATCGAGTTCAGTTATAATGGTAAAATCCGCCCCAGTATTACACTACGTTACATACATTTACATTTTCAAACAAATATTTTATAAATTTCAATGTTATGAACGCTACTACTGACAAAAAGACTTGTGTGTATTTCTTGCGTTAAATTGTTTTAACAGTTTTACGGGTAAAACAGCCAGTTCTTTTGGCACGCTGCCCAATTATCACAATTGTTTATTGGTAAAAAATATACGTTTTCAGTTTATTTACTCTTATTAAATTATTGAATGTGTTTCATGAGTAAAGAGAATAGTGGTAAATCATCAACAGGCTAATTGTATTTAGGTACTTTTTTATTAGGTGCGAGGTTTACTGATGTTCATCAACCGTTTAAATTATCTTATTTAACCTTCATGAAGAAAAGTTGTGCATGCACTGCGTGCATTAACTTAGAGAAGGTTAATAGAAAAATTGAAATGGCCTTTAAATAAAGATACCTACTCAAAATGTTAATACTGGATTTAATGATAAATTATTGTCACAAAAAACAATGGGTCAGATCTTGATCAAATTTAAATAGGACCACGTGAGAAGCCCCAGCGTTCAAAATTAAAAAGATTGCTCAAAAATCAGTTCACTTAGAAAAAGTTTCTGAAGTAACAACATACGTATAAAATTACATACGAAATAAAAACCTTCTTCATTTTGTAAGTCGGCTGAAAATCTAGCACTGTAATATACCACAACTACTTTTTCACGAGAGAACTATCATAAGATGCAATAATTCAAAGGTTTACATCCTCAGTCACAAATTTTGACCAATGTCTGACTTGATGGTCGAAGGCAGTATCACATTTGGTTATAGAATAGCGACTGACTCTCAACAAAATCTATCGGAACACACTGCTAGGTGCTTAGGGACAATTTTTCAAACTTGAGGGTATAGTAGCTAACCAGGCGGACACCAGAAGTGCCCTACCACCACGCTGTGGATTTCATCACGATGTTACCAATACCCCAAGCCCGAAGTGGGGGTCGATCTCGTATCCAGCTCATCGACGGCCGCCCCTTGTTATCCCTTGGCCTTCAACGACTTTACTACAAGAATCGAATTTCATTGTTTGTATACTTACGTCAGTATTCCAGAAGTACGCTCAGATGTGACAGGCAACCATACATACTTGATATAGCAGACTAGGACATAGCATTTTTATGTTAAATTACTTAAGGGCTATATCATTTTTGAGTTTGCATCAGCATTCAGAGCAGATCGGTCTCCGCAGACAGCACCCGTTCACGAGTTGACGCATGTGGCAGCCATCGCCGTCCTCAACCATATTTGAGGGAAGATGGCGTACTACGGAAATAAAGAGACTCTAGTCTTGAGTGCATATCTGAATTAATTTTGTATGACATTAACTGTCGCATCTCTACTCAAGTCAAAATTCACAGCTGAGCATACTTCTGGAATACGAACCCTAATCTATATTAGGTACAAGCTTCTATAACACGAGCTTGCTATTCTCTTTTTAATTTTAATTTTCGTTTGCGTTTTTGTTTCAAATGTTTAGCCATTTTAAATAGGCAGCAGTACAGTGCGTGTAATTGGACCAGTAAATATAAATGTAGTATTGCAACTATTGTATTTGTATAAGGATTGTTCCCACCAGCTGGTCACCGCAGCGATTACAGTGCTAATGAACACATTGTTTGCTCATCTAACGAACTGCACGCAGATTTTATACGATTGACATGCGCCATGATTCATGATAGCACGGCTGTGGGAATATATTGTGTAAATTAAGGTATTATCAGTCTAAAATATTAATAGGCCGGTAGAGTATATGGGAATCGTTTTTTTTTGATTGGGTTGTTTTGTGGTGCACACTGCATCTCTGCCATAAGCATTTTTCCAGCGGAAGTGTCACTAAATATTTCTTTTAATATGAATTTCCGTAAAGTACGCTTGAATCAATAAAATATCAATAAATTAGAATACTTATTATTCTAATACGTTAGTGAATGTTATTTAGAAATAGTAAAAACTAGTAGTATCGAACAAGATCTATATTATTTTTATATAATTTTTCTAATTCGTGACTTCGTGATAACCGAGTAGGTTTACTGGATTCAGTAGGTTTATTACTTCTTACATTATGGTGGACAAGTCATCCACATGCCACCCAGTCAGTAGGAGGGTCTCCTACAGAGAGACACCTGGTCCCAGGTAGTGCTAATCAGGTGATGTACTAGATGCTGGTGGCAATATTCTTTAAATGTTTCTTTTGGTGGGTATTATCGTAGTAAATATGGCTTAAAATAATGATGTTTTAAAGTTAAATAACACTGTAGCGAGAGAAATTACTGGACTGAACAGTTTTGTTTTGAAGTGACAAGTGCTGTACAGCACCGCGCAGAAGTTTTAAACTTAAATATCTGTCGCATTGCAAACCTACCATGGACAGGCGTTACGCTTTTAAATCATAGAATGCTTTGGCAGTCCCGTCACAATCATCAGACCACAGAATACGTTATTATTCCTATAATGAAACCCTCTTTATACTTAACATACGTGGCCTACTCTAAAACACTACTCGGCATAATCATACTACTGGTAAACATTTAGAATCGTGGCGCCTGAATTCGGGGGGGAGGAGGGGAGGGGGATTGATTAGTTTTCGAGTTATGTTTGTTTAAGTATTTTGAGGTTAAGTACTGCATTTCGATCTACTACCACCCCCGCGTCGGCTCTGCAATCCGACAAGACTGCTTGAAATCGGGGTGCTATGAGTCGGTTCTGTCACTGACTTCGACCTATTCTAACTAACTATAACTAACCTATAGGTATGTCACAGACAAGTGACTTTGCCAATTCATTAGATAGCTACTGATATACTATTGTGCACAAATTTGGAACAAAAGTAGTTTGATGAAGCGCTCGCCGGCCGCTGCCGCGGCACGCTCGCTACGCTCGCTTGGCTCGCGCCTTGTGGGTCACAGTTCAAACCTAACCTAACCTATAGGTTTGTCACAGACAAGTGACATTGCCAATTCATTAGGTACTAATATACTATTGTGCACACATTCCTACTAGTATGGGTCTGATAATTAAAATTGAAAAGCAGAAAAACAGGAGAAAACATTCACGTACACTCGGAAGTAACGGAATGACGCGAGTATTCCGACAGTGACATTACGCTATCTTCGATGTTTGCGTTCCGTTTCAAGAACTTACATACAACGTACATGTCAAAAAAGGCTAAAAGTTACCTAGAAACGATTCGTTTTACGCATTAATGTCATGTATGTCACCTGTCACTATCAAAATTACGGTGTTTTATTGAAACTTTAAAAAACTATTTAGACTATTTTGGCGTGTCTCCGGCAGCTAAAATGTTGTAAATACGCTTTATACAAACCCCTTCAACCCACCCACAGTTTTTGTTTCACCAAATTCAGGTGTCACGATTCTAAAGCCAACCCATACTACTAGCTCGATAAATTATCTTATCCCTTAAATTTTTTAAAGATTAAAAACTTCAACCAAACACGGCTATGAAATTCTCGCAAAAACAAGTTTAGGAAAAAACACATTATACCTTAAACTAGTTTAGTTTATTCTTTTTTAAGCTTAGATATTTTCCACCAATATACAAACAGACATATATTTATATGCATCAAACAAACACCCTTGTTTTTAGTCGGAGATAGAGAGTTAAATATTTACAACATAACAGTAAAAAAATACTATTACTATACAAAATTTAGATTCGCTTTGAAGTCACGGTCCCATAAACGTTTCACAGTTTAGTAAATTCAAACTACGCTATCTCCGTAAATATAAAGTCGATTATGCAAGTGCTTTACTCAGCAAAGCTCCACTTAACGCCTGATGACATTGCCTGTATTACGAGCCAATGCGACTAAACCATTACCGGACGTGGCGCAATCCACTTTTAATTAGCAATAGCAAATTGCACTGTAAATTAATTTATAGTAAACAGGCCATAAGCGTTCGGTGTCACAGTAGAGAATGTACGTACATAAAGTGCGTTCGAATACTTAATTAAATAATAATTACCAAGTCGCCATGCAAGGCGACTTGATACGTTATATCATATTATTATAATATCTGATAATGGCCATTATCAGTATTTATCTAATTGATTTGTATTAGCTGCTTTGTTAATTATGTATAGCTAAACTGTTTTATATAGTCATGCTGTGTACACATATTTAAGGAACATTGTTGAGCCCAACACTTTCTAATTTATTAATTGTAAATTTAGTGACAGTGTTCTGTTTTGTGTGCCTAAATAAATAAATGAATTGTTATGATGACTGTATATAGTATAATTAATACGACTAACGAATAGTATTCTCAAAATCAGCATTCGTAAAGAGGCATCGGCATCAGTAAAGAATTGGTAAAACAGAATGACTACCAAAACTTTTCCTACACCCTATTCGTACCACGGCTTAAAATATCACCTTATGCCATATAATTTAAACAGTATCTTAAGTTATTCAACTTTAGACCCCGATTTTCTCGCACCTTCTGAATAGTTGGGTGGCTCAATAACGTGGTACCTAATAGCTTTAAGAAGAACATTGAAAATTTTATTGAATTTGTAAGAGCATCCTTTAAGTCTGATTCTTTAAATGATTTTTATTTGAATCCTAAAGTAAACTATACCAATCAAAAAAGAACTTAGAGAATAGGTCCACAAATGGGGGAAATCCTTTTTTGAAGTTGGTTAATGACAAGTACAATTTGAAAAATTTAATACCGACTTCGATTCTATTGCGTTATTGGAGTGTATCTCAAAAACTACTGGACCGAATTTGATCAAAGAAAAAAAAATTGAGAAAGTTATGAGGTAACAAACATAAAAAACTCTTTTTTTTGGAAGTCGGTAGAAAATTGAATTTCCTCAAACTCACTACCTTACGGGTTAAAGCCGTAGACTCGTCAATCGCAATATTTGCCCACTAATACAATTTCTTTATTTTTTAATACAGTTTTCTCAGAATTCATACTACTTTTCCAGGAATTGCGACATGTTATTAATAAACGGCTTCGTTAGCTCAGTTGGTTAGTGACCCTGCCTTCAAAGCGTATAGTCCCCGGTTCGATCCTTAGTCGGGCAAATGTTTGTGTGATGAGCAGAAATATATATTGTGATTTTTTTTTTTTTTTTTTATTCTTAATTCATTGCTTGCTGCATTTACAGTATGAAACCAAAGCATGCGTGATGTGTTATTGTGTGTATCCATGCCTCCTGCAACACAGATAGTCCTAGTGCGGAGTATGGGTGTAGAAACGGTCACACGAGAGTCTACCTTAGTTAAGTGTATATCCGTAATATGCACGTATAATGACTCGCAAGTCACTATGCGTTTTAATCGGTTAATAAATTTTATATGTAAAATTTGCTTAACCAAGAGGCCTTGGGACTTTAAAATCCCTACAAAAATATCACCTTAATTGGCCATGGGACTTTAAGATCCCAGCGACATTCTCAGCGGTTCTCTCTCAAAGCTATTCATCTATATTCATCTTCCCTCCTCAGTCGTTCCCTCGGTGTTGAGGATCGTGACTCTTCTGCAGTTTTCTAACTGCTTCCCTGCACCTTTTTCGGTCTGTGGCTTAATGGAGAGCTACGTTAACCGGCATATCAAGCTGCTGCGAAACTTGGTCAAACCACCGTTTTGGGCTTTAATCCATCCAACCCAAATTTTAAATCCAAGTTCCATGTTAGTTGTGTCCCATGTAACTAGTATAATGTAGAAATTATTCAGTTAGTTTTAACGTAAACTAACGCCCTGAGAGAAGCAAATTTTTTACGTGCTCGTAAATAAATATTTTATGATATAACAATTGTGTTTTTTTTTTAATATTTTGGGTGTAGATTAAAACTATGATTTAAACTCGGAACTGTATTTTATCCACGTTTTATAATCAGGCTGTATAAGTTAGAAACAATGACAGTTAACAGGCTATTTAATAGCGTCCTATTCATCGCTTAGTTATCTAATAGCCACTTAAGTGATTCACACTAGCGTAACATGGGGGAAGTTTTTCTGCTAAGATTACCGACCGTTTTTTTGGTTTAGTGCCTTTGGGCGAGGTTGGAACGTAAATCCATAATAACGAGGTGGGGTATAGCGACGCCGGCACCCACGACCGCTATGCAGATAGCATCGGACGGTTAAATACCGCAACAAGTAAACTGCCGAAGCCGACTGTTTGCAACGAAACAAATGACGCTTGTTTTTAACTCATTTCTGTTGTGTGATTATTGTATTGCTAGCTTTTATTTTCAGCATATTAAATCTCATTTTCGGCATCGGCACTTTATTAACTCACAATTACTACTGTTTTTGTGATGTGATTTTGTAAGTTTGGAACAAACGAGTTGTGAAATTGTATCTTCTTACATGGGCGAGTTACTTGATAGGCTTGCCCTAAAAGCTCGACTTTCAGCTTACTAGGATGCTCGTAGCGCAGGTAAAGTAATGAACAAAGAAATACCTTGAAATTTTTATTGTATGCCTTTTATTTAGGATATTGGCATTTTGTAAGTTCACAATTAAATAATATAACAATAGGCCGTTAAGATCTATTAAAATAAAAATTATATTAAAGTTTATGTGGTTTTTTTTTATTTGGTAATCCTTATAATAGTAAAAGTATTTTTTTTTTATTTCGTTGTATAGATTCTTAAGCTGCTAATATAGCCGTTATATGTTTGGCATGTGGTAGCAATACAAAAAACTACAATGTCTAAAAATTGCATATGTAATACGTTAGCACATGTTTCGAAAAAACAATATTTTATAAATACTTTTACTCGTACTATTATAAGGATTAAAAACGACTATAATAATATATATATATATATATATATATATATATATATATATATATATATATATAATATAAACGAAATAATTACTAAAATGTTTTAAAAGTTGTTACATTTTAAAATCCTACGTGCTTTCTTTGTAGCCCTTTGTACAGTACAGGTAAGGTACTAATATGTTTTGATTTTCTATTTCAATGTAAATAAATTAATATTCAGGTGTGATCAAAATGTATAATAATTGCTATAACTTTCAATAATATTTCATAATGCAATATTTCGTATTGGACTATTTCAAACCTTATATACCTTATGAATACTTATTTAAAAAATTAGATGTAATCATAATCAAGCATTTCTTATGTGATTTCTTGTAAATTTTTCAAGATAACAAGTTATCAAACACTTACAGAATAATCGCATTATAATTATTAAGTTTCTAGCTGCGCCCCGCGGTTACACCCGTGTGGTGATGGAAGATGACGACGATGATGATGACGATGATAATGAAAAAGTATCCTATATGTTATTCCAGCGCCTCAACTAACTACACACCAAATTTCATTAAAATCCATTTAGTAGTTTTTGCGTGAAAGAGTTACAAGCATCCATACATCCATACATACCTACAAACTTTCGCGTTTATAATATTATAGTTGGACTATTATCGCATTCATTTTATATTAGAAAAGCTGTGATCCGTGGTTTCAGCCACGTGGTGATGGATGATGATGATGAAAATAATACCCTACTCAGGGTGAATGTAGCTTTCCAATGGGGAAAGAATTTTTAAAATCAGCACAGTAGTTTTTGAGTTTATTCATTACAAACATTCACACACAAAAAAATACAATTTTATTCTCTTTATAATATTAGTTTAGAAGTGTAGATGTAGATAAAGTTTCGAATTGTAATATATTGTAGGTTAACTATTATTTTTGTTAATTTTTGCCTGCTCTCTTACTCATAATTTACCTATTCTATTCTACGTGAATAATATTAATATAATTGAATTTAGTAACAAAAGTACCTTCCTGCTTGCAGTGTAAAATTTTAATTTTAAATTTTGTAAAATTTTAATTTCCTTTTATACACTAAGCCCTTGGTCCAAAATATTCTTACTACGAGTACTATATCTTTCATGAGAGAGTATATGTTAACAAGTTGAATAGAGAAAACAATCCAAAAGGACAACACAAGAATGCCAACGGACTGCCAGACCGCAAGTGTGTGCACACCCAACGCAGCTGTTGTAAAGCCGTTCGTTACATTTTATTTCCACGCAAATGTAGCTCTACCCATTGCCACCGACTGCGTCCGCAGTCCTCCCTTCACTTCACTATTTTATTCACATATTTAAAAAACGACACTTACATCCTAACCTTATAACTTGCTCACCACATTCAAACCAGATGTCTTCAACACTGTTTTAAACTATCACGATTGTTCACTAAAGTTATATGATTATTAACGGGATATTTACCGTGGTAAGGTTGTGGAATGAGCTCCCGATATTTTGGCGCAGTTACATGCACCATGTCCACGGGAAGACTGAAGAATGCGGGTGGTTGGTCGAAAAGTTAAAAAGTTAGGTGCATACATAACGATCTACCCTCTTTCTTAGTCTTTTGCTACGGTTATCACTAGAACTCGAACTCGATCCTAAGTCCCGACAAAACACACTCACTGTATCACTGCGTATAGTATTTTGAACACATTTTGAACGCGGACTTTTATTTTAAAATAATAGTCCGCGTTCCCGTGAACATGGTGCATGTAACTGCGCCGAAATATCGGGAGCTCATTCCACAACATTACCACGGTTAATATTCCGTTAATAATCATATAACTTCAGATGTCTTCAGTCTGCATTACCGTACTAAAACACCTGAAGTACGCAATTAGGGCTTACTACCTTAAAGTAGTCATATTTCAACCATACCATTAAATTTATATGCATGAACAAACAACAACGTCAATATAGCATGCTTTAAATAGTAGATTCTGATATTGCTATCAATTTGCTTGTGTAGAACACTAAACGAAAATTCATTAAACTATTGTATTATTATTCTGTGTATGCAACACATAGAATGACCATTGTAAAAATATCGTGACTATTTAATTGTAGTTAGTTTTACATCAGTTTAGTAATAATAATAATAATAACGTTTATTGATTAAATAAATTGGTTACAAAAACATGATTTGTTGGTACCCAAACTAGGATAACCTGTATCTTGGGGGCATCCTTCCTAATTGTTACAATTCATTACGTTATGAGGAAACGTTATAAAAATACATAGAACAAAATTAAAATTAACTACATGAATGATTTTTAAGAGTCAGTTTTGATGTGAATTAATAATTATATGTGTGTGTTTTTGTTTATGTGCGTGTGTGTGTGTTTGTGTGTGTGTGTGGCAAAATTCGAAGGCAAACATCCTTGTAAACATATTATTCATATTTATTTATTTCTAAACATATTTAGTTTAGAGAACACAAAATTACATGACGGCTAAATTTGCACTAAACATACCCAAAGTTAAGCAGGAATATCAAATTTGAGAACGTTCATTCGCAAGCATTCTAATTTGGACTTTAGCATGAACAGAATAAGTACTACCATAATTTACAAAAATAGATTTTACATCGCTAGTTTACTTTTGTGTTCTGAATAAGCGAATTGCTACCATTCTTTTAAGCTAGACATTTGATATCGTCATAAACAACTCTATATATTGTTCGTCTCATATGGAGTGTTGGTGGGAGTATGATTGTAAGTATACTTGTTCTAAGCTTACTACAAAACGCTCCTGTTTTATGATATTTTCGTAAAAGGTAGGCCTCTACATCTGATTAAAATAAACTCTGTTTCTTACGTTTTCCCGTAACACATATTATTGGCGGATAGCAAAATATACACACAGCGAACACGGTACCATTAATGGAAATGGGGTTTTTCCTTCGTATTATTTTGAAAGAGAGTAAAAATGACAAAGGATGGAGCTACAACAGGAATTTACATTGGTAATAAAACAGTCGCATAACTCCTGGTTAGCAGTGTTGTGTACAAACCGAAAGTAAATCAAGCGGAGCAGAGCGAGTGTTCAAATAAAGAGGAGGGTATTTACAAAGAGCTCACATGGTGTCGCCGAGTCGTGCGGACTTCTGTGTGTACTCTAAAAGACCAATTTTCTGGTGAACGTTTCACTAAAGTCAGTACGTAGCGCTTATTTAGCTCCCATTCTCGCTGCAAATAAGCCAAGAGTTGCACGGTATTACTATTTTTGTCTTTAGAAAACAAAATGAAAGTTTTTGTTTAACTGGTTTGAATAAATGACATTGAAATGAATTGAAAACACAGTAACCAACTTTACTAACCTAATCAACACTGTTAAAAACATCCTATTTATGTATATACTTTCTCATTTTTAATTATATACTAGCTGCGCTCCGCGGTTTCACCCGCGTGATAATATATGATGATGAATGAAAATATATAGCCTATGCGCATCAGGAATAATGTATCAGGATTCTAATGGAAAGAATTTTTCAAAAAGGTCTATTAGTTTCGGAGCATATTAAATTAAAACACACAAATCTTTCTTCTTTATAATATTAGTATAGACTTTCATGTGAGAGACAAAAAAGTCGTGCGTCTTATAGTAAGCCATGACAGTTGTAGTGCAACCAGCCGTGCGATTCTTTAAGAGCAAACATCGTTGCATCTTTGACAACATCCGTGAAACAAATGACGAAATGACAAGAAACGTTGAATGAACTTATGTACAAGAGCGATATCTCATAAAGTAATTGACATCGGTGAGCATCGACGATTAGAGAATAGAAGAATAGAGCTTCGAATTTTTGTGTAGCACTGCACTGCGTTAGTCACAAGTCCCAAAATATTGATTTTTGAGTGTCACTTACCCAGTAATTTCACTAGCTACAGAGCTCTAGCCTAAGAAAGAAGCATTAAGTCTTAGGCTGTTAACTAGTTTCAGTATATGACACTTATAGGTAGAATATCTGCCACTAACCTACCACATAGTCCATCTGGTTAACTTACGATTCGACGGCGCCAGGAAAGTCCTTATACTCCGTCCCCTCAGGAATGAAAGTCTATCGTCATCATTTCAATAGTAGACGGAAGCAAAAAGTGACAATTTGGTGTTAAACAAAATACTTAGGAAAATAAGGGAAACAATTTTATTTTGTAAACTATAACTGTGTATGGAAGTAATAAAACCTATTTCAATACTACTTGCAAATAATATGTATATAGAAGACTCCGTACAAAAAAATATGGAACTTCTATGTTATACAAATACGCAACTTTCGTCTCCTCAGGAATGAAAAAGTCTATCTTTATGGTTTCAATAGTAGACGGAAGCAAAAAGTGACAATTTGGTGCAAATCAAGACACCTGAAAACTGAGGAAACAATTATGTTAACTGTGTTATGGAAGCAATATATATTATACAACATAGTACCTCACCATTCTGTGGTGATTTGTATTGCAAAGATGTTTAAAAGAAATCTGCATGTACTTATATTGAGAATGACGTACTTTTAATTCATTTCAACCCGCGGGTCCAAATTTTGATTTCAATTTCGAACCTCAAAACGCGTGGGTATTTTTCCGCTGGATGTTTTTAGTTTATTGATCAACAAGAGAACCAAATTCCAGAAGTATCATTAGTAAATCTATAGGCTTCAGTAAATCATGTATCGCATTGCCGGTCAAATCTTCACAAAGTGTGTCTAAATAAATAAATCTAATATACCAGCCTAGTATTTTTCGAATGCACACAGTCTAGGAAATTGAACCAAGGTGACAAATTACACCTTAAGATTTAAGCCTTCTTTACAATAACCTTCCTTAATGCGCTCGGCAATATATACTCAATATGACACCCGTGACATTAGACACAAGTCGTCTTATCTATTCCCCTGTGGCCTTATTCATAAATTTGGCTTGCACCCGGAGTAGTTAAAACATCTATCTGTCAATTTTTCGCTTCCAGTAAATGTCGCGCGTGAAAGCAAGACAAAGCATGTTACGCCTAATATAGGTTTACGCAACGTTTATTAATAAAGGCCCTGGTGTATAGTCTTCTACTATTGTAATTACACACATTGAACTTACGTTTAATTACCCAGGTATTCAATTAGTTACGCAATACGCCTTTTATATCTAAAAGCCTTTCAGTTTACTTTTTATACCTATACTGCTGTATAATTTTTAAATTAGGTACCTATTTTTATATATCGAATTCAAACTAAGTGTAATTAAAGTAACTGAGTATATTTTTTCTTTTTTTTTTTAAATTAAAATTCCATCCTTATAACTAAACAACTGAGTAGATATATGTATATTGCTAAACATATTTCAGAAGTTTTTGAAACTTTAGCATTTAGCATCCATGTCGCATATTAAGATTTTCTGTGATGTGGTCGTAAAACCTTTATAAAAAGCTAGGAGACGACTGATTACTCTAAGATCTTTCCTGTTCCTGTTAATTCAAGTGCTTTCTTACTTCTATTAAACCACAAACACTCAGTAAAGAATACACCGTGTCGCTAACTATCACACATATACTTTTCATAATTTTTACCTTACATAATACGATTATTCATGGGACCACCCAAAGTAAATACTTAGCTATTCTGTTTGGTTGTCGTGTATTATTCCGGTGGAGATGCGGTTGCGGAGATACCGTTGCTCTCCGTAAATCTGTCCGGTGGTCGCCCCAGTGACAGTGCTAGAGCCACATACGTATCGTCGGTAAGACTCGGTGCGCTTTGTATCTTTTCCCCGCTATCACAACGTCCACGGCGTAGATTTACTGTTTAATTTGTACTTTTTGTTTTTAAACCCACGTTTTGGCTCGGTTACCGCACCGTTATCATAGCAATTCTGGTGCAATATAAATACCTGAACTTAGATTAATCCCGGTTTGTCTCAGTGTTACGTGAACTTATTCTTCTTGCTCCATAATCAGTTTTATATTTCACGTTATACACATAAACATTCGTGTCATAGAACATAAAAAAGCTTCGAGTGCTAGGCGAGACGTCATCGACGCGGGCGTCCCGAACACTCCTTGAAAAAGGCCACCGAATGTGGTCGAAACTATAGTCGGACCTATCCGATAAATATTACGTGAGTAATCCCGTATTTCTAATGAATAATAAAAAAACTTCTTATGAAATATTAAAACAACACAATATATTATTTTAGCCTTATGTGCCACTCTTGTCACTTCTTGTCTTAAAATGTGTACATTAAAATATATATCTATCATACTCGTATTATTTATCTATGTACGTCATCATACCCGCCAAGGAACACGTCCATCAAATCTTATACCTACACGAGTTTGTTTTTTTTTTGTTCTTAGTATATATTAATTACTTGCCATGTCTGTTCAAGAATATATAAGACATTATTATTTATGGTTATTAAATTTCAAATTTTCATCTCTCTGATATTGTCTACCAACTTTCATTTCTGTAAATGGCCATTATATTGTAGACAGAAAATTGAGTCAACTAACTAAAAAACTTTATTTTATTTAGTTTCGCTATTCGCTTTTTCTAGTGTCTCTATAAGGGCCTTGGCTAATAATCTTCTTCAAATAAAAATGATGCTAAATTGTTTTTATTTCCTATTGTTTTATACTTAAAATCAAACGATATTCTTTAGAAATTGAAGACGCAACAGTTTTCTTAAACATTAACATAAAATGTACATTGCAATGAGATTATCATAATCAAATCATATAATACATCAATACGGGTCGTAAAATAATAGAAATGACAGATGTTTCTTCGGGCCATTTAGCCTATTTCTCATACATCTATAGTGTAATGTAATGTACTCGTAATATTGATTATTGGTGTGGGGTTCAGCTGCTGATATAGATATCTTCATTTTGCAAAAACTTTTTACGAAATAGATCCTCGTGATCTTTACAGATGTATTTATAGAAAAATTGAATAGCTTGGCTTTTCTTGTTTATGTTTGTAAAAAGTAATATATTTATAAAAAATGTAAAATGTTAAAAAGATAAATAAGGTACCTACGTATCACGTGGATCTATGGTTTTACTAAGCTAGAGTTAATGGGCTTAGGAGTTTAAAAAAATCGGAAGAAAAAATTACAATAATTTATGATCGTAAGTACTAATAAGTTTAGTATAGGTACATTAAAGTAGTACAGTGATCATACCACACATAAAATTAGGGAGGTACGCTATGCCTATACACAGAATGAGAATTTAAGTTTGCTGTTAAAATGATTAAATTAAATAAGCATGTGAATAAAGACATTATTAAGAAAACAAAAATGTTTGAAACATTCCAATTCTGCCAAGGTGTCACTATGCCACCATAGCCATTACTGAAAAATGTTATGAAAAAAAGCTACTTGCAAAAAAACTTTCGCTCTTATTGCCGCTTTTCACGTTAGTGGCTCCATTTGTTTTGAAACGTGGTATTAGTCAATTTAATTAATGATTTTGAATTTGAATTTCAACTTCCCACTGTAGGAACAACCAGAACTCTGTCCGAAACTACCGCGACTCGTAAGAACACGTCTAAGCCTTTTAACTAATAGAATTTTTAATCAAGTTGCTTGCGGCGGCGCCGCCACTACGTCGCTTCAGTGCGGCACGCCAGATTAATGTAATTCGACGACGCCATCACAAAAGCAAATTGTAATCCCACTTTCCATTATATATGTTCGTTGCGTGGCACTCACACAATATGTCGTATTTTTACTTTGCGCTGCACCCTTCCATTATGCAGATGCCCATAGAGCTGAAACTTATTCATTTTTGTGAAAGAAACTGAAGTGCTTTACTAACAAATCTCCAAGCGAATTGCTACAAAGCCGTGATTTACATATAGAGCGTCATCTCCGCTGCGGATGGTGTTTGACCCGCGACCGGACGCTTTCGCCAGTGCAGCGGTGCCGCCCGCCGCCTGGCCTGCAACACCGGGTTGCAGTCGTAACACAGGACAGAGCGCCCCTTAAATCGACCGATTGCTGCACAGTCGTTAGGAAGGCCGAAGTGTCGAGACAATTAAGTTGAAGCGGTGATTGTGAGCGGTGCCAAAGCGGAATGTAGGTCAGCGAGTGCAAAGTGGACCTGGACCGCTGAGATGACGGCAGATTCACCCACTGTGTTATGACCTCCGCAATCCTGCCGACTTGGCAATGCACATGATCCACTCTCGTTTGAAATTCAAATTCACTGTACAATACGACCTCGATATTCAAGCACTTTCCTTGTCCATAACTCAATAAACATTTTAGATCACTACGAAATGGTTATAAAGTCATGAAATGTTTATAAGAAAGCTATTATAATGCAAATGGTAGGTTTATTGCGATATGATATCCCCCGCTCCATATGCTTATAGCAACATTATTTTGTACGTAAAATCTTATCTGGCAGCTTCTTAAAGATGCATTTTACGGAAGACGGCCGAGCTCCTATCTAAACAAGTAGGGGAGATAAAACGGTGTAGTGAACTCCTTAATACGGTGCTCTCGATGCATTTTCAAAGCTTTATGTCCATAGTTATATTGGGTGTACTCCAAACCACGGAGCATTAATTCAGTATTATCATTGATCTTACCCTACCACTTTGTTCAGTGGCTATATTGCTTATATAAGTAGGTATAGATCGAATCCCATTAGTGATTAGAAATGGTTTACAGGTGCCTGACAAAATTGGAGCCATCAAAGTAAGCCGTATCGGGATTCTTACATATTAATACTTAATAACGTATTAGAAACACGTCACACGAAGTAACAGTGTTGCTTTTAAGATACCTATATTTCCTTCCTATACTATTACTTTGTGATTTGCAACATATTTATTCTGCCTCAATAAATTGTATTCACTATACTAGTTCCCTAGGGCATACAAGTCTCCATTTAAAACTAAAGCCCCCACCTAAAGCTTTCCCAATATTCATGTTTGGTGTCAGGGTCGGGGCGTAATTTGTGCTCTAGTACGTTGTGACAAAGTTGTTTACAGAGGCGGCCAAACCAGGTTACCCGTTAGAAATAGTACGTAATCAGGACTTTGTCTCAAGTGGGGCATAGCCTATCAATATACATTATTAAACTATGATTGGGGTCGCTTAAATACTGTTTATTGTTTTAATGTTTACAAGTTAGACTTTTTATGGAAAATATTTATTTTTAAATGAATTAAAAGGATATTTTGAAAAACAGTCAAAATATATTTGTACTACGTAAGTGATACATTAGTCCTAATAATATACAAGCAAAAGTTTATATGTATGATGTTTGTTACTCTTTCACGTTCAAACGCTAGGCAAATTTTGATGAAATTTGGTATGAAGGTAGAGGTGGCGCTAGATTACCACATAGAATACGTTCATTATCATCATCATCATCATCATTATCATCATCATCATCATCGTCTACTATCACCATGCGTGTGTAACCGCGGGGCGCAGCTAGTACTTCATACTTAGACTTCGAGTATCTAGTTAATTTGCAAGATTTAGATATTTCAACTGAACTACAACAAAAAGTTCAGTATTGCCAACAAAAGTAATTCTGAGATTAAACGTTTCGGTAGCAGTTATCTCAAACACCGTTTTGAAATGTAGTTCAACAACGTAGCAGTATTTTTATTCTTTATTGAATCTCACTGAAAAAAGATAATTTATCTTTTCTTTTCCAAAGATTTTTGACGTGATAACTTCTTATAAAGCGATGAACGGCTGCACGCACGAAAAAGTATGTCATGTCTCATTGTCGCCTTCCTTGTCCATTTCCGCCTGAGCCGAGGAGCCGAGCGTGCAACCGAGAGCGCGGAACAAGCGATAGAGAGGCACGACCAATGACGTTATCACGTAAAATTATAGTCCGTAAACCGATTATACAAACAACAATTTTTTTTAAATACTGAAATTATTTGTAGATTTTATAGAATATCATTAGAGCATATGCTAAACAAAAAAAATGTTTATCAAAAAATAGAGCAGACTTCTACACTAAAAAGTATGAAATAACTTATTGAAGTCGGTACCATGATAGTTTGAAAGTAACTATCATTACAATATTGCATGCACCGGTTTCGACAAGTATTTCTCACTTTTAAACCGACTTCTAAAAAAGTAGGAGGTTTCTTAATTCGACCGTATATATTTTCTACCGACTTCCAAAAAAAGGAGGAGGTACTCAATCGACTGTATTTTTTTATGTTTGTTACCTCATAAATTTCGACTGAATGAACTGATTCTCAAAATTCTTCTTCGTTTGAAAGTAAAATGAAATTTAAATGGGACCATACAAGAAGCACCAGGCTTCCTGTATGGTCTCATTTAAATTTCATCAAATCTCATAATTTTATCAAAACGTCGGTATTAAATTGTACTTGTTTTATGTGTGTTCGCGGATAACTTCGTCATTTATGAACCGACTTTAATGATTCTTTTATTGTTCAATAGTATACTTCCGTGGTGGTTCCATATAATATAATTTTATTATTTCATTAAATTCGATCTAGCCGTTTTTGAGTTATACTTCAATAACTAAAAAGTGTTTCACCTATCTTGATGATATCATCATTGACGTTGTATCCCGTAAGTAGAGGTCACTAAAAAGGATGAAAAACATGTTTTTATCAAAAAATAAAATCGACTTCAATCGATCAAAATCTGTTCATAAACGACGAAGTTATCCGCGAACACACATAAAAAAAATATATACGATTGGTTGGTCAAATTGATTAACCTCCTCCTAAAGTCGGTTAAAAAGTCATAGAAAAATCTTGGAATGTATGATATTGTACACATTTTCTAAATATATATTATCATAACTAATTAAGATGCTTAGAAATTAAGGTGTATTCTTAAGGTATAGGTTCGCCCCACCCTGGGTCCACCCGCACCGTTAGTCTGCCTCTTTTGGATGGTGTAAAATATGAGTGCGGTCGGCGTGAAATGAGCTTTGTGCTTCGTGTCAGCCAGTCTTGCAATGCGCGAGCTACAATGTACCTCTACGTCGCGCTGTGCTGGCGTAAAACATAACATGTGATGCGGAGCGTTGGAATTATTTTATGAATATATAAAATACATTTGGATTTTTTGAACACTGCTTCTTTAAAGGCTAGCAACAATAGTGACAATAGCTAGTGCAATTAAACGAAATCGTATGATAGTAGTGATTTTATCTTAGTCTTATTTATACTTTAGTGGAATCTTCGACGAATATAAAATAAATAGACGGGCCTCACTGCCTCCTCACAAACCAATTTCAAAAACTTTTAGTTTTCATCACATTTAATAGTAAAAACAGATAAAATATATTTAAGCAGATTTGATAATAATATGAAATAGGTATTGAAATATTGATTGTCATATATTTAATGCAGGAGGCATTAAATATATGACAATCAATATTAAAGGGAATAAATCACGGTAAGACCTCCAGAGATTCCACTCGAGACCACTGGTCCGATTTATACATACGTTTTATGTAACGCAGCACAAGGTTATTATTTTTGTAAATTCATATCATAGAGTAGTTAACGTAGAGTAAGCAGCTAACAATACATTACCAGAGCAAATAGTAGGTAACCTACCGAGAGCAACGTTCAGAAACACACATGCCGCTTGATTAGTCTGTGCAAGATGTGTGCACATGTGGGTGACGGCATCGCCAACATCTTTGGAAATGGTGTCTAATGTTATGCGGGTTATTACTTTGTCCAGCATGTTGTCAACAGTCTAGATTAATATAATGACATATATTACTACCTGATCCACCACCGGCTTCGTAATTTTCAAAATTTAAAAAAAATTGATGGGTGATTCTGACTTCGACAAGTTATTTTACACTTTTTAGTGTTGCAGTCATTTCCATTTTTTTTTATTTTGTGTCCTTTTAGTGACCCTTGCTACTTACGGAATCAATTGTCATTTACCGTCAATTACGATATCATCGAGATAGGCGAAAACCTTGTCAGTTATTGGATTGTAACTCAAAAGCCGCTTGACTAAATTTGATGAAGTTTAAATGGGACCACTCTAACAGTATACTCTAGTAAACAAAAAGAACTATAAAATTTGGACTACTCCGTAGAAAGTTATGCGTGATCATACATAAAAAATACGCGTCTGTTGAGAACCTCTTCCATTTTTGTGGAAGTTGGTTGAAAAATTACATCAACTGCCAAAAGCTGAGCTTGAAGCTCAAGCGGTTTTGGGTCTGCGTTGATGAATACGTCACTCACTTAGAACAAGTAATTATTTATCATAAATCTCCTGAACATAATTATAAATAATTACGTTTTATGAAGATTAATAAGTTATTGAAAGGCAGCCGTTAGCCATCCGTAATTTATATAAGCAACTAGCTCGACAAAGTTCTTTTGTATGATAACATGGTAAATATCGCTCATCTGATTGTATTATGTTATGACACGCTACAGAGCAAAGCAAATTGCTCTGTGATCTACTTTTACATATGAGCTACCACTCAGAAGTTCCACATGACACAGCATATACTAGTCACCCCGAGGCAATATCTACCTTGTTACAGAGTCGTTCCCACAATAAAGGATTTGCCCCACTGAATGCGGTCTGTGATCTGCGTTCAAGTCAAATTGAATGCAGCCCGCATTATGTATGAACAACATTGTCGGTCCCTATATATTAAGTATGTTGAATAGATATGCGATCTGCCCGTGCGGGTAGCGGGCACGCGCTAGGTAGGCGGGCTGCGGGCGGCGGACAACGGCCACGGCCGGGTGACTGCCGCTGTTTGACCTGCCCGCATCACTGACCGGTCTCCTTGCTCGGATTGCTCACCGATTGCCTTGCGTCGACCGCTGACCGATTGCCTGACCGGCAATGTTCATACACAATACGGGCTGCGTTCAATTTGACCTGATTGCAGACCGCATCCAGTGTGGCAAAGCCTTGATGATTGCAAAATACTGCTTAGAGGCATGGCACACCGGATAAACCCACCTTTAAACTATAACTACTAACATGGCTACACACGCTCGTTTTGGCGGGAAATTCAAAATTTAAAATTTATTTTTATATTAGTAGTAGTTATCCTGGGTATTACTCGACTCAATCATGTGTTCCACAAGATTTGCAGAATATTCTTTACATTATCTAGTAAAATCTATCAATTCTACAAATCGCACGAATCACGAAATTAAATCAAATAAATACCCAGTCTTGTTACATTCTGACAAAGTGGTTTATAATTGAATTTACCGCTTTTATCGAGAGCGTTTCCATCATGACACTTGTCTGGCATCTGTCTGCCGTGCGATTCTCTCTCTGATTAGTCGATGCGCTTGTCGAGGAGCTCACCGATGTCAAATACTTTCGAGATATCGCCCTTGTACATAAGGTTGTTTTTCCAACGTTTCTTGTCATCTCGTCATTTGTTTAACGTTTGTTGTCAAAGATGCAACGATGTTTGCACTTAGAGAACCGCATGGCTGGTCATTCCATATCAATGCAAAAAATTGGTCCAAATACATGTACCTATTAAAACATAATACACTCCTTTGCAGAACCTTGGCTGCGAAACTATGATAGGTACCTACGAATAGATACTTTGTTTATCCCTTTTCAATCAAATCACAACATCCATTATACAAAGACAATGTTGAATCGCCACAACGCAAAACTTTGACCCCCTTCACCACAGAACAGTTACAGAACAGAAACACCCCCCCACTAACAATGGCATTTCAGAAACGACGAATAACTTATACCTCAGTAGAAGTCAGTGTTAATTTTCGTTCAATGGCCGTTAATATGAACGATTTATTTCTAGATTTTGATAATTGTCTATTTGATTGAAACTTTAGATTCATTATGATAATTATTTTGATGGTTTAACTACATGGTAGGATACAGACGTGAGTCTCTCAGTTAGGAAGGTCACGAAACGAAATGAAATTATTATATTCACGAAAAATAGAGTAATACACAGGTCTTAGTTGCTATTTTCGTTCAGTCTATTTTGTCGTTATGTGAAATTGTTAATGGTGATTAAAAATTTATTACACTTTTCTATTAAGATATAAAAAGGAAGAAAAAGTTATATATAAGTTAGTTATGTATAAAATAATGAAATTGTTAAAAACGTCAAATGAATTAAAATTACAAAGGAGTCTCAATACAATTCAAAAATAATAAAAACGTTCAGTATGTATGTCAAATGACTTAAAATTACAAGGTAATAGTCTCTATACAATTAATTTAAAATAATAAAATAGTTAAGTGTGTCAAATTAACTTAAATTACAAAGTAGTCTCAAAATTTAAAAAGTTTGTAACAGTAGAATCGTATTTTTATCAACCACATCTTAAGTTTTCTTTTAACCCGGAAGGCGTAAGTTAAATCTTCAAATTGTATATAATTATATATTTAAGTTTTATTCTATCTTCTTTTTCAGTTTCATCAAATTGTATTTGATTTTCTATTTAAGTTGACAAGTTTATTTTAAATTGACAAAGTCATAATCATTTATGTAGGTACATTTAACTTACGCAAGTATTGTCAACGACATGGTAAAGTCGCCCAGAGGCTGTAGCACAATTTGCGAAAAAGTATTCGTATGGTAAACGTCAACGCGTCAAGTTTCGGCGTACAAACGATGAGTTATCTGTGTCACAGTTGCCCTAGATAAATGACAGTTTGTACTGTTAGACGTGGATGACACGTTACGTTACACTTACGCAGTTATTCGTGCTAGGCCCACAGTACGTCTGATGTGGGCCGATGATAAGGTTTTTATTAGTTTGAAAATTCTCGTGAGTTTGACACAAATACTGCTTAGAGTGCACAGCAGTGGTCGCCGCAATCTTGCAGCGTAAACTTCCTGAGGATGGGCATCGGACCTGCCCGAAACCTAGGTCGATAACGTCGGCTAATTACGTGAGTAAAGGTTTTAATATTAAATAAAAAAGATGATAATGATGATGATGACGATGGTAATTTAGTTTATCATGGTCCTTATTCTTATTAAACGAAATTTTACGAAATTAGTATATTAGCCCCATTTTATTTGTAAATTACCATAGAAGCTCTACCAGCCCCCAAGGATCAAGGATTCGACGATCTTCCTTCTTTAAAATATAGCACTGACAAGCCTCCAAAGTTTCACTTTCATATTAAAGAAGACCAAAATTGTGGCTTTATTATTGTATGGTAGCTAATTAAGAACATATTACATCCCGGCCACATTAGAGCCGTAGCTAGCTAAAGTATATTTGCTTGTGGCAGTAACACGGATTAATAAAATACAATAAATGCATGTACCTATAAAGTGTGGCTGGGTGCTGGCTATACGCAGGGGTACACAAATTACTCCAATAAGCACGCATGATGGAGGACGGGGTTGCCGCGAAATGGCGAAATTCCATCCGCCTTAGATGCGCCACTGAATACAAATTCACATGTACTCCAATTATAGGAAAACGATTTGGTACGAATATTCTTGGCAGACTTGCAAATTTCGTCTCGAATCAGCAAAATATATTTATTTTGTTGGGAGTTGGAATGGTCCCGCGATGAGTTCGTGACTTTCCTTTTCTGAAGAGGAAACTGGCCCCCGAGGGCGCGATCTCTTCAAATAGTAGATATCTGTTGCTCTGACAATCCATCACATTGCCCGGTTCGAATAATGCTTGCATGCCAACATCTTGCTCACATAAGCATTCGGAACTAATCTGTCTTTCGCTCGATAAAAGAAAATTGTGAACACGATTCTGCAAATATTGTCTATCCAGTTTTGTGTCTATATTATTGTATCAAATCTATTTACAAATAATAATTGCATTCTAATGGCCATAGATATTTTTCATACTACACAAGTTTTTTATTTGTTACAGTTCATGAATGTGCTATGAGCGGGACGGCAGAGCCAGAGTCCATCCAAGCCCGAGTCACCCCGATTCATGTAGGCATTGTTCCCGGTGCTGGATCCGGCACTTGTAGGCTCACGTAGCACTTTAGAGAAGCACAAACCAGTTATACATACATTTCTTTTTAATTGACTTCCGATGTTTGTTCTCGCTCGCTGACACGCGCTTATATTCCTTTTCGTGCTGAGTACCAGTCCAACTTTTTTGAAATATGTAGGTATTCCTTTAATTTTGAGAACTGAAATTGAGAACGAAAACTGTTAAAAACTTCAGAGAAAGGGACTCAAATCTAGCCTGTGTGTTTAAGTACCCGCAAAGGTTTTTTGAAAGAAGAAGCCATCCATGTTCTCATCAAAACAAACCAACGAAACAAACCGAATGTTGAGAAGGCACAAAGCTTTGATTGTTGTTGAACATAATAGCTAGGTCGTAATTTTCTTATTGTTGGCTAACAGTACAGTAACTCAAAGTTTGTTAGATTTGTTACAATGGATGTCACGTGCATGACACGCGTGTAGAACTGGCGGTGAAAACAAAAACCACTCGTAATTTTAATTAAAACGTCACAACTTTTGTACCCTTAATGAAATTAGATATCTACGAGAACTTTGTTCAAACGAATTAAATAATTAAATTATGTTGGTATTTATTCAGCATTTTAAAATAATGAGTAATGATTATGCAAAACAAATTAAAAGAGGTAGAAATATTCAGAAACATTCCTATATAATTAGGTATACCTACCCACATATCAAATTCATTTTAGCAAGTCAGTATGTTACACTGAGAAAAGTGTTAGATTCCTTACAATAAATAAGTGTGACAATGTGGTATATATTTGTGGCAAAATAGGAAGGAACAACAAACTAAAAAGAATGATAAATATACTCGTAGAGCAGCGGCTAGTTATAGGCCGTTATAACCAATTGATCAGAATTAAAATGACCTCAATATCGTTGTTGCATTTCTTTAATAGATTGAAGTCTATCAAAACGTGCCAAAAGGATCTCGGAATACTTTATTATTTAATAAAGGTAAACACATAGCATAAAACTGCGTAAAAACCAAACTTCAATTTTACTTGTTTATATTAAGTTCAACAATCTGCTATGTAAATGAAGGCCATTTCCAAAAAGTACCAATACAAAACATATATGTGCCCTTTATTACTATACTTAGGTACTCTTTTAATACACACTCTAAGATTTGAAATCCTCACTTCAAGGACATTGAGCCTCTTGGCTCGAGCCTATACCATGAGCGTAGATCTACCAAAATGGCTCCATCCTCAAAGAACTTACATATTATGTACTATGCCTAAAAAAACTCTAAAAAAAGTCCTAACTTTAGGAGAAGGAGGGTGGCCTAATGGAGACTTACAAAATTCTGAATGGACACTACAATGTACCAAGCATGGCGAACATTTATACCATAAATAACAACAAGACTGTGATTAGTGCTGCCTCAGTAAACTCTTAAAAGTGCATGGAAGCAACCTACATGCTTCAGCTTACAGTTGCTAGTGTATACAGCAATATTAATAATAATATGGGGGGCCCGTTTAGTGGGTGTGGCAAGTCACCACCTGCATAAATAATTTAAAATGAGACTGAAATTGGCAGGTGCCGTGGTCTCGTCCATGGCTCACTATCTCCCTTATCACTAATAAGTTCATATCAAAGCCTTGTTTTTTTACCCATTTTTGTAATAGATATCCATCCAAAATGATTCTCTTTTTTTACTATTTGTATATTTTATACCAAACATGCCTCTAAGTGTTGGCTACAGCCCCACTTATGCCTTTGTAAAGGACCGGATGAGATCCGTGAAAGAAAATGAAATAAAGAGATTAATTATATGAAAAAGCATGATAAAATGACTTTATTGCAATTAAACAACTTTAAACGAATTGAATCGCGTATATTTTTTTTTATTATTTTATGCCAACTTTCGATCACTTTTCAGTGAATAGGTCACGGGTGGACTCCGACACGCGTCGGAGTCTAAGTCTCCGTTTATAGTTGTTTTATTTCAATACATAAGAATTGAATTGCGAAAACCTAAGAAACATATAACATTTACACAAACACAGAAGAGACTTTCGGCATGATTACATTAACTACGAGTAATGTGATGTCTAATTTAGAAAAATCGAATGTAAAGAATTTCCTAAGCTAATTCCTTCCTAATTTCCTTTCCTTTTCTATCATACAGACATGTATTCATTTCACCACTAATATAACATTCGTTTCACCATTATTTACTATGTTTTATATTTATACAAATAAGTCAATTACAGATTTTCTTCATAAGGTACATAAAAACTAATATGTACTTCATTAAACATATTATTCACCTTTTTGTTATTTTGATCAATAAATATATATATTTTAAATATTCACTAAATATGTTTGACTGGACTTACCTATATTTTGCTTTTGCCTTTTGCGATGACATGGTACTTGTACATGGGCAGTAGTATATGTAGAGCACGCATGATATAAAACAAAAGAGCCCGCTATTCTACATTTTTTTTGTTTAAGGATTTGCCACACTGGATGCGGTCTGCGGTCAGGTGAAATTAAGCGCAGCCCGCATTATGTATGAACAACATTGTCGGTCTCTATATATTTTGTATAGATATGCGATCTGACCGTGCGGGCATGCGGAAGGAACGGATGGACGCGTACGGGCAGGTAGGCGGGCTGTATCAATTGCAACAGCGTCGACCACTGACCGATTGCATAAACGACAATGTTGTTCATACATAATGCGGACTACGTTCAATTTGGCTTGACCGCAGACCGCATACAGTGTGGCAAATCCTTTAGTTTGGAGTCGACCTGTACTGAATATGTTGAAAACATCGAGTTCAAGTGATAAATCACTTAGTTTATACCCCAGAAAATGTTATTCAAGGAGCATAAAATGCCAACAATAACCTCTTACCGGCCAAATCAAAAGACAAATACTATAAAATAAATAATAAATAAATAAATAATAGGTACTGACAATGACTTTTTGCGATGAAAAGAAATCAAGAAAGCCGGTTCTTTTTCTGAAAATGCTTTTTATTTCATCGCATAATGCATAGTACAACGTAGTATGATACACGTGCGTAAAGATGATTACTGGCTCTCAGACTAATAAGTACCTACTTTAAGCACTTGTAGTCTAAATAACGATCTTCGAACAAATAAGAAAAAAAATATTTTTCATTACTCATACTCGGAAAGTAGTGTTGTTTTGATCTGATTATTGGGTGGAAAATGCTGCTTCCCTCCAAAAATAGGAAAAAACTCATACAAATTACTTCCCACCTAAGGGCCGGAATGAACTTTAAAAATAGAACTGCTGTCAGCTGTGAAGAGATTTATGTAAAAAAAACTTATTAAAAAATGCTGCGGTCATGTGACTTTCTAAACAGCCAGTGTGAACTTAGTGCAAACTTCTTTGAGCAAAATAAGCCCCAATTCGCCTCAGCCGACAACTTAGCCTATACTATACTATATATACTAGCCTATACTAGACTATAGCCTATAGACTATAGCGTCTAAATACCTCGGGAATTGATTCTTTCGACCCTCGGTTAACAATCTACTATTAAATACTACCAGACGAGGCATTGAAAAGACAAACTTATATTCTGTGACCTATAGAATAATCAAAATAACTGTGAAAGTACAACGTAATCTAATGCATCTTGTGTTATGCAGACAGGTAGATATTAAAAAAAACCGGCCAAGTGACAGACAGACAGGCGGACGGACAGCGGAGTCTTAGTAATAGGGTCCCGTTTTACCCTTTGGGTACGAAACCCTAAAAATGGTCGATATGTTGCTTATTTCACACACCCCTCATGGGTTTGTTAAAATATTTCCACTGCAAAAACCACATTTATCTGTGATTAGGAAACGGAACAAGCACAATGCCCACCTGGTGTTAAGCGGCGACCTCTGCCTACAACAGATATATTTCGCCACAAGTGACGAACTGCACTGCGCCCGTAACCCTGAGATATTAAGTATTTAAGTCTCATGTGCCTGTAATTTCGCCGGCACCGGTAAACCAGAACACAATTACTGTGTTCTGGTTTACCGGTGCGAGCATTACTAATTCGTGGTAGAATTAGGTAAGTATCTCAGATCATTCAACCTTGTTTGTATGATCTGAGATTCTGAGGTAAGTATGGTGGCAGTATCAGTATATATCAGCCTCTCAAGCCTATCGATCTTTTGTATTAAATAAATAGAGCATTTAAATGGGCATTATAAATTAATTAACTAAATACTTGGCGTCCCGCACGTAAACAGTAACTAAGCTCAAAGTTAAAATGGATTTTAATTTCCTCGCGCAATGGGTAGTGAAACGTATGCTTCTACAACTTTGTACAAGTTTGTTTTGTTGCTATAAGTATGTACAGATGATTTCCGCACTTGTAGCACAATAACTGATACTGTTGATGGTGTCTATATCGACCGTTTGGAATAAGATGGTTCCATCTGGCTTAAAACAGAAAAGGAAATAATCAAACAAAAGTTTTGAAATAAAAATTTGACAATATGGCTCTCAATATGACTTGCTTATTCGTTTAATTGGGTCATGTATAACGTTATTTACAACTTTTTATCATTAATTTATCTGAATAAATGGTAGTATCATATATAAATGAAAGTACATAAAATGTGATGCAACCTTTTTATTTTTTAATAATTAACGTAAGGTAACAAGGTTCCATTCACAAATAAAACCTTATTAATTGATCTTAAACATTTATTATGGCACAAAGAACTAAAATTTCTTAAATTTAGTAATATATGTAAACTTAGATAGGTAACATAAACACATAACGTTATTGAGTGTGTGTCAAAACACCTTTTTGTCAATCTTCGTTATTAGCTTGGAGCTTACAAATGCACTTCACTCTCAAATCCAAACATTATTAGGTTAATTGAGCCGTTTACTCGAGCCGTTTCTATTCAGGACAGCAGTGACGTGCAGTCACTGACTAGCAGTTGAAATGGCAATAAGCGGGGCAAATGCTCGTCCTATCTCATTCACGTTCCTTTGCGTGCTGGCTTTAATTAGCTCGGCGCAGGCGGCAATATGAGAGGCGGCTAGACTCACTGTTGAAGACATTTTATTAGGTCTTTAACATGAATATAGCGGACGCTGTTAGAGCAATCGAGATGATTATAACTAGCAAATATTCAGCACGAGTTATGGGCGGCTAATATCTAAGGAGGAATGACTATTAACGACGTGATAGGCTTGAGGATCATTATGACTCGCAATTTGTGTGATGTTTTGGATGTTCTAGTCCGAAGACGCCGCATTTTATAAAAGATTAATCGTACGTTACCGTTTTTACTAACTATATAGGTAGTTAAAGGAACTAATAGCTTAAACTAATATAACCAATCGAATATAACTTTCATTATCATTAGGAAGACGTATCTCGTAGTTGATTTCTTAAACAATAACTTTAAGAAATATGTCAATAAAATTACGTATCATGCATCGTCGAGTTATGAATTTCCCGATTAACGTTTACTCTGATATTTCACATTAATTTAAGGTCAGTGTTCTTCAGCTAGGTATCACGAATATACTTACCCGGGAGATATCTGTGGGTATGTAACTGCAAAAACAACAATGTCCATACTGGACATTGTTGTTTTTGAAAGTAGTCGATTTATATATAAATGATTTTTTTTAATTTTATTTTCTTTACAGACGGTATTCTGTCAGATATAAAAAAAAACTTTAAGTATTCCTGAAATGTCATACTATCCTGGTTTTATTTATATTTTTTCTAAGTACACGAACGTTTAACAAACATATTATCCAAATCAGTCTAGCTGTTATCGTTAATATAATTTAAGTAATTGTTAGTTAATTGATAGATTGGCTAAATAGAAGTGAAAACAGCAATTTCACTGTCTAGTCTACTGGAGGCATGCACTTATACAAACAAACGGACGTCTTTAAATAGACGCCCGTGTCTATTCATATACTCATCACGTTGAAATTACAGGAAATATTTTGATTGTATTTATATAGGTTTTTATCTTATATAGTACATATTGCATATTTTAATACGAATGATCGGTGTTGAAGGTTCACTGAAGTAATTGTAAATGGATATTTTTTCTAGATACAGTAAATTTTCTAGATATAGTCAATAGGTGTATAATAAAATGCGGGAAGACGTTGGACGCAGGCCGCTTCCAGCCAGTATTTTTGGAAGGGTGAGGCTTATGTTTAGCAGCGGAACTCTTACGGCTGAGATTATGATGATAATAAAATTGCGAATTCTTTATCGCATTTCATACGCCTTTCACTCGCTAGAAGATCTGTTAACATCACTGGCTGAGGCTCGCGCATTCTCTTGGGTTTTATGATTTATGCATTTTGTGTATTCTACTATGTGAGGGCTGCTCTTTGTCCTTTTTTATAAAATATGTAATTTTTATGAGCCGTGCCGTGAAGCTGCAGACGAGCAGAGCATCGCGGGTGTAGCCGTGGATCAGTAAATCTATTAAAAATATGTTATCCCTACTGTCCTCCTGTGATCTATGTATTATCCTGTCTGTGTAGTTGATTGGTTTATCAACAAAGGTCAGAGATCATTATTCAAGTACTCAGGTAAGTATATGTATGTATACATTTATGTACTTATCTATGAGGTATAGTACAAAATATACACCAGCTTTCTTTTCACAAATCTGTAGCTAGACTGGTGAACTGGTAATATCTGAAGCTGAACGGATAGCTAATATATATAGGAAGTACTACTCGTATCATTAACTTCTTATAGAGCCTCCAAAACTCACAATAGAGCTTGCACATTACTGCTTCGAGACAAAATGTCTGGTAGTGCCGTGGTACCAACCTAGCTGGTGTCTTTCACAAGAGGCTTTTCACCAGGGAGGTACATGTATATTTAATATATGGAAGGCCTACATATTACAAAAGAAAAAAATGGAAATATCCGTTATGATATGAAAAAAGTTTTAAAAGGGATAATACACCAATGAAAGCTGAAAGGCCGCGGATAGCAAACAGACTCAAAACTTTCACAATTTCATTTCCAATATATATTCAATATGTACTCACGAAGTTGCACACATGGAAACATTAACTTATCATATCCGTATTATTTTCATGATTTCAGTGTTAATTTAAAATTCTAAAGATGGTAAATGAAAAACACTTGAATCAAAGTTAAAGTCAAAGTGATTTATGGCATTCATGAGTATACACGATGACATAAACATTACTCTGGAACATACATGAAACCCATTTGGGTATAGCAATATTACCATGAGCGACATGCTTTATAATATGCATACATATTTTTAATAATACACAGGTAGTTGGAATTGAGCGTGCAATAGACATTGATTTTTAGTAGTGTTTGTAAAGAATGTATATTTTATTGAATATATTTATAAATCTGAATCAGTACACTGTGATCTTTTCATTTCTCGAAACCAACAATACGCTCGTAGGCTCATGCTTTTGGTTGTCTCCCGTTCTACTTGGCAAAAATATAGGTCCTAAAGATTAAGGAAAAGTGGGGAAATTCCGCGGGCTGCGGAGAAAACGGTGCATTGCAACTCTGGGCACGTACAAAATCCGACACTTGGCACACTCCACATTCCTGCCGCGCTTTCGCCATAATACAAGTTTTAAGTTTTAATTACGCCTCTGCAAACTTATTCCCGACCCGTGGCTTATTTACAAAATCCCTAATGATCGGATGATCTCGCAATGGCAACGGTATATTGTTATGTAAAATGTATTTTGTTTCTAAATGCCTCTAGTGAGAAAGCCTCTATCTAAAAAAATAGGGAAACTTTACGTTATGTTTAAGCATTTTTGAAAGTTTTTCATGACTGGTATACCTCAATATCTAGGTATAGCAAGTAACTTACAATTTAATTTACCAAAAAAAGGAACCGGGTTCAACTCTAAAGAGTGTGAAGTAAATTGGTGAAGTCGGTACCATTATAGTTCAAAAGTACCTATTATCACCATATTGTGCGCATGGTAACGACTTTGACAAGTTATTTCACACCTATTAGTGTTGAAGTCGGTTCCATTTATTGGTAATAAAATGTTTCACCCTTTTTAGTAACCATTTATAATCGGATCGATTGTTATTCACCGTCAATTACGATATCATTACGATAGACGAAGCTCTTTTCAGTTATTAGATTATATTTTGTAACTCAAAACAGCTTGACTAAATTTGATGAAATTTAAATGGGACCACCTCGGGACTATACTCTATCAAACAAAAAAAAAGAGTTATCATAACACAAAAAAATACACGTCGACACGCGATCCACATCCTTTTTTTAGAAGTCTGTCGAAAAATAGAACATAACTTGTATAACATAGTGCTAGGCGAGACGTCATCGATAAATATTACGTGAGTAATCCCGTATTTCTAATTAATAACATATATGTTTGTTTAATTTTTTAATTTTTAAGTTAATATGTAAATACACCTATCAGGTATATATAGCTATACAAGTGTAACATATTTAAAGGTAAAATCATCATTAAAAATATTCTCATACAACGGCTAGGTTGAGGAACAGATGATTTTTGCATTATAAAGTTTATTTTTACATATACCTATACATTTATATATATTTCATATAGAAGAGATCTTTATCGATAATAGGCATAAGTCTTAATTGTATTTATTATTTCTAACACACTACCCACCGGGTGAGTTTTCCTTAGAAAGAACAATAACATTGTAATTAGTGACATACACGACTTACATCTAAATAGTTTTAAAAGTCAAACAGATTCACAGCAAAAAGAAAAAACTGACAAACAAATAAAACGAGGTTCAACTCGGGCAATTCGTAAGGCGAGATAAAATGCGGATGGAGTATTTAAATTGAATACGCCGTAAATAAATGCTAAATGAGACAAAGGACTGTGAGAGAAATTGCAATCTAAACAAGTATAAACGGAGTATAATGTATCTTTAATGAAAAGTGAGGAACGTTGGCGCGGCGCGTCTAATAATGTCCATTGCTTCGTACAGCGCTCACAGCGGACTTTGCCTTGTCATTATATATGCAAAGCTTCGGTCACTACTTGGATGGGTGATCTAGTGACATTTGCAAGTGTTCATTACCATGCTTCGAAGGGCACGTTAAGATGTATGTCATTGTCGTAAGATCATGTTGGAATGGAAGCACTAGGCCAGTCTTCCGTGCGATTCTCTAACAGCAAACATCGTTTTATCTTTGACAACATCATTGAAACAAATAACGAGATGACAAGAAAAATTGGAAAAACAACCTTGTGTACAAGGGTGATATCTCATAAAATATTTGACATCCGTGAGCTTGTCGACGAGAGCATCGACGAATCATTAGAGAATCGCACTGAAAACGACGCCAGAGAGTAGGCTAGTAGTCCATTGTCACCCTCACTGTTAGATTATTGCCCATTTTTCATCATGTAGATCGTAGTGGGATGTTTATGCTACGATTATGTATGACTAGCTGTGCCCTGCAGTTTAACCCGTGTGATGACTGAAACCTGATGATACAGGAAGCCTAAGCTACTCCTTACAAAATCAGCTATCTATCATGGAAAGTGCAGTCCAGCCATTTCTTAGATAAGCCGGAATAAACAGACAGAAAAAAATAATAGATGTTTTTTTCTTATAAGTACCGTACATACATATGTATTGCATTCATATGTGTTAAGTGAAACGCAGTTATTTTGAAATTACAAACGGACATATTAATTGTTCGATTTAATTCCACTACAAAAGTATTTGTTATTGTACGTACTTACCACAATGTTTAAATTAATTAACCTTTACTTATCTTGTTTCCATCATGGTGGATCGTGGTGGAGCAACTCACCTGATTTCCATTACATTGGTAGAGAAAACAAACAATGGCCTGGGCAGGATGTAGCGATAAATCATCGACATTAGATCTCCTAATGATAATTCGATAAACAGCCGTTTCCTAGATATTGTGTAAACGAGGAAAGTAGCCGCGAAATGCATTAGCGGTACAGCTATTTGGGCCGAGACGAGAACGCTCGTTTATTATTCATTGTAATCCGATACATTATCTCGTCCGACTGCGACATCCGATCGACTCCATTTCTAAGACAAAAAGAAACCACAAAAAGTTGTCGTCTTTCTCCCGGCAGGATTAAAATGTTTTAACATAAAATATGAATTGAGGGTCTTATAACAAAGATTGAAAATTTCATGAGTGCTTACTCGTACCAACAAAGTAGGCTTTTTTATTTAAAGCAAAACATGGAGATGCAAAATGAAATAATCTTCTATGAAGTAAACTAGAAAATAGTAATTTATGACATCATTTAAGACCTCAGATAAGTACTAGTTAGAGAATCAGATAAGTAGGTCGATGGAATACAAAATTATACATCATAAGTAATGTTAACAATATTTGTTGTTATTCTTATAATTTTACTAAAAATAAAAATATTTACTTATGTAATTGTAAAGCAATTTTTTGGCCGTGACATGTGTTACATATTATGGCAATGTTGTCATTTTTTCAAATATTTCCGGAACACTGAAAAAACCAGTTGACGCTCCGGAGCTTAATAGTGCTGGTTGTGACCATAAAAATGCCTAAATCTCGAACTATTACAACTACAAATTCATTGATTAGTGATTAAAAGTCAGTATACACCAGGGATGGCCAAGAGGTCAGGATGGTCGACCGCGAAGGCGATTTAGGAAGCCCGCGAGAGTTAAAGAAACTGAATAATTTATTATTAATAAAGTTAATTATTACATTTACTTTTTACACTCCCCAATACGATAAACTTGTGGAGAATATGCAGTGCCAAAATTCACTCAAAAACGAAAAGCGAAAGTGCAGATTTTAAACGTTAGATGATATATACTAGATGATGAATTTATCACAAAAATGCTTTATTTATTTCAAACTCTACCTGGCAGTCAACCGCAAGGAAACTTTTCAAACACAAGTTTGGTCACCCCTGCTATAAACCATCAAATCCAACGTAAGAACCAGCTGCTTAGCTCGTGGGTCCTCACGTCCTAATGTCAATCCATGGTGCTTGAATTAACTTCGCTGTTTAAAGTTAAAACAAATAATTTACAATACTAGTAGTTCTGCGAACAGTAGACCTCACGAGCACATAGTATTATTAGTGGCAATTTTTCGCAGTAGTATACTTCACAACCTATACTTGGGAAACAACTTGACCAATTATTATACAAACATATTTATACAATTATTACACAAAAACATATTTTAGCAAAACCGGTCGGTAAAAAGCGCTGTAGCAAATTTCCCCACTTTTTAGTAACCCCTTATTTAAACACACTGACAACAAAAATATATTAAATAGTGGTAACCGTATTAATTTTATTAATAGTTCAACCAATCTTGACAAAACATGGCATGTTTGAAAAATTGAAAAGAATGAAAGTTTTAAAAATGTTTAAAAATGCGATCTGTAAACGAAGACCAACGAATAATCTAACAAACAAACGGACAGAAAATCAATTTTGCCCGTTAAAGCAGAGACGCTTCCCTCGCTTCGCTCACTCGGTCAACACATTTTTTCACAATTTATCCCTTGAGTTATAGTTCAATCGGGTTCTAACATACATCCAATGAACAGATTTCCTCTTTTATATTTTTATGCTAAACAAGCCTCTTATTTAAGTGTTGACTACTCATGTCTTTGTCTAGTCCGAGCATTACAGATGAGGATATATCATTAATAATAAAATAATTAATACTAATTAAAACATAAACATATCGTTGTGTATCAATGTTTTTATTACTTATCCATTTAGCATTTAGCCTCCTCAGACCTTTAAACTGGTCTGTATCTGTAGCCTCACCAAAAAACCCTAAAATAAATAAATAAAATTACCGTAATTCATCAAAGTTATATTTTGTGTTCTTTTATCTTCCAATTCGGCTGTCAGTTTTAATTTACAACAGTGGGTGTTGTATCTCGATCACGTCTTGTTTGATGTAGATAATAAAAATAAATCATCCATCAAGTACCTAGAAGAATAACAACGGTACAGTAGACACATGGCCGTAAAGCATTCATTATGATTGTAACATAAGTGCTTTAATGCATCCTTAGGTTTATAAGTACACAGACGGCTTAGTCGGTAATAATTTGATATGCCATGTTGTAAATAAAATTTATAGCTGGCTTATCAAGCGGGGATTGTGGAACGCTGAATAGTCCGTAGTCACAGACCATTATGGTCTGTGTCCGTAGTGAATAGAAAATCGGAATTTTGTGTTGGAAACTACTGGAACCCGCCGAGAAACTTTTGACGTGCGCCCGGACAGCTCCTGTTTAGACTGTATTTAGGTAAATACCGTTGTTACTGTTATGATTGACTCAGTTAGTGTCAAAATAAAACAACCACTGCTCTAACAATAAGTAATGCTTAGTAAACTATTTGTTACAGAAGCTATTTAAACTGTTTGTGGAATACAAACTCTAAACAAAGAAGACACTATGACATTACTTATAAAACCTATAATAAATCCTATGAAAATTTGAGATCGTTAAATTAATTCAAATAGGTAAGTTTTAAATGAACGTTTTATTATACGTCAATAGCTGTATAGTAACTAACGGTATCGCGAACGCAGCCGGGTGCGCAAATACTCCATGAAGAAGTGGCCCGGACGGTCACGAAACCGGTCAAAATATTCGACAATTCCTACCGCGTAAGTTAAACCGTCAAAATAACATTAAAATATATATATATACTTACATCATTATAACATTTAAAATTACTGTCTCTAAAATTGTGATATTACATTGATGAAGTCTGAATTACACGACTATGTTCATTGTGTTAAAATAACAGTAAACATTAATATTACTATGACAAAAGTAGAAACGTTGAAAATAATTTTAAACACATGTCGAAGTCGAGTTCGAAAAGTGCAGCTAAAAACAAAGTCGTGTTCAGTAATTTGTACATTATTATTTCGAGGCAAATAAATGAAAGCGTTGAACGCGGCGAGAGTTTAGAAGGCTTTTAGTGAAGCTGACCGAAGTTTAAGTAGAGCCGCCACGCTCGCTATTCAAGCTCACTTCACGTTGATCCTTACAAATGAACAACACTGGCAGCGTCACTGAACGGTCTGAAAACATCACATGTATATTGTTGAACAGGAATACTGTTCGTCGCATGCTTAATCACAGTTTTATTTAAAGACTTTGGGATGAGTAGGTAGTGTTATTTTTACGGCTCTTACCCAAAATCATAGATTTTCCACAGCTTAAGCGAGTTTTCTGTATTACTCGGAGTATGGTTCTTTTTATTTATTTAACTTGGCTCCGTTAAGCTCAGTTGGTAGCGATCATGCCTTCGAAACGCGGGGTCCCAGGTTCGATCCCTGGCCGGGGTAAATATTTGTGTGATGAGCAGATAAACAACTTCTTAAAACTTTCGTGACCTAAATTCATGCTTTTAAGAGTATATCTGACTTTTTCGCGCAAATAAGTCCGTTATTCGCTTAAGACGCGGTCCAACCCCAATTTTAAAATAATTTACGATGCTTTACGTAAGGTTGAAAATCGCTTGTTAGATTGGACGATGTAATGCCAAAATGCGTTAATTTTGTACGTTTTCTTTATATTCTTCGATATATACTAACACAATTGAAAAAACTGCTGGTTATTACTTTAGTACTATACGTTGTCTAAGTATTACTTGAAAAAAAATATAGTGTTATCGCTGAAAATTCTGAGAGTTTGGACGTGAAAGTTTATTTTTGCGGACCTATTTAGGATTTTTTGCTGCTGAAAGAGAGTTATATTTATGAATTCTATTCGGTTATTACTCTTTTCCTATTCCTTTTCTAACCCAAGTATTTTTTTCATAATATACTATCGCTCTGTTTCGTTACACTAGGTGTTTAAAAATTCTACTTTTTCTTTAATCAGGGTACGAGCGCGCCTTAAGTTATTCGACACGGGCGATTGCAACATTTTATTATGTATATAGATAGATAGATAGAGAGACACCACATTTATGACGTAATATTAGACAATAAAATAAAATACAATGCTTAAAACTAGGTGCAACAATGGCCGGCCTTATCGCTCAGAGCGATCTCTTCCAGACAACCCATATATACATTTATTTTATAGAATACACAAGTGTAAAACCCTGTGAGATTAAATTGTTAAATCTCATGTGCCTCTAATTTAAGCGGCAACCATACACTTCAAACCAGAACACGGTAATGCGAACATTACTACTGCGTGGTAGTAATAATTGTGGTGGCAGTTACTTCCCCAGGCAAACTCATTCAGACTGATTATGTACCTATAGCTCTAATTTTATTATACAAACAATAACGTAATAAATAGCCAATAAAAAGTATCTAGATCGCATTTTCATTACCAAAATATCTTCCATCAAAGGAAACAGCAGGATTGTGAATTGAATGCTAAGTAATAAAGGGATCCCTTGCATATCAATGAGGCCTCAAGGCGCACCTAGCCCGTAGCCCTGATTGATTCAGCTCCGCGGAAATTATTTCAACCCTGTTTGTAATTCACGAAAGATCTCACTCCTGCCATTTACTGTTTTCGCGCGAGATTCGGCTTTTATTGTTCGTAATTAAATCAAGATCAGTCGGAACGATTTCTGTCCAATCTATGCAAATTGAGGGGTTATTAAAAGCTTTAATTGGGACTATAAAGACAGTGTTCCGGAACAAAGTCTCTTCGATTAAAACCATACTTTAACATATATTGTTATTATTTTCTTTTGCGTTTACCAGTTTATTATAATAACAAATATAATCTCAAACCTGCACCTGTGACATGTGATTCAAATAATAATTTCTAGAAAATATTGGAAAATATCATAAAATAGTATCCAAATGCTTCTAAATTATTTAATTGTAATCGTCAATCAATATGTTTATAAACACATTATAAAACAGACATATGTTCTAGTAACATTAATTTTATAGTGCGCTCTAATTATTGCAAAAACTTTTTTTATTGTTCCACTTCGTTTTATGTATGTTTGCAGTGTATTATGATACAAATAAGCAGATCTCACGGCGTTTGCATACGACGTTTTTCAACACATTTGCGCAGAAAAAACAAGCATATTGCTTTTACACAAAAAAAACACAAACATTTGCTTGCCACACAGCGACAAATATAATAAAAACAAAATATGTAAATTGTAGGAAATGGCGCGCAAGCTTTTTGTTCACGCGCCAATTGCAAGTTTTAAGTGATAAAATGCAAATAAATTTAATATTTTATAACAAATTATAATTATCAATAAGTTTATAATAATAGATGTTTGTTTGACTTAATTATGTACAGGGTAGGTTAATTAAAAACCCTAAAAGCGATGTAATAAGGTCCACTTTGCGAGCAAGTGTGTTGAAAACGTTATTGCGAAATTGTGCAACTACCCTAATTTTAAAAAGAAAAAAGAACAAGGTTTTGTGCGGCAATAGAAGATGAGACGGCGACATTCTGTAATTAATTTTAGTTTAAAAGATCTAATGAACTAATGTATTCTTAATGAGAGACGACGTCGTCGCCTCGGAATTGTTGGCCGGAGGGCCCGTTTAATGCCATGAAATATACATAACTGTGGAGCATATTCCGTTTAGCTAAAAGTGAGAAGGCGCCGCTTCGACGCTTTATTCAAGGTATATATATTGTTCCCACAGTGACATCTTCTCTAAATATAGAAATGAGCTTTTCTAAATCCGTCTACAACGCGTGACCTAAATTTTATATTGTGGACAATTTATTAGATGCATTTTACAATTTATAAACTTCAACATACCTACTGAATCATTAACTTGTATTTCTATACGTATATCTCATAGTAAACTGTAGTACTGGTTGATTATTTTTTATTACGTGGCAAACATTTGTTTTATATAAATTGTATAAGTGAATACTTAGTGAGTTAGTCAATATTCAATATTTTAAATCTTTAATCGGGTTCCATCCCCGGACAGGTGAAGCATTTGCGTGCATAAACATACACATGTACAAGTTTAAAAAGATGTTTAGTAGGTAGATGTCCTACTCTCATATATCACGAGTTAATAATCCAGTTTAGCAAAAAAGGACGAATTGATTTTTGTATACGTAATGTAAAGCTGCATCATGGACACCCGTCCATGATGCAGCTTTACATTACGTATTTACGTGATGCCTTGTAAAGTGTATTTTTAAAGTAAATATAAAATATTCTGAATATCGGTTAATTCGTATAAACAACGAATAAGGATACAAACTAAGTAAGTAAGGAGCTTGAAATACATGATTTACATTGAAAGCCTAAAGAGGAAGATTTAATTTAATATAATGATAAGAATATAATATGGGACAAAATTCACACTAGTTCTTCAGGTCCCAAACTAGACAAAGCCTATGGTGGTTACCATGATGACTGATACACGATACGTATACACACCCAGACAATACGTCAGACAGGTAAAGTTAGTCCAACCAGTGCAGTATGGCGAGCCACATGCGAAGCTAGGTACTTTCAGAGCAATCTCCTAGTGAATTCTAAAGCAACAAAGTGACCTGCAACGACCCTGCACAAATGCAAATGTTTTACGGCGCAATTTAAGTGTTCTATTTTGTCTCGCGGAGTCGAAGTCCAGAGTTCCTTTCACAGTGAATCGTAAACTATGGATGGTCAATTTATAGAGGCGTTGCTTTAACCCATTCCAGTCAAGCAGATTTACGATACCAGTTCCTCACGAATACGACTATCCACGCGGTCGCATCTAATAAACAACTCACGAGTTTCGTTTAAATGTAACAAACACAATGTAAAAACACGAATCGTTGGATGGAGTCTGGAGTCAACAGCTCGGACATGGAAGTTTTTGGCTAGTGTACCAGTGTAACTTATGTTTGTTTAACACAAAAATATAAGAAAAAGTTATTCTTTGAAACCCAACATTCGAGGTTGATGTATATGTCAGTTTGATTTAAGGAAAAGTATTGTGTGCTGTTTATTCAGCTTTAACCCGTAGACTCTTTATTTGCCATATTTAGCCAATAACACAATTATTTTCTCATTTTTAAATCATACTACTTTTCCAGGAATTGTGACATGTATGGTTAAAGCTAACATGCAATACTTAGCTTTCTCCCAGATAGAACCAGCTGATGTATAGATCGAAAACGAATCAATAACACAAAACATACGACTGCGCTACAATCTATTGCTTATAGGGAAGTACCCACAATAAGAAAAAATAATGATAGTGACGAGCACCGTCGCAACATGGGTATAATTTAAAAACGCCCACAATTTGTACACTAATAGCTCAATAATGTTAACAGAAACTTCGATCAGACTTATCGCAGCGTAGGTTGCTATTGACGTAATAAAATATCGAATAGCTTTATTACAATCTAATATAAAACCATGTCTCACGACGAAAACTTTTTCGGATATAAATCGTGCATCGTATTCAATATTTTTAGATAAAAAAAATAAAATTTTGTATAAATACGTATGTGTTTTTGTGCCAAAACCCTGTAACTTTTTACAAAAGGGCGCAGTTTAGGTAAAAAAGGATACGAATCAAACAAAAGTTTTTGGTCTTGGGCAAATATATTGTCTGTGTCTGTGTGAAAGTTTATATGTGGATCGTGTCATATCTGTCGTAAAAGTTTGGTCAGAGATTCAGAATATAACTAACTAGACATAATAATCATATCTATTCTTGGAAGGTTCGCAACAGAGTTTATCATGTTAACAGAACAATGTTAAGAAAATCTTGCTGGGGTCATATGGATGGGAGACTATTTCTGTCATTTTCAAGAAAGTGGTACCGTTTTTAGAAGTCACGCTGAAGATCTCAGTCGTTAGGGGCTCAGGGTGTACTCAAAACACTGACCTTAGGGTTAGCTACTAACCTACTTGCCAGCTTACACTGGGCTTGCTTGGTGGATTATAATCCATAGTCCCTGAGAGTAAGGCGCGGGTCTTTCCCGTGGGATCATAATGAACTGATTATGCCATGACTACTTAAGTGTCGGCTTAAAGGAACGCGTGTGATTAAAAGTACGAGTAGCTTGCGGCATTTCAGAGTTCAAACCCAGGTACTGAGGCGTTTCTGCTCCGAGGAGGAGAGGGCACAAAGCTGCAAACTTTTTCGCTGCGAAGCGGCTAATAATAATTGCGAACCACAAAATAGATACTTTTACTTTTCATACATCATGTAGCCAACCATATAGATTAGATTTTAGCTCAAAGCGCTAGGAGTGCAAGTGCGAGAAGTGGAGACGAGCGGACACCGCACAGTGGTTTACCGTTCACGGACCACCTATACGTTCGAAAGCAATTTCCCACCTCATTGTTCTAAAATTGCGTCGCACTCAATTCTACGTTCTATCGACAGACCGATTCATGCATCGACAAATGGGTATCGAAAATAAAATGGTCTATTTTCAGTTTCAATCAGAAGTAGCAACTTAGAATTTCGAAATTATTTCGTAAATTCATGTTTGCTTTGGGCTCATCCGTACTATTGTAGAAATATGTTAATGGTACATTTTACATCTGAACTTTTATATTGTTTTATAATTCTTAATTTTGACATATAAATGGTGTAGGTAATAATGTATTTTGGAGGTATCCTCATATACTTGTGAAATAGGGTGATTTTGTTCATTGCACCCTCTTGTATTATGAAATAAATCTTTAAACATTACATCGATGTGTTTATATTAAATTCAAGTTTGGAAAAAAACCCTTTAATTGTCATTTGTAAATTATACAACGTAGAAACTTGTAGTCTAGTCAGTTGATAATCAGAGTATACAGACCCTTAGAGTGATTTAGCTTATTTTGTAATTACATCTCTTCAATTAATGGAAAGATCTATTACACCAGTTGCAAATTAGGTACCTACTACGGAAACATCTATCTACTGTACATCTTGGCAAGCTATTTTGTTTAACCAGCTTCGAAATAACCGAGCGATTTGCGAGAGATATGAATGTTTTCTATGAAAATATCAAATGGATAAACTAAAGTAAACTATCTCTGTAATCTTCATGGTATAAGTATGAATATTCCTTATATGAAGGTTTCTACGATGAAGGTGATATGAAGCCGTAATTTTCAGTGACAGCGATCGTCATGTTTGAAATCCGCGTCGATGCGCACTCGGCCTAAGGCTGTCTGTCAGCCTTTGTCTACCAGTCAACAACTGAAAATCAATTTTACAGCTCAATTCCGGTAAAGCCGAGTTCGACGGACAGCCACTAGACGGGCCTATGAATATAAGTTGCCGGATCACTGGCACACTAGAAATATCCCACATGTAGGTAGCGCTTCGACCGCCCGCTACCGTGGCGCTCCCTCACCCTGCCTTACCTAAATTAATTTGGTACTGTGATCAACGAACCGTGAGCCCACGATAATCATTCCGATCTCGGCCTCGTATCCACGTTAGCCGGGTAATGCCACATTAATCATCAGACATAATAAAGATATTAATACGAGTTCAGTTTATGTGTGTAAGTAACGAGCAGTGATACCGTTACGCTCACGCAATGAAATGGAATACCCCTAAAAGTATGCAAAGATTCTCAAACGAACATAATGTCAAGTTAGTTACTGATAAGTTTTTCGGTTTCTCGAGTGTATAAGTACTGACAGTATGTTAACGTATAATGTTATTAAATTAGCAACATACGTATATATATTAATTAAATGTTGTAGTCCTGTAAATGTTATTACTTATTAATGCAAAATACATCGCTCAAATATTATATTGTAGAATTAGTATATAAGTATTGTTTAAATAAATTTAAAATTTTATAATTTTTCATTTTATAATTCGTATGAAATTTCCTTATTTACTTCATAGCTCCCAGCTTATTTATAGCAACGTGTGGGAGTGACACTTTTAGACTTCAACTCTTGAGGGACAGGGCTGACGGGCCGAGGGAGGGAAAAGTCAACAAAATCATCTTTATCAAAGATGACAAAGGCCATAGACGTTGAATTTGAACGACTGTAGTTTTGACATGAATTTAATTTTGTGCTTTGAGAGCAGCTGTGCGCTCGTCGTTGCATCCCGCCAATGTTCAGAGATATCCTGAAGAAGGCTTCCGGACAAAGCCGAAACAATCAATCGTGAAGTTATATGATTATTAACGGGATATTTACCGTGGTAAGGTTGTGGAATGAGCTCCCGATATTTCGGCGCAGTTACATGCACCATGTTCACGGGAAGACGGGAAGAGTCTTCCCGGGAGCTCATTCCACAACCTTACCACGGTAAATATCCCGTTAATAATCATATAACTTTAGAGAACAACCGTGATAGTTTAAAACAATCAATCGTGATATCGACAAACTGTAACGTAAGTCTCACGTTAACGCTGTTTTTATTACAAAATTAGTTATATTAAATTTGGTTATGATAAATGAGGTTGTATAACTTTACTTTATTAATAATGGGTAATATTGATTATTATTATATTAATCAAACTATTGACGTACAACTTCAAGATCATCTAGAGGGTCTGCCGAATCTTTGAAACTGTAGTATACATGGTAAAGCCTGTGATGGCCGTATTAAGAAGTTATATTTGTTATTAACGCAATTTTTCTAATATATAAGGATTGTCTTTTAGCCCATATACTTAGGTATTTTGTACTATATGAATCAATCTATTTTTTTCTCGTTGCACTCAATGTTAATCGTATCTAATAATCGTGTTTAATCATGATAAATAAGTAACCAATTTAGTTCTAATCTAATCAGTAAGCTATAGCAGTAGTTATTTCTCATAATATTAGTAGAATACGCACGTGATACATCATTGCGATTATGGTATTACGGGAATGACTAGATTTACTAGATTAGTTCTACTTCTACTGTATTCTCTTTTTGTACGTGACATAGTACGAGTAGAATAGACCGACTAAAATAGTGAATATTTAGTAATATACACTGGCGCAATATAAAAGCATGCCATTCTAAAACTGAAAAGAAAAATGATATAGGTTCATCTCTATATCATATAGTGTATAAAAGTATACAGTTAATATATTTATAGTAATAAATTATATATAGTTTTATAACATACCCGTAAAGAGATATAACTGAGCTGAGATAATCGTGTTGTAACTCATTCATAAACCAAGCTCGTCTTAAATATAACCTTATGTTTATACACTCTTACATAGTATCAAAAAACATAACTCAATTTCAAGTTAATCTGAAGGATCTTTGATGTAACTTCGTTTATACGGAGATGGAAAAACGCGATGAAAATAATAACAACCTACCCGGGTATACAGGGTAGGTACTATTTATTCCTAAAAATATTTAAAGGAAGGTTAGATCATGAACCCTGGCTGCTTCATTTTGGGCAGCACTTGAGAAAAACACGTTCAAGTGAAATAGGGTTTCGCAGATAAAGTGCGAGGAACTCATAAATTCGTTGAAAGCGCCCCGTACGTCTGTCAAAGCCTACACTCCTAAATTGCCGCTGGGTAAACCGTTGCTACGGATTTGAACGCTCAAGCAATGCTGTTTGATCCTCTATACATGTACTTATCTATACTCACCAATCGACTTAAATACAATAAGAGACGTTGAAAAATCTAATCTTGTAGGTACTTACTAGTTCAATGTATTAGTATGTAGTGTTAATGTAGTTCATACAGATTAGAGTAAGAGTATTAGAGTCAGTGTACATTGTTATTTGTAGGCACATATAAGACGAGGAGTTAGTATAGCTAGATGATTAGGGAGAAAACTTTTAGGGAATAATAGATATGCAAAATAATAGTTTTAGAAAAAAAACCCCATAACTGTAACCTCATTACACCCATAGATAATTATCACCGATTACACAACACAAGCACGTTTATTTTTGTTTTCTACCGACTTCAAAAAGAAGGAGGAGGTACTCAATTCACGTGTGTTTTTTTTTATGTTTGTTACCTCATAACTTTCGACTGGGTGAACCGATTCTCAAAATTATTTTTTTGTTTGATAGCTGGTGCTTCCCGTGTGGTCCCATTTAAATTTCATCAATTCGGTTTAATAGTTTTGAGATACACTCCAATAACTGAATAGAATGGAAGTCGGTATTAAATTTTTCAAATTATTGTACTTGTATGATATTGTTTTTTATTTTACCACAATATTTGAAACTTTGCTATTTCAGCTTTTCCTGATACAAATCGTAATTCGGATCCCTGGATGCAAAAGGCGAACTTTTGACTTCTAGCATATACCGAGCCAGCCATGCGAGCTTGAACCTCACGATAAACTTGCCGAGTCGATAAGCTGACTTTTATCAGCTATCCTACCTTACTTCTAGTATGGATTTAGCAGCGATAGCTATATCATCTTCTAACTAATATTATAAATGTGTAAGTTTAGATAGATGGTTGGATGGATGGATGCATGCATGGATGTTTATTACTCAATTACGGCAGAACGCTTGAACGGATCTGGTTGAAATTCGGCACAGTGATAGATTATATTCTGGAGTAGCACATAGGCTACTTTTCATCATCATCAGCATCATCATCTATCACCACGCAGGTGAAAAAGCCTAATATCATTGGGCACAGCATAGACAAAATAACAAGATCTCCGACTACGTCAAGATCGTAATGATGACTCATTTTCTGTCAATAAAATTCTGTCAAAGATGAGTCAGTTTCTGATAACTGCACGCAATGATTTTGACAGTTCGATACACTGGACGGGCTCGGCGATAGAGTCGGCATGTCATCCATCTTTGTTGTTCAGCCGAAACTTTTTTGTTTGGTAGAGTATACTTCCGAGGTGGTCCGATTAAAATTTTATTAAATTCGGTTTAGCAGTTTTTGAATAATATTATAAACTCCAATAACTGAAAAGTGTTTCTTTGATGATATCATCATTGACGTTTGAATTACAATCGATCCCGTAATTACCAAGGGTCATTAAAAAGAGTGATAAACATTTTTTTACGAAAAAGAGGAAACCGTCGACAAGTTATTTCACACTTTTTGGTGTTGAAGTCAGTTTCGTTATTTGGTAAAAAAATATAGTAATGTGTTGGGATAATCTTGGCTTTTTATACGAGTATGGCTGAGGTAGACTCGAGCTTTTGCAAGTCTATAATGATAAGCAGGGAAGTTAAGTAGAACTTGGTGATAAGTATATATGACCGTAGTTTTGATATGTTTGACATTTATTATAACATTATTCTTCTAGATCTAAATTCCTGGGGCTGGCCGATGCTTCAAAAATACAATATATATAGCTGTTCATAATAGTCACAAATGTTTCTCTGCCATATTCAAAAGTGATCTATACGATATTTTTTTCTAATTTTGTATTATACATAGATACCAAGGTGTTTTGACTTTCTAGTATACCTATAGATGTTTTTACACAATATTAATAAGGTAGATTATAAAAATATATCTTTTATCATTATTACAATTAATCTTATTTATTTCAGTGACTTTTCTTTTGAATAAGTAAATATTATCCCTTCAAGGGTCGATGTCATTATAACAATGAAATTTCTATTGTGTCTGGCCGTGCGACCTTTGATGCATTATACACACTTGTTGTATTCTATTAATATACATTTTACCAAAACAAAGGCACATAATTTAAACTTCACATTTAAGATAAAAGGATCATAAATCAGCGGCATTCCTGCACATATTCTGTAATGTTTTCTTAAACGCAACGGAAATGACACACACGTCTGAGAAATGCATGATGCTATTGCAAAATGAAAATAGAGTTTAAACCAGCGTATGATTAACGATTTGGTTTATTCATTTGTCTTTGTTTTATCAAAAACAATCAAAAATAAGCTGTTCCCGCGGTCGACGGCGGAAGTGAACGCAACCAAGAGATTAACGACCGACCCCGCCGCGGCTCGGAATGATTCTTATTTCATAATTAACAACTTATCGCTAAATTATACGTCCATTGGGCGTTCTCACATTGGACGACAACTGGACTTCAGGCTGCTAGTTTGATACAACCACTACTAAATGCCTTCACACTGTGTCGTTGTAGTGACGTTATCGCCGCCGACAGATTATCGTGCCGATATCGGGTGACGACACAGTGCGGAGTGTACAGCAGGATCGTGGGGGGAGTGGCTTGGACAGGCACCAGTAGGTCTACCATGAGTTTACAACATTGACACCAATCGAAGCTCGACATGGAATATCGCAAAAAAAATTATGAAAAAAACAGTACCACCTCGCGGTCAATTGTAGAACTAAAATTGACAGCAAGTACGCCAATCACAAGCTTAATAGGTAGGCGAGATCGAGTATCGACTGTAGAAGACATTTACGTTGCCAACTCATGGTAGAGGTACAGCATAAAACGCTGTTGGTTATATCGTGTCACATACCTACCGATATCGTTCCGATATCGTCGGACGATATCGTTGTCGTCCGAGCTGACGAGTGTCGGTGTTGTTATCATCGCAGTGTGAAAACGCCCATTGCTGACCTTACGAGCTAAACACCGAAGTAGTGTCATTTGCTATACCTACTACTAGTTTGTAATTCAAAAGTTACAGACACACTACGCGTTTGATGTACTTATCTACCTTAAAACACGTTTATTTCCTCAGAGATAACTTAATAAGTTAATTAGTAAGTTAAAGTAGTAAGTAGATACGTAGAAAGTAGTACCTAATAATGTATAGTCATTATGTTATCACTGCTGGATGAGGAGATTAAGTATAATCCACCACGCGGCTCCAATGCAGAGGGCAGATAAATGGCCAGTCTTGTTTGAGGTAATTTTCAGATCGCCGAAAGCCTCCGGCGTCAGAACGACTGATGTAAGACAAAAATATGACCAAAACGTACAGTGTCCTCCAAAGGACAGAAGCGCTTAGTTTAAAACGCATAAATGTTTTCCGAATATATTTGGAAATGTTGAAACAGCAGTCTCTTGCTGTTTTACTGGCACTAATAGAAGTACCATTACGGCCGACAATGTATAGGTGTTTGAGTGGTTCGGCAAAAATGTGGCAAGTAGGACACTTGACCATGAACTACGTGAAAAACTGTCGCCACCACTTTGTGTCAGAAAACATTGAATGTCTTCCCCCAAATCAGGATTATGATTCGATATTTGTTTGGCAACAGAATCCAAACAAGGCAAGATGCTATCAACGAAGATAATGCAGACGGCTATGATTTATTGAGCAACTTGCGAGTTCACCTTAATAATAGTCGTGCCTTCAATATATTTATTTGAGTGTAAGTATGAGTGTGCACGAACCATCGAGCTTCGGATACAATACATTTATTGCACAAGGTAAACCTCTGCTCCAATCGGATTTGTTTAATGTGAATATCGAATGAGCAACGTGTGGTGAGTCAGCTTGTATTCAACTCTGTCCGCCGAGCGATTACACGCCGTAATATTGTGGCACCAAAACTTTCATTGTAAGCTTAATTAAGTGCTTCAAAATAAACAACATTTTGTTCGGAACGATGTGATTTTTCAACGGAATAAAAAGTGTTATAAAAATAAAAGCAAATGTTATTTCGTACATGTCGAGTGGATCGCGGTGGGAACTGACGATGCAACGGCACCATGCAGTTGGCTTCTTACCAAAACGTATCAAAGCTAGATTTATGTTGGCGCGCGACGAAGGCTGCGATGCTATCGGTGACCACTGCCCGGAGCGGCGGCCGCAGCCGACGCACTCGCACCGCACACTATTTTGTGAAGAATTGATTTTACACAATATAGTAAACTTCCAGTATCTACTCTACGTAGTATCTAATTCGTATCGATCAAACAAAATACGATTACGATCTTTTCATTTTACGTATGTTAAAGTTTATTGCTTCTTTCTGAACGAGCGAGTGTTTTACGGATGCAACTTTAAACCCTCTTAATTCCAACTTTATAATGATCTCGAATGCTTAAAATCCTTTTTCTCTTTAATAAACTTCTTAACTACTTATAAAAAACTTCATAAACACAAGCTGAATAACGGGCGCTATCTCATTTTATTGCGTCTGTAATCAAGCCTTCACGATCCGAAGAGCGTTATTAATCCATTCTTAACTATATAAAACCGCTCAAACTGCGGTTTAATTAAGTTTATCCGCCTGTAAAATAGAAACAGAGCGAAAATATTCAATTTGAATTCTGGCACGACCCCCGTTGATATGCAAACGTCTTCACAGCTATATGATCGACCAAAATAAATGGATGCACAATTTTTCGTGTTTCCCCGGGGCGTTAAATTATGCGTTTATCATTTAGGGATGTTTACATGGAGCGTCCCACGGGATAAAATTGAAACGACTGGAGCGATGCCAACCGCCAGCCGAGGAAGCAACACGCAATATTACTCGTGCCATTCTATAAAAACATGGACATATTAGTACATATACGCCCTACCTACTTATCTAACTGTGTTTACGTTTATTATTGCACATTTTCTGACAACTTAAATAAATGCGAAACGCTATTAGTGGAGCTTGCTTTTGATCATTTGTAACCATTCCTCAAGATTACGCAATTTTTCTGTTGCGGTCACTACTTGGATGGGTGACCACTAACGGCATTTTTAACTAAGTGCCATTATAAAGTGTAGCATTGCTTGCCCTACTGATACCATTATTATTTTCTCTTTTGTAAGGCACTGGAGCTAATATTTGTAGTACCGAAGTAAAAACATCTATATATAATGGCCCGAGTTTCATGCCGCTTCTTTTCGGTAGGCTCTATATATTTTGGAACGCGGCGGTAGAGTCTTTAAAGTACATTATAATGAAAAATTTACGTTGCTAAGTGCGTCTTTGATGCCTACATTGAATAAATGATTTTGACTTTGACTATACTTCAGAAGGCATGATAATCCGTGGGTCCTGGGACGATAATCGACTGATCTGAAAACTCTGCTGCATTATGGCTGCACAGTAACCTATCCTCCAACTATAAATCACCCACACTCATCTCTCTGAAACCCCGTAGTTCAGCAGTGGAAACGTATTGGCTGATTATTATATATCCAATATAGTTCAGGATATTGTTATGTTTTACAATTTTAGAGAGGAAATATGTTACCTCAGACGGGATTCGAATCTGTGTCTTCCGAAAATTCGTGTCACATGCCATGAACGCTACGCCACGAATACGAATTGATACCTATACTATGTGTTTGTGTCAAAAGAATTCAACTTTAGAACTTTATTTTTTTTTTAATTTTCCTAAGCAGACGTTAGTAACTGCAAAATATTGCAGTTTTTATCATTGATACGCCATATTTTTTGTATACACACCTACATACATAACTCTTCACTGGTACAGTCGGTAGATACAGCATACATGCTATATTATGAGAGAAATAATTAAATAATTGAGGTGGTCAGACAAACTCATGAACAAGTTGATAACTCTAACGATCGAGACAATTGATGACAATCATACAGTTTAGGTCAATTCCAATTCATAACCAATTCATATTCTATAAATATCTTATGATATATTTAATAGTAATAAACATAATAATAGATTAAAAAACCGTTCAAGTAATATAATCGAAAATAAGATTACTTTAGACATAAATAACTTAGTGAAACTTATACGAGTTTCTGTAATAACTCGAAAAGTTTTACAAATAGTAACTTGTAATGAGTTAACCCGTAGACAAGCGGTTTGAGAATATTCGAGTTTCTTGCCGCTTCTTCTCGGTAGGCTCTATATATTTTGGAACGCGGCGTTAGACTCTTTATAGAACATTATTATGAAAAATTGACGTTCATAAGTGCATCTTTGATGCCTAAATTGGATAAATGATTTTGACTTTGACTTTATCAAACTATAACTATATAATTATTATTAAAAAAAGCTACATTGTTCCAGTAACTTACTTTTGTTATTAGTGCGAGTATGGACCCCCGATAAATTTGTCACGTCCATAAACTGATGTTTATATAGCTATCGTGTCTTATCTCTAGCATGGATCTAGCCGCGACAGCTATATCGCAGGCTGTCTTTTACTGTTAAGTTTTATCGTATCGATATGGAACTCGCGTTCGGCTGTCACTAAGCTTCTCTAAGCGTAACTCGTAGACAAAATATTATTATATTATAGAACGAAATTTTTATTTTTTGTGGAAAAAGACTCATGTGACCTTTAACTATAAATATAAACTGGGCCACAACGAAAGCGGATTGGTTGAAAAGGGTCGCAGCTATAAAAAAATCAATGAATGTTAAAACATTTCAGCATTCGTTTTATAATGACAAGTCGCACTCAGTGGCATGGGACATAAAATATTTGATACGGTAGTATTTTACGAGACGTATAGTGAACATTTTAATTAATTATAAAAATGGTAAAAGCTTTTACTTTCTCGTATAAATAAACTTTAATTTAGTTTTTAATCTATAAAGATTGCAAAAACTATTTAATAGATTTTGCATTATTTATTACCGACCCGCTTTCGTTGTGGCCCAGAGTACATAAAACAATAACATAATAATATTGCCCATTTTGGAAATCTACTGCATATTTCTGAACCGAAAGCATTATCTGAAGACCTACACATATCATTACCAACATTACATCCCTGAAGGGGTGGCCAAAGGTTATAAGATAAACACGTCCACATTTTATCAATAACGTTATTAGTCTCGTGAGGGCGTACACCTATTACCATCTTATTAACTTAGCTTACACCATGTCTTTGTAGGAGGACATAGAAGAGTCCATTTCAAAGACCGCAAAATGTCAAATGTAATAAATATTTGTGACATTGGGTCGTAAGTATGATTCCGCATTTTGTCCCACACAAAAATAGAGTTTATTTATGTGGCACCTTTGGGGATAAGAATCATAACAAAAGAGGCTTACTCACAATATTTAGGTGACTTTCCTTAACCTTTCGATTGTTGCTTGTGTGGCCCGTTCCAACTCTGCGATTATCGTGAAGAAACGAAACACAAGAACTTGATTCTGCAGAACATACGAGTACATTGATACATGTCACATACATAGTTCTGAGAACCTCCGCTGGACACAGAAATAGCTTGCGACAGTGTTCCTCGAACTCAGTCGTAAATGCATGAAGTCAGCTTACGGTAACTTGAGCGTAATCTTTGATACCACATTGTGCAGTAAACTACCTATGGTATCATAAGTTTAAATGAAATTAATCTGTCTCTAAGCGCCATAAAATTGCAGCTGATTCCCTAAAATACTAACAAGCTGCGATGGCTGTGGGCGCATTAAATTGAATTTACGATTTCGAATGCAAAGCTCGCAACGTGAAACTTTCAACGTTAACAATCTTAGCCCATAGTTCTGTATTTCTAAGCTTCAGAGTGATTGCTTATTTGAGAATATAATATTACTGAAAAACACTTTACTGTTTTGGGAATAAAATCATTACAATTTCATTACAATACTAACGAAATGCTTTTTCATGTTTACATATGCAATTGTTTAGCCGCAAAATCCTTAAATCGCATACGCTGCGGAAATTATTGATAATAGAACAAAGTGATGTAGGTAATATAGAGGACATTATTAACTTCAAAATAGCCTGCAGTGCCATAAGTCAACTATTACCGTGCTTAACATATAGTTGCCAGGCATGTTCGCTTAGGAGAAAAGACGAAGAGAAAATTTCAATTTGCCAGCGAAAGATGGATAGAAGCATTTTAGGAATCAAAACTTCAGACAAATTAAGTAATAAAACAGTAAGAAAGAGAACTAAAGCACCAGATGTAACACATAGGATAAGACTATTGCAATGGACATGGGCAGGCCATGTCTGCAGACTAAACAACGACAGGTAAAAAGGGTTACAGAGTGGATACCTCTGCATGGAAAAAGAGACCAAGGATGGCAGAGGAAAAGATGGAGGGGCATATTTTCTAAGATAATCAGACCCGACTGGATGAGGAAGGCAGATTTACGGGAGGCCTACGCCGGAGAGGCGATACATTATAGTGTAAAGTAAAATTCAATAGTTAATTACATAAGCCAATTATGTTAGATTTTTGCGGGAGAATAAAAGCTTTTATATTTTTTTTATTTAATTTATGTCATCTATTGCAGTTATAGTATTACTTATTTAAAGAACTAACGTCTGTTTAGCGATACCAAATATTGCATGTTTTAGAGAGAAAAAATAACACCCTCGGACGGGATTCGAACCCGCGTCTTCCGACAATGCGTGTCAGACGTCATGACCAACTAGGCCACCAAGACTCGAGTTCCGAGCATCGAATTTTAACTCTCTGTCTGATTTTTACCGTCGTATGGGACGGAGCGACATCTATTGAACAAAAACAAATTGCAACATTATCATAATAACTATATTTTCACGTTTAAACATGCAATAGTAACTTCGGTACAAAATAAGCCACATTATTCGTATGTTAGTATTTAATCCTAATAATAAAACAGAGAGATTTCATTGTTTGCTTGTTTGTTTTGGAAACACAAAAACTATTAAGTAAACCGATTCAAAAATATTCTTTCAGCAGTAAAGCTACATTATGCCAAAGAACATACGCTATATCTGATTCATCATCATCATCACCCATCACCACGCGGGTGAAACCGCGGAGCGGAGCTAGTTTAAAAATAAAAGTAAACTAACCTACCGGGCGTTGTAGGCGTATTCAATAACGACTAAAAATAAGAAGATACTCATATTAACGACGATTTCCTTCCATAATAATAATATACACTCGAATTGAGTACCTCCTCCTTTTTTTGGAAGTCGGTAGAAAAGATAAAATGAAGTTCATAATTTCTATAACATATTATTGCCATCGGTTAGCTGGCACAAAACTGGTCGGCCTGCCATTCTGTTTGGTTCACTTATTTGACTTTATTTGTAGGTTGCGTTTGTTCCAAGAGCGCGCGGGCCGCGCCCGTTGGACCCAATCCAACTGTTTTATACAATCATTCCACTCAACTAAGCGTTGCCATAAACACAACCCGGCGGGTATGAATTGCACAAAAAATTGATATAATTGCCAATTTATTGTTTGCGGCGCCTTTGCGTTCAGTACATACAATATTAATTCGAACCATATGTATAAAAAGTGCTTGCAGCGGAGCTTGTCTTGTCATGCTAAATTAGTCAAAGTGGATTAAGGTGCTGTCATATCATGATGTCGATAAAATGAGGGTTTTTAAAGCAGTTTATGTCATAAGCAACGATTTAATTTAAACTACAACAAATAATATAACATTTCATAACATTGGCGGAATTAAAAACATATTTTAAAATAATAGTACGTATAAATAATAGTTTAAAATATAGTACTAAACATACATTAAAAAAAATCAAACATACAACTAAATTTCACCTGTAAAGCAATTTTTCTCTTTATTCACTATTGTGTTTGTCATGAAACACATATCATAAAATAGCAATTTTTAATACACATACACTGACGGTTTTTTTTTTATTTAAGTGTGCAGATTATTTTAATATTTTTTTTACGTTTTTACAAGATGCACTTGATTTCAAGTAAAGGAAATTGAACGTATCCGAGCGCTGAGCTGACAGCGCCTTAAGCAAACATTGAATATGTGACCACTTGCACAATCTGATAAATAAATTAAAATTAAGACTGTAAGTTATAGAACTGCTTAATCGTATTGCGAATGTGCTTAAGCGCTATATTAACATTCATGTTTGGATTATGACCCATATTTCTCTCCCTGAAAGCAAGGATGTCCCAGCAGTAAAAGAATAACAGACTGATCATGCATACTCGCACATATATTTACTCGTATAAAGTATATTCGAATCGCGAACACTATCGTTAACTCGATATTTTGGAGGTCCTTTGAACTCGATCAGGCGGGATAAAAGTATAAAAATGTTCTAAAATTAATTCTGACACACCTTTTCCATTTGAAGGGATGTATTTTAGAAAATATTATATCCACGTAGGCCGTAAAATGCTTCATATTTTACGAGTTTTCCAGCCAGTCTCCACGTTCCAAATAAACATGAGGTGATGCCAAATCGAGATTTACTTGCGCGAGTGTCGAAATAGATAGCAGTGCAAGTAATAGGAACACTCGCGATATGGCAATCAGGGCTGTCCCCCTGGTATATTTATGCATTTAACACGCATATAAATCTACTAGGTTCACAGAAATGTTATTGAAAACAACTTTTGTCATATTTGCATCGTTTTATAAATACATTATACACGCGCGGTGATGGATGATGATGATGATGGTGATGCAAAGTCATATGTGTTAATCCAGAGCCTCATATACCTCCATATCAAATTTCATCAAAATTGGTCAAGCCGTTTGAGCGTGAGGAAGTAACATGCATACAACACACTCAAAGGCTTTCACTTTTATATAATATTAGTGTAATTTTGTAATATTTTATTTATTTATTTCCATCATCAGACAACAAAAATATGGTCCATTAGATATATATATATATATACTTACACTTATATTATATATATATGATTTTCGTCATTAACCTTTGTTCTATTACTCGAAAAGTTTTAATCATTTTACGCTCCAATTAAGAGATAGCATCTACTGAGATCTAAAGTAAAAAAAATATCCCTAAGCCAGCAAATCTGGTTGCAACTCCCAAAATATATCCTTTTAAAATATAGGTCCATATTTAAACTACTTTAGCACAAAAAACTAAATTTAATATTCAAGTATTTATGCAGTTATTCGTACTTACGTAAAGCTTTTACAATTTAGAAACTTAAGTTTTTAAATAAGGACAGAAAGACGGATGAAAATACAATAATTTGAAAAATACATATAGCAGATCCACACATTATATTTACACATAATAAACAACAAGGAATATACTTAAGAATTATGCATAAGTAAAGCTTAAAGTTAGTAAGAAACCTGGTCAAAAATTTTATCTATTTATTAATTCAAACATAAAATTTACATTTTTATCACTCAATGCGCGTATTAAAAACCTAATGTTATTTTTCAGCTAAGCGCGGTAATTTTTGATGCAGACCCCTTCTGCTTTTCAGCAGTGGAGCTCCTACGGCTGAGATGATGATGATGAATGTTAAATATGTTTGATAACGTAAAAAACATACGAAATAGATAATACATATATTAGCTATAAAACTGCTTAATATTTGCATTTCCCGCTCAATGTAAAACGAACCTCCATATAAAAGTCAGAGTCAAGTCACAATAACTTAAAACAAGTCATAAATAAAGTTACCTGTCCTAAGAACCATTCTATTAATCCGGTTACATTACTAAAACATTCTAAGGTAATTGGCGTGGAATACACAAAACAATGTTTTATGATTTAGTTCACTGCTTATGCGTTACGAACACTTATAAAGCTTACTTCACCACTATTACACGTCAAAACCTGAAAAAAACAGAATAACCAAAAAATTAATTGGGTTCGATTCCCACCCAGGACAAATGTTTGTGTAATGAGCACGATCATTTGTTCTGTGTCCGGGTGTAATTTATCTATAATATTTATGTATTTAGAAATATATAAGTATGTTTATCAGTTGTCTAGTACCCATAACACAAGCTCTGCTTAGCTTGGGACTAGATGGCGTTGTGTGATAGTTGTGGAATATTTATTATTATTATTATTCCTTTTATTTGACATATTTCACGGGTTTCACCCGGTCCTTTACATAGGCATAAGTGGGGCTGTAGCCAACACTTAGAGGCCCGTTTGGTATAAAAATACAATGTAGTATAAAAACAGAAACATTTTGGATGGAAGGTTACAGGTTATCTATTACATAAATGGGTAAAATGGGAATGGCTATTGATATGTACTTATTAGTGGAACGGGAGATAGTGGGCTATGGACGAGACTACGGCACCTGCCAATTTCAGTCTCATCTTAAAATATTTAGGCAGGTGGTGACTTGCCACTCACTAAACGGGCCCCCCATAAAAGCCACCATCAATGGTGACAAAAGGGGCAACGTTGGTGTGAATGGCTAAAGGGTGTCGAGAGGTGTGCTGCGGTTTCACTAGAGCGCTACTACCGGCGTTATGCCCTTTAACACTTCCACCCTTGGAGCTTTTTGTTTCTTGCTCTTGCGTCTCCACCCCCAGACAGCCAATAAAGGCAAGCCGGGGGTCAGGGGTCTCATTTAGCCCCAGGGAGAATCAGGGTCCACGGTGTCGCCACTCACCGACGGCTCGCCACAAAGCCGCCCCTGCGGTATTATTATTATTATTATTATTATTATTATAATTAAACAAAATAACCAAATCCATTGTTAGGCATTTTTGCCATCTAACCCTTCGATCACTAAAAAAAAACTTTTTTATTAGTGATCGAAGATCTAACCACCATAAATTCGTTTAGAGCGCCTTAGATAACTCCCAGCGACGCTATTGAATGTTGTTCCTGACACTATCGACCGCCATGTATTGAATAGATCCGTAATAAAAGCATTTCTCAAGCCGACGTTGAACAGAGATTGTATAGAGTATAACTCAGTCGAGACATGTCTGCAGTGGCCCTTGTACGTTCTCTACACCGGTACAGTGTCATGTTACCGCGCTTATCGGCGAGACACTGGTCCCAATATTTGAATACCAAAGTCAATACTCGCAACGTACTATCGCTTCCATTAGACCCAGTTATAATGTCTATGTAAATACATTAGGCCAGGTAATTTGTTCACATGATAATGACTCTTCATTGAGTATAAGTGAAATCAATACGTTCGTTTATTCTACAGTTTTATTACGGTCATTTATGTTGGTTGGAAGTTACGGAAGAAATCTATAGTATGATGAAACTGTAGATAATAATAATAATAATAATAATAAGAAAAATAAAGCAAGAAACAAAAAGCTCCAAGGGTGGAAGTGTTAAAGGGCATAACGCCGGTAGTAGCGCTCTAGTGAAACCGCAGCACACCTCTCAACACCCTTCAGATATCCACACCAACGTTGCCCCTTTTGTCACCATTGATGGTGGCTCTTATGGGGGGCCCGTTTAGTGGGTGGCAAGTCACCACCTGCCTAAATATTTTAAGATGAGACTGAAATTGGCAGGTGCCGTAGTCTCGTCCATAGCCCACTATCTCCCGTTCCACTAATAAGTACATATCAATAGCCATGCCCATTTTACCCATTTTTGTAAAAGATATACCATGTAACCATCCATCCAAAATGTTTCTGTTTTTATACTACATTGTATTTTTATACCAAACGGGCCTCTAAGTGTTGGCTACAGCCCCACTTATGCCTTTGTAAAGGACCGGGTGAAACCCGTGAAATATGTCGTATAATAATAATTTATTTACTCAGATCATACATACACAAATTTCATCATCACATAGACAAATTTGTTTCTTTATTACTAGGTAATTAACTAGTTAAGTATAGCTGTCAGGTGTGCTATTGTATATGTAACCACTCAGTGTTATGTCTGATAAGCTGCTTTCTTAGACATGAATACAAGAGCAACACCGCTATTACATTAGATCTTCAAATACTATTACTACTTAATAGGTATACATTTTTAATTCTATATTTACATTATTTATTTAGAAATATAATTATACATATATTTTAAGTTATGTATTTATATATACTTACTAACTACATAATTATAACAAATATTTGTCTATATGTGCTGATTCGAATTAACAGTGGGCCCCAAACTAGGCTGAGCCTGTATCTTGATGGCCCAAAAGGATTGTAAAAGCATAGATTTTTCGCGCGGTTGGTTAGCGTTTAGTATTTCTAATAAGTAGTTTACATATTTATTTACTTACTACGAGTATAGGGAGGTAAGGTACTCGTAAGTGAGCTTTCACGGTTAAGCACGGCAATGTTGTTATACTAAAGATATATGTGTGTGTGTGTGTGTGTGTGTGTGTGTGTGTGTGTGTATGTGTGTGCGAATGCGCGCGTGCGCGTGTGTGTGTGTGTGAAGAATTCCTGATTCAGGGGTTTTTTATTTTTTTTTGCGTGTGTCTTTATAATTATAATATTTTACGATTCTGGTCCCGCGATGGTCACAGTGAGTTGTTGTATACTCTAACCAACGTCTCTGCATCAGCATATGTAAGGGACTGCAGCCAATGTTTTACTTTTGCCCTAGCTTTCCTATGTGTGCATGCTTTTAGGTCACATGCTTTACACACCGAATTGTACGTGAACAGATGCAGGTAGCGCGGTAAGCGACGGGCGAAGTATTTTGTTCTTTGGTTCTGTTCGTTGGGAGTAGAGGACAAAAAGTCTGTACATTGGAAATACTTTCAAACCAACACTTATTAGTTATGTATATATTTTGCAGTATATATGTATAGTATAATTATATAAGTAGGTATAGTTTGTATATAGATATTATAAGTATTTTTTCTAACTACTCGTATATTCATGAGTTTTGCTATATGTAGTGTTTAGTACACTTGTTTTATACACCACCGACTTTATAAGTTTATGCCTATTTCTTTCCGTGCATGGTTGTCTGGAAAAGATCGCTCTGAGCGATAAGACCGCCCATTGTGACACTTTTAGTTTTAAGTATTTAATTGTGAAATATTTATGATTATATTTTTATTTTATTCTTATTTCTTTATTTGTAACATATATTTGTATTGTGGTGTTTCAATAAATAGTTAATCTATCTATCTTATAATGGTTAGAAGTAAGCAATAGAGGAAGCATCAATGTATTCCACTATTTAGGTATATATTAGATTTATATGACGTGATCACGTCAATAATAATTATTGACGTGATCACGTCATATAAATCGATGAACACCGGCTGTACGAACGAAAAGTATGACTCTTTGTCACGTTCCTTGTCACTTTCCGCCTGAGCCGAGCGTGCAAGCGAGAGCGCAGAACAAGCGATCGAGAGGCACGATCGGCCTAAGCGTTGTGCTTGTCTTGTGCGTTATCACGATAAATTAGCGTCCGCAAACTGGCTTAACATACTAACATTTTTTTACCTTAATAACTAAAGAACTTCGTTTCCAAAGCTATTTTCTCAATATTTTTAGTCAAAATAATAACATGGCGGATTAAAACCTCGCATACGGCCGGAGTAAGACCTCGCAATACATTTTACAGTTTTTACTTGAAGTTTTTACAAATCTGATAATGAGTTATAAAATGAGATATTTTTTAATAAATTATGATGTCATGGAGCTGAGTGAGCAAAACATGTTAATGCATTTACTTAATACAATTTGATTTTGTTTTTACAGTTACTTTGCAGATTCGTCGTATATATTTTATTTAAATTATACTCATATTTTTATTTAATTTAAACTAAATGCATGTCTTGACATATTACTTCTGGATCTAACCTTTTGGAGGTGTGTGTAGTGATGATTTAAAAGTAACAATGCCGTAAAACTATTTAAACCAATTCAGTTCTTATCATTGTATCTCGAAGACCGCGCGAGCGAAGCAGGTCAGCTAGTAACATAATGAGATTATCATACATCTCCATGATATAATTATACAGGGTTATTGGTTAGTCGACCTATACCCGTTAAGGGCGCCAAAAATGGTGTAAACTACGCGCCCTTAACGGGAATAATACAGTACATAATACAGTGTAATCTTGACATCCTTGGCATGGACATCCGTAGTGACCTGAATCCGCGTGACTACATTGAGAGTATTATTAAGTTAGCTTCCGGCAAACACGGAGTCCTGAACAGAGCGAGGCGTTTCTTTACTCCGGATCAGCGGTGCCTTCTTTATAAAACTCAGGTGCGCCCGTGTATTGAATATTGTTGCCACCTCTGGGATGGATCCGCTAAGTACCTTATGGATGCTCTCGATAGACTGCAGCGTCACACTGTCCGTATTATTGGAGACACTGAAGTCACTCAACACCTAGCTCTCAACTCAACCCCTACAAATGCGTCGAACTATAGCTTCTCTAAGCGTTTTTACCGGTTGTATCATGGCGAATGTCCTGAAGAGCTTTTTAATCTTATTCCTTCCTTACCATTCCCATCCCGAACTACTCGTTCCGGCCTAGCATTGCATCCATATACTGTTCAAAACTTCTTACCACGAACCAAAAAGTTTGGCAGTTCCTACCTCTGTCGTGTAAGTAAAATTTAGAATGCTTTGTCAGCGTACGTATTTCCTTGCAGCTATGACCCTATGGTCATTGCTCCTTGATTCCATCTTCGCTTTCCATCAGGCGAGAGGGAGTCACTTTGATGAACCACTATAAAAAAAGAATAGGTCGACTAATAACCCTGTATAGCTTCATATGATATCAACGATACCCATATGGTAATGCCAAGTGCCTGTAATAAATGTATGGAGTGGTCGGTCGACCTACATGGGGCCTGTTTACCAATATATGTTTTCTTTATAGCTAACTTCGGAATATGTAAGTTTCCTCAACATAGTTTTAAACTAGGGTTTTATGCAAGTTCCGAGGAGTTTCCGGCGCTTATCGTGAATTACACTAACACCTCTTACCTACTTACTGGCTGTTCATTTTCACACGGTCGATGGCTATGTAGAGGCTAAAGTTAGATGGATTTAATTTTGTTTTACTTTTTCAATCTATCAAATATTCAAATTATAATAAATGTGTTGTGCTTGGGTCTGAATTCTTCATTATATATCTATCTTCATTTATATGTTGCTGCATAAAATTCAATTGGTAAAAACTGAATCTACTTGAGATAACACACGTAATAAAATAAAACAAATTATTGAGCTTTCTCTCAGCTTGCGTTAAATGGTGTCAACAAAATGAAAACTGTCGATGTGATAGGAAAGCGCTTATTTTACTAGACTTAAGCAATAGTATGATTACTTAAACGCCCTACCTATTTTTTAAACACACATAATACAAAAAGCAGTGAAACATTGCTGCGGTCACGACTTAGATGGGTGAATGCTAGTGGCACTTACCCGACTACAGCTTAGCCGAAAAGAAGGTTATGTGTTTGATCTGTATGTATAAATACATGTAAGTCCCTTCCTATGTTCGCTCGTAACTACTCAACGGCTCAACCGATTTTGATAAATGATACGTCATTAGATACGTATCTACTGCGCAAGTGTCATTGTGTACACAATGAGCTGCCGTGCGATTCTCTAATGATTCGTCGTTGCGTTCGTCAACGAGCTCACCGATGTCAAATACTTTATGAGATATCGCTCTTTTACATAAGGTTGTTTTTCCAACGTTTCTTGTCATCTCGTCATTTGTCAACGATGCAACGATGTTTGCTCTTACGGCCGTTTTCAATAACCTATCTATCGCCGGTTTCCCCTACTAGAGATAGCTATTTGACACTATGTGTATGGACGTTATGTCAAATTTCTATCGGTAGTAAGGAAAACTGTGGATAGATAGATTATTGAAAACGGTCGTTAGAGAATCGCACGGCAGACTGCGGCAAGTCCAAAAGGATTTACTAAGTTCCGTGGATCCTTGCTTTGGAAGACACATGGGTTCAGTTTATTTGTACTTAGGATAACTATTCTTAGGCTATTTGGGAATAATTTGGGCGGGAAAACATTTGCATTAAGGCTTGCCTCTAACTTGTCCACCATGCCGCACTGCACCCGCGTGATAGATTATGATGGCCTTACGATATACCTCACCTTACAAGGAAAGTGTGAAGTGTCATGTTAACCGCACACCTGCGAAAAATTTTAGCTTTTTGTTTAATTTTCTTTTGATGTACTTCATTGTATGAGTCATATTATATACCTATCGCGCAATCTTTTCTCGTTATTGTGCAAAAAATAATGACATTACATTACCATCAAATTCTTGAAATTAATAAATAAAAGGTTTGAGATGCAGTTTGTGCAATACGATGACTTACATGACAACTTATTTCTAAAGCGATATAATTGCGGCATACCTTACTGTTAATTACAAAAGGTATTGTAATTGTACGATTTCCACGCATATACTTATGTAAACTTATGTTAGACTAGCTGAAACGGCTCCAACGATTTTAATGATGCAGGGAGTGTCGGGGGCGATAAATCGATCTAGATAGGTTTCATTTTTAGAAAACGTTGTTCTATCTGTGTTTTCAGGCAATGAAAAACTGCTACAAAATCATTATGACAACTAGGGCCATCAGCTTAATCAACTAAACTGTTTTACCGACAGCAACTTTAAAGCTACTTGACAATAGATGGCGTTGTTGAGCAACACTAAGCCAATAAGTGTTTGGTTTGAGGTTAGACCAAGAAAATCAATTGTTTAGGTACTTACGAGCAAATGTCGGTCATACATGTACTAATATTAATAATAAGAAGTAAGATTCCTGCTAGATTTCACAAAGGCCGATAGAGTGATAATGAAGATGCTGAATGTGATGCTGATAATGAAGAATAATTATTCAATATCTATTTTCACCAAATTGGGCCTAGAGTATTGCAAAATCTGGCTGTCAAAATATATGGTCACAAATAGTGTTGGTTGAGTAATAGACGCAGTAACTGCACCTGTGCAGTTTGCGCATACAATGAATTATTTTACATTCTGAACATCGACTATGAGTTGTGACGGTTTCAATATTCGGGGAAAGCTCTCATGTTTTTTAAGAATTTAAACAATCAATGTCATTTCAATTGTGTTATATGAATAAGACGACATAAATTAGATAGTTTTTTAGATATATAAATATAAATAATATTAAGATTGACATGCTTACTTAATCTATTGCATTAGGAGAGTCCTGTAATAAGAGTAGTAATTTGATTGTAGTAAATAAATAAATAAATGTTTTTGTATTGTTGTTGTAATGAAGTGTCGAGATGGGCAAGTTTGGTGTCTGATGGTATTACTACGCCTGTCCATGATAACTTCACTGCTACTAAATAAATACATACGACGTTAATACTCTGTTAGAAAAAGACATATGGTTGTCTGGAAGAGGTCGTCTGAGCGATAAGATCGCCCATTGTGACTCCTAATTATAAATTTTAGGTTTTGCGTAATGTTTTTTTGCCAAAATTATCTTGTATTTTTTTTTATTTTATTTTTCTATATCGTGGTATTTCAAAAAAGAGTTTTACTATCTATCTATATTATATTTATAGTGTTATTTTGGTATTGACAAAAACAATGACTTTCCAAAACTTTAATTACGTTATTTGGCATTGCATTAAGTACTACAGTGGTTTTATTAAATGTTATTATATAAATGTTACTTTTCTTGAAGTGAGATTTGGTTAGTTTGTGGGCTATGTGGAGACGCCTTCAAGAATCGATGCAAAATGATGAGATGAGCTAATCCTCTTATGTATATATTATTTATTATTACTATATAGACCGTACGCGAAAGATTGTTACATTTTGTCAATCCATTATAATAAATAAAATAGAAATGTTTTAAATTAGTTATCATACCTCCGCAGACGGAAGTCGAGAAAATCCAAATGATTGTACACGTAGAGCTTGTCTGCAAAAGTCTGTTTTTGTTTGTACCACACAAGTGCCATATTTATTTTTAACCGACTTTCAAAAGGAGAGGTTCTGAAATCTTTCGCCTTTTTTTATGTCTGACGCATATTTTTTTACTGAGCAGTCGGATTTTTTTATTCTTTTGGTAGAGTATACTTCCGAGATCGTCTCTTTTAAATTTCATCAAATTCGTTCAAGCGTTTTTTGAGTTACCTACACTACTATTGCTGAAAAGTGTTTCGCCTATCTTGATGATATCCTTATTGACGGCGAATGACAATCGATCTCGTAAGTAGCAAGCTCAATAAAATATTCTTTTAACCTTTTATGCAGTAGTCTACAAGTACTACAGTCATACTCTGTGAAATAACACAAATATTCATTGGTTTTATACTAATAGTAGCTACAATTCTTGTTTATTTGTTAATTCCGGCATTAAAAATCAGAAAAACAACGTGAAGTTTACTGCAGCAAAAGCAGAGACACAAGAAGTTAGTTCTTATTGAATAACGCAAACGTTCGGAATTAAAGTAACACTGATCTACCTCGAATAGGTACTAGATAAAGCGAATCCACGTCAGTCAATCCGAGACAGCAATGTCGGTTCGATTTACACAAGGCCTGGGTGCCGTCTCTACACGCCCAATAAAGCTGCTTTAACACGGCACGAGAAATCCCGACACAGCTCCGATCCGGCACATATTGGGACTTTGCTTGGAGTAATGGCAACATCCATCCCGAAGCGTCAAGCGTAAGCGTCTTATGTGTGGCCAACGGCGTAGCTATAAACGTTATCGTGATGATCCTAACAAAGTCATAAAAAGCAATTTTATAACGTCTATGAAAGAGTAAAAGGCACTTTATTAAAATTATTGTTTTGATGTCGAAACTTCACATATAAACTGCTTTATTATAAAATACATCTATATTACCTACCCAAAGTTTTTTCATACCGTTATATAAATAAAAGATAGTTGCACTTATGTTGTAAGTGATTTATACGATACTAGCTGCTCTCTGCGGTTTCACCCGTGCGGTGATTGATAATGATGATGAATCTTATATAGCCTATGTTACTCAGGGTGAATGTAGCTTTCCAATGGTGAAAGAATTTTTTAAATCGGTCCAGTACTTTTTGAGCCAATTCGTTACAAACATACTTACATACAAATCTTTCTTCTTTATAATATTAGTATAGATATTGTTGTACTAGACTTAACTAGACAGTGTTAATGTTTTAATGTTCAAGAAAACTAGGTATATCCAAATTAATAATTGATATTTGCCTAGTTCCCTGTGTAGAAGAAGTATAGAGCAATATTTACCCGCACGCGTTACCTGCACGAACTGAAAAATGTACAGCCACATTACCGACAGTGAATCGACCTACAAATAAAGGTACAGTTATTGCCTAAAACACAGCCAATGAGAATCAAACAGTATGTTCACATTTAAATGCGCGTCTTATTGTAGGTAATGTTCAACATGTTTTTATGTGCGGGCGCGAAGCCTCTATATACATAGTTGTATAGTATGTTATAAAATACAAGTTTCCTTCAGCAAACTTTACCTCATATGTATAAGCACAGTTTAAATGAGTTAACCCAAATGTAAAACCGTCCGTGCAAACTTCATGCATAAGTATTCTTACCACACAATGCAACTTGGACATCTTAAAGTAAGTCGTTAAAAGGTGCTGTTTATAGCGACGTGGGTACGAGACGGGAATGTAATGCACCACGAGAAATACAACTCTTGCTGTAAGATGAGCTCACCATTTATAAAGTCGTTTCAAGAACTCTGAAGACAATGAGTACATGCACTTTGTGCTCATTTCGTGTTCCAATAACAACTCTTTATATAAGAGCTAGAAGTTTGGTCTTTCGAATAGACACTCAAGAGTTATTTAGAATTCTCGTTTCAAAGTTAAATATGAAAACAAATCAAGTATTACTAGATTATGCACCAATGGGTTATTCCCTTGGTGCATAATAGCAGTGTTGGCATCACGGGCGTCATGTTGAATCTCGATTGCAACATTATTGCTCAGTGGGTTGTAATGACATTCGGAACATTGTTGCAATAGGAATTTCATGTTTACTTTTGGTTAGGGTTGCATGTTGTGTCAATATATGTTTTGAAGATTTCAATATACATGGCATTGTCGAGCTGGGTACCCACCTAGGGTACTAGGTAGAAGGCCAGTAAAAATAGCCGTATTTTTTGGTCAACAAGCGCACTAAATTCCGATCTAATTTTAAAATTACAGGCAGTGTAAGATGCGAAATATTATTCTCTACAATAATGGTCTCAATAACTTTTGCCCCAAAGTGCATAGTTTCGAAGATATCGGCCAAAAACTTTTTTGACGGCGCTTGAAGCTCCACCTGGATCTGTCAGTATTATGTGTTATTTTATACTCAGTAAGTGACCCTAAACCTTTTAAACAAATTGGATCAGCATTTTGTGATTTTATGTTCAGTAAGTGTAACTTTTAATAAAATTGAATCGGACATTTACTGCGAGTTTAAATTCTATTTTTACTGGCTCAAAGTGTGAAAATGATACTACGGTCCACAGAAACGACCCGAACGTCAGCCTAATACATATTTTTTATTTGTTTATATTATTTAAAAAAAATTGCACTAAATATTTTTTAAACTTTTGCATTAGGATAATAGTACATCACAACATCCAAAACCCGAGAACACACATTTCTGCTCATCACATATATAACAGGGAACGAACCGCGAACCACTCGCTTCGATGGCAGTGTCTCAACCGACTATGCTAACAGAGACATCATAAAATTTTGGTCACACATCCTACAGTATGCCATTAAAAACATAAAATAACAATCGAACGCACATATATTTGATTTCTGTCGTCACATATAAACGGGTATTAGGTGTAAAGACAATATTTTGTTTAGCGTTAGAGATCACAAGAGACCGACCACCTCGCGACCGTATTTCAGATGATATCGTAACTCGATATTTTGTGGGTGGTTAACCTGAACTCCCACACAAGCAACAGAACTATTAGGGAACAAAATATAACGGTATTTTATGCGACGGATACAAACATGTCGAACACTTCGAGCACAAGTATTTGGCACAACCAACGTGTTATGAAAACACCTATATAAGTACAGGTGATATTATATTCAGGGAAGCATTCTCTTATTTTGGCCTCATCGTATCTTCCCGTCCGATGAGGTCGTAGTCCGAAAGTTGTGTTTCTGATCGATAACACATCTATACAGATAAATAAAATGTATGTGTCTTTATGTAATTCCAAATTAACAGTTTTCTACGAAATCTATATGAAAGTATTACGGTAAGTATTTACATTAAAAAAAAATCTGTATGTCTGTCTGTTTGCCCGAGCTAATCTGAAACGGTTGGACCGATTATAACGGGACATTCACTGACGGATAGCTAATGTTGTAAGGATTAAATTAGGCTACATATATTTCATCATTATCATCACGCGGGTGAAGCCGCGGGGCGCACCTAGTGTATAAATATATAGCTCCAAATTTTGGAGACTATAGTCATCTACCGGGTTATCCATCCGACAAACCCTAAAAGTGTTCCCATGTAGTAGAAATAAGACTTTACTGCAAAAGTCCTTTGTGGTAGGTAGGTAGGTAGGTACTACCGCATTGAATAGAAAAGTAGTGCGTAAGGATCACTGAGAAACTATACCAAGGAAATTTACTCGTAGAACGTACACTAATAATAAGATCTTGGGGAAAGAGCATTAGCGCCCCCCTTTTTCATCCGCGTCGTGATGGGTGATGATGATGATGACGATGAAAATCCTATGATGCTCTACATAAGGTTGAGAATTACTTATCAGATTGGACGAAGTAATGCGGAGATGCAATTGAATACGATTTATTTCGTACAAATGATTAAGTAGTAATAGAGTCCATTTTTTCCAGTTCCAGTGTCCAGTTTACTATTAAGTTTCATTGTGAATTCGAATATGATACATTCATTGAAATATATTTGCCCATAATTGTAAAACACGTAAGAAAAATTGCAAAATTTAGGGAATGTTGCCAAGTTTTTCTATAGAGCCAAGTTTGCTCAATCGTGTATTGGCTCCCATACTTCATAAGAACTTATATTCAATTTACACTAAGTTTTTTTTGAACATCAGTTATTAGGTTTAAGCGTCGAAAAACTAAGTTTTCGTGAAGTCATTTCATCCAATTTGGTCGTAATCTACACTAATTTCACCTTAAAGTCTCCGTGTCCCGCAAGGCCACGCGACCGAAGTCACGGGCGGGTCAACTAGTTATAAATAAACAATATATATATTAAATAGTAATTTATTATTAATTATTAATTTCTTCATTGGATTTAATTTAATTATAACTCAAACGCGTACCGCGTTCTCACGCCGAGTACGTATTAAGTGTTTGAAAATTATAATAGTGTGTTTATTATTGACTTCCTATTATTATTGCTTGGTATCTAATTATTCTACTCAAATTATCTCACATGGAATCTATATAGCAAAACGGTTTATAGTGCCGATAACATCGATGCTGTCGGTTGGGCTCTCGAGTGACCTCTATGACGAGACCACACGCCGCCACGCCCGCCGTACCAGCAAATCTATTATAAATACTTGTATATGCAGGTACACGATATGCGGAGCTTTATTTATAAAACTAAAATTGATGTACAGGCAAAGACTAGATACTATAAAATTATAAACAGAATGGCGAAATAATAAAGTAAAATATGACGAAAATCATCTTATTTTCGGAAACATATTTACAATTATTTTATTAAACAATTAAATGATTTTCCTAATATACGAGTATAATATAAATTAGTTACTGAGCCAAATCGGCGCATTAAATATTTTTTTAAAATAACAACCAAGGTGTACTTTGTTTGTTAATAACAATTACAAGTTTTGTCTGTCTGTCCGTCCAGCCGTGCGATTCTCAAAGAGCAAGCATCGTTGCATCTTTGACAACCTCCGTGAAACAAATGACGAGATGACAAGAAACGTTGGAAAAACAACCTTATGTACAAGAGCGATATCCTACGAATAATAATAAGTCAGGAACAGTAACTGCGTTAAAAAAATGACCCAACAAAAGTCGTGTTCAAGTAGGCGGGGCTTAAAAGTCGTGTTAAGTACGTCATCAGTCGGACATTTTTCTTGCATGCGAGCACACGTGAAATCTTCGCATACATTTTAATTTTTATCATTGTGAACTACAGTTGTGAATCATCATGCCAGCATGTGTTGTGAAGTGGTGCAGGATCCATACAAGATTAAAATGTCCAGGAATCACTTTTATTAGTACGTAGTAGCAAAATTATATTTATATTCAAAGATGTTCAAATACGTATACAAACCGAGATGGTCAATACTATGCAAAATAAAGTCAGTCTATTTTTGTTTAATGTATATTTTTTACAGAACTGAATATTGAAATGTAACAGCAATGTATTTTGCTTATTTTGTTTTATTTTCATTTCCTTGCCGATCCAATGCAGTAAAATAAAAGCCTCTGCACTTAAGCTAGAAAGACAAGAGTATGACTAGATGCCTGTGAAAACCAGCAGTATATACTTACTCCGTTGTATGTAATCCGTTGTATTGTATGTAATGAACGGAGTTAGTATATACTTACTCCGTTCATTTGAAGGAAAAAAATAAAAAAGTAAATTGAAAGATATTGTATATGTACCATGTTACAAAAAACTGCAGATCCTCCCAGTTTGTACAGTAAGTACCTACTACTGTTTTTTTAGTTATATTATTATGTATATCAAATCTTATATTATGCATTTTAACGCTGATGATTCGTCCCGAAAAAAAAATCAACATCTCTAAAAAATACTACAGAAAATGAACAATTAACAGTAATAACCGATTACCTACAGTTGCATAATATAGCATTAAAAAATAGTTCATTGTTTGGTTGAATAACGTAAGTACGTTTAATTTTTCAAGCTAATGAAAATTCACCCTCTGCAAATTTTGAAGTGGTTTACTTGAGTTGCTCATAAATCTGTCAGTAATATCAACACAATGCTTTTCTAAAATAATTGATAATGAAGGTATTCTGTGACCACTGAAAAACGTCCACCAGGCAAATAACGAATATCCTATCCTACTTCCTACTTATATCCCACTAATATCATAAATGTGAAAGTGTGGATGGATGGATGGATGATTTTAATGAATGTTTGTTATTCAATCACGGCAGAACGGCTAAACGGATCTGATTGAAATTTGTCACAGAGATAGATTATAGTCTGGAATAGCACATAGGCAAATTTTCATCATCATTATCATCACCCACGCGGGTGAAACGGCCTAATATTCTTGGGTGCAGCATAGACAAAATAACAAGATCTCCACCGATGCCAAGATCGTAATTATGACTTACTTTCTGTCAATAGAGTTCTGTCAAAGTTGTGTCAGTTTCTGATATATTATATAGTGCGTTCGAATAGCTCCAAGTTGACGAAAATAACGCTAAAACGCTCACAATGGCGTTTGAATTGGAAATTTGTGGGTGAAAATGTCGTTTAGGGCTCTTTTGTCCACCGTCCGCAAAGCTAAAAAAGGGTTATTTATGCCACCGAAAAGTACAATTATTAACCCATGTCCGGAGCTGCGGTTGTTTTTGATCATGTTTTGACACAACCATCTATTTGACAGCACAATCGTGCGATTTTAGGTCTTATGCACGGCTTAGCGTTCGAGTAGATTGTGGGAATAGCGGCAATAATAACGATTTTGAGCTTTACGAACGCTTTAACAAAAAAGCCAACAATTGCAACGTCACCAATGCCCTCATTGCTAAACGAACGCACCTCGAGTCAAAAGCAGGCAATGATTTTGCTAGCTCGGATACACTAGACGTGCTTGGCGATAGAGTTGGCATGTCATCCGTCTTTGTTGTTCAGCCGACTGTAGTCGAGCGATTCTGGCATCGCGATTAGGTGAAACATAATAACAATACTTACATGTTATTTTTAAATACAACATAACAAATGGTTTCGCCTATATATCCTCGAAGGGGTAAGCAGCGGTGTTCCAACGCCTACATTTAAGTTTGTTTTTTTTGTTTGTGCCTTAAGTTTGTGTCGCTCGTATTTTGACAGCTCGATACACTAGACTCTGGGGATGAAATGTAACAGAAATACCGTCAAGGATGATGAAATGTAATGACAGTTTTTTTAATGGTGATTAATTTTATATTTGTATGTACTCGTAATTCCTGTCTTTTATTATTAGTGTTTACTGATTGATACACTTAGTAATTTTTTTTTCTTGGATTTCTATTATAACAATGGCGTTTGACCATGTTTTATGATATTTTGGTATTTTTAGATGGATGTCTGGTCAGGGTGAGGCCTTGGAGAAGATAATAAGCTACTCGAAGTCCTAACCATGCGCAGACGTAGTCGCGGGCACCAGCTAGTTAAATATATTTTTGGTTATTTAATCTCACTTTACTACATTGCGGAAAAAGAGTCTCTTCTAATTAATTCTAGACGAAAACTTAATATTTTGCGGGACATAAAGTTCACTGAATTTTAAAAAGTAACCGATATAAAAAAAACAAATAAAATATTATTGACTTGGTCCAATCCACTTGTTGCATTACATCGTCCACGCCGCTACGACTCAGTTGTCATAGTAGACGTTGCAGCACGCGCGTAAGCCAATCCCTGCTTTCCTTCTGAATTTAAACCAATCACCGAACATGTCTATTTGTAACCTCGGAAGTAATTCGTATTTGGAATCATACGTCGCTTTGGTTTGAAGGGCTACTTTTTGTGTGGAATTTGTTCTGAATTATGCTTCCTGACTTATTATTATTCGTAGGCGATATCTCATAAAATACTTGACATCGGTGAGCTCGTCGAAGAGCTCGTCGACGAATCATTAGAGAATCGCACAGCTGTTATACGCGCATCGCTCTGAAACTACTACACAGATTTTGATGTAACTTGAAATATTGATAAATAATATTATCGATATAGTATATTATTATATAAAATAAAAGGGTTCCTCCGGAATAGGGGATGACAGTTAAATTGAATAAATACCTAATAATAATGAATAAGGTTATAGGTATCTATCTCATAGGCATAACCTCTTTGAATAAGGATATAAACTTTATGGTCTCTAATCACCTACAAACTATCTCCATTCCAAATTTTATCAAAATATAATCAGTGTAATGAAGTAACAAATATACCATACTTCCTCTCCCACAAACTTTCCAATATATATCACTGAAGTAGGTAGTTATTATGTATTATAGATATTCTTAAACATAACTATCAAATTATTATGGAATAGATTTGATTAAGGTAAACTAAACGTAAAATCAAACAATAAATATTTAATGTTAGCTCCATAAGCTTCCATAAACCTACTAAAGTACCTGAAAATGATAACATTTGCATATATTTATAAATAATTTGAATTTCTAATACTTATTACTTAGGGAAATTAATTTACATTTTATTGATAACTTCTATGGAAATTGTATTAGATTATTAAGGTTTTCGTATTTTTAAATGTTTTTTGTTTGATAATAATCCAACTTTATGTTAGTGATAATGAAGGTGTGTTTACCAGACTAATTTTGGTAAGTGTTTCTCATAGATAGATGCCGAAACATAAGGTTTATTTCATCATTTTATGTTTTGAGTGTGAGAAGTGTGAATCTCACCGTGAAGTACCTACAAATGTACAGCTTGATTATATATGTACCATGAGTAACATCTTAGGTATTTTCCTAACCATCTTAGGCATTTCCTAATTATCTTAGGCATTTGCCTAATTATTTTAGGCATTTGCCTAATCAACTTAGGCATTTCTCTAATCATCTTAGGCATTTGCCTAATCATCTTAGGTATTTGCCTAAAGTCCTTTCTTGGACGGAATGACATGTCAATTTGAATATTAAATATGTATACGATTGCGGTCATTGAACCCAAATCCTCCTAGCTACTCTAATCATGGTAAACAGGCGCTGGCAGTTATGAAATCAAGCAAAAGCGCACGTCGAGAAAATTAAAATAGAGAGGTATTCACTATATTTTAAAGATAATCTTTCAGTGTCTAGTTTAGAATGTATTATTTTTTTATATGTTTTGAATGATAATTTTTTGTAATAAATAGATCAACTGCTTTTATTTATTTTTAGAAATAAATAATTGTTGTATGTTTGTATACTTTTACGTTTTGATTTCCGTCGGATAATTTCAACGATGTCAGCTTTTCGGTGAAGGTAGCATCATCATGACATGCACATTGTGGTGGTAGAGAACTCTCTGGTGACCACCTAGCTACCTTCCACCCTCAAGGTTTAAATTCTATCATGAAGCACGTAACAGTATGTTCCGGCAGCCTTACCTGAGAGTCTTTCGGCGTTAATACCACCTTTTAACGCATCTTCACTGACTATCAAGAAAGATAGTAATCAAACAGTAGCCTCTAATTAAAAAAAACTACGAGATGGATTAAGAATTTTTTTTATTTCTATAACTGTTAAGAAAAAATACTTCTCAAGTTCACCATTTACCCAAGTTTTACCCAATTTAGTTAGTTGACAGAGCATGGATAAAGTTTAAATAATGAGTGTTTCGATACCAAACTAAACACATCTTAAACAAAATGGATTTCTAACTATAATCGGTTACCTATGCGGTAATAACCATAAAATGGAAATGACGATGAAGCAATAAATAACGCAGCAAGAAACATGCTTGTGGACACACGATGTCTAATCGTTTGGACCATTATCATTATTCAAAGCATGTGATATGTACATACTAATAGTGCACTTACGCCGGTGATTATTTTGACAACACTGCTACAAAATTGTTCAAATAGACAAAAAGTACTACGACATAATACGAGTAACAACATGGTTTGGTTACATTCTACATAACCCGTCGCGCTATTTCAAGCAGACAGCATTACTTTTGTAACAGAAAAGATTATAATTAACACATGTTTCACAGTCGTTGAAAGCAAAATATTAATAATCTTAAACAAAACAAGAAATCCAAAGCTTTAAACAAGCTGGGATAAATATTTGATCAGATGATCATAATGTATAAATGTTTATTATGTGTGTGTGCGTCAGTTTATTAATTACAATTTATATGTTAAAGCTTACAACCAATAAAATATTTGATACAAAATAAACCTTCCAAGTATACGTAGATATTTTTATTTTAGGATTAGTTATTCATTATTTATTACTTTTAATAGGGCTGCCTCTCCACTATCTCTCCTGTTTAAGCAGATAATATTGTACTGACTAATTAAGTAACTTTAAAAGTATCTGTGCTTATTACCACTCAGCAAGTCTATGCTGTGACTCATCGTTGAAACCCGTGGACGGATTTGGATTAAAATCGATTAATATTATAGTTTAAACTTTTTACCTGTATTTAGTATTCCCAGGCTTATCATATAGACCTCTTTGTTAGTCCGATTCAACGATTATTATTCGTTCGTGTTCCAATCTGATGAAGTCGCAAGACTCCTGAATAAATATGGAAACAAATTACCTAACAAGAATAAAATATGTCCAAAATTTATTATTTTATATGAAACCGATCAGTATTACAATTAGGAAAAAGCACAACACGAAAATATTTTGAAAATTACTTATTAGTGTGATGGATTTAATAATTCTGTACCTTATAGGTAGTAGGTACATAGGTACAGTAGTCCTGAGGACGCGAATCGTTATTTCAAGAAATATTTTTTATAAGAGTTTAATTTATGAGTTAATGACTTCATTTATTTGTGAACAAAAACAATACAGACAAGAAGATCGATAAAAGTAAAAATGATAAAGGCAAAATGCTGGTTGCATACTATTATTATATTATATTATATATATATAATAGCATGTATAAGCATAATATAAAGCGTTGGTCTTGCGTTATGATGGGGAGGTGACCTCACACACGTGTTGCCTACGTCAAACACCGCGTTCATTTAACGATCATCTTTTGAAAAGCATCAACAAGAAAATAAACATGTTTCTCATCAGAAATCCAAGCTCTCTACTCTCTACCTATGACAGAGTACATACACGAACATAATAATAAAGTGGCTGCTATGTCGGCGATTGCTAGCTCGTTTATAACTTAATTTAGCCAGGGAGTCGGTTACCTGCGCAGGCGCATGGAACCGGTCCGCATGATCCTCCCCCGCCGAGCAGCACCCACCCATGTGAAGAGTATGCAATGCAGAACAGTATATAAGCTCTAAATTATCCAGAATATAATGCAAGTAGTGCAACACTGACTACTGTTTCGTCTTTGGATTTCTTCGTTGTTTCACGTGCAGGAATGCAACGACAAGCGCACCAAATTCAAGATTGAAGAAGGCTTTCGGACAAAGACAAATCACTTATCGGTAGTGATATAGAAATCGCCTAATTTAACGTTAATCACGTTTTTATTTATATAACAAAAATATGCTAAACATACGGTTTAATCATAAAATGTGCAAATATTACTTGAAACTAAATTAATACACTTTTTTTTAATATCCGGAATCATAAATGTTAACTAGTTAAAAGAAATATTTCTGTTTATATCTATAAATTTTTCTTAATACTATTGTCTATTTAGAATAAGTACAGTTTTAGGCTTATAATCCAACCACATGGAATGTTTAAAAAGCCGATTAAAAGATAAGATAAGTTATTGCAATTTGAGCAGTAGTTTAGTTACCATACCGTTGATGCTTTAGGTGCACAAAGGCATAACATCGTGTTTTTTAATAATTACCGACATAGGTGTAACGAATACAATTACACATTTTACTTTACTACGAGATGATAAAAGTTTATTTTGCTCATATACATACTTGAAAACGTAAGTTTTTATTTGCAAAAACATTGACGTGTAGATGTATGTGTGGTAATAAAACCGATATAGTTTTAATGTCTTTTAATATATTTAACGATATGAGTAAGTCGCTCGCCTGATATTAAGCGTCACGCTTGCCCATGATAATTCAATCCCATTCAGAATATAAAAGTACAAGAGTTATTATAAAATTACATGCACACTTTATACTGTTCATGTTTGATTATTTCACCTGTGTTAACCTGTGTTGCAACCAACTTCAAGCGCGTGGAGTCAATAAGCGCCTCCCCAACCGCCGAGTCTCTGTTTTATAGCCATTAGAAATAAAAGTAGGTACCTAAACTGTACGTACTTATACGGTGCTCAAGTACACGAAGAAAAGGTAACTGAACAAGAAACATATTTACTGAATGTTCGTGTATTAAGCACACACGTGCGTATGATATGTTTTGTATGAAGGTGGTTCACTGTCGAGCATTACATTGTATTGTGACCCGTGCATAATGCCTTTTTGCTCGAAGATTCCTTTTGTGAGCTGTCTTTCGCTAACGGTGAGAAATGTATACGATTGAACTGAGATATAAATACACAACATGACCCACCGTCAGCCATGTCTATTTTACTTGTGACAGTAGACGGATTTTTGCGTATGTATACACTGCAAATGAAAAATAAAATATTGTGATTATCGCAACGCAAGCTACAGATTAATATCCGTGATAATATTGATTTATTAGTTTCTTAAAAACAAAAGGCAAGCATTAAAAGAATGTTGTTTTAGGTACAATAAGATGCGTTGATTATTTTTTTAATGTAGATAACTATCAAAAATATATATTATGCGCGTTGAATTCTTTTTAAAGTATGTTTTAATATCGATCACGCAAAACAAATGACGCAATAGCTATAGCTAAGGAATTGTGTTTAAAGTTAAAATAAGGTATATAACCAACACCAGATTCGTGCGCAGGTGTAAATGCATGATGGTTAATTGGTTGATTGACAGATTTGATTGAAAATGTCAATATGTGAATGGTAGAGCACGGTAGAGTATGTTTAAGCCGGGCTCAAATGGTAACCTAGTTAATATTAACAGTGAAGCTATGAATAGCTTTGTCTGTGGTGATAAAAATTCCTACGCAAAATTGTAAAATAATTTTGAGTATTTCCGTTGTGTCAGTCACCAGGGAATTTCCGTCACTTGCTAATGACGTCAAATTGTCCTGTCGCATAGGGTCCGTAAAGAATTTAGCCGGGTCTGCTTACTGGGACATAATAATTAACATTTTGTCCAGAGACACGAAAATGTGCTTAAAAGGTAGACTGAGAAATATGACTGTGCCGACAGAGACGTATTTGAGGTCTCAACGTAATGAAGTTAAATTCATCCGAACTTGTTCAGTTTCATTTTTGTAAATTGCCTCTGGTGGGCTTTTCGGCAGACTGTGATGAATTGATGGATTTAGAGATAAATTGAGTAAGTTTTACCGATAACAACTATTAAATATTGTTTTATTGTGAGACCTAAACAATATAATTGATGAAACATTTATGTATATACAAACAAATTGCTTTGTAGGATAGCTTCCGAACCCCTACCCGCTGATCTAACTAAGTAAAGATCCTCACGGAGATCCCTGTCACCCGTGCTCTGAGACAACCAAAGACGTCCATCCATACATGATAGAGATCGTTAAACACTCCACTCAAGCATTCCTTACAAGACAGCATGACTTTCAGTAATCAAGTATACTTACCACGAGAGCATACAATTTAGATTTTCCAAACAAATCGGATACAATTTTATTTTTCCTATAGTTTAGTAAGGTATTAACTATACATATAAAGTTCAAAAACACTTCGGTAGAGTAGTTTGATTTGGGGATGAGGCCGTTAAACTGCCTTGCAAAGTACACTATTTTAAAACATACCCGTTGAAAGTTACAACTACTTAACCATACATATATCACTGCATATGTATGTAGGTAGGTAACATTACTTATCGTTCTAAAAGGTATTTACTGGCATCGCATTAAATAACCGAGGAAGTCGGATAAAATTTTGTACTCGTGCATGCAGTTCGAGTAAATATTTGTAGAGACTATCTCTTTGCGCTACATACCTCAGTGTGACTAATGTGCCGTCCGATGAACCAGTCACGTGTAGCTAAGTAGTGAATTAGGTGGTTAAATATTCAGATTCGGTGTTTAGTAGTAGAGTGACTCACCTCTGTGGTGGCGTACGCGGTGATGCGAGACAGGCAAGCAGCACGGCGGCTCCTGGTACGCCGTCCAGGAGTCCGCCAGCGCTGACCCCAGCATCAGCCATATCAGCCCCACTCTCCATCCACCGCCACCCATAATGCTTCTACCTAACAGTACACATCCAACCCTCCACTCACTGCTCCAAAACTCTACACTCAACTGCCGCATCGGCTCGACATCACAGCCTGCCTAAATCCATAAACAAAACTCGACTTATTATATTTTTAAGTCAACAAAGTATTAATGAAAAACTTCAACAATGTTTACATAGTGCGCGACCAAATCTCGTAGGCTACACTTCAAAATACAATCGAAGCGGAACGATTAATCACAGCCGCGGTCGTGCCGCGAGCCAGTTATCTCATATCGAGTATAATCTGTTTGTGAGGGTTTACTTCGTTTGCGCTGATTTATTAGTTGGAGAAGTAAGACGCGATCGTCGCGGCGCAGTGTCTGCGGGCGGGCGGCGGGACGTGCGCCACCGGCATCGCAGCGATGAAGACTAAACTAAACCGAACCGAACGGATTCTACTCAATTCGGTTTGAGAGCGTCTAGCCCGGCCCGGCTGGAACCGGCACGCGCGCCTCTCGGCAGAGAGCTTTCACGTTGTCTTGCGCCGCGACAACCCTAGCATCAGACAAAGACGACGCAGATTCCCAAACGGCGCGGGCCGCGAAAGCTCAACGAATGAAAAAACTCGACCGCTCCACTCGCTTAAGGAAAAGTTGTAAGTTAAAAACTTTTGATAATTTCGCCGATCCGGAGCCGCCCGACTTCGTGCGGGGGATTTGACTGCGCATTGACCCTCGGTGTCGTTACCGACATATTGTAACGAGGGGGATGCTCTCTCTATATAAATTCACCTAATTTATGTTTTTGTTAGGATACGCACGAAGAAGTTTTATGTTCGTAAGCACGCGAATGAAAGTCGTATGTTTATTATTAAGTATAATTTGCCTTATGAGTCACCGCGACGACAGATGCGAGTCGTTAATAACGGATAGCAAAGCTATAGAGACGTCACGAAGGTCAATTAGGCATGCGTAGGAAATAGCTTTAATTTAGCAGTATAGTAAGATAATAATTTTATAAGACTGTGGTGTGCTGTTTGATTTATTATTTCCATGTGATATTTCAGCACGAGTATAAGAAGAGTTGATTAATGTTCCATCGTTTATTAAGTCATTACAGCAGCTTGCGAGTTATGCATTGAAGCTGCAAAGGGGAGTGGGTGTAACTATCTCGCATACTAAGCGCCATCCTCTCGAGCAGGGACTAATAACTTTTCAGACAACTTAATAAGTAACTATTTATTAAGTTAAACTTGCTGACCGTGATTAAGGGCGGTAGGGTTAGCTTTATCAATTACTCAGCCTCTCTGAGGAGTGCTTGGGAACCCGCCGCAGCAGGAGGACCTGAGTGCCAAGCTTCAGTACCTATACTTGCCTTTAATTAATCTTGGATAACTTAATCATGACAAAACTTCTCACCTAAATACAAACTTTAACCTTGTTGTAAATTGCATTATGTAGACAGTGTATTTGCAATAGTTAGAATCTTTAGCATAACTTATAATAAATAAAATATGGGCGTTTGTTTTCTATGATTATCTTATAGCGATTCAGCTGATTACGCTGACACAATGCGTATAATTATTTTTTTGTAATCACCTGTTTTTTTTTGTATAAACCTGAGAAGGATTTAGATTAAACAAATAAATGTAATAGTAGAAAAAATTGGACTGTTTCGAACCCGAGTATTACTAACCGTATAGAAACCATGACTCCAAGGCTCCAATTTAAGAATTATTTTTTTCCTCCGAATTTCATTTACCTCTCTAGAAAATTGCTAAGTTTGATTTTGCTAATCTGCATTAGTGCTTTGAAAATCATATAGAAAAAAGGTACTTAACATATTTTTGATCCTGTGTTTTGAATTCATAGGTTTTATTTACTTAGATAGTAAAGCAAAGTCAAAAAAGATATAAATAAATAGTAGATTACTTGGGTATAATCGTCTTTCATACAAGTACAATTTAAAAAACGTAATACCGACTTCCATTCTATTCAGTTATTGGAGTGTAACTCAAAAACTACTGGATCGAATTTGATGAAATTTAAATGCACCAGCATTCAAACAAAAGAATTTTGAGAATCGGTTCACCCACTCGAAAGTTATGAGGTAACAAACATAGAAAAAACATACAGGCGAGTTGAGTACCTCCTCCTTTTTTGGAAGTCGGTAGAAAAGATATAACATCACATTCCGGATACATCTAGTTATATCACCTTACCAATATCATACTTAAAGTGATATATTGTAATATGGTAAGATATAGTAGTACCTACTTACGATAAGCGTTACCTAGATTACTTAACCGTGGGCGTGTTTATTGAAAAATAATTTTCCGAGCAATTAAAAAAAAAAATTGGCGATGTTTTCTTTTCTTATTACAAAGATCTCGAACTTTTGTACAGCCTTTCTCTCGAACTTCATGTCTTTAATTTGTTATATGAAAAAAATTACCCATATCGAAATTATTGAGTGGTCCGACTCAACTATTTAACTAACTTCAATTTAACACTGTTGCACAAACCCCCTTATAACACCTTAATTCATTTATACATGTGTCATTTAGACATTTTTAAGGCTCTAAATCTACATATATAAGATGTTTGTGCAAAATTTTCTCGCCATTCTACCTCCCTTATCCCAATCACAAAACCATTTCACACTGAATAATCTCCTAAAAAATTTAAAGACAACAAAAAATAAGACAGCAATATTATCTTTTTTTGTACCTTTACCTATATTTTATCAAAGATGAACCTCATACCCAACAGGACCCACAAAGAAGTCTAGGTAAGAACACTTTCTTTTACCAAAAATCAATTCTGTAATTCCATATACTTACTTCATAATATTGTTAAAGATTTAATTGGAATGCGTAAACGAAATGTAAATAATGAAGGGATTACGATGTCTCGGCCTACAAAACAGAGCTTCTTTGATTTTCGAACAAATGAACGCTCCAGATAAAAAAAATAAGGTGAACAAAAGTACGTAGGTACGCAAATTAAGAAATAATATTCGAAATGTAGTGGGTATCACATTCATAAAACGAAAGGAGACACCTTAAACGTCGCAGCCCCATTTTCATCAGTTCTTCAAGTTTTTCAATAAAAACTTTCCAAGGCGTCTGATTTACATACGGTATGGATTCATTTATTTTGGAAAAAGATTTTTCGAGTAAAAGTGAAGAAGGTTTTCGGTATCCATTAGAGAAGAAAGGTCGTGCACTTCAGCCCCTGCCAGCTCCCCACGCGGACCCATCGACCACTTCAATTACAATATTTTGGATCACTTTATGAAATCTCAAAATGTAAGGGATTTAATTTTGCTAGAGTCTTGCCAGGTGCGACGTTTCAATATGTTTCGATATTGTTGTGTAAATTACAAGGACGAGGAACTGCTCAAGGGACGATAAATACCGCAACGCTTAGCGCAAAGTACTATTTAGGTCCATGTTACAGAAGGCAGCTCAGTGGGGAATGTTGACTTAAGTACTGTGGGGGTGTGGTACAGCATGAAAATTTGCGTAAGTATAACGTAATTGAAAAATGATTTTGTGAGAAGCATACTTATTCATAGTCCCCTTTTAATAGGTACGTCTTCCTAATTGATTGCTTTTATATTTGCACCAATTTCAAAAAGGTTTAGACATGGTAATAATATACACATTACATACTTAGATAATATTACATACAATATATACAAAATTATAAATATAATTCAATTATTACATTATTTAATAAAAGCTACCTATTATCACAATATTGTGCGCATGTTAGCAACTTCGACAAGTTATTTCGCACTGTTTAGTGACCCTGCTACTAACAGGATCGATTGTCAATTCCTGCCGTCATTTCCTTCCGTCATGTCATGTAGTGTAACTCAAAAACCACTTCACCGAATTTAATTAAATTTAAATGGAACCACCTCAGGAATATACTCTTCAAATAAAAAAGGATTATGAGAATCGGTCCACAAATGAGGGAGAACTCGGTGAGCATACGTATAAAAATATTTACAGTAAACATAAAACCTCCTTCTTTTTTGAAGTAGGTAAAAATTGATTTTTTCCCCATATTATTTCAATGGTCTTGGCATGTAAATGTAACAGACGTACTTTCGCATTTATAATATTAGTGTGACGCAACCGTTCAATTTATTAGTAGAGTATCTACACAACTACAGTATGCTACAGCTCCTGGTTTAAGAATTGGACTGCTCGACGTCGTGCCACACGAACATTATAAAATCAGACTATGGAATAGGAATAGGCTCTCCACTATTACACTAGATCTGTGATTATACTGAGAACATAACTTATGAGCGTATGTGTCAATGGGTATACACTTTAGCTGATCTCGTGAGGAATGTAAAGGTGAGGTTGTAAAAATATTTGTGAGTACATAATTACACAAACGAACTCCATCAAATAGATAGGTAGGTAATACCGTAAAGCTCGTAACGTTATGAGTTCCCGCAACATCCTACATCAATGTTAGTTAAACAAGTTTGTTGCTGCGCTAGATTGCTAGACTACAGAGCAAGGAAACAATAATTCTCTCATAAAGTAAAACTGCACGCACGCTGTATCGTAAAGCATGCAGTATTAACGCAACAATACTATGAGACAGTGAATAAACTTTCCACTTTTAGGTCAAAGTCATCTCAAAATACTTCTAAATGTGCTAACATGTGATTTCTCTGCAGAACATGTATCTATCCCATGAAACATTATGAAAACAGTTGAAAATGTTTGGCGTCATAGTATGTAGTAAGACGATAAAGAAGGCAAGCAATAACTGCATTCAAACGTGAACAATAAAATAATTTCTTACCTAATGATAATAATGAACACTGATTAATTCACCAAATAGAGCCAAAGTATAGCTAAAGTCAAGGATTGACGCTCTTACTCCCTATTTTGACTCCATAGCGCTAGTCAACCCATGATGGGTTTAGCCTCACTAATGCGTAGGTGACGCTGCACTGAAAATGTGTATTGAGACCATGATGACTCGATATGTACCATATCTCAAATCAAGCCATTAGCACTATAATTACAATCATAGGTCTTCCGAAATAATGTGAACGCGCATACGGCAGGCAGTGTGACGTAAGAAATTATGTCATTACCGACGCCATATTAGACTCATAATTGGCCTTTTAAAAGAAGTTAAAGTGTTAGAAAACTAGAATGTTTTGTCGTTGAATTTAGAACGAAAAGGTAGTGTACACTTCTTTGATTTTGAGCTTAAGTTAGAAAGCATTACAATCTATTGCTCCTTTTTTTCAGTACGGACTAATGCTGTTTGCCTCTACCGGCATTTACAGCGTCACCGGATGGGATGATTTTTGCTAGATATTATGTGCAATATATAGATAGGTGTAGAAATATACAAAAGAGTAAAAACCACTCAATGATAATATAATGCATCTGGTCCACATAATCGAGATATTCTGAGACGAAAATGTTGTGGGACTAAACTTCATAACACCTCACGCCGTGTTCAGCCGTGCGATTCTGTAAGAGCAAACATCGTTGCATTTTTGACAACATCCGTGAAACATGGACGAGATGTAGATTTCGTATTCACAAACTTAGTAATTGACAACTTCTACAGCAACGATGTTGAGCGCCAAGGGCGAGCCTCAAATTTGACATTTGTTGTATGAAATTCGTATTCTCTAGTTCAAACATCGGCGAAACATCGTCACGTGACCTCGCCATTGCGTATATCTTCGCCTTTACTGTCAATTTTATCCGATGAAGGAAAAACTTATAGAAGCATTCGTAAAGCTTGAAAATAGCCCAACGCCGATTACGCTGCTGTGGGCGGGGCATACGCAACGCACTGCGAAAGATTTTAGTTTGCCCATAGCCGGCAATATGATGGCTGTTACAAAAATTTAAATGAAAGTGATTTGTCTCTTAAAATTGGCTTCTTGCATGTTGAAATGGTGTATAAATCAATTAAAGGATAAATACCAAATGAATGGACATTGACACATACAGGCGAGGACAGATACTTTAGGTATTTTATAATAAAATATAACTTTATAATATTATAATAATATCTCTGATTTCCACAACATGAAGATCGAAGACTGTAAAGTTATGAAAAGAAATGGAAACCGAGAAAAAAACTATGTATTTGTTGCCTATTTGTTAGGTTAATTTTAAAACGACGAAGTCAATTAAAATCTTTGAACTTACCTATAACATCTCTCTTTTTGCGTCGAGCCTGCCTACACCCGTTCCGACTGTTGTGATTAAATAAATATAATAATGGACATAACAATGTTTTTAAATCATTAATTTACATACACAAAATAAAGACTTATTGTTTGCATTGCACCACATATTCATATAATATCCGGGGTGACCCAGCCATTGCAAGCGAGAAAGAGATACGACGAAAAACACACGGTTTATTCATCTCAATGCTGGATGAAATGAGGTCTACTTTTAATTGGTAAACATTATTAATTCAATCCGTACGATTCTCTAAGGAATTCTTCATCGTTGCGTCCGTGGACGAGCTACCGATGTAACATCGGAGACATCGCTCTTGTTGACAAGGATGTTTGTTTTGGTATTCACTAACCATAAAGTCATCGTGGTCGATGTCTACGTCGAGCGAGCTCACCGATGTTTCGCGGATGTTGAGTGTTGGGAAAACGATCTTCATTTTATAAACCGGTAAATTATTATCGTCTGGTATTTTAAGCTTCTGTTTGTTCCATATACAATAAAATCAAACATTATGGAATAGCGAGTGATAAACTTATGTTACACTACACGTACAATTTAAAGAAAAATAACCATATTATATTTTATTTTGTTTAAACGACACGAGTTAACCTTATTTACGATTTGTAGTAAAATAAACCCTATGTTTATTTAATGTTAGTCTATGCCTTATATCATTACTCTTTGCCTTAAATAAATGTCACTAGTTCTTGTCAGTCAGATGAAAAATAAGAAATAAAACGTATAGAACGTCTATGTGTGACGTCCACTGACAAACATTATACGTGACGTTTGTTTGTTGAAAACATAGATTATACTATATATATGGTTGAAAAACATTTGATTTGAACACAAACCGGAGAATTTGGAAAAGTTATGGAGGAACCTATTTCTGAAGCAAGTAAGTGAAACACTATTCTTGTTTTTCTGCTGTTATATTCCTTTCCATTCAAACGTTGTCTCGAAGATCTCTTCGAGACAACCTTCGAGCTTTGATCGATCAGACCGCCTATTGTTACACTGTTCTAAGCTGTATAACTGTATGGTTGTTTAATTTTAAGTTGTTCAATAAAGATTATATCTATGTATCTATCTATCAATTTGGATGTGAACCAGTTACTATAATGTAAAACGATTTTTTCAATAAATTGTTACACAACTTCTAGTGTCACGCATTGCAGCACTTCTGCAACTCAAATGGAAAGGCTGGTAAAATTCATGGAGACCAGGACGTGGCTGGCACCTGGACATGCACGGTCGTCAAATGCTCGTCACCGCACTAAAGAGGCATGGGGCTAGAAATTGCCATGGTGCTCAATAGTGATGGCAGCGGATGTATTATAGAATGGCACCAATGGAACAAGGTTATTTTTATATATATATGTCTACAATTTTTAAAGTAAAAATATCTTATTATTGCTGCAGATCATATGCCTCATTTCATCAACATTTATAGTTTCTACAATCTTGGGATCTGTAAGATAATATAAGTTTTTAATGTAATAGTAACGTTTTCGCGAAAAAGCAACGTTTCTTTATTTAATTTATCTTCATTTGATACCTATTGTAGTTATTGTAGTTGTTTCCAGCGAAGTTACAGAGCAAGAACTTCAAATAATATCCTAGGAAAAAGCGCAGTGCATTACCATGCACAGTTTATTGAAGTGATGTACCCAGTCCAAAATTCTGAATGGCACTGGACTGTTATGGGCAAGCGTGACGCTTAACATCAGGCGAGCGGCTTGATACTATATCGATCATTAGAGATTTCATAGTCCAACTTGCACTTGGCCGATTTTCTGGTGGCTGTGACCATAACTTTTTTGTGGGCTGAATCCGTGCCTGCTAGCTGCTCCCCACGGTAATACCCGCGCATAAAGAGGATCTCCTTTTCCTATAATATGTTCTTTTCTGTGCCACTTATATGCAAAATTTCATCATGAACGGTTGATTAGTTAGGGCGTGTGGTCTTGGTGTAGTGGTGGAAGTGCTCTTTTGGAACCTCGAGGTCCTGGGTTCGATCCCCGGATTGGACAGTTACTGGGTTGTTATGACAAAGATAGATATTTTCAATAAAAGTACGAAGTTTTGAACAGTGCCCCGTAGATGGCAATAGGCTCGTCCTATAACAAGACCAAAAACATATCCGGTGAATCGTAGGAACGAATTAAAACACCGCTGCTTATCCCTTCGAGCATATATAGGGGAAAGTATCAATTCACTCATGACCGCTAGACTAATGTTTCACCTCATAGTGATGAATGCTAATAATGATAAAAGTATCCTTTTAAAACACCACTGCTTAACCTGTCGATGATAATATATAGAGGAATATATTTGTTATGTTGTGTTTAAAAACAGCTAGTAAGTATTGCAGGCGATTCACTCAAGACCGGACTGATGTTTACCTCCGTGGTGATGGATGATGATTACAATATAATCTATCTCCTTGCCAAATTTCGTCGAAATCGGTAAAGACGTTCTTGAGTTATAAATAGTGGGTAAAATACAGTGGTACATACAACAAAACTGTTATTACATTTCATGACCCTTGACTGTATTTGTGCTTTTTCACTTTAGTAGAAAACCCGAAATTCGTCAAATCAAACTTCGTAGTTCGTTTTTGGAGTAGGCCTTCAGTGTACTTCTCTGTTAGTGGTGTCGGAATCTCTCGAATACAGTCAGCTTAACAAAATAGATGACATGCCGACTCTGATGATGATGAAAAGTATCCTATGTGTTAATCCAGCGCCTCATCTACCTCCATACCAACTTTCATCAAAATTAGCCTAGCCGTTTGAGCGTGAAAGAGCAACAATAGGAAATTAAGCACCGAGGGAGTAAAGCAGTGTCTTATGTCATGGGCGGTATATTGAACCTTAGTGTAACGGGGACTCTTAGGTTAATCCCTGAGTGCAACGAGGGATTAAGATTTAATTCCCGAGCGAAACGAGAGAGTTGTGTAGAGTCCTTAATGAAGCGAGGGGTTAAAGCCGCCCAAGACGAAGACATTCTTTATCCTCGAGGTGCGTACTCTAATTTTCATACCTACTGCGAGACAAAAAACGCAGAGCTTTAAAATAGCAGTTATATAGTTTAAAGTAAAATACATTACTAGTTAATATTCAAATCAGACACATTTGTCCCGTTATAGAGGGACAGAGTGATATCTTTGGAAGGAACATTAGGTGAAAGGAAAACACTGTTTTAGACTTTCGCGGTTGTTAACTAAGTTATAATTAGTACTCACGAGATGTAGACCACGATTTAGTAGCTTTTGGAGCATCCGATATTTCGGCATCATGCACCACTTTGAAAAAAATATATTTTATGAAATTTGACTATTACCAAACACCAGAGATAGCAGCACGTAACTTCAACTATGACCTTGAATGCGCAATGCGCAGAGCGGGGCCGTGCGTAACCCATAGCAATGCGGCGCACAACATCACACTCTATAGGTGCGTTCGTTTTGCAATAAGGGCATTGGTGGCGTTGCTATTGTTGGCTCTTTAGTTAAATCGTTCGTAAATCTCAATTTTGGTGGCAAAATAACTCTTTTTTTAGCTTTTCGAACGCTGAACTAAAACAGCCATAAACGACATTTTCACCCATAGATTCCCAATCCGAACGCCCTTGTGAGAGTTTATGGCGTTATTTTCGCCAACTTAGAGCTATTCGAACGCACTACTAATAGTACAATCATTACGAGCCTTTTTTTTTATTTCTACTCTACTAGAGTCTCCGTACTAAGAGCTTTCCTATCACTAACGTTCCAAATCCAAATCACTTTACACCCAAGGGAGTTTCATACAAAATTACATCCCCGCACACGTAATGCCTTGCTTTGCGTTGATATTGCGTGATATGTAATTGGAAATTTTCGAGCAGGTGGTATGAAAACATATATCCATCCATCCAAACTTTCACATTCATAATATTAGTGGGATCAGTGGGATTTAATAACATTAAAATACGTTTTTAATATATATCTATATATACACAGATAAATAAATCTAATTGTCTGTTTGTAATTCCACATTAACAGCTTTTCACTAAATGCATAAAGTATAAACGGTAATTACATAAAATAATAATGTTTAAAATTACGGATGTAACGATACCGATTCCGATACCGATATATCAGCCGATATACCTAATTGGCACGCCGATATGTCGGCATCGCCTCAACAAGTAAAGTGCTGAAGTGTATATTACATCGGAATATGCAATAATAAAATGTAAAAATCAGTAAGTACTCATAAAAAAACAACAAGATTTAATCAATAATAAAAAATAATTTTCAGCCATTGCGCAACAACAACGCTCAGGGCGTCGAAATTTTCAGCAGTCACCAGCAGCTTCAATACGCCAACGTGCTACCACTCCACGTCGAAGGCACAGGTTTCCTCCAGCACAACGACGTTCCGAAATGGCAAGCCTAATAGAGAGGTTCATTGCCATTAAGGAAAGGCGCGTAAGCAGTGTTAATGTCTGCCAGAGCCCATGAAGCGCATGCACTGGGACAGCAAGCTATGGCTAATCCCATAACCCAGCTGTCTCTAGCATGGTCACAGCATGCACCAATGATGTTTAAATTAAGGATAATGCGCACAACATTGTGATAATAGGAATAGGTACTTTTGTACTATCATGGTGCTGACTTCAACAATTAGTTATTTCGCACTTTTTTGTGTTGAAGTCGGTTCCATTTTGTGGTAAAATTTTAGTTCTTATTTCATTTGTGTTTAATAAGTCATAAATGTCAACGATTTGGGATGAAGGAAGAAGTTTGTTTATTATTAGCCAGTAGTGTGTTACTATTAGAGCAGTTAGTGGTAACATAGACAAAAAATTTACTCGTGTTACTACTGGTAGTAAGACTGGTAGTAACACGGGTAAAGAATCGAACAGACACTTCAATTTTTACCACTATAGATAAAGATAAATATAGATATGTTTTTTTACCATCGAAGCTTGTAATGATTTCAGTTTTTTGTACATATATAAATGTAATGTTTTTTTATTTTAATTATTAAAACTATGATTATTATTGCAGTAAACATATTTTATTTTAACTCATACTTACACATTTAAAAAATAAGTGGTTTTGATTGATTTTTCTTTTCGTTCACATTTACTCTATTTCTTATAAGCGCTCAATACCCTCTACCCTTCAGGTCCACAAAGTTAAATTCCCAAAATGTTATGCTCATAAAATTTAACTTTCTATGTTGAACTAACAATCAAACATGTTGGATTTAGAATCCTAATATTTTGAGTCTTAAAATGTTGTAGTGCCACGCTGCAACTCCACAGCTGAATGAGCCGGCACAGGTAGATGATAGATTCGTCAACAACGTCGAGAACTGAGTAACCAACTGATATTGGGGTAGGCACAACATGGGCATTAGACATAGTTTTCATCTTATCCATGTTCATCTTAAGGCCTACCCGTTCGGAAACTCGATGAAGGCCATCGAGCATTGTACTGAGGTCGTCCCGGATTGGATTCTGCCATGACTACAATATCGTCGGCAAATCAAAGGTGAGTGATGTACTCACCGTTGATATTGATGCCAAGTCCTTGCCATTCCAAGACTTTGGAGGCGTCTTCCAATGCAGCAGTGAACAGTTTCGGAGATATAACGTCTCCCTGTCTCACGTCTCTTTGCAATGGAATTGCCTTCGAACTTTGCTCCTGTACTCGGACTGACATGTTGGCGTATTTGTACAAACACTTCAGCACTTCAATATACCGATAGTCAATACGGCACCGCTGGAGAGACACAAGCAATGCCTACGTCTCGATCGATTCAAAGGCCTTCTCATAGTCCACAAACGCTAAATAAAGAGGCAAGTTATGCTCTTCAGTCTTCTGTATAACTTGCCGTAGCGTGTGGATGTGGTCTATGGTACTATAGCGTTTTCGGAAACCGGCTTGTTCCGGGGTCTGGAATTCATCAAACCTGCGACTGAGACAGTAAGTTATGACCATCGAAAACAGCTTATAAACATGGCTCAAAAACGAGATGGGTCTGTAATTCTTAAGTAAAGTGTTGTCAATTTTCTTGAAGAACAGCACCACCACGTTTTTGTTCCATGCTTTTGGCGTTGAACCTTCGAGTAAGACAGTATTAAAGAGATTCTTTTGAGAAAGACTTTAAGTACCGGTGTTCCACCCGTTTTCAGAAGCTCCGATGTGATACCGTCGTCACCCGGCGCCTTGTTGTTCTTAAGCTGTTTCAAGGCCATTCTAATCTCGTACAGGCTGATGTCCGGGATATCTTCGGTATAATGTCAGGTCAGCTTGGGTCTTGGGTCTTTGGACGAGCTGCTAACAGTTTACATAGAGTATAACCGTCCGTAGACCTACTAACACTACTAACACTTCTTTGCTCTGTCGTCTATTTAATACGATAAGTATTAAAGATCCGGAAGTCGTGTCGCAAGGACTTCCATATTCGTTTATCGAGTAGCCTATATGCTTCGGCATCATCCGAAAACTGCAGTTTTAAGGAGCGTCGTTCAGTCATGAGGTTGAGGGTATCGTTGGAGAGTTTCTGTGGCCTATCTGTACGGTGGGGCTTAAGAAGAAAGAAGGGTAAAAGAAGTTGGAACCCACTGTATGGACAGTTTCTACTAACCTGTTATTGATCTCGTCCAATGAATCGATGTTCTCAAGGCAATCGAAGCGATTGGACAGCTCAAGTTGAAAGCTCTCGGGGTCTTGAATATGGACACGAGTAGGTCGGAGCGTAGACTTCAACAGACGAGACCTCTCAAGTTTGACATTAATTTTCAATATGCCTCTTACCATTCGGTGATCACTACCAGTTTTCACCCTTTTTTTTTGTCCCGGGGAAATCCTTTATAGATACCACCTATCACGGGGAGGTAGGTGGTTATGTGGGAGTCCGTATACCCACCAAAACCCCGGGGTGTTCCGTCACTGCCGCTTTTGGCGGGAACGCGGGACAGATTTTACACACGACCGCGAACCCGCCGCGGCTGTCCGTTGCCGGACCCTTCTCTTCGCGGCACGCCAGAACACATGGCGCGCCGCAACTGCCTCGGAGACCAAACCCGCCAACAATGGGCGCCAGACTTCCTCGTGTCTGGACGCCCATGATCTCCCTGCGGTGGGTCGGATACGTAGCCTCACCGCCTGCTACGTCAGCCAGTTTTCACCCTGTGGATCACGGAGACATCAGTCAATATTTGTCTCTTGCTGGTCATAATGAATTCAATCTCATTTCTCGTGGAACCATCGGGACTTTGCCAGGTCCATTTCTTATGAGGTGGCTTCCGAATGAAAGAGCTCATCATAAAGAGTCCCTCTTTATCCAGGAAGTCGGCTAACCTCTGTCGCCTACGATTCCGTTGCCCATAACCAAATTGAAAACTTTCAACTCATCCTCGCTTCTCTTACCCAACTTCGCGTCAAAGTCTTGTAAGTATATTATATAGTTACTTTCTCTCTCCTTTATTTTGCTTAATAGGTAAAAAATAGCAATACTATGATACCAGTCACACTTAAATGACGACGCATTATATTACAAGTACATAAATTAAATTGTATATAAGGGACTAAGGGTAAATGGTGCTTATGTGCTTTTATGTTTTTCTACACTATAGCGTACTCCAAAATTTTCTGTGTGGTGTAAATTTTCTGTGTGGTCTTCGAAATGGCCAAAAATACTAGCTTTTCAATTTGACAGTTAAAATCGACGATAACGGCGAGGATGTTGGCAAAGACGAGATCACGTGACGATGTTTCACCGATGTTTGCAATAAGAGAATACGAATTTAATACAACAAATGTCAAAATTTACGCTCGACCTTGGCGCTCATTATCGTTGATGTGGAAATTGTCAATTTAAAATTTTCCAAGTACGAATACTTCCGAGTAGTTCCGACAGCATGCTAGTTTGTTTGTTGTATGCATACTTTTTACTCCTAGTGGTGAGATACTAAAATCGATATTTCCAAAACCGTAAAATAGTGTTGCACTTACCAGTTTCTATAAACAGCAGAGAATATTGGAAAATATATTAATAATATAATTCATGTGTCTCTTATCGTAGAAAATTAGTTCTAGCAGTACTCTAAGTATTGATAGTGGGACCACGAGAATGTCGCGCATCTTTATGATCTATGATATGATAGATTAGTAATGGCTTACCTACATTCTTTTTGCTTCCAGCTGCAATAAAACAAGTTTTAAAGCTAATTTTGTTTCAGTGAACTCTACTATAGGTTTAGTAGTAAGTGCACACAGTTTTTTAAAAACTAAGTCGTATTCACTAGTTAATAATAAGTTTTTAAATTAAAACTTATAAAAACTTTAAAAGCTTATAAAAAAATTAAATAACGATATCTATTAAACCATTCCTGTAAATCTGGTTTAGGTTTGTGAAACACCATTATGTATAAATAGTTCGTACAGCTCGGCTTTGCGGAATGAAAATTTATTTCCAAATGCCTGTCTACAATTGCAAACTGCAACATGATGTTTAGGATTATCTTTTCTATTTCTCTAAGCTCGGAAATCCGGTGGTGTCATAGAAGGCTTTCAAACCACCAGTTTGCCGCCTAGCCTAATGACACTGGAATTTGTCTTCTGATGGCTCTTTTTATCTTTCCAATACTAGAAAGCAGATAAGAATGGAGTATAAGTTATTGTCTTAAGGACATCTCGTTGTTTTGACTTCATTAATTTTTTCTGCAAGACTATTATGTATTTCAGTTGCCAACAAATGTTAATTGATATCTTGAAAAATGGCGGCTATGTTAGTAAGTTGATTACTGAAGCTGACAAAAGTGACATAGAGCCGCCATTTATTTCAATTTCAATCAATATTTGTGAACAACTGAGATACATAATAGGCCTGCAGAGTACAAGATTGTTAAATAAATTGTAAATATTAAAATTGTAAAATATTATTTCTTTGAAACTTTCTAATTTGACGTGGTGGACAAGTGCATTATTTTTTACTACAAAATGTAAATAAATATACGTCATATAACCTGGTTTCGTTTTTGCCATTGCTTGATATATGCACTCTGTCCGAATAAATATATTTTATTTCATTTCACTCTTATCACTAATGAGTAGATTTTCCATTTCATCCAGGCCGAGCATGTACATTGGCTAGTCAAGTTCTAGCTTCCATAAGTACTACCAGCCGTTCTATTTAGTAAAGCAGCAAAAGGTGCTGCGTTATGTGGCACCGGAAGTTTTTTTTTAATAACACGATAGAAATTGTTTGACATTCAAATAAATTGTTATTCAGTACAAGTAAGTATAACTTGCATGTATTTTTTATTAAAATCTTTTTGCCAGACTTTGATCAAATTATATTCAACATAGTTTTACGTTTATTTTCTTTTTTGCATTTGACTCAATTAGATAAGTGATTATTAAGGTTACTTTTTAATAAAACAAAGGCAAACTCGTGTTGTTTGGCCAAAATAAAAGATTTTTGATTAATAAATTTTAAAATTAAAAGTAGAATCATATGTTTATCACTCACTATTACTTACGAGTAATAATGTATTATTTTGCCTTATAAGGGACAAACCAAAGCTGAAAACACCAGTCGATAATAATTTACCGGTTTATAATGAAGTTCGGTTTCCCAACACTCGTACCATCCATGAAACATCGGCGATGACATTTCGCTTAATGAATACCAAAAGAATCATCCTTGTCAACGAGAGCGATGTCTAAGATGTTACACCCATAAGCTCGTCGACGAGCGCAACGATGAAAAATTCTTTACAGAATCGCACTGCAGGTTAAAAATGCAATCACGGGCTTACCTCTAAGCTTGCATGCATCCGTACACTATTTTTACACTGCTATTATCGTGGTCCGAGTTTAGATTTCATCGCTGACGGTGATTATGTCTATTACCACTAGACCGATATTAAAAAGCCCGTTTTTTCGCTTACAGCGCTGCTAGCATGCTAAGGCACGGGAGCAGTTTGCGGATGATACTGCAATCTACTCTACTGGCTGGTTCAAGGTCAGGCAGAGATGCGCCATCCAACGAGCCATCACCGTAATCGGTGCATGGTTCCGTAAATGGCGGATTGCAGTAAATCCTAGCAAAAGTGCAGCAGTGTACTTCACTGAGATTCGGCGAACCCATCCCTTGGGCTAAATCAGCCAAATACCTGGGCGTCACCCTTGATCGCCAACTTACTGTCGCGAAACACATCCAGATTGTTTTCAATAGTACGGCCTTCATTATGGGTCGTCTTAGTCCCCTCATAGGCAAAGACAGTAAAATGTCTCTTAGAAATAAGAAGACTCTTTACAAACTTTGCATCCACCCAGTCATGACTTACGCATCTGTAGCGTTTGCCCATGCTCAGAGACACGACCTCCATAAACTTCAAGTGATTCAGAATCACTTTATGCGCAGGGCAGTGGGCGCTATCTAGCAAAAATCATCCCATCCGGTGACGCTGTAAGTGCCGGTTGAGACAACAGCAAAAAAAGCAAATCACCTCTATGAAACAAGCGTTAGTAAGGAAGAACCAAATAGGCTCTTTTTTCAAACGGACTACTTGCTGTTTGCCTCTATCGGCATTTACAGCGTCACCGGATGGGGTCCTTATATAGACCGTATGAAACTTGTTCACTTTTATATATGTGTACTGAGATGTGGATGTATAAACCGAGTATAAAGTTGTGTTGTGCTTAATGCATTCAATTTGTTTTCAGTGGCGAGTATGTGCGGTAATTCCGCTACGATACACAATGGAACAATGATGAGCCCGATGCAGTCGTGTACTAGGAAACCACTCGAAATCACAGAATAAACGTATGTAGTACATATAGCCAACAACTAGGAGGCTAGTACTTTTCAATTATGGATCGAATAGCGTTATAAAGTAGTCCTGTGTGGTTTAGTCGGCTGTTCCTTGTAGCTGATCTTGAATTCTTAGCGTTGGCGATGTTGAGTAATAACACTAGTTTATCCGTTTTTGTACGGTGTACTTATGTAGGTATGTACTTGTATTTATCTACCGACTTCCAAAAAGGAGGATACTCAATTCGACTGTATATTTTTTTATGTTTGTTACCTCATAACTTTCGACTGGGTGAACCAATTCCTAGAATTGAAAGCTGGTGCTTCCCGTGTGGTTCCATGTAAATTTTATTAAATTCTGTCCAGTAGTTTTTGAGTTACACTCCAATAACTGATGTTTACCAAAGTAATAGAATGGAAGTCGGTATTAAATTTTTCAAATTGCACTTGTTAAGACACACAAGTCGGCACAACTTATTGAAATTGCATATCTTGTTTTGTTCATTATTTAAGAAAATTGCTATTTTTTTCGGATAAATGTAGGACACTTTAAATCCTGGTCTCAATTACATGAAGACTAGCTGTGTCCCGCGGCTACACACCGTGGTGATGATGATGATGAAAATGGTCCTGCATGTGTATTCTATACATATGCAGGACATGCTAGGCACATGTTAATCCAGCGCCTCATCTACCTCCATACCAAATTTCATCAAAATTGTCCACCCGTTAGAGTGTAAAGAAGTAACAAACATACAAACACTCGCAAACTTTCGCCTTTGTACTATTAGTGTGATGAGAACGATAATGAATATTTATTGCTGTTTGTTCAGCAAGTTCAACCTTCGTAAAGCCCTTTTCTGATTTGTCGGCGCAGCAGCGGCGCGACATAAGCATGCTCGGTAAACGTCGTACTGAAAGCTTACCGAGCGCCTATATTTCAATGGAGCGTTCCTGACTGACTCTGTGCCGCGCCGCTCCCGAGCATACCGAGCCAATCAGGAACGTTCCATTGAAATATAGGCGCTTGGTAAGCATGCTCGGTATACGCGGTACTCATCTCATCTTCTAATACCGAGCATGCTGATTTCGCGCCGCTGCTGCCCCGACAAATGAAAAAATAGCCGTAGAAGCAAACAATGGAGGCAAATACATTTCTATAATGTATTTATTTTCTTTTGTAATTGACCTCTAAAACAAGATTTACTGATAGATTAACTGTTTTGTAACGAAATAAAATGACTAGGGTAATTAACAAAAAGTATAACGCATTGTGTTTTAACATATTATTTAGTAAACAATACTAATTTTCTCACACTGACATCAGGATTCCAAGTAGTAGTAAATCTAATGATTTACCATATTAACCTGCGAAGAAATAATGTTATTCGCTTATCTTCAATTTACAAACATATTTATTGCTAACTTTTAAATAGTTTTGCTTATTACGGTTTAACTGGTTTAGGAACAGTGAACAAATATGTAGGTATATTTTTTTAAGCTAGGTAGGTTTACCTCTCAGACAAAATAACTTTTTTATTTTGTCTAAGGGTTTCCCTAACCTAAATTGGTTATGAAATAGGTAACATAATTATTTTTTCGTAGCTGGTTATGAATTTCTAGTTATGGTCGTGGAGGAAGGATGTATAGATTAATACATTTATTATGACAAAAATTAATGACCTAACTAAAATTGAATAATAGTAGTACTCGTATATAGCGTGTAGCAAAATGGCGTAGCAATACTAAAACTAAACTCGCGGAAGCTTGCATACAATTGGAACCCACGAAATGTAGTAAAAAATCCGTGTTACTTAGGTATAGTAACCATAGTTTTTCTAATGCTCAAGCAGGTTCATCCCTGAAAAACTAGGCCAAAGACGACAATGTCAGAACGTAGACTAGGTAATACAAGGGGCCTAAACGGGGCCTGGGCTGGGGTGTGGAGCGGAGAGAGGGCGCATGCATGATAGGGGACGAAGGTGAGTGAATAGGTGACGTGGGGATTTCAGAGCGCATTGAGCCTAACAACTTGATAGAAAATTTCAGTTTTTTACTCTATGAAAAAAATACTAAGCGATTTAAATGTTAATAATATAATGATACTTTGTCATGTAAATCTTGACATGTGTATCTTTCAGTATACTACACCTTTTTGATACATGCTGTATAGTATACCTACACTAACTAGTACAGATGCTTATACCTATAAGAGCTTAACAACATTTTACTAAAGAATTTAAGGAAGTAAATATAAGTGAAATGGTGATGCAAAGCGGGTACACACAATGAAAATAACTAATGGCGTCCAATCAAGTTAAATAAAACAAATGTAACTATAAAGGCATTATTCATGATAAACGAATATCATCGATTAAAAAAACGTCACTTGAATAGTGTTTCAGTATAGACTTAAACAAAAAGTATTCTCCAAAGAAAAGTTAAATCTGGCTGACAAGGAGGCGTGTTCGTGAAGACTGCCTGGAGGCTTGTGACGCTGAGGGGTGCGGGAGACGAAGTAATTGATGAAGTCATCGTGAGAACCCACACTACCACACTAATCTTTGACCGCCTCAGACAAAGACAATGTGTTCGGTACACAGTGTTATTTTTTCTAAATACTTGAGTTCAGTCTTTATTAGAAATGATTAACTAGCCACCAATGAACACCCGCTAAGTATTTAATTAAATATTTGTATATTCGCAGTACGTTACTTTATTTTCACGTTTATTTATATACTCCTAGCGGTGTGTTTGGGTTGTTATTTTAATTTTTACAGATGTCTTCAATTTATAATAATACTAGCAACTGCCTGCGACATCGATCGCATAGTAGGCTCGGCTTCCGGCCTCGCCATAACCTCCCTTCTTTTCTTACGTCTAGCGTGACCAGGAAAAACAGGGATTCATTTTGAAGTATATATTAAGATATAGATTTCTAAGAATACCTTTAAACGAGCAATTCCCGTATAATATATGTAAAGGGTGTCTTTTAGAGGTTTGGGTTTTAAACAGGCAGTATTGATTCTACAGACTGTCAATTTGACAGTTGACAGATGATTTGTAGTCAGTTGACGTTTTGCCATTTCATCATGCTTATGAGCATCTTGAAATGGTCATAATTTGCCCGTAACTAGAGAACGATACAGAAAAACTATTGCTGACTTCTTCTTACCTGTAGTAAACCTAGTTGAATGGCATTGATGAGACATTGCTTTAGTTTCAACAAAATGGCGCAACATGCTGCACAGCGAGCGGCGACATCAGTTTTATGCGGGAAACATTTTCGAACGCATTTAATTTCGCGTAATGGACCTGAGAACTAGCCTCCACAATCGTGTGATCACACACCTTTAGATAACTTTCTTTGGGGGTATGAGAAGTCACTAGTCTATGCTGATTTCTAATGAATCATTCGAAAGTCTAAATTCGCTGTGTTATTGCTGATATACGACCCGAGTTGCTCGATAAAGTTGTCGAAAATTAGACTTCACGATTGCGTTTCATCCGACCTAGCCGTGGCGCTAATATGCCCTAAATCATATTTAAACAATAATCACATAAACTCACTTTTTTAAGAAAACCAATATTATACACATCGCCATTATTTTAGTTTCATTTCATTTAAAATTGTATACCTCTAAAAGGACCCTTTATATTATGTCTTTACCTATGAAATTGCCGTTTTTCATGAAATAAATTAACGAATAATGACCTAATTTATATAACCTGAATTTGTGAAACGGCTACAAAAGATTTCATGACATTTAGTATGTTGGAGGTTACGGGGGCGATAAATCGATCTAGCTATATATAATTTTAAAATAAAATTGTTTTATCCTACGAGGAAATCATTTCTTCGTAGGTTTTATCCGAACTGCTACAATATCATTATCGAACATCAGCTTAAACAATTAAACTGTTTTACCGACACAGCAACACTAAATCCACTTAACAATACTTAGATGGCGTTGAGAAGCAACACTAAGCCAACGAGGTTAGACCAAGCAATCAAATTGCTTACTTACAAGCTCGGTCATACGTATTTCCTTGCAGCTATACGACCCTGGGTCTTTCAAGCGGGGCATGAAAAAGCATCTGTCAGGTCCTCATAGGGGTGGCGATTGGAGCTGCTTACGGCTGCACTATCGGTCATTGCTTCTTGATTCCGTCTTGGCTTTCTATCAGGCGAGAGGGAGTTACTTTGATGAACCATTATAAAAAAAGTACTGTATATATAAATGTAATAATAATAATAATAAAAAAAAAAAAAAAAAAACCGCAGGGGCGGCTTTGTGGCGAGCCGTCGGTGAGTGGCGACACCGTGGACTCTGATTCTCCCTGGGGCTAAATGAGACCCCTGGCTTGCCTTAATTGGCCGTCTGGGGGTGGAGACGCAAGAGCAAGTAACAAAAAGCTCCAAGGGTGGAAGTGTTAAAGGGCATAACGCCGGTAGTAGCGCTTCAGTGAAACCGCAGCACACCTCTCGACACCCTTTAGCCAGCCACACCAACGTTGCCCTTTCTGTCACCATTCATGGTGGCCTTTATGGGGGGCCCGTTTAGTGGGTGGCAAGTCACCACCTGCCCAAAAATTTTCAAATGAGACTGAATTTGGCAGGTGCCGTAGTCTCTTCCATAGCCCACTATCTTTTTATCACTAATAAAATCATTTCAATAGCCTTGTCATTTTACCCATTTTTATAATAGATATACCATGTCACCATCCATCCAAAAGTTTCTGGTTTTTTTTTTATACTACTTTGTATTTTTTATACCAAACAGGCCTCTAAGTGTTGGCTACAGCCCCACTTATGCCTTTGTAAAGGACCGGATGAAATCCGTGATATCTGGTGAATAATAATAATAATATATAATATGTAATGCGTTGTTTCGTCTCTATGTTTTGCTATACATTCTCGTGAAATTTAGTTCTAATCTCACATAAATATCTCCTCCGTGAACATGAGTATTAAGAATATTATATTAAACTGAATGTATCTACCTATAGGTTATACGTAACTCATCTCTTCAAACTTATTTTAAGTCTCTCATAAGCTTCAAAAAGAAAACGAAGTACTCACATTATAAAGAAAGACAAACACAATCTGTTTAGAAAATATGAAAGGAGCTTGAAATTGAGCTCATTAAGTTAGGTACTTGTGAAGCTAGCTCATTACTGCGCCAAACGTTCGCCATTCATTCGCTAAGCAAAACAATCGGCAAAGATCCCTCATCATTTAAAAGCCTATTGTGGAGTTCCCAATTATAATTAAATCCATTTTCTGCACCGCAACACCAATTAAAAATCCTGTTGCAACTAGGTATCTTTAAAAACAAATGAGCAGCGCGTCGCATTAGATATTTCCACATTTTGCCGTGAACCTACATAGTGCAAATTAAATTGTGTATTCGCTTTAAACTTAATACAAGAACACAAGACGTGTATTACAAAGGCATGAGTTATTATAGGGGAGATGCAAAAGAAGTAAATGTATTTTTGTGCTGCAGAGGTGCGTTTTAGTGTGGGTTAAAGGTATTTACATGAGTAATAGACTTCAGTTTTACATAAAAGTGTAAAAGCGAGAACTTAGGCACACCAGCGAAGTGGTCCAATTTGCATGTTTTATGCAAGTGATGCAGCCGCGGACAGTGCACGCGGACCGCGATACGTATACAGTACAGACTAGAGACAGTAGATTGTGTCGCAGCTGAGGATATCATGTAAAAGATATACCACCAAGACTAGACTGCATACAACAACATACCTATTTCTACATCCTTTAAAGTTACATAACGGGGGGTTGATTCGACTAATTACAGTTGAACCGCAACTGAACGGCTACTTTGAAACGTTTTATTATTCTGCTTTTAAAAAAGTCCAGTAGCTGTTACGTTTCTATTTACACCAGCGATCGAACTAAAATTTATTAACTCGATAGCTTAGCGCTACGCTAACTCTTATACGTCTTATATCTATATAAAGTAGTAATTGATAATCGGCCCATTTTGTTCCCACTGTTGGGACTCAACGGTGGGAACCCAACTCTTCACTCTGAGAGGAAGGCTCGAGCCTTCCTCTCAGAGTGAAGAGTTGGGCCATAATCTACCACGCGGGCCCCGTGCGGCTTGATGGATAGGTTAGAGGCCAACCAATGTTGAAGTTTTTCAGGCCGCCCGAAAGCCTAACAACTGGTGTCCTAAGGCAAACAATCGGGACAGACGTGCTCTCCGAAGCACGGAAGCGCTCAGTTGAATAATGCCACTAGCCATCCAACTCCTGACCGCAGCAAGCGTTGCTTATCTTGTTGATCGGTTAAGATCGCCAAGTCAAGCTCCGCTACGAGTGCTTCACTCCGCTACGAGCGCTTCAGTGATTATTGTATATTTATTATAAAGTATAGTAGTAAGAACATAGACATCCCCCATAATCATCCAAAAGGACCGGTTAGAAGCGGTCTGCATCCAACGTCGTCCTGCGACCTTTATCAGGTCGTCTGATCACCGTGTTGGTGGACGACCTACGCTGCGCTTGCCGGTCCGTGGTCTCAACTCCAGAACCTTCCAGCCCCATCTATTCTGCGTATATGCGTGATGCGCAGTATGTATGGCTCGACAAATGTCCTCATACATATCCTCCACCTCATCATCAGTGCGACTTCGTCGATGCGTATACCTGAATGACCTTCAGCGAATATCGTTTGGTTACTCTGAGTATAAGGTATACGAACCTATTGGAAACAATGTTGTTAGTTAGGGACTTGTGGACGAGAAACCCGACACCACCTTGGGACTGTTGGTCTCCCGCCCGGTAGTAGAGTAGGTTACCTGATTTTAGGGTTATCGTGCCTCACCCGCTCATCAGATATTGAGGACTTCAGATATTGGGGGTTATGCCAATACTCGCCACGCTTGGCAAGCGGATTGGCGAGCGCAGCTTTAGGTTTTTTTATTGGGAAAGTGCTGCTGCTCACCTTCCGATTGTTATCCCTTAGCCGCCTTCTACGGCACCCACGGGTAGAGCTGGGGGGGGTACTATTCTACCGGCACCCCACGGCTATTATATATATTTATATAGAACTAAATTATATATAATATCTATAATCATTATTATAATTAGTAGGTTATATCCGAGCTTACTACTTAACTCGAAGTGGATCTCGTTTTATGCAGTCTCGTAGTGAAATAAAAAAAATAAGATACAAATATGACATGATACAATTCAGAAGTATGCTGTAGTCGTAGTCAAATTTTGTGACTGCTTAAATTTAAACTTACTTATTATAGATACTATTTATTAAACCATATATAGACATTTTCATTTATAAAGTGTTCCTACTATCTTCTAAATGTATTGTGTGTGACATAGCCATGAATGCTTTGAACATTTTATACGCTATTCCCACAAATCGGACATCGTTGCATTTTATGAGAAATTGTGTCGAGTGGCGGATTTTTAGAGTTTGGAATGGTACCAGGCATATTATAGTTGTGCATTTTACTAATCTCACTGTATTTTTGTTTGACTGCATTTTTAACAAAGTGACAACTTTTGATAGCATTGAATCAAATTTAATGTAGTGATTTGTAAGAAAATATACGACGTAATTCTGATATAATACTTGCGAAAGTTTGTTTGTTTGTTACGCTTTCACGCCTAAACGGCTGAACGGATCGTAATGGCACTTGGCAAGAAGATAGATTACATTCCGGGGAAGGAAAAATTACACTTTTGATCATCATCATCCAACACCACCCGGGTGAAATGGTGGGGCGCAGCTTATAAGTAATATAAGGTTGAATGTCTTTTTCCTAATTTGTGCACCTGAGTCATCGTAGGGGACCTCGGGCGCCCAGACTCGAGGGAGTCTGGCGTCCATTTGTGGGTTTGATCCCCCGAGGCTGTTGCTGCACGCAATATGTTCTGGCGTGTCGCAAGGAAGAGGGGTCCGGAAACGGACAGCCGCGGCGGGTTCGCGGTCGTGTGCGAAATCGTTCCCCCCATAAGCGGCAGTGACGGAACACCGAAGAGTTTTATCAAGTATGCTGCCAGAGACGGGAGTCTCTGGCAGATATAACCACCGTGCTCCTCCGGGGCCGGTGGTATCCAGGTGGTACCTATAAATAATTTTCTGCATCAAAAAAAGCTCTAATAACCCAGAAAGAACTATATTATTTCAAGGCTTCTAAATTATCTTTATTTCTAAAGCTGGTATTCCGTAAAGACGCTCAGTAGTGAATCTTCGCTTGGGTCTGAGTAAATGTTGCATGGCGTTTATTGTCAAATCTACATCAAGGCAAGATTAACTACTTAGCGCCTTACCACAGATTAAATAAGTTACTACGTAAGCCTTACTGGAATACCGCCCTAAATGCCATACATAGTTTACTTAGTAGATCGGTACTGAAGCATAGATTAGGTACTACTAAGCGTACTTCTGTGGGCCAAGCACGAACATGTGTTTAAGTGTAACGTAATCGCATCGTTAACGTATTTAGTACAAACTGCCATTTATCTAGTACAGTAGTGTCAAAGATAACTCATAGTTTGTACTGAATACGTCAACGATACGATAACGTTACACTTAAGCAGATAATCGTGCTCGGCCCACTGGCACATGAACCTTAATCTTTATGCTTCCCCTTCAACACACTATATACTGTTTCGATCAAAGACTAACATCGTAGTAGTAGAACAGCAGAAAGAAGTATAATATTCCCTTTGCCGTCGGGATGCAGATAAAGCCTCCTGTACAAGAGGCCGTCTTGTTTGTACCACCGTAGTGCCAGATATTCTGCCGCAAAGCAAGTGTCACTGTATTAACATGCAAAACTAAAGTTCTGAGCTCTGGGTGGCACTACAACTGGCCTGGGCAAGCATAGTGCATAACATGAGGCGCACGAGTTCCACGTTTTCTCACGTGCCCACATGTTAATAATAAATAAATTTAAAAAAAATTTAATAGCACAAAATAATAAATAATGACTAACTTTTTATATGTTAATACCAATATACCCAAAAAATAAAATATGTTCCCTTAATGTGAACAATACTTACAAAGCACCTCTAAGCGATTCTTTTCACTTTAATAGTAGATATAAACTAGCTGCTCTCCGCGGTTTCACCCGCGCGGTGATGGATGATGATGATGATAATGATGATGAATCTTATATAGCTTATATTACTCAGGGTGAATGTAGCTTTCGAATAGTGAAAGAATTTTTGAAATACGTACAGTGCTTCTTGAGCCAATTCGTTACAAACATACTTACATACAAAACTTTCCTCTTTATAATATTAGTATAGATATAGATAAGAAAATAATTTTACATGACGTTCGAATACAGATGTTATTGTCTCAAGAATTTCGACCGTCACCCAGTTTTCTCAATTTTATATTATATAATAAACTGTATGTTTTAAAGTGAATCGTCGGCCGTATGCAGCACTAGCTAAATTGCATTGTTCGTTTTATTGCGGAGTGCAATGTCGATGGCATGCCTCTCGCCAGAATTATTTACTATGTAACAGCACATGCACTTTATTCCATCCGTCGATTTAACTATTGAATTCTTTTGTTTTATTCGCGCCGTTCTCTCTTTTGTAATGTGCTCGCCACTACTGCGGAAAGAGTAACTGCGTTGTTGTTAATATTGATGGAACTGCCCAAAATAGACTGCGTTTATTGCCATCGAGAGTTATGCCACTATTGTTTTGACGTACGTGTAATTGGTGTGGAGTTAGAAATAACACGTTGAAAGCCAACCAACGAAGTAAATAGAAAAAAAGAAAAGAAGAAGTAAAAAACACTGTTATGGCAATCGTCAAGCCTTTTGCTTATTATTCACGATATTTTCGTGTCTTGTTTAAACGCTTTATTGTGCTATGTTTATTAAAATAATGTGATAATTTTGTAGGTATAGGTATTATTTAGGTGAATATGCGTGTAAACTTATTGATAACAATTATTGTATGATGTTAAACCCGTTTTTGAATGGAAATAGGGATTATGTGAACCTATGAAATTCTGTTACTATACACAATAGAACGAGATACAGCCAAAGTTAACTACTAAAGCGACGGTAATGCATACAACCAACTTGGCTGGAAATAAATTACACAACCTTCAATCAGTTACAAGCTTAGATCTGTATCATTCTGAGCGTGGCTATCAAACCATGGAGTAAACTGCATGCCCTTAAGCCATCTCCAAGGCGGGCCAAATGCATAAAATAGTTTCATGTAACAGTATCGCATACTTACGTAAAATCACCTCAATTTGCAGTTGAACATAGTATAACAACCAACAAACAATTTCCGGACGATGTTATTATCTTGTACACTGGCCTGAATGTCGATCGCAATTTATAAATCAATTTTTACCTTTCTAAATTAGATTGTTCCAGATTCTTCCACATAATTAAATCATAAATGTCTAACAGGGAATAAATAAATCTTAAGTTCCTCTAACATAGCCTTAGGCCAAAACATAACTGAGAGAACTTCATTCACGCATATCTACACAGTGGGCCGAGCACGAAAATCTGCTTAAGTGTAACGTTATCGTATAGTTTACGTATTCAGTGCAAACTGTGAGTTATCTCTGCCACTATTGTACTAGATAAATGACAGTTAACGATGCGATTACGTTACACTAAAACAGATTTTCGTGGTCAGCCCTCTGATATCTGAGGTAGAAGTTTTGTGTTTAAACTGTAGACTCGCTATTCACCATATTTGGCAAATAATACAATTGTTTTCTCAGAAATCTTACTATTTTTCCAGGAATTGCGTCAGGTGTGCTAAAATTTTCAATAAAAGTGCTCTACCTGCAACCTGGCGGCTTCGTCCATGCGTAAAATTATTCAAAGTCAATATTATTTATTTAATTTAGGCATCAAAGACGCACTTATGAACGTCAATTATTCATTATAATGTACTTTGGAGACTCTATCGAAGGCGTTCCAAAATATATATAGCCTACTGAGAAGAAGCGGCAAAAACTGTGCACGAACATACCTACTGTTCTATAAAATACAAGGCAGATTATTTTTCATCTAGTTTATAGTACTATCTGGTAGAACACATAAGGTGTTTTCCATCACCAATATTTTTCGGTCATATGCTATTTAGTATTATTAACGTCCTTATATACATCCATCCATCTATCAATCAACCCCTCCTTCCATGCATCCGTCTCTCTTTTCTCTTCTTCTCTACCTTAACAAACATTCATATATATATATATATATATTGTGATATAATGATTGTGATATATCTCGGTTTAGAATAACGCTCTAGGTATATCCAGGATAATATTTATGTGGAATAATCAACCAAGCGGATGGAGCCGTAGGGTCAGCAAGTATAAATTAAGCTGATAAGATAATTATAATGAAGAAGTATAACCTTGGATAAACTACTCGTCCCATTAATGAACTATGAAGCTAAGTGCCCCGCCTCTCGTTAATAATTGAATCAGGCAAGGGTTTATCTCCGTATAGGTGATGAGATAGGTGTAGGCACCTAACTATTTTACGACTGCCCTACATACACTATAATTCAGTTGTTTGGTTGGAAATGTTTAAACAACAAGTCTAACTTGGTGAAACATATATACCTAATAAAATGTTGAATCTGAAAATCATGCAGTAATAAATTAATTAGTAACGAATAAGATACATTCAAGGTTACAAAGATTTATTTACACTTGTACAAATGGACTTAATCATATCATATGTACCTACTCCAAAAGAGAAGTTGATCCCATACAAGATAAAAACTCAGAGAAAACTCTCTGAACTATTATTTAAAAAGGCTTATTTATGAAGTTGCTATGTTATACATATGTAAGACAATGAGAAACATAAGAATTTTAATTTAATAAAGGAATTATAATGAAACTGAATTTAACTTTTTAACACTTTCTTATAGGAAAATGAAAGGGTTACCTTTATTAAGGTAACCGTTAGGAGACCATTATTAAGGTAAGTTTAAGGTTAAAAGATCATGCGGGGCAGTCTTTGGGGACTGTCGGTAGAAGTGAAAAATATTCGAATTATATTTAAGACACACTATCAACAACAATAGGTAGTCATGGATACCATCATCGAGCCTAAAGAAGGTTTCACTTCAAAACTACATTATCTATATGACAAAGCGTTACGTGACGATGGCGCGAGTTCCTTGACTTTTCTTCACCCAAAAAGCGCTACGTTCGTGAATATTTTTTAAGACACACAATCCAGTATACATACTCTAATCTATGCACACAATCAACAGAAATACGTAGTCATGGAAACCATTATCGCGCCTAAAGAACTTTTCACTTCAAAATTACATTATCTACTTATGACAAAGCGTTACATGAGTTCCTTGAATTTTCTTCCCCCAAAAACTAACCAATGATGCGAGTTCCATGATTTTTGTTCACCTAAAAAGTGCTCAACGCACCCAAAGAAGTTTTCACTTCAAATATTATATTATGTTATTTGAAAAACTTCATTGTCACTCAAACTATAATTATTTCAATAATCAGCTTTTTTATCTGGACAATTTCCGGTCGTTCGCTAAATTCCAATTTCCATTGTGCTATGTTAAGGGACAATGGTGCGCCGATTGCAGTGCTTTGGCTATTTTATTTTGGTCGAGCCATTTCGCCATTGTAGACTGAATCATTGTATCAATACAATACGATGCTACTCGCGATTTGTAGCCTTGAAGCTAAATTCAACGTTGTTAAACTGTACGCCTTTATATCCCTGAAGAAATTGGCAGTGATGACCAGCATTTCGCAAACGTGTTATAGGTCTAATTATAGAACTATCTAATGGGGGAACCTATTGCATATATCCTAGTAAGCTTTTAAGATATCCATATATAATATTAATAGTGAATTGTTTTACTAATTAATCCACAAACACAAAACGTAATATGTATCTATATTGGTATCGTTGAAAAATATTAGATAAATGTAATTTTGTTACGAAAACATTAGTGGGATTTGAACACGAGACTGCAGAATACCGTTCTGTCGTTGATAGACCCAATACGTACCTACACTTTAGCGAATCCCTGCACTCAGCCTCTTGATTGTGCTGACGACGTGATTCACTAGGTTGAAAGACGCTTCAAGAATTCCATCTTCATGGGTATCATCGTAGTTCCAGATATCCCGACTCCAAGAACTGCGCCATTATTTCTGTGTTTAGTTTGAACAGGTCGCTTAGCATTGGCGTTACCAGGTCCCACCCCTCTAGTTAACCTGATACCAACCTCAGAAAACACTATCTAGAATTATCCGAATTATATTGGTCGAATATTATATATTTATATACCAACAATCATCATCATCAGCCCACATTCGTCCACTGCTGGACATATGCCTCTCCTAAAGTACGCCACAGAGCTCGGTCTTCAGCTCTCTGCATCCAGTTACTGCCAGCCGCCTTCCGCAGGTCGTCTCTCCACCTGGCCGCAGGGCGTCCTACACTCCGTTTGCCTAAACGTGGTCTCCACTCAAGAACTCGTCTACTCCAGCGGTCATCGGTTCTTCGTGAAATGTCGCCAGCCCATTGCCACTTCAGCTTGCTTATTCTTTGAGCTATGTCGACTACTTTGGTTCTCTGTCGGATAACTTCATTAAGAATCTTATCCTTCAGAGAAACTCCGAACATAGCTCTCTCCATAGCTCACTGAGCGACCTTAAATTTGTGGACTAGTCCCACAGTGAGTGTCCAAGTTTCAGCTCCATAGGTCATGACGGGTAGGACACACTGATTAAATACTTTCGTCTATAGGCACTGTGGTATGGACGACGTGAAGACTTGACGAAGCTTGCCGAATGCTGCCCAGCCCAACTGGATTCTTATGCTGGCTTCCCTCTCAAAGTTGTTTCTACCTAATTGCAATATTTGCCCAAGGTAGTTTACTTATACTCGTGGACAACTTCGAGAGTTATACCATTGACGATAATCGGTTCCGGGTTAACGAGATCGTTAAACATGATCTTAGTTTTATCCACGTTCATGCCGAGACCGATGCGTCGTGAACAATCAGCTAGGCCAGACATCATCGATTGCAGTTCCTGCAGCGACTCCGCCATAAGGACAATATCATCGGCAAATCGAAGGTGTGTGATGTGCTCTCCGTTAATATTGATGCCCATACCTTTCCAGTCCAACATCCTAAACATATCTTCCAGGGTACTGTGAAACAGTTTCGGAGATATAACATCTCCCTGTCTAACTCCCCTTCGCAATTGGATATGTTTAGATTGTTGGTTCTGTACTTGGACACTCATATTTGCGGCGTCATACAGACACCTCAACACCTCGATGTATCGCCCGTCCACCTGGCAACGCTGCAGAGGCTCCAGAACAGCCCAGGTTTCGACAGAGTCAAAGGCTTTCTCATAGTCCACGAATGCAAGACACAGTGGCTGGTTATACTCTTCGGACTTCTGTATAACCTGCCTAACTGTGTAACCTCCCAATCCACCGACTCAATTATAGAAGTGGATCGAGTTAACGCTTTATGGGCGTAATTGCAACTGTCATGGGCAAGCGCTATTACAATATGGATATAACTGCCAATATTTTCCAGGGGCTATTGGTCTGAGTAAGTTATAGATGTAAGTAGATAATCATACCAGAATGTCACCTCAAACTAACTCAACTGCACCACAAACTGTTTCTAAAACTATTATGTTTTATTACAAAAAGTACCTATTATGCGAATCATATAATTTTGATAATCTGTCTGACATAAAACTTAGCTACGATAATAATATAATTAATGCAGTAGACAACGCAAAATTTTTAGAAATAGTTATAGATAAGAAGTTTAATTGGAAATCACATATAGAAGAGCATAGTAAAAGAGTTAGTAGTTTGGCGTACGCTTTATATAAACTCTCTGCAACGTTCAATATGATGGATGCATTACTTGACGCCTACTATGGCCTGGTTGAGTCTGTCCTGATATATGGAATAATCTTAAAGAAGTTAACGCTGTATTGGCCATGTTTGGGCTTCAAAAACCTGATAGTTGCAAGCCATATTTTGTGATGCATAGAATTTTAACACTTCCATCATTATATATATTAGAGATTGTTTGCTTTGTTTATTAAGAATAATCCAGATTTCTTTCCAAAATTATCCGACAATGTAGAAAGAAGCCGACGTGACCCGCTCTTCTGCGAAAAAATTTAATCGGTATGGCACCACGCATTTATATTAAAATCCCTAAGCCCCTTAGGCAATTAAATGCTAATGTATTTAGAGTTGCATAAAAAAAATTGTTGATTGATAAATGTTATTATAATATCCAGGACTTTTTTAATGATAAATTTTGATAAATTTTTATTAAGTTATGTATCATCTACCTGTTTTATGCAATAAATTTATTTTTATCTTTATAATACAATGACAATATTCCGTGTCTCCTTGCCTATGCGTGCTCCAACACGCACTAGAATAGTTTCCTTCTCTTTTAACTAAGCCTTTTGATTACTTTGTGCATACAAAACAAAGTATTTAAGTTTTCCACTGGGAGGAAATTAAAGTTGACAAAATGGACTTGTCGAATACGACCTAGCAGAATCTAACTCCAATTGTGAATTAAACTTTTAATAGAATTTCTAACTATATTAGTGTGACTGGAACTGACGCCATTTTATAGCCCGAGTTTATTTTGTATTCCAAGTATCTAAGGACCTAAAACTAGTTATGTGAGTACTATGTTCTAATAAGCTTTTAACACTTTTTGCTTAGTTGAAACTATCATAGTACCTATTGTACCTATAATCACGCATGACAATGTATCAAAGTATTTTAGCGATAGTATTTCGGTAGCTAAACTAAGCCGACAATAGCCAAAATAACGATATGTTAATGTTTCTATCTATAAATATTTATAAACTATACAACAAATCTCAAAATGTGTATGAAAGGCTTATATTATTTTTTTGTAATTTGGAGACAAACTATTTGGGTTTTTGTTCTCAAGTGCACTATACAGCGTACATTAACTTCAATAGTACATAAATATAAATACGACTATAACTAATAACATTAAAATAATTAATGAGATCTCAGACATCTGAAAGAGGAACGCCGGTCATCACGAATGCCTTTAGCGGACTGGCGGTACACTAGTAGACACTTTCGCTGCTTGTTCCGATGCCAAGGTACAATATTTCGTAGACCAATTTTTTTCATTTAGGTATTGTAATATTTTAACCTAAAACCAAATAGAGCATAGGTAGCATAGAATTTGCGGTCTTTTTTATTCTTGCATTAGCCGGTGTTTAACTTAATATCACTCAAGCAAAAATAATTGAAAAAGATACTAAAAATTCATCTAGTAGATACTACAAATACTTAAAAATGGGAGTATTGGCATCTGACAGGGTTGTAGTGGGCAAAGCTCGGGCAAAGCGACAAAGAGGAAATTGCGTCTATGCATCGCTAAAGTTTGCGGCGAAAAACCCGTGCGCCCGTTCCAGTCCGTAAATTGACGAGCTTTTGAACTTCTATGATACTTTTTGTGCACTTGTATAGAGCGTAGGTACAGTCGAATATCGAGAGTATTATATTTAAATGGAATATGATGCTTTAAGAATAGGTAAATATAGGGATACGAGTTCTTGCGATGATACTCTAAATTTTTGCAGTTTGAAGTTCCAGCATACTATACAAGTATGTATGTACATACTGGTAGGTGCCTACAACTGGTAGAACTTAATTAGAAATCTTTATTCTCTCTAACATTGCACTTTCAAGTTTATATTGCGTCTTCCTGTGACGTGTGTGTGTTACGTCAAGCAGTTTTAACGTTAGCGCACACTTGATCATGGGGCCTACTCCCGCTTTTTACGAAACTATCATAAATCAGGAGCGTTTTGTAATAAGCTTAGAATAATCATACTTACTTACTGACACAAAACGGTCAACCAAAATGAATGGTAAAGTTGCAATAATGACTATTACCTATAAGAGATGGGTGGGAGTACGGATCTTCATAAATTTGACATTGGAACAATGAAACTTAGTGTCAAAAGTCACATCAAAGTACGCGAATTGAATGAAATGTTTGATACTACGTCATCAAAACGTCTATCGCAATCCATTATTACTTTAAGGTTGCTATATTGACGTGGTGGTACCAAATTTAATAGTAAGGTTGAAACATGACTATTTTAAGAGGTGGGAGTAGGCCCCCAGGGGATCGATTCGACTAACTAAATGTGTTCAAATGCGTTCGAACTATAACTGAATTATACGTTGTCTTACTCTGCTATTGAAAAACAGTCCATCTGCAGTTATGTTTCTATTGTCGTGAGCGATCGATGAAAACTTTATATTCTGCTAACTCGATAGATCATTAATGACGCTAACTCATATTCGTATGTAGTATATGTTAAACTTAGTTAGTGTTTAATACATATTTTAGTAGCATTATTTTGACCTTGATTTTGGCCATTATTTTTTATGTGACATACTGGACAACATTAAAGCGTGTCACTGCGGCCCTCTAAATGTCACTATGTTAATCTTTAAGGTAGGTTACTTCTAACAGAAGATAGGACTCCGGTAGCAACCACACAGCTTTTTGAATTAATGAAGGGTTATAATTTCTTTTTGTGTCTAAGAAGCTGCCTCGATTAAAGAAATTATTATCTACCTACTGGTACAATTCTTAGCTATCTGTCTAGATAAAATAGACACCTCTCTGATTTATTTTAGCAAATACTTCAGCAACAAAGTTAGCTTTGTGTATCACAATTCTCAACAGAGCAAATACCATTCCACTGCAGACTGTTCTAATATAGTTACAGATCGTAGTACAGATATGCATCAAGACACGCGAGAGTATAAGAGCTTAAAGTAACTTACAGACCAAGAATACGTTGAACAACATGGATTGTTTTACTGTAATCAATATCACGATGCATAACGTTACCTAAAATACAGCGCTTATTTTTTACCTCACCTTACCGTACCTATACATATATAGTATAGTGTATATATAGTAGGTCCTTTTCTTTGGTGTGTCCAGCTACCTCCCTGCGGTGATATCTAGATATGGATGCCTGCAGGCCACAATCCGCGCTCTCCCATCGCAGTGAGATCATCTACTAGTGAATTGTTTCACAAACCTGAATGAAATTAGAACATTGCTTGTTATCTTAGTCTGTTTCATTTATTGATAGTAAAAATAATGTTATCTTCTTCTTCTTGTTTGTGACCTCATGACTGAGGGACGTGATTTTGGTGTATAGTCTGTGCCATCATTTTTCTCCAACTCTTTCTATATCTTACCATTTGAATAGATGATTGTAAGGTGTTGCCTCTTGAGTGGTGTGTGTCCATCGCGTCGAAGAGCGCCCCTTTTTCCTTCGACACAGCCGATGATAATCAGTCTTTCTAGACTGTCTGGGTCTCGCCTGACTGTGTCTGAACTTGAGGAATCTTTGTCTGCAGATATTAGCGAGTCTTGTTTTTTTATATTTACCTGCTTTAGGATTTACTCGTTTTAATCAGTCCAACACTTTTAAAATTGTATTCTTCTTTGAGTTGACTGCTACCGCTGTGAAGGTTAACACTCATATAATTAACATTTATGATTTTATGATTTCACTAAGACGACCACTCGTATATGAAGGAAAATGTATTTCCAGATTTTTCGCATTTCTTTGAGCTCTTTGATTCATTTTCTTATCTCTTGTTTGCTAACGTTTGTTACAATATTTAAAAAAAAATGGGTACCAAATTTAGCAAACGGAAAACAATCTCGGGTAATTTGGTCTGATAATGGCTTCCAACGATCACGGGAGCTTTAAAAGTACTCTGATTTTAACTTTTCATTGTAGTTTTTCTTGAGGTGTCTGATGATTATACTTTTTGTTATTCTTGGACACGATTGGCAGATTTTGGCTCTTGTTGTTTATTAGATCTTATTGAATTTGAATCCGAAGATGATTCAAGCCTGTATGATTCCATATAATGATGATGGTCCAGAAAGGGAATCCCCATCGGGGATTTCCAAGAAACTACAAGAATACCATTTATGCATTTGCCGTTTTACGGACAAATAGACTGATTGCAATTTTAAAATAGCGTCTATTATTTATTTCTCTTCTAGTCTATTAATTAGAAGTAAAATAATAAACATTACTTAATTAGATTAAAGACTTATGTTTATTCATCATCATCATCTCGGCCGTAGGACGTCCACTGCTAAACATAAGCTTCCCCCATAAGCCTTTTCTACGGGTGCTTATGTTATGGTTATTGAAGTCAGTTTATCAATTTGTTAAACCGTGAAATGAAATATAAACTGCCCATCAAATGTTTGTGTTATTTGTTTAATCTAGACCGGCAAAAAGAAATTACTTTTCATACATTTAAATTTTTTACTCAAATACCGAAACACTGGTTTTTGTGTTTTCAATACCAGTATTTGAAATTGCCGTAAATAATCCGGTAATACCGGTTTTTCAGTTATACCGATTACCGGTATCTACGCTCTATCCAGGATACTAACAACATTCTGCGCCAGCACCACATTTCAAACGCGTCAATCCAAGAGCGCACACGAGCTTGTGTTTCAGAGCCATATAGAAAAATTGAAAAAATAAGGGTCTGCATGAGCTTTTGCTTCGAGTGTAACTACCGTAATTTTATCTAACTACCCTTATATCGTATAGTTCAATAACAAACTTCAATATGAGTTTACATTTCTTTTTTTTTTCTTTGTCTCGTACTTCTGTACATTTACAATTCCTCAGGTTACATACGTAATGTTTTATAGTTGCAGTAAATTAGATTTTTATTCAAATAGCCAGAGTCAAGTCACAGTCACATTAATAAGTCAGTTATTAAGTCACTGTCGTGTCTAAGTCTGTTTAAGTAATGCTGTGGATGCATTAGGTACTAAAAATGTTAAGGCGATTAACGAGTGAATCACAAAACATGTTTTTATTAATTTTGCCTAGACTATTGCACCATTACGAACACTTATTACTAACAGTTAATAATTCACCACTGTTACAAGTCCAAATTCGAAGAAACACAAATCTATCATAATTTTAATCAGTTATGAGGTTGTGACATCCTGACAGGTCATATTATAGTTGCTAATAAGCTTGATTGCAAGAGAACCCCTGAATTGAACAAATACTATCATAGAGTCTGAGCAATAGGGAACCGTCGAGGCGTTATGGTGAAGTAGCATTCAGATTTTTAAGTACATCCCAATCCAGCTATTATGGGTCTCGTTACACAACTTGCAAACGTTGTTGAGTAGATTTTACATTATAAATAGCTTGCCAACTGTGGCTATGGCTATTTTTCTCTTGTTTTCACTATAATACTAGAAATACGTAGGCACAAAAGTAGAAAGTATCTTATGAGACGCAGTGACTGGCTGGGAAAGGCCCAATAACGGCTCTCTTATTTTTTGTTATTTTATCAATGTATATGTTTCCTCAAGTTTTACGTCTAAAAATGATGGATCCTTAAGTGTTGTGACGTTGCGTTAGTGTAGGCAAAGTGTACAAAATTAGTTGATTTGTGTTCTCATCGTCAATTATTCTAAAATTGTTTAGTAAAGCATCTACCGCTTTACTAGAACGTGACTTTACCCGGTCAGTAACATAATGACATACTTTCATCTGATGTGACTTAACTCGAATTGAATAAGTATCTAATTTTAATCAAATTTAAATTTACCACTTTATAATATTGCAAAATATGCATGGACATCAAAGTACGCATACACAAGAACAGTAATGAATATGAACGCTAACATTGGCACAACATTGATGCTCCAAAACTCTTCGTTCAACCTATTCCCGGCCCTCAAGAGCTTAAATCTACAAGATTTTCATGTGTTTGAAATATAATGATATCTTCGATGTTATCGATTTTCTCAACGAATCTTTCGTATGACACTAGATTAACTTTTCGAACCATATAATTGTGGTAGTAATGGTGTTATGCAGTACGTTTGGTAGAGAATTAGCCAAGCGTAGTGGGATCTATTTGGAAAATACAAGTTTGCGTAAAAGCCGCCAGTAGGTGTATTTTTTGTTATTTATTTTTTTCCTATATTTGGACAAATTTGGCCTACAATTTTTTTTTGCATGTTAATGGTAAAATTTTTTGAACGTTTACTTTCTCAGATCAATTATACCACGTTGTGTTAAAACTATAGTAAAGATTTTTTTATGAAATCTTAATGTTATCTCTGCGTATAATAATTTGACTCAATTTCAAGCTTGACTCAAACCCATTGAGGCTTTCCATTGTCTTCATGCTAATAATAACAAACTCGCAAACATTGTATGTTTGAATATGAATGCGATAGTTTTAAAGTATTAAAATAAAATAAAACACTGTTTTAAACTATCACTGTTGTTCTCTAAAGTAAATAAAATATTCAAAAGTATTAACAAAGCTTAAAAATGGTTTATTTCATTCTTGTATACAGGTACAGGCTTTATAACAAAATATATTACTCAGTAAAATAAGTAACTGTACTATCAATACATATAACTAATCAATATCCAGTCGTTTAAAAGATCCCTCTAAGCTTGGAAAAAATGTGCTCATAGTTTTTCGATCTCCAGGCCTTCGGGACTCGTCAACTGTTTTATGTGATTCCGCTTTGTAAAACTTTTCGTTTGCCTTGATTTTGTTCCATATTTGATCTGAAATGCAACATTATAAACATTAACATATAAAACTAACCAAGGAAGTTATCCTGAGGTACCTAATTATTCTATAAAACTACACGTTTAATCATTTGAAAGTATGATTTTTGAAAAGTCTACCAAAAACAGAAATGTCACGTGATTCAATATAATTGCTAGAATGGTGATGATGTAATTATATAATGGCTTGGACCATTCATTTTTTCATGCGTCTAGTCTTTTTCAAATCTATTCAACTGCTCCTAAGTAAAATTAAGTTACCGTTCCCAAAATCTTACCTTTCAACTCGAGACTATTTAAGTTTTCCCCACCAGCGTCTTTTGGTAGTGCAGCCACGGGCATAAAATCGTTAAAAGAATCAGACCCGGCAACATGCACATGCAGCATATGTAGAAGGTCATTTTTCATAAACGGCTTAAACATTGACAGGAGTCGGTCTATAAAACTCGGTGCATTGATAAAATGGAACTCTTTTAGGCGTACAAACATAGCTTCCTGTAACAGACCACAAATATTTTACTTCGCTTATGCATATTTTAAAGGATGTATCGTTTATTACGATAAACAATACATCCTTTCGTGGCGTTCGTCTCCACCGCACTTATCTTTGATGTTATATATCGATTCTTAAGCCCTCTAGAAGTAAACTAAGCCCTCACAGACTCAGGGTATCCTACTGTGAGGGCTAGGACGACACAAACGTTACATTTGTACTACTCATATTTTACGAGAACATCTGAAATGTGTATTTATTACTTCTCCGCCTAATTTGTCCCACCTTGCATGTTAGTTTGTAAGTATCCTTAATGTAGCTATAAAACTCGGTTTAAATGAATAAATATTATTATTATTATTATTTGTGTTTGTTGCAAAAGCAGTCAGCCTGTTACATTTTCACTGCTGGGCCAGAAATGTTCCTCAAGGAGAGAAGTCATAGTCCAAATTGTGTATATGGCGCAGTCTGAATTGGTTAATATGTAATATTGGAGTTTTCCGACTATTATCCCAACAACTGTTACCAACGGCAATATGTGCATTCATCATCATCATCATCATCTCAGCCGTAGGACATCCACTGCTGAACATATGCCTCCTCCATGATTTTCCAAAAGGACCGGTTGGAAGCGGCCTGCATCCAACGTCGTCCTGCGACCTTCCTCAGGTCGTCTGTCCACCGTGTCGGTGGACGACCTACGCTGCGCTTGCCGGTCCGTGGTCTCTACTCCAGAACCTTTCGGCCCCATCGGCCATCTGTTCTGCGTGCTATGTGCCCTGCCCACTGCCACTTCAACTGGCTAATATGTGCATTCACGAACAGAAAATGCCATTAGCAGATATCCATACAAGTAATTGCCGCATATAGCAAACCTAAAAACGACTACGACTGCTTACACCCACTGTTTCATCCTGAACGCTTCGGCTGCTAACCTATACAGTGTGATGAACAACGTGCAACTGGAATAAAACATGAGCGCTCCATAAAAATACCGATATAATATAGAAGAAAAGGCTAGGCTAGAAGTTATAATTGTTTAAAGTATTTGTATAGTATTACTTTTTTATAAAGCACTAACGCCTTAGCGATACCATACGACGGTTAAAAATCAGATGGAGATTTAAAATTAGAAGCTCGGAGCTCGAGCCTCTGTGGCCTAGTTGGGCATGGCGTCTGACATAGATTTTCGGAATACGCGGGTTCGAATCCCGTCCGAGGAATTTTGCTCTCTAAAAATTGCAATGTTTCCAAAAACGGGACAACCAAACAATAATGAATGGTCCGTTTTTGGGCTGTTAATAATTTCAACCTATGACAAATTGTAATGAAAATATTTCTCAGTTTGGTAAGGATTTCTCCACCTCTACATCACATTTTCAAATAATAGATAGCTAGGCATGTAATAAAAAGTTAACTCATACCTGCAAGAAGTAAAAGAATTGTTGCGCTACCACTAGGTCGATACGAGACATATGATCTAGTGACACTTTGCTCATATTGATTATCACAGCGACACCTGGTACCATGCCTTCTTCGTATAAATATAAATCTACTATCATGACAAAAGCTCTGAAAGAAACATAATATTGTTATTCAAGGGATAATTCTCCTGCAATAAAACTATCCTGTGCGTTACTCTACGAATAAGACTTATTATTATTCGTAGGCGTTACTCCAAGACACAAAACAATGACATCAAATCTATTAACTCGTTACACACACACACCTTTACACATACATCCTCACACACACCTTCGATCACACGCATACACATCTTCTTACACATGTGTGTACAAACTTGCACACCCTCGGACGCACATCACCGCTAATACACACACGCGCACAGATGTTTTCGCATTTATAATTTTATGATATTATAATCATAACGCTTCTTCTTACCTGACCACATCCTCATAAACAAATTTAGTAGAGTCTGGATCTAATAATTGGCAATAGATAGGTCGATATCCTTTATTAGTAGGCGTAGTCAAAGGAGTCACCAACCTAAAATCAAAAGACTTACAAGTAGGTACAAAAAGATGCTCGAATTATGTATATACTATACATGGTACTTAGATATGCCACCTACCAAGAGTCTAAAGCACGTTCCAATGATTTATCAATTTCTCTATTTTGATAGAAGGTAAACAACGACCTCAAAGTGTAGTTTAGATCGAGCACCTCTTTTGTCAACGCGATGTTGTACTCACAGCTGTGGTACGCCAGCACCAAGTCCAAGTCTGGAATAACAACTAACTGAAATAGCTGCTTAATGGTTATTTAACTGCGACTACGAGTCACACAGAAAACAATTATATTCCTCGCACCGGCATGCAAAAATAGGCTACAGACCGCATGGTAACTTAATCTAAATCATAACAGTTAGGTAATAACTAATAACATTGATCAGAAATACAATTCTTACCAAATGTGTTTAATGAACTGATTTATACCTACTTAGGTTTGTTTTTTGAATTGAATAGGTTCCGAAACTACTGAACCGATTTAAAAATTATTTCACCAATATATCAAATGAACTTAGGATATATTTTGATTTGTCATCATCATTATCATCCACCACCACGCGTGTGAAACCGCGGAGCGCAGCTAGTGTTAGTATAAATCTGTACTAAAGAATAGAATATGTTTAATGTTGAGATGCTTGACCCTTAGTTAAACAAAATAGATGAAAAATATTTCGTGTAAACCTTTCGGAAACCAAAGTAAAGCATGTCGAACACAATCGACAGGCCCGTTGGTCTAGTGGTTAGTGACCCTGACTGCTATGCCGGAGGTCGTGGGTTCGATTCCCACCCAGGACAAATGTTAGTGTAATGAGCACGATCATTTGTTCTGTGTCTGGGTGTAAAAAATATACAAGTATGTTTATCAGTTGTCTAGTACCCATAACACAAGCTCTGCTTAGCTTGGGACTAGATGGCGTTGTGTGATAGTTGTGGAATATTTATTATTTATTTTATTATTATAATCAAAAATAATTAAATCTTCAAAAACATGTTCAGCCCTTGTTTCATTTGTAGTACAAAACTACCGAACAAAAATATGATATTTTTGATTGATGATTTGACGAGAGACAAAATCTGTCGTTTCTGCCAAGAGTCAACAGCTCCTAAATATGTGAAGAGTCGACAGACATATTGTGGCTAGGAGAGCGGTGCACACTACATCATGGGCAGAAGCATTTTTCCAAAAAATATTATTGTTTAAATATCTTAATTACTTTTATAAGTAGACAAATGTAGTAGATCAAGATAGATAAGTAAATTGTTTAATGCTACACTACTTTACAAAATATAACAAAGAAATACGAAAATATTGGGAAAAAACTTTGCTTTACAATGAGGCATTAGTTAAAAGCATAAAATTACCTGTAACATATTCATTGGGTAGATGAGGTTGAGTTTTCATCCAATCTCGCAGTTGCTTTTTATCTTCAAGATTAATATTATACTTTTTATATCCATTCTCTACATTTACAGGTGTCACTTGTGCCATATTGAATTTAGTGAGATTCACTTATCGTTTTATTCCAAGTGGTAAAAACGGGCGTCGGGCGCCGCGAGTGTGATCGAATGGCGAATGATTAAACGTGACCTGGTACTTAGCTCAATGCTTCCCGCCGATACCTATACATTAAATGAGATGTATTGTATGCTTCTTTCTTATATCTTGTAGACTGGAATATTAGTCACAAGGTCAGATGTTTTATTCAGCTACAGATATTTATTTTTCTGCAATTGGTATTTGAGATGGGATGTAAATTGGATTTTAACGCTGGCTAATGCTTTGTAGCAAACTGCCTGAAGTGGGGTTATGTTTAAGAGTGTAATATAATGTAAGTGTATATGTAGAGAATAGTCTAAACGACTTAATGGATTTTGATAAATTATGTATTGGAATCGCAGCCTCGGAGAAAATACCAAGCCCGGAGTTATAGCAATATATTGATGTGCAGCGCACTCAGATAAACCCCTTGGACTCTCTAAGGTATCGGAATTTATATGTTGCAAATGCTATGCAATTTTTCAGTGTGACAAAAGGACATAATTATGGAGTGTGTATATGTATTTGAGTATGTACATCAACTATATCAGGTTACCATACTACAGGCTCTGCATAGTTTAGGCCTGAAGACATAGTGTGGATGTTGTCCCATATTTTATTACATAAACAGCTGTAAGTTCCTTCTCTACTCAACAAGATAAATGTAGCCCTTAAAAATTTAATTATATTAGGAATACCTGGTGATTAAACTTGTTTTAGGAAATATTTTCAACTGAAGAGTGTAATTTGTCACTCTTTGCTTTTTTCGATCTTAAATTTTCATATTTTTTACGATATCGTAAAATGGACCGTGTATAGTAAAAGAGCGCGGAATTTTGTTTTTAGTGTATTTTGACCAGAAGCATGGATCTATGGTTTTCAATATACTTTGTGTAGTTTTACTCAATTCCTGCCGTCGACAAGCACCGGTGATGCCGAAAATTTATACGCAACCTGACAAGAACAAAAAAAGCATTATTTACACGAACACTCATAAAAGTAAACTAATATAATATTACCTGGACAAATAAGCACTGAATACTATTTCTTTCAACTGACCTTTGTTGCAAGATATTGGTTATCTGGAGCTTCTTTGATGAATTTTTCGACATCATTTGATGTGAACACCTTGTACTTTTGACTTCTAAATCCATCTGAGCGTTTCTTCAAGAACGCAGTCAAATTTGAATATGATTTGATATCAACGCCATTTTTGATGCGAACTGTACTTTTCCATAAGCCATGAATACGTTTTCTGAAAACGAATCATCGGGGTTTTTGCTGTTTTTCCATACGAAGAAATATTCATAGGCAATCATGTACTAAATTTAGATTTACATGGCAACAAGCTTTCACTTGCAATTTGAGCTTCAGATAATATTTCTGGTGGCGTAGATTGTATTGTCGAGTTCATTTTCATTTTCATTGCTAGAAGCTGACATTTTTCACAATAAATAGCCACAAATAGCGTAGAATTTATTTATACAATAATAATTATCTATTAAAGTTTAACATTCTGTTCTGCATTAAATCCAAGAGCAAAAGCAGAAAATGCAATTCATGCCGGGCTCTCTTAGAATATTTGGACTTGCTCAGATTTTTTGTATGGAAACTACTGCTATCTACATTTGGTGCGGAAAACTATTTGCTCGTCAATGTATAGCCACAGGAAAACCAATTATAAAAAATGTGTTTCCACATAGGGTAACACCGATGAACTTGAGGAATGGCAAATAGAGAAACGTACGAGTGCAATGCAATTGTAAAGAAAAATTATATTTACCAAAGAGAATAAAAACACTTCATTTACTATTTAAGCTGGTCTCAGACAGCCGGAATAGCTCTCTGGATACATAATCTAGAATTCATAATCTTAATTCCGGCGTCTTGCCTCACACATATCTTAAAAAATCAGATTGATCAGTAGTCTCGTGCTCGTGGTTCCCGGCACATGCACCCGTCTTTATGGAAGAGGAATGAACACTAATCGCATTACTTTTGGCTCTAGGTACATAATAAAAAAAAAGAAATGCAAAAGCAAATACTGGATTCATTCTTATATGTGAACAGAGTAAAGGAGAGTCAGTAACACATTACGGCGAGAAAATTACAACAGTACCCTGACAGATTCTTCGTCAGTGCAGTGGCATCATACGATGAACTAGCTGACCCGCCAGCGGCTTCGCTCGCTTGGTCTTGGTGTAGTGGTAGAAATGCCGTTTCGGAACCTCGAGGTCAAAGGTTCGATCCCCGGGTTGGACAGTTATTGTGTTTTTCTGAGAAAGAAAGATATTCTCAATAACAGTCCGGTGACTAGAACAGTGCCCCGTAGATGGCAATAGGCTCGCCCCCTGTTACATGGTCACGTGACCAAAACATATAATGGCGAAACGTAGGCGATGAAAATACCGCTGATTAACCCTTCGAGGATATACCCAAGGGCAAAAGTATCAATTCACTCAAGACCGCTAGACTAATATTACCGCGCCGCTGCATATCCCTTGGAGGATATTTATAGGTGAAACTATATGTTGTGTTTAAAAATAACATGTAAGTATTGCGGGTGATTCACTCTAGACCGAGACTCTAGACTTGACTACAGTCGGCTAAACAACAAGGATGGATGACATGCCACCTCTATCGCCGAGCTCGTCCAGCGTTTCGAGCTTTCAAAAAGCGTGGTTTTGACTAAGCTATCAGAAACTCTTTGACAGAACTCTATTGACAGAAAATAAGTCGTAAATAAAATTACGATCTTGTTATTTTATCTATGCTGTGCACAATGCCTGGTGATAGATGATGATAATGATTATTATGATGATGAAAAGTAGCCTATGTGCTACTCCAGACTATAATCTATCACTGTGCCAAATTTTAGCCAGATCCGCTCAGCCGTTCTACTGTGATTGAGTAACAAACATCCCTGCATGCATCCATCCATCTAAACTTTCACATTTATAATATTAGTTAGATTACTATGTTTTCTGCGGAACAAAATCCACAAGAAGACACACACATGAGAAGAGCCATTTCCACTGAAGAAAGACTTACAAAAAAACATAAACACTAAAGTAGGTGGGATAATTTTAATCAATATGTACGGTTTTATTTTTGTTTGAATCAATACCTTCATACAGTGTCATATTCATTTAAAAGTCAGTCAAATAGTTATTCAGCAGCGTTTTACATTACTACTGCGGGATAGCCCGGTTTTACCCTATTCATAATCTGATTTCAGTATTTGTGTGCCACTCTATTAAAATGTATAATACGCGAAGAGAATACGCGCGTTATGAATTCATAATCTTAAATATTCCGACCCGAAATCTCAGTATCATTCTTACAGATCGATCTGAAAATATAATAATCTGAAAAAATCAGAATGTGTGTGGAGTATACTGATTTTGTTTGTATGATATTCTGGGCTTTCTGAATTATTAATGTGAATTAAGATTATGAATCCAGAGAGGCATTCCGGCTGTCTGAGGACAACCTTACTTTACCAGAGAGATTTCAGAAAATTTTTGACGTTTATATATGAATTATCTAAAATAAATAAAATCACAAATTTTATATACGTCCAATTAATCCATGTGTTAATAATTGTTATAGTTGTATTGTACGGTACGGCTGCTCGGAGTATATTATTCCTTTTAAGAACCGAGGTTGGCTCCATGTGGTAACTGTTGCAAAGAACTTGTGGTGATTTGTTTTGCTGGAGACCAGATTCAGTGATTGTCCTCATAGCAAATCGTGTACCAGAATGCAAGGACATAAAGATGGTAAAAAGTTAACGTATTTTATATGTATTCCTTGACATGTACCAGCATATTATTTATAGCTACCTATATATAAATTCTATGTGGGCGAAAACTGCAGGCGTGTGTGTACACACATCTAATTTGTGTAAATCACGCTATTACTTAGGTACTCGTACTTAATTAACTTATAAGATTTAAATAAAAAGATTTCATCAAAATTGGGTTTGATCTCTTATATTAAGTCCTTCAAATTTGAGTAAACTGGAAATTTGGGGTAGTCAAGGGGGTTTGTACCAAGGGCCTTGCAGCAATATTCGCTGCCGGAGATGCGTTGAAATATGTGAAATAATTTCTCGAAAATACGTGAATTCTTAAGAAAAATTGGTACAACTTTCCATCGACGTCCGTAGAATTGAGTGGGGAAGGGTGATGGGGAGTGGAAGGGGTAAGTGTACAATACCCCCCCCCCCCTTTTAAGGAAAAGTTGCGGACCCCTCCTCTTGTTGCGGATCTAATTTGTGTAAATCACGCTATTACTTAGGTACTCGTACTTAATTAACTTATAAGATTTAAATAAAAAGATTTCATCAAAATTGGGTTTGATCTCTTATATTAAGTCCTTCAAATTTGAGTAAACTGGAAATTTGGGGTAGTCAAGGGGGTTTGTACCAAGGGCCTTGCAGCAATATTCGCTGCCGGAGATGCGTTGAAATATGTGAAATAATTTCTCGAAAATACGTGAATTCTTAAGAAAAATTGGTACAACTTTCCATCGACGAAAATTGGTACAACTTTCCATCGACGTCCGTAGAATTGAGTGGGGAAGGGTGATGGGGAGTGGAAGGGGTAAGTGTACAATACCCCCCCCCCTTTTAAGGAAAAGTTGCGGACCCCTCCTTTTCAGATTATTTCATTTTTAATTCTGAAGAAATTTTCCTCATTTTAATGATAAAAAAACCATATAAGTGTAATAAACACGGGGCCCTTTGAAGGCCAAGGAGGGCGACTCTCTTCATCATAAAAATATAGGGGACTAATTCAGAAAGATTTCTGTATTTATTATTAGATTGCAACGTCTCCGGCGCTGCGGGAAGACCAGCCACTACGCCCTTGGATGTAAGGGGCGAGCCAACATCTTTTGACCCAAGTCAACCTCACCTGCACGCGGTACATCCTGCTGATCGACGAACGAGGCTCTGACAACCGACCGATGGCGGTATACCCATCCCAACAGGCGTCGCTAAATGCAACAGGCCGGTGACGGGCAGCAGCGTCACTGGTGCGAGAAGCTACACCCTGCGATCGCCAACCCGCCTGCCCAGCGTGGCGATTACGGGCAATATCCTCCAATGCAGGACAACAAAAAGCCACGGCCCCTAGTTCCCGGCGGCCCCGCTATTCCTGGTCATGGTGGCGACCATGGTAACGGCGGGGCGAGGGGTGCTAAGAATCTCCGGGCTACGGAAGGCCACCACAAACAACTGACCCTGGCGACGTATAACGGACGCACGCTAAGGCTTGACTCGCATCTGGCGCAACTCGAGGTGGAACTTGGGAAAATTAGGTGGCACATACTGGGGTTGAGTGAAGTCCGAAGAGAGGGGGAGGACACCTTAACCCTAGAATCGGGCCACCTTATGTACTTCCGAGAGGGAGACCAACAACCCCAAGGTGGCGTTGGGTTTCTGGTAAACAAGTCCCTTTCTGACAACGTTGTGGAAGTGTCCAGTGTGTCGAACAGGGTAGCGTACCTTATTGTGAAGCTCACCGAGAGGTATAGCCTTAAGGTGGTGCAAGTGTACGCACCGACCTCAACACACTCGGACGATGAAGTGGAGGATATGTTCGATGACATATCGAGGGCCCTCCACTTCACTACAAAGACCCAGTACACCGTTGTCATGGGGGACTTTAACGCTAAAGTGGGAGTACAGAATTTCAGCGAATCGGTAGTAGGATGCCATGGCTTTGGAAGCAGAAACCATAGGGGGCAAATGCTCGTCAACTTCCTCGAACGGGAGGGGCTCTTCTTGATGAACTCCTTCTTTAAGAAACAGCCCCAAAGGAAGTGGACGTGGCTAAGCCCCGACACTAGGACTAAAAATGAGATTGACTTCATCATGACGAATAAAAGGCACATATTTAGAGATGTCTCCGTGATCAACAGGTTCAATACCGGTAGCAATCACCGACTTGTCCGAGGCTCTCTGAATATCAACTTCAAGGCGCAACGTGTCCGTCTGATGAAGTCCAGGCTCCGACCAACACTGCTCCAAACCATTGCAGGATCTGAAACATTCCAGCTAAACCTGGAGAACCAATTCGCTGCCGTGGAAACCACCACAGACGTAAACCAGAACCTCGAAAATGTGACTCGGGTCCTCAGGGAAGAAGGTACGAGATTTTGTTACATGCAGCGTAAGGGCAAGAAGTCCAAGCTTTCAGAAGAGACTTTGGGGCTAATGAAGGAACGACGTGAAAACCCACCCATCACTTCATCAGAAAAGCGGACTCTAAACCGAGAGATCAACAAGAACGTACGACACAACCTCCGGTGCTTCAATACTCTTTCGATCGAAAGAGCGATCGAGCAGAATCGAGGGTCAAAGGTGTTCGTACAATCTCTTGGAAGAAGCCACCTGACGAAGTTGACCACAGCTAGTGGAGAAGTCGTTGCTTCGAAGCCGGCAGTCCTTTCGGAAGTGGAGGACTTCTATGGCCGATTATACGCATCGCATGCATCTCGACCTGATCCCGAAAATGATCCTAGAGCCACGTTAACACGCCATTTCACCGAAGACTTGCCAGAAGTCAGTATTGGCGAAATCGAGAACGCTCTTAGACAGCTTAAAAATGGAAAAGCCCCTGGAGAGGATGGTGTTACAACAGAGCTACTAAAAGCAGGAGGTAAACCCGTACTGAGGGAGCTCCAGAAGCTTTTTAACGCAGTCCTGTACGAAGGGAGAACTCCAGAGGCGTGGAGTAGGAGTGTGGTCGTCCTGTTCTTCAAAAAAGGAGATAAGACCCTGCTGAAGAACTATCGACCCATATCCCTTCTAAGCCACGTCTATAAGCTGTTTTCAAGAGTGATCACGAACCGTCTTGCGCGTAGACTCGACGAATTCCAACCACCGGAACAGGCTGGGTTTCGGAGCGGATACGGCACCATAGACCACATTCACACAGTGCGGCAGATTATACAGAAGACCGAAGAGTATAATCAGCCCCTGTGTCTAGCATTCGTGGACTATGAGAAGGCCTTTGACTCGGTTGAAATCTGGTCTGTTCTGGAGTCCCTGCAGCGTTGCCAGATAGATTGGCGATACATCCAAGTGATGAGATGTCTTTACGAAACCGCCACCATGTCCGTCCAAGTACAGAATCAGCAAACAAGTCCCATACCGTTGCATCGAGGAGTGAGACAAGGGGACGTTATCTCCCCGAAATTATTTTCAAATGCAATGGAGGATATGTTCAAGACGCTGAACTGGAAAGGACGTGGCATTAATATCAACGGCGAATACATCTCTAACTTGCGATTTGCTGACGATATCGTCATCGTGGCAGAGACGCTGCAGGACCTGCAACAGATGCTGAATGACCTGGCTGACTCTTCTATACGCATCGGCCTACGGATGAACTTGGACAAAACCAAGGTCATGTTCAACGAACATGTTCTACCGGAACCGATTGCGATACACGGCGCCGTTCTCGAAGTTGTTCAAAAATATGTGTACCTCGGGCAGACATTGCAGTTGGGAAAAAACAACTTTGAGAACGAGGTGAATAGAAGAATTCGGCTGGGCTGGGCAGCGTTTGGGAAACTACGTCGAGTCCTTACTTCGCCGATTCCACAGTGCCTGAAGACGAAAGTCTTCAATCAGTGCGTCCTACCCGTCATGACATACGGAGCCGAAACGTGGACACTGACGGCTCGAATGGTCCACAAGCTCAAAGTCGCTCAGCGGGCTATGGAAAGGGCTATGCTCGGTGTTTCTCTGAGGGATCGCATCAGAAATGAAGTGATCCGTCAGAGAACCAAGGTCATCGACATAGCCCACCGGATCAGCAAGCTGAAGTGGCAGTGGGCTGGCCATATTAGCCGTAGAACCGACAACCGTTGGGGTAAACGAGTTCTAGAGTGGAGACCGCGTCTCGGCAAACGTAGTGTAGGACGTCCTGAGGCACGGTGGAGTGACGATCTGCGCAAGACGGCTGGCAAAAACTGGATGCGAGAAGCCCAAGATAGACCTAAGTGGCGTGCAATTGGAGAGGCCTATGTCCAGCAGTGGACTGCTACAGGCTGATGATGATGACGCCCTTGCATTACAAACCACAGGCATCGGATGAGCCGGAGCAGCTGTGGCTGGTCCCACAAGCTGAAGCTGCGGAGAAGATGATTACAGCGGGCGCAAGTTGCTCTCCCAACGCACCAATCAACACCATACGGGGTACGACATACTAGTACCAGGTAGAGTCGGGGTCAATCAATTGGGTTCTGTGATACACGAGTAAGTTGAACCTAACCCATTTTATTTTATACACAAATATGTGTATAAAATTTATTAAATTGATGTTTTCAAAGGATAAATCAAATCAATACAATAGTATTGTTTTATTATTTGAAAACATCTTTATGCACTATATTTTTATTTTTCTCCTCCTAGAATATTCGATGTGCCAGTCTGTGAAGTTTCCTTTATTACTATCCCTACAGAACATCACGACACAAACTATGACTGACAATAGTGTGGTATGGCAATACAACACGGCGTCAGTTTTTAGTTTTGTTCCACAAACCGGGGAAATACTGTAAACACTACACATTTTAATTTTAAATCTCGTACTGATAATGCTGTAATTTAATTACGTTTGCTTGATAACTATTAAAATGAGTACAAAATATAATTCATTCCATAAATTTACTTATATAAAACAAAAAGTTACCGAACGTATGACAACTTAACAATAGGTAAAACGAAACGTTGCATGACAAGAATTATATTTAATGTTTGGTAGGAATTGACATATACATATATTGTAAAAATAATTGATCATCAATATTTTTTTTCTCATAAACTACGCGTTGAAACTTTGTGTGTGCTTCTATTAATGTATCCTTTCTGTTAAAAAAAAAAATAACTCCCAACTCGACAGAAGTCCACGGAAAGCTAAGCCGTAAACATTTACGAATTCATGAAATGAAACGTAATTATCTTTGATTTCTTGTAGACTTTGACAAATGCATTGTCAAAGTGCGTGGACAGAAACGTTAAGCCTTCATTTTGTTCATTGCTTCGACAGAACATAATATATTCGACAAAAGTTACTACTACAGAACGTAGCAGAGTATCTAGTCAGATCAAAGTCACGATAAGTGCGACGACGTGCGAAGCGAGGAGGAGCGTTAGGTTAAAGGGTTGCACAAGGGTTAAACAACGCATCACAATAATTAGGGTAACCTACACCTTGATAAGGAAATATAACGCAGCAGTGTTGGGATACAATTCTTGTCGAAGCAGTGAAAAATTAAAACTCTATCAAATACATGAAACTATGCAAGCTATCGGGGAAATAAGTAAAAGGAGAATCCCCCCTTCCCACTTTTCTTTACTACTTACAATATGTAGAATATATATAATTCTCTGGTAGGGATGATGATGATGGGTGACATAAATGTTCCAAAAATAATTGACTTTCAATATTTTTCTCCAAAAATATGTGACTCCGCAATATGTTAAAACTTTGCATGTGTGCTTATAATAATGTATTATTTTTGTATAAAAAATTGTCAACCCCCAACTTGATGGACGACAATGTAAAGCTATGCCAAACTCAAACTCATTGCAAATCAACACAATTTAATATAGGACTGCTGATAACAAAAAGCGAATTGACCATTACAAAGTTATTATTTGCTGTTGATCCAATAACTAATTCTAGGATGGACCAGGAAAGTTATGTTAGGCCTTCCACAGAGTTAGAGTAATAATCTTTAACGTTTTCTTAATGTAACGATTATCCCCAACACTGCGTGACTCCAACTCGCACTCGACCGGTGTTTTCATATATCAATAAATACAAACAATTTGCGAAAAAGTATTCGTATCGTAAGCGTCAATGCGTTACGCTTCGGCGTACAAACTATGAGTTATCTGTGTCACAGTTGCCCTAGATAAATTACAGTTGTGATGATAAGAAGATAAATGTTTCACGTGAATGTGTTACACTAACGCAGTTATTCGTGTTAGGCCCACCGCAATGTCATCATTATATGTGATACTGCACTGCACTCATCACTCTGAGACATGAGGTCTTATGTCAGCTCCGTTAGCTCAGTTGGTAGATACCCTGCCATCGAAGCGCGGGGCCCCCGGGTCCATCTCTGACCAGTATATATGTCTTATATAATGTTATGACATTGAAATTCAAGCTTCATGTTTAGTGCTAATGCTTTATACTTTTTTATAGACGTACCCAGACGCATCTCAAAAAAAAACAAATCGTTGATTTTGTATCGGTTTGAAACTAGTTCAACTGAGAATAGTATATAAACAATGCTCAAGCAAAGATTATAATCTCAAGTGCGAGTCGGACTCGTGCACGAAGGGTTCCATAACATAACATTATATATAATTATTGTAGGTAATGTTCTGCTAATTATAAATTTAATGGATATTTTATACTGCCCTTCATAAACAGTTACCTTTTTTTTTTCAGGTAGAAATGAGATTACTAAACATGAAATGAAATTGAAGTACCTACATCAATCATAAAGCTAAAAGCCTAACTGTGTTACATTCCAATTTTGGTAACATTACGTAAACAAGTTTGTAAGATAATATTGTTATATCTATGCAGTATAGCATTGATGCTCAATAATGTTCTAATGTATGATACATACGTACATATATATATGAACAAAAGTGTATGAATACTATCATTCCATTGCCTGATATTAAGTGACAGACCAATAACAATTGCTGTATGTCTCAAATCTCTAAAGCTCTGCACGATATTACACTACATTTGTCACCTAATTTTTTTTTAGTCACCGCAGTGATTTTTAATGATTTTGTCTGCTACGATATCCTATAAATCTAAATACTCACTGTGTTTGCATGCTAAATATAGGCAGAATACCTGGTATCGCAACGGTGCTCCCCACATAGTATGAGAGAGATGGAATCATGTTATTACATGGGATCATGTATAGAGATATACTGTAAACGCCGTTGAATATGTTCTTATTATATGATATTACAAATGTGTCTGAAAATCTTGATGTTAATGTTATATTCTGATTTCATAGTTGTTTCAAAAGCTTTAATTTTTATTCTAGAAGGAACTACAATTTTGTTTTATGGCCTTAAGCGTTTTAAATGCATAATCAATAAATTTGTGATAAATAATTGTTTTCCAATTTATTGTCCTTTTCTTTAATGGTCGTTATTATAATGCAGTAAAATAGAAAATATCTTTTATTAACTGTGTTTTGACAGAACTCTCTTTTCACGCTTAAAGCAATTTTTCGTGTACATGTCAATGTAAAGTAATATAAATAAAGTAATCGGTTGTTCCATGGGCAGTCCATTTCCTGGAATATCGATTTGACTGGTTAATGTATTCCAGCAAATGTACCAAATTTATTGTTACCATGTCAAAACACAGCCTAGTGTATAATATATATATAGTGTATAATAGTCTATAGTAGCGAATTAGTACTTATGTTAACACAGATAAGCAATCAGTGCCCAGCCATCCGACACTTCGTCTGTCATCAGGCATAATAATGAAACCTTCTAAATTGGGCCTCTATCCAACTTCGATGACGGTAGCTGAAGTATATGGAGGTGCATAGAGGTGTTATAGCCTGTATTCCAGAATATAAAGGCAAAATTGCCGAGGCAAATAACTTTCGTCGTTGCACTGCAACTACCTACAACATCCACACCACGGTCATACATAACGCTTTCTCCAAATCCTCGGTCTCGCAAGTTTGATTGGATTCTTGTACAATGCAACGACGCAATGTAAATGTTTACAGCTGGCTTACACGGTACAGTAAAGAGCGCTTCTTTGGAAAACAATAAATATGTGGGAGTATTTATCTAGCGCCTTTAAATTTATAAGATGTAGGTATGTACTAACTTTCATACATGAGAAGGTATATATATATATATATATATATATATATATATATGTACACAATACTTCAGTGAACTTTACCTATTTATTTCCCTCATACTAGGGAAATTCAATGCTCGGACGAATCGCCTAGGTGGCCTAGCGGTCTTGTCGTCTGACACATATTGTCAGGAGACGCGGGCTTGAATCCTATCCGAGGTTCTGTTATTTTTATCTGTAAAATTGTTAAGGTCTAGTTGAGCAGAAATTATTGTTTAAAAATCATATAAAAAGCCACCAGTATATCAAGCCAACAGCAGATTGTGAAATAAAGCCAGTAGACGACGCTAAAACGAAGGCAAAGTTAATATTAACGATTGATCCAGCTTTGTATGTGCATATAAAGAATACCAAGAGCTCTGCAGAATTATGGACTAAGCTAAAAGCCATGTTTGATGACTCTGGTTTCTCAAGAAAGATAACGTTGCTTCGACATTTGATATCAATAAGGCTTGAAAATTGTGACTCAATGTTTTATTATGTCACACAAATGGTCGAAACAGCTCAACGATTAAATGGCACAGGATTTACAATTACAGATGAGTGGATTGGCTCGTTATTATTAGCAGGTTTGTCAGATCGTTATTCGCCAATGATAATGGCAATTGAACATTCGGGGATTTCGATAACTGCCGATGTCATAAAATCAAAGTTGCTTGACATGGAAGTTAGAAGTGATTTTGAAGGTGGCGCAGCGTTCCTAGCCAGAAATAAATATTCCTCTACAAAGAAAAATGGCGGGCCGTCAATTTCAACCAGAAAGACTGTGACAGATAACAAAAAAACAATCACTTGTTACAAATGCAAAGAGGAAGGACATTATCGAAATCAGTGCCCAATGTTGAGAAAAAGTTCAAGTAAATGCGCATTTAATGTTGTTTTCCTGAATGGAAAGTTTAACAAGAACGAATGGTATGTAGACTCCGGTGCAAGTACACATATGACTCCGAATAAAGCTTGGGTAAAGAACATGAATGAATCGCCGTGTTTACCAGAAATTGTAATCGCCAATGAATCAAAAGTGCCAGTAGTTTGTTCCGGAGACGTAGACATTGTTTCAGAATTAAAATGTCACATAACAGTTACAAATGTGCTATGTGTACCTAGTTTATCAACCAATCTATTATCAGTAAGTGAGCTAATTAAAAATGGAAATCATGTGATCTTTGAACATAACCATTGTTATATTCGGAACAAGAACAATATTTTGGTTGCGACTGCGGATTTATCTGAAGGTGTGTATAAGTTGAGATTACAATCACCGAGCTGTTTATTGGCTGCTCGAGCAGATAGTCATATGTTATGGCACAGAAGGCTAGCACACATAAACTGCCAAGATATGCACAAAATGAGAAATGGTGTTGTGGATGGTTTGTCTTATGATAGTACTTATGACATAACCAAGTCTCAATGTACCATATGTTGTGAGGGGAAACAAACAAGACTACCTTTTACTCATCTAGGTGAGAGAAGTACAGAAACGCTTCACAGAATTCACACCGATATATGTGGCCCGATGGAAACATGTTCTCTGAACGGAGCTCGATATTTCCTGCTGTTTATGGATGATTATAGTCGAATGACTTTCATATATTTTCTGAAGAATAAGAGTGAAGCTTTCAGCAGATTTAAAGAATTTAAATCAGTTGTTGAAAATCAACTTAGTAAGAAAATAAGGATATTGAGATCAGACAATGGACTGGAATTCTGTAATAAAGACTTCGAGAGCTACTTAAAACAGGCGGGTATAATACATCAAAAATCTAATTGTTATACTCCAGAACAAAACGGATTTTGTGAAAGAGCTAATCGCACAATTGTTGAGAAAGCTAAATGCTTATTGTATGATGCAAAGTTAAACAAGAGATTTTGGGCAGAGGCTGCCAATACTGCTGTATATTTGAAAAATAGGTCCATTGCATCAGGATTGAATAAAACTCCATATGAATTGTGGTATGGTACTAAACCAAATTTGAGTCACCTACGTTTGTTTGGCAGCAAAGTCATGGTACATATTCCCAAACAGAAACGTTTAAAATGGGACAAGAAAGCCACACAACAGATTTTAGTTGGATATGGTGAGGATGTGAAAGGTTACAGGGTCTATAATCCTTCCAATAACACTGTTGACTACAGCAGAGATGTTATAGTGATGGAGGAGTTGCCAGAGGTCAGGGATACCAGCCAAGAGTCAGCCATCTGGTTTCATAATGAAGAAATACCAGCAGAGAGTCTGGAAGAGAGTAGAGATTCAGCGGAGGAAAAATCCCAGAAACTTTCAGAGACTGAAGTTTATCTTGATTGCTCTATAGATTCTTCATTGAATCATCATGATTATGTAGAAGAGATTAGAGATTCAGTGGGGGGGAAATGTGAGTATATTCCAGAAACTGAGGATGATCTTGATTGCTCTTCAGGTTCATCAGTGTATGCTGATTGCAATGAAACAGTGATTGAAATTCCTGCACCAGATGTTCCAGAACAACAAGATGTGTCTAGCAAGCGACAGAGAAAGCCACCTAAGCGATTTGGCATTACTAACATATGTGTTTCCAGTACTGTACCAGCATCTGAAGAGATGACATTCTCAGAGGCTCTCGATGGGCCAGAGAAGGAGCAGTGGAAGCGAGCAATGGCCGAGGAGTTGCAGTCGTTTGAAGACAGTGATGCGTGGGAACTTGTTGATAATCCAGGTGATTCAACAATAGTGAAGTGCAGGTGGGTGTTCACAAAAAAGTTGGATTTTGACAATAATGTGCGGTTTAGAGCTCGGCTTGTAGCAAAAGGTTTCTCTCAGAAACATGGTGTTGACTATACTGATACTTTTTCACCGGTAGTGCGTCATTCTAGCCTAAGATTATTGTTTGCTCTTAGTGTTAAATTGCAAATGAGTATTACTCATTTAGATGTCACCACTGCTTTTTTGAATGGCTTCTTGAAAGAAGATATATATATGTCAATACCTGATGGTTTTGTAAACAAAAGTGGGGGGAAAGTATTAAAATTGAAAAAGGCTATTTACGGACTGAAACAATCATCCTTAGCATGGTATGAAAGAGTAAAAGATGTCCTAAATAAATTGGATTTTAAAAATAGTCAATATGAACCATGTTTGTTTACAAAAACCAAAGAAAAAATTAAGATTGTAGTTGCATTGTATGTCGATGATTTTTTAATTTTCTCAAACAATGATACTGAAACTAATAAATTAAAAAATATATTAGGTTCTGAATTTAAACTAAAAGATCTAGGACCTGTCAGACAATATTTAGGCATGAGAATAAATGTAGACAATAATAAAAATGTTATAACTGTAGATCAAGAGCAATATATTGAACGGTTGGTTGCTAAGTTTCAGATGTCTGATTGTAAAACACAAAGTACTCCAATTGAACCTAAATTGAATTTAGCTAAGTCACCTGACAAATATTTACCTAATGTTCCGTATCAGACATTAATTGGAAGCTTAATGTACTTGGCAGTGTTAACTAGGCCAGATATTTCTTACTCTGTAAGTTATCTCAGTCAATTTAATAATTGTTATAGTCAAATACATTGGAACTATGTAAAACGTGTATTAAGATATTTACAACATACTAAGAATTATTGTTTAAAATATAGTAATAATCATAGTCATTTACAAGGATTTGTAGACAGTGATTGGGCAAGTGATGCCATAGATAGGAAATCATATACTGGTTTCTGTTTCATGTTGTCTGGGTCAGCTGTGTCATGGCAAAGTAGAAAACAGAAAACAGTATCATTATCAAGTACTGAGGCAGAATACACTGCTCTGTCTGAAGCTTCTAGAGAAGCTATCTATTTAAGAAATTTAATGCAAGAAATTACTGATACACTTTATGTCATTGATCTGTATTGTGATAATCAAAGTGCATTGAAGTTAGCTTTAAGTAATCATAGCCACAATAGATCTAAACATATAGATGTTCAGTGCCATTATATTCGAGATGTTGTAAAGAACAAATATGTAAAAGTAAAATATATCCCGAGTGAGGAAATGCCTGCTGATGTACTGACTAAAGGTCTCTGTCACGTTAAACATTACAAGTTTATCAATTTACTGGGCATTGTTTCTTTGTAATGTTACAGTGTATAAATACATATATGTAGGTATAAAGTTTATTTTGATAAGTGGGGGTGTTAGATTTTAGTCTGTATCAAAATATAGATAACTGAAGCCTAGTTGCAACACCTATATATGTAGACTGTGTTTTGTCTATGAAAAAAAAAAAAGTCTGTCTGTAGCGAACCATTACACGTTGTTTCAATACTAATATAATACTACTAGATGGTAAGAGTACCGACCTTACTTATAAACGCTGCATACATTTAATTAACATAACTTAGAACAGTTCAAATTCAAATTCAAATTCATTTATTAGCTTAAACACAGGTACAATAAGAGTTAGAAAAAAATGTTAGTCCTCTATGTTTTACCTTTTCAGACATGCTAAAATTGTTACAAAATAATACTAATACACTTAACTAAAAATAATCCAAATAATTATTAACTAACCAATTTAATACAATATACAATTTCATTCACATAAACTTATCGCTAAGATATTCATTAATAGAATAATATCCCTTATTGATGAATAATTCGTGAAGTCTTTTCTTAAATATAATATGAACGCAATCTGAGTCTAATATGTATTTGGGTAAATGATTATACAGTTTTGGGGCCATACCAAAGACACTCTTATTAAATAGTGCAGTTTTATGTTTTTGTACACAAATTTTACTATTATTACGTTTGCTTTTTAAAAATGTAAATAGATTTAAGTTATTCCTAATAAATAATATAATTTCATAAAGATATAAGCATGGAAATGACAATATATTTAATTTCTTAAAATATGGCTTACAAGAGTCTATTGCTCGTAGATGACAAACTGATATTAGACACTTTTTTTGAGCTCTGAAAATTTTCTCCCTTTCTGTACAATTACCCCAGAATATAACTCCATAGCGCAGTGTCGAGGTCACATATGCGTGGTAAGAAGTAAGCACTGCTGATTGACCTACAACCTTTGACAACATATATAAAGCATAGGAATAGCTACTTAATTTGGCACATACCATCTCGGCTTGCGTTTTCCATTTAAGGTCCGAGTTTATTTGTATTCCTAAAAATTTTGTTGTATCAATGTCTTTATTTTGTTTATTATTAATATTTTATTTAATTTTTTTATTGTTTTTGAATGTCATAATTTGAGTTTTATCAAGATTAATTAAAAGATTATTACATGTCAACCAATTTATTACATTATTTAAAGTATCATTAATTTCCAGTTCAAGAGATGTCTGTTTATCACTAACAAAAGTAATAGTACTATCATCCGCAAAGAGTACCATTGGATGGTTAGTAGCTTTTGAAAGGTCGTTTATGTAAATTATAAATAGCAGAGGACCAAGAACGCTTCCTGGAGGAACACCATATTTTACCATACCAACATTAGAAGAATAGTTCTTCTCAATTTTTGTAATTTTAGTAGACAGAGTTTATTAATTTCAGTAAATTGTGATCTATTCTCCATATATGATTGAATTAGATGTAGGGCATTACCCCTAACTCCATAAGTTTCCAGCTTATAAAGTAGTAAAGTGTGATCAACATAGTCGAAGGCCTTCGTTAAATCCATAAACATGGAACATACAAATAACTTCTTTTCGCAACTAGACATGACTATATTGAGGAGATTATAAATAGCCAAATTAACCGATTTATTTTTACGGAAACCTACTAGTTCTTCAACCAGAATATTAAATTTATCAAAGTAATCATATAAGGCACTATGCATGAATTTTTCAAATATTTTTGAAAAAACTGGTACTAATGCAACTGGTCTATAGTTAGTCATGCTTACTCTGTTTTGCTTCTTGAAAAGTGGTTTTATTATTGTTACCTTTAGCTTATCGGGGAAAACACCACGATCAATACAAAAGTTTATAATAAAACAAAGGATAGGTTATATGATATCGGCAACATATTTTATCACTTTGGTACTTATTCCATCGTATCCTGTGCTGCCGGTATTTTTTAAGGATTGTATGATGTTAAATACATCTTTAGGAGTAAAAGGTTTCATAAACATAGATCCTGAGTTATTCCAATTTAAAGAATAAGAATTATTATTACTATTCCTAGATTGTTAGACTTAACTTGATTTATATAAAAATTGTTAATTACCCTGGCTTTGTCTTCTGGATTTTTTAATGTTATATTGTTACATTTTAATTTTTCAATGTCAATATGAGGTGACCTATTTTTTTGAACTATTTATGATATTCCATGTTGCTTATGATTTATTGGAGGCCATTTTGATAGCGTGATTATTTCTAGCTTTTTGTGTTAATTTTAGAATATTTTTCAGTCGTTTTGTATAATTTCTTAATTTTGAATAATTGTCTGATTGAATCTGATTGGGGTTTTTTCTGTACGCCCATAACATTAGTCGTTTTCGTTTTGTACACAGTTTTATTCCTTTTGTTATCCATTTAACTTTTTTACATAACGAATTTTTATTTTTCAATAGTGAAAAATGTAGATCATAGAGTAGCTTAAATGTATTATGAAACTGGCTGAACACTACATTTGGGGCACAGCTATTTAGTTCTTCATTGAAACTAATTCTACTCAAATTGTCATAGAATTTTTCCAAATTCATTTTACAGTAATCTCGTTTAAATGAATACCAGTATCTAAAGGAATACTATTCCTTCACCGGACACTTGAAATATTGGGCTGTGTGATCCGATAAAGCCAGTTCCATTGTTTCACATGAAGAACCACGAACGTTATGCAAAAAAATGTCTATACATGTATTTTTAGCTAATCGAGTGGGTTCATGACTATCTTTAAATATGAGATATCTTTAAGTTGTAACTTTTAATAATATTTCTCAATTCAGTTGTATTCTTGTTGTTTTTCAGAATATCTATATTTAAATCCCCACATACTAAAACCTTTTTCTTTTTATAGCAAAATCATTCCAAAATTGATTCCAAGTTTTTGAAAAATATGTCAAAGTTATTTCTATTGTTTATAGGTGGTCTATATATACATATAATAATAATGTTATGCTCTGTCAGTTCCACGGCGCTGCATTCGATTATATTAACACAACTTAAATTTTTAACTTCAATTATTTCTCTAAATCTATGTGTATTATTTACTAATATACATGAGCCTCCATTGCGATTTTTCCTACAAAAGCACGCGGCAAGATTAAAATTTGGTATATTCAGTAGCGTAGTATCGCTGTTGATCATGTTATGTTCCGTTATACATATTATATAGACTAATTTATTTTTATGTTTTAGCACCTCAAGATTCACTGTCAGCTTATCTGATTTATTCATTGATCCATCGATATTCTGATGCAGCAAATTAATATAATTATGGACGAAAAAATGTTTGTGTAGGGGGAGATGAATCTGGGTATACTCTACTATTATCGACATTACTATAAAGTATAGGTTCAGTTTGCGTACATATATTTACTGTGGTTACCTTTTTGGGGCTCAATACTTGTCTTTTCTTTAGATCTCTTAATTTCAATTTATAATCTATTTGAAGTATTTCTCTTACAACTGATCTAGATATATCTGTACATATTTTATATTTGTTAGGAATATACCTACTATAACTCATGTCTATGAAAGTGACATGACTTTTATATCTAGTGCAGATAAATTTTAATTCGTGGTTTAATTTCTTTTCATTAAGAGATCTATTGAAAGGAATCTCAGTTATAATGATATTTGTAAAGCTACAATAATTTAAGAAACTATTTAATATGAATTTGAACTCAGACGGATTATTGTCATTCATGCCTCCTAAAACAATTACATAATCTAAATTTGTTAATTTAATTAGGTCATCCTTAGCGGAGCTGCACATGTCTCCTATAGTAGCATCTGATTTCTAGAATGAAGTGACTATATACTCGCCTCCCAATAGGCTTTGCAGCGCTTTTCTCATTCCGACTCCACGCTGATCTGCCAATATGATTACTTTTCGTTTTCCTTCTTCCAGTTTCTCTATATTTGATTTAATCGAAATTATGTTCTGTGTATTATCATTTGTATATTGTTCCAACTTAGGTTTATCATCTTTAATTTCACCACTTTCAATTTTAGCCACAGGAATTGAATGCTGAATAGAGCATTCAAGCCCCTGACACACCCTCGTATCAGATTCTGTACTCAATTTCGGCTCGACTGCTCTTGAAGGAGTAGACATTAAGCATTTCCTGCGAGTTTTTTTATTGCCTGATTTTGACAGTTTTGTAGTGCGCAGTACTAAATGGCGTTTATGTAGCATTTATAAGTGAAACCGTAAGTGTGCTGTCACAGAAGGTTATATATATATATAGCAAAAACAATCTATTCTCAAATTTGAACTGTTTAAAAATGTTGTTCACCGCATCACCGATTTTTGCCCAGTAAAAAGACACTTGAAAAAAAGGAAATCAGTTGGAGCATGGGTAAGCCGTATTTCAAGAAGCTGTAATGAACAATACAGCTTCTTCCGTTTAGAAGTGACACAGGGAATCCAGTGCGGTTAAGTGGTTTTCTCGAAAGACCAGCACTTAACGCATTATTACAAATTAAGTTTATTATAAAAGTAGCTGCGCTCTGCGGTTTCACCCGCGTGGTGATAGATAATGATGATGATGAAAGTATCCTTTGTCCTTCCTGAACAGTTAATAATCTATCACCTTCCGAAATTTCATTACTATTCGTTATGCCGTTTAGGCGTGAAAGCATGAGAAACTAATTTGCTCATTTTTAAATATTAAGTTAGGAATGATAATAAATATCATACTACCCAACAAGGAAAACTGGCGAAGGTAGTGAAAGAATATGTTGCTTACATTTGGAAACAGATTGTAAACTTGCCCTTGCCCGAGTTTCCAGGTGGATGGCACATGAACCATTCCAAGCGCATGAGCCCATCAACGGGTGAGCTGTGCTCACGCTACACCAGCCACCTTCAAAGCACCCTGAAACCATAACTATGTCACCAGCGCTGCTGCCCTAGTACATTATTGAATAAATTTTTATGTTTACAGGGTCGTAGACATTTGGGGTACGTTCCGGTAAGCGCCGTCAACGCTCACAACTGTCGCACCCGGTTTGGCGTTCCCTTTGTTTGACAGTGACAGCTTGCAAAGACCGCGTAAACCCACCTTCGATTCGCAAGCGTTGTGGTCGCGGTGTGAGCGTTTTTGGTGACGTCATCGATGACGTATCGAGTTTGTTCAGGATGATCGTGGTCTTGTAAGGGAATGGATGTACTAACGGCGCGAGTGATGTCGGCGCTTTACGGACGTAGTCTTAGTGTAGCTCTGAGCAAAATGAGCAAATCGGTTTTACCGACAACTCTACTGGGTAAAAATCAGCACTAAATGCATGTTTGTTCGACAATAACTTAAAACGGTTTACTGGAACTTAATATCATTAAATAATATAATAGTAATAATAATAATGTGGGACAACATACCCACACAAAGGTCTTCAGGTCCCAAATTATGGATTGATATTATGGATGTTTTCCGATATTATGATAAATAATATATATATATAAATAAATATGATAATATAATCAAGCGGATAATATCAAGCGGATATAAGCTTGATAATATTATCAAGCGGAATATTAGTTGAAAAGGATTTGCTTATAAATATCACAACCTTTTTATGACAAATAAATAACCAAAGATCACAACCATATAAGTCTAAGATCTAAGATATAGGTTTAGATATAAGGATTTTGATCAGAATAAGTAGTTTTTTTTTCTACCGTTTCATATAGTTCTGTCTGCGGCCATTTCCACCCACCTCGGCGTAGAAGCGGACGTTAGCGTTTCTTTCAGTTGGTCAGGCCACCTGCATCGTGAACGTTTTCATTCCACGTGACCCACCACAATGAGCTTAATGAGCTTAGCTGGTTAGTAATAGTGGCATACTGTAGGCACATCCGTGAATTCACATGTCCTACGGTACTATTTCCCACATTAGTCCGGCTATAAAAAGTCCAAAATATTTGAATTTGAATTTCTATTGTTCTTCATCCTTGATCGAGTCGGTCCCGTGACATAGGGTCTAATTTCCAGTCATAAAGTTTGTGTTTTCTCTTTAACGCAATTCTTAAGCCTAGTTTTATAAATGATAGAATGTGTTCTACCCACAGAAGTATTAGGTACCTAAGTAGGTACCTAATAATTATTAGAAGTGGCCCGGACGGTCACGACACCAGTCGAAACATTCGACTATACCTACCGCGTAAGTTAAACCGTCAAATAACATTAAAACCTAAGTAGGTATTATGGATTGTGAGCAGGTGTTAAGTAGTATTGTATTCTTTTTGTGTAGGTTGTTAAAACTCCTTGGACATACACTTTTGTAAATACTTATATCGACGGCAAAAAGCGGAAAGGTTGTAACCCACAACTTATAAAATGTTCAAGAGAACCGAAAAACTTCTGAGATTTCAGAAAAAAATTACTATCTTCTTTGTTATTTCACCTACAAATGTAATTCTAAGAATCTAAGAGTATTTTTTGATCATTTATCAAGATAAATATCTAAAATCGACTAAAAGTTTCTATAGATCAATATTTTTGTGGGTTACAGCAGTAACACCTATTTTTTGTAACGATAAAAAGCTGTAAACAATACGAAGAATAGTATGGACGACTCCAAATCAAGTATTTTTCTATAAAGCCAAAATGATGTAAATACATAATACATTCAAGTAATTTACCTTAATTTTGACTTAAATTCAAATGTCTATGTAACAACGAGCGCTGAATTATATTTACTGTTAAAAGATAAAAGAGATAATTTAAATAAAATGACGTAAATGTTGTTTTAATTAACTTTATTTATAGTTTTTAAGGACTGTTAAAATAACAAAAATAATCATGAGATCACAATTAGGTTACGCAATAATTAAAATTATTAAAGAGAAAATATTTGAAAGTTTGTTTGTAATAGATACACGCAAAAAATACATAACTGGTTCAAAAAAATATTTCACCAGTAGAAAGCTATATTACGAGTATGTCTGAGTAACATTATACGCTTCGAGTTTCCCAACGGGTAGCTTAAGATGAACATGGACAAAACGAAAAATTATGTCTAATGCCCATGATGTACCTACCCCAATATCAGATGGGAACTCAATTCTCGAAGTTGTTGACAAATACATCTACCTAGGACAGACAGTCAAACTAGGCAGGTCCAACTTCGAGTAAGAGGTCAATCGTCGAATCCAACTCGGTTGGGCAGCATTCCGGAAACATCGCGAAGTCTTCTTGTCAAAAATACCTCAGTGCCTCAAGACAAGAGCTTTCGACCAATATGTGTTACCAGTGATGACTTATGGCACTGAAACGTGGTGTCTTACTATGGGACTCATAAGTAAGCTCAAAGTCACATAATGAGCTATGAAGAGGGCTATGCTCGGGGTTTCTCTACGTGATCGAATCAGAAATGAGGTTCAAAGATTAATTCATCTTCATCATTGACATCAGTCACATCTTCCTCAACTGTATCTAAGTATTAAATAATCTTTACCTTATTGTTAATTTTTAGGTTTTTGTATTCTGGAGCAAATCTTAAAGGAATGACATTTTTGTAAACAAGATTAATTTAAATCTTTGTAAGTTTTCTAGATATGCCTAGTTGTGTCGGATATAAGTTTTGCTTCAAACCAACCGTGTATTTTAAAGGAAGCAAAGGGTTTTCTATAGTGTCAGCATCAGGCATAATCGAGTTTTTAATGTACGTCACATTGAGTTCTTGTTTCTTAAAAGTAGCAATGTAATTTTTTTTATGTGGCGTTAAAACTATCAACGAATCCAATTTTCCATTTAGTACCTTAACTTTATATGGCTCTGGATCTTGACGTGTGAATTCCATAATAGTTGGTCATTGCGACGACGCCAATAGTAGAGATTTTTAATTATGGTCTCAATGGTCGCGTGAATGCTGTCGACTGGCATGTAAGTATGACCAGGGATCAAGTAGTTGATTTGAATGGTCTTTATAGTATTGCACTGATTCAGGGCGAATCGGATCATACTAAGGACGGACTTATTTTTATTTTTGCCATAGCAGGAATCACAGTAGTACTGTTTTGACTGATCCACTTAATAGTAAAAACGTTTTGACTGATAGTAAGTAAGTAAGGAGTAAGTTTGTATTACACATACAAATTTCGTAAGCGCCACGATGTGCATTAGCCTCCGTCCATATATTGCATTGCCTAGTAGTGCTTTCATATAATGTAAAATTATACACAGCAAATTTTATACTGTAGTATAACATCATTGATTGGTGTGGATGTGGGGTATTTAGAAACTTCTGGATATCGAAACTTGTACATATTGTAGTTTTATCTTGTGTATGTAAATTTTGATGACATTTAAACCGCTTGTAAGACTTATGTTTTTCTTTTATATGCTTTTCTATTTTTCCTTTATAAGCTTCTATTTTTTGTTCATAATGTTTACTACAACAAATAAGACACTTATCTTTTTTAAATCAATGTTATACGAGTTTTTAAACCAGGTCCAAAATACTTGAAAAGACATTCCTGTAATTGCGCTCTGATCACATTCGTTTTCTACCGTCTTCAAAAAAGGAGGAGGTACTCAATTCGACTGTATTTTTATGTTGCCTCATAATTTTGGCCTGAGACTTTGATTTTTATTTTTTTTTGTTTAAAAGCTGGTGCTTTCCATGTGGTCCCATGTAAATTTTATCAAATTCGGTTCAGTTGTTTTTGAGTTACACTCCAATAACTGATTTTTACCAAAGTAATAGAATGAAAGTCGGTATTAAATTTTTCAAATTTCACTTGTTGTCAATACGATGTATATTACTCACGTTTCAAACTTCTTCAGGTAGATATAGTCGGTTAGAGTCTTTTCTGAAATAATGCGATGGCACCTTTGGCAAGCTTTCGGCGCGAGCGCGTGTTACAATGGCATTAAATCCTATTAGTCAACATTTAACAGCTGTATTAAAAGGGACATAACTGTGGATATCCCAAAAAATATATATTTTTAAATCAGCGTAACTATCAATTTTCTATAATACCGTGTTTGTGTAAATACTAATAAACCGGGCTGACTAACAATTTCTTATCTAATGAATGTAGTTAATGTGGTGCGCCCCAACATTTTGATACGTAAAATGCTGTAACCCACACCGCCCGACATTTCGACAGGGCTGTAATTACCGTGGATAAATTATTTGCAAAAGTTAAATTGGCATAATGCAAAATGATAAAAATATGCTGTTTTTTAGGCTATTTACAACAATTGCACGAACGGCCTTTTAAAAAAATTGAAAAAATCTCAACGTCGTACAAAATCTTTTATGGACCATAGAGCCAAGGGAATTAGAGCGTTCGACGCAGAAAAAAAAACTGATTCCGATTCTGCAATAAAAATAAAATGACAGGGGTGTCGGTTACAACGTTTCCGCTTTTTGCCGTCGATATATACTATAACGTTTGTAATCTAGGATTAACTTAGGCTAGGATGGCGGGAGAAAAACCCAACAATAACTATTGTTGATTTTATTTATTTTTTCTAGATTTGTGTTTATTTTAGTTATGACTTTTGACGTGTAACAGTGGTGAATTATTTACCGTTAAGTGTTCAAAATGTTGCACGTTTGTAGGGAAAGTGTCCAAAATTATGAAAAATTCCTTTTTAACGTTTCCTCGTCGATCGCCTTACACAGTTTTACGAGTATTAATGCATCCACCGCTTTACGACAACGTAGGTAACAGGTAAGGTAGATAGGACAATGACTCAATAACAGACTTTATCTGTGCCCCCACCAAGTCGAGCAAAAAAGTGGCACGGCCGTACCTACCATACTTTTCTCGAAGCAGTTCAGGCCATTTATGAGCCCCTATAACTTTGTTGTGGATAAAAATAGAAGCCTAATTTATCAATGTTAAAAACTTTTATGATTTAAATGAAAAAGATTGACTTGGCAATCTCACTAAACAATCTTTACATCAATACATACAATCGATAAGTACATTGTGTTTTCATGCGATGCCCAATTCAATTTATTTTATTTAAAACGTAGGTATTATAAGATTTTGTGACCTGTTCGCGAGTGGTTTTGCATCCCTGATGAATGAGTGCAAGAGAATGTGTGAGATGAATGCCAGAGAATCGACTGTGAATGCCTATCATTCCTGAAATTAATTATTATTGAATAATATTTTTATGTTAATGATATAAAGAATGATAATACAATATATTTTTGTTATACTTAATATTATGATATATACATACCTTGTGTAGTTATGTTATTATATTGTTATTTTCTGACAAACTTGTTAAACAATTGCTAATATTTCTATTGTACTTGACTGTGTGTAACGCTTTGGTGCAAACTGTAATGTTACATACTCTAATTTACTGAATAAATAAATAAATTTTAACACTGATATGCTTACTGTAAGATGTTGAGGTTGAGGTTTACCTTATTACGTAATAACTTAAGGCAGAAGGTCCCTTATATACCTAGGGACTGATAAATTAACCGACTTGGTTGGATGGATCTCAAAACTTTTTCCGGTAGAAGAACATTAACTGAGCGAGACTTGGTTTTTTTCACAATATTTGTTTTTGATGGGATATACCTGACTGTGACTTGACTCCGATTATATTTGACTACAAATCCTACTTGAAGCAACTATTTATAAACAAGTGTTGCCTTATTTGTCTTGAAGATTAGCAAATGTATAAACGCACGAGTCCACGTAAAAAGGAATAAACTTTTGATATAATGACAATAATTATTGTCAGTTATGTAATCAATAACAATTTTTGAATATTTTTATTTTGTGTTTATTTTTCGTTTTTGTAAGAATTTTGTATACAATCATTTAATATAAGGAATAATAAAACTGGTATTGAGCCAATACAAAGAACTCACCGGAAAGATAACATTAAACATTGCCAAAATGGAAGATGATGATTATGACGAATTTTACGGAGGTATATATGAAGATGGCCATTGGGAATGGAATGATGTAACAGGCTCTCTTGAGTTTGAAAGGTAGGTAAGAATTGATATACTTAACAACTAACTACTGCATGTGACTTTGTCCGCGTGAAATAAGGTTATCGTAATCCTACGGGAATCACCCGTTCAATCAAGATCGAAAGTAACTGTGTTAATCCTGGGTATAAGCTATTTGCGTTTAAAATTTCACTAAAATGCGTTGAACAACATTTGCTCACCCATTCTACTTATAAATATATGTAATGTTATAAATATATCTAAATGTATAATATATGTAAATATATAATATATGTGATAATTATACGTAAATGTTAGTGATAAGTAGTACTACCTGAATGACCGACATTTGCTCGTAGTAATAAACAATCGTAGTAAACAATCGTTTTTTTTGTCTAACCTCATACTAAACAGTCATTGGCTTAGTGTTGCATTTCAACGCCATCTATTGTCAAATAGCTTTAGTGTTGCTGTGTTGGTAAAACAGTATAGTGTCAACGCCATCTATTGTCAAGTAGCTTTAATTTTGCTGTGTCCGTAAAAGAGTTCTGTAAACACGGATAAAACGACGTTTTCTAAAAATGAAACCTAGCTAGACCGATTTATCGCCGCCGTAAACCCCTGCGTGCTGAATGTCATGAAAATCTTTGGAGCCATATCCGAGATTCAGATTATATAATACAAGAATTGCACGTCTAAAGGTATTAGATAGATTGTTAAATACTTATTATCATAATTTATCGAAAGTTTATAAGATTTACAATTTTTTAGTGATTTGTCGTCAGAGCAAGAGGCGCCCGCCACACAGGTTATCATTACTTCTGTTGAATTCAAAGATGACTTGGATTTACTTGAACAAGTAAGAACACAGTTACAACAATCACAATTATTTGAAAATTCTATTATTGGTTATCCACTAACTCCTAGTTAAGGAGTTAAATTTTCGGTTTCCGACGAATTGAGAACCTCCTCTGTTTTGTAGTTGGTTAAAAATAAGGGTAGTAGGTAAGCAAATACTCTCGTACTCTGTACGCAGTAAGAAACAGTGTGTAAAGGTATAATTAGATATGTAACCGTTACCATTACCATGTAAGTATACCATGTACCTACGCTCTGATATTTTTTTTACTTTACACAATATTGAGTAAGACAATGGGAGTAGGTAATAAATGAGCAAAACTAACCTCGAAACAAAACAATATTAATACAAAAATAGAAGAAATAGCTATTTAGTAGCGAAAGTGTGCCTTAATTACCGGAGGCTAATATTTCACAACGCTATCCCACTTCAACTGCAGTTAAACTTCTGTTATATTCGATAATTACCCAAAAATCAATTCTATTATTTTTGTATATAAATTTTAGCGTGATCTACATTGTCGCGCTTTCGTTGATTTGGAATAACGATCACAGCGCCAAAACCGATTTTGACTTCAATCGGACAGCAGGGTGTTTTTTAATAGCAGATTAAGTACATAAACGGTAAATCCTCTTGCACCAAATTACGAATTAACTATGCTAATCCTCGTGTACCTAACTAAATCCTGATCAAACTCGGATTACGGATTGTCGAATTTCTTATTGCACCGACGAGATTTAAATTCGAGTTAACTAATCTTGCGAAATACCATTTAAAAAATAAAATATTGAATAATGAATGATCGAAATGTGCTCTATACCAAATTCTAAAATGAGTTGTAGGTATCTGTATTTGTATCTCTTTTACGCATAATAGGTTTTAGTTTAATGTTATAGGACTGTCTTTTTGAAATTTCGCAGTTGTTGGTTGGTTGTCGAGTCGAACGAAATGTGAAAACATTTCGTTTGTGAAAACATTTCGTTGAAATATTTCACGTTTTCGTCCGAAAAACGGAATAGAAATATTCACATCATTAACGGGATAGTCACCAGGCATTTTTGTTTAAGTTTGCGATAGTACGGCATTGTTGGAAGCGCCATGATCACGGATGAACTGAGGAATTGCAGGTGAGTGAACGTTGACGAGCACACAAAGTGGTATACCCTCTTCTGTACTCGTTTATTACGCGAGGCACCACTACTGTTGTGCGTACTTTAATTTAAAAACACTGATTGTACCGCTCGATAAATATAAATATATGGCAACACTGCCTTCATTAAAGAATTAAATACATACGCCATTTATGATAAAATTTTACACTAGATAACACTAGTTTGACCATGGATTAGTATTGGTGCAAGACGATTTTAAGATCGAATTGAGGATTAGGCGTTAACACTCTGATTAATTAGTTGGTACAAGTGGGCCTATCGTGTAGCTACGATTCGATTGCAGTTGTGTTAGTGGATGCTATTCGTTTAGTAAAATTATGACTAGAGCATATTTTTATCAAAATGAGCAGTACCATGTCTCTACCTTTCTAAGGCGATTGATGAGGAGAACACAAAAACTACGTTTCTAGATTTTGTACTCTACATAGAGTTAATTTATAAATATCCAGCGGAACGTAGGTCAACGGGCACGACACGCTGCCGGTATAATTTGTCAGTATTAAAAAACTTGAATCTGTTTCCACACTAAGTACCTACGCGGTTATTATGTGCCTACCGTATGATCGTTGCAAGTCACTGCAACGGGATATCTGGCACATACATACGTACCAAAAGCCAATGACCAAAATTGGCGCAATTTTTTTTTACCGCGGCCATCAACCAAGCCTAGGTTATTGAGAGTGAAATAATATAATACGCAAAAGTTATTATATGATTGTATAACCTAACATCAGACTGAACTGAGTCATACAGGTTTGAAAAAAAACCGTTTTTATTAACATGTAACTAGCATTTATAACTCAATTTTTAGTAATATTATAATGTATATCCCCGTCGCATCATAGATAAACTCTCTCATAGAGAGTCCGGCCAATCACAGGTCTAGGATTGTTTAAAACTGCGCCTGCGAAGGTTACGAGGCCAGTTTTTTTTCTATTATAGTTATTATTATATGGTATGTATGTATTATAAACAAACCCGACTGCGCCATAAAATATATATTAATGTCTAATTGTCTATATATTGAAAACGCATTTTCATTTAGTTACTTAGACGACATGATGACTATTGTAAGGTTTTTACTCATAACTCGAGGTGTTATATCTCATCTCAGACTACATATATTAAAAAATCGTTCATACATTAATTTTCGGGTTAATTTTTACCAATTCACCCCAAAATTTCAACGATGGCCGTGGAAAAAAATAAATGCGCCACTTGTCATAGTGATTTGGTCATTGTCCTTTGATTAAACAAACATTTGAATAATACGTACCACGGAGCTGATACAAAGAGGAGGTGTGGTAATTAAATTTCCATATGAAACGACGCGTGATAATTTGCGGGATGAGGGGGCACTGAGGGTGTGTTAAGCTCCGCCCACTTCTCAATATTCCATCTATCGGCCAATAGCAAAACTACTTGCTTAGGTTGATGTTGATGTTACTACATAGTTCAGCTACCTTACACTAGATGTCAAAAGTTTTAATGTCGTACTGAGAACTTATATCTTCAAAATATTTTTATAGGTAAATAAATAAAATTAAAAGACATTTAAAAGAACATGCTTTTATTACTTGTTAATAAAATGAACTAAAAATTTTAAAATAATTTAAACATGATAATAAATGTATAGGCACTTACATTGCAACCTTTAACGATAAATTAAGCTTCTTCATCTACGTCACAATAATCATATATCGTAGATACCTATATACGAATACATATTTTTATAACATCTCTAGATGGGAAAGTAAGACCACCCTTATTTTTAGTTTTTATCAAATCAAGATCACTATCGTCGTAGTTATCAGCATATAATTCTTTGAGACAGCTCTCACACTTGATCTTGGAATGTAAATATTTGACCACATACCCAGAAATATATGCTACTATTTGACGGAGGAAATAGTCATCTACAGTTATATTTAATTGTACATCAAATTCCAACAACATATCGTCAGGCATAGGCTCGACATCCGTGCTATCGGAAGATTCGAAACTCATATCATTTAAAATCCGATAACGTTCTGATGTAATATTAATTTTTTGCACAGAAGACACATTTAAAATGACATAGAGTTGGCCAGTACAGCCATTACTACAAACAAGACCTCCCCGTCCGGTTCCTTTTCACTATTTTTAACGGATGCTAGGGAAGTTGCAAGTATCATCGCCAACCTGAAATCCAATAGTGCGCCTGGCTGGGACAGAATAACGTCGTCTCTAATAAAATCATGTTCTCATTATCTAGCTGAACCTATTGCCCACCTCTGTAATCTGAGCTATTCTGATGGCGTTTTTCCATCAATCTTTAAAAAAGCTATAGTCTGTCCCATCTACAAGGCCGGGGAAGAAGAGCTACCTTCTAACTACAGGCCTATTTCTATCCTGCCAACTTTGTCTAAAATCGTAGAAAAAATTGCTAATAGGAGATTGGTGGCGTATCTGGAAAAAAACAATATCTTAGCAAGCAATCAGTATGGATTTCGGTCCCGTAAGTCAACGGATGACGCTGTGCTTCAGTTGACAACGTTAACGACTAAGTACTTGGATATGGGCCAAAAATGTGTTGCAGTCTTTTTAGACCTGCAGAAAGCTTTTGACACGGTCTCCATTCCGATACTTTTAGCACGGTTGCAGGGAATTGGAATAAGAGGTATAGTACACGATTGGTTCACAGACTATCTGACGGATCGTAAACAGCAGGTGAAGATTTGTCAGTTTGTTAGTGACAGTGATGTATGCAACTACGGGGTCCCACAAGGCAGCACGCTAGGTCCAACGTTATTTTTGATTTATATTAACGAGTTATGCAATCTTAAATTAAATAATGCTGACATTCTTATGTTTGCTGACGATACAGTCCTCTTATTTCATGGTTCGTCTTGGACAGAGGTACATAAGCTGGCAGAAGATGGTTTGGCTTTTGTTACTTCTTGGTTGGAAGACAATCTTCTGTCGTTAAATACGGCCAAAACAAAATTTATGTGTTTTAGAAAAACTGAAAGAGACATAATCTCCACTGATATTAAAATCGTTGCGCACACATTTCCATGTAATCGTTCCAACACAACTCGTTCCAATTGCACGTGTAGCACTCTTGCTCGCGTAGATATCTACAAATACTTGGGAGTAACGGTTGATGATAAAATGACTTGGAAACCGCATATACATTTAGTCTCTACTCGAATAAGAAGACTTATATATGCATTTAAGCTACTTCGCAATGTTGCAGACAAAAACCTCTTGCTACAGACTTACAAAGCACTTGGTGAATCCATTATTAGTTACTGTATCTGTTCATGGGGAAGCGCTGTTAAGACTCACATGTTAGAGGTAGAGCGTGCTCAACGCGCTCTGCTTAAGGTAATAATGTTTTTGCCATTCAGACACTCCACAACTGACTTATATAAAAAGTGCAATGTCTTTTCGGTTAGAAAACACTTTGTTGACCAAAGCATCAAAAGATACCACAAAGTCACAATTCCACTTCTACCTGTCAATAAAAAGAGGATTGTGAAATGTCCTATTCCGAGTTACAAGTGTGCTTTGGCATGGAGGCATTATAATCACATCGGACCTATTTTATATAATATGCTGAACTCTAAAATAAAAATAAAAAACGTCCCCTCACACAAATTAAAAAATATTTTAAAAGACTGGCTACAAGAGTTTGATTATGATCTCCTTGAAAATATGTTCGTAAAAACTGGTTGAAATTCAAACTATCACACACCCACACTTTACACATGTACAAACTTATTTGGTAACACTTTGCACAGGTGTTGTCAGGCCTGTGCAATTGTTATGTGTATTTTTATTGTTTTATTATCTCAGATTTGTTTCTTGTTTTATTTTATTTAAGTTATATTTAGTTTATATATTTGCTTATTGTTAAATCTACTTATTTGGGGAAGACACTGACTGCTGCAACACAGCTTACGCTAAAGCAGCAGGCAGGGTAACCTATATTTATATGTACGATGTCTAAGAACAATAAACAATTTGAATTTGAATTTGAAATGGTTATCTTCGAAAGGTATGCAATTTCCTCTAAAACCTTCTTCTAATTAAAATTACTTTTGATTAAATTAGTTGGTAAAATAATTTAATTCTGAATACGGCCCTGGATATTTGTTACGTTTAAAATAGTTATTCTACTTGACGATAGGTGGCGGCCCGTTCATAATGTAATAATAAAAGCTATATAAGTACAGTTTTAGCCACTAAAAGGTATTTAAGACTAAGTGTATAACAGTTTTTAGTATTTACGTATTGTTATTACAATATAATACTGCAAAATTATACGTAAACTTATGTATTTTCTTCCCAAAAGTGTCGCCATCTAGTGTCAAGTAGTAGAATTTTAACACGGAAAGCTGAGAATGTTCTAGAACTTTTATATTTAATTACGTACACAACACTTCATCTTTTTCTTGTTAAAAACTCAAAAAATCACACTTATAATGTGAGTCTCGTCACATGTGCACCTGACGAACGCTGATAGCATACTAACTTAGGCCCCGCCCACCATGATGACGTCAGGACCTAGTTGAAAATCACAGTGCACAGTTGCTTAGCCCCGCTCCTCTTTGTATCAGCTCCGTGATACGTACGTATCTACTTAAATTGTATGCTTACAGCAACGATTCCGGAAGAGGTTCCAAAGAAAAATCTCACATGACGATGTCGTTCTCCTTCAGGTAGGTTAACCTCTCTAATACACTATTTCCAATAACATCATATCGATGTAAAAAAACGTATTTGCTGTAAGTAGCCAAAAGCCAACTTTTCACCAGAGCCAAAAAACTTAAAAATAATTTATTGATTCAGGCGTTACTTTGCGGAAATCCATTATCAAAAAACGATATTAAAAAATATTTGTGACACTTCCGCTGAAAACAACAATGATTTTAGCCTATTTGGGGGTGTGCACCACCCTCCGTCCCGCATAAACTGCTTATAGGAAGAATACAAAATAAAAAAACACACAAGAAAACCCAAATAGACCAAAAACGATTCGACACGTGTTTCGCCTCTACACAAGGCATCCTCAGGAGATGTTGACTCGTCGAGCGCTAGACCGACAGCCTGTCTGTTTTTGGTCTATTTGGGTTTTCTTGTGTGTTTTTTATTTTGTATTCTTCCTATTAGCAGTTTATGCAGGGGGGAGGGTGGTGCACACCCCTAAATAGCCCAAAATCATTGTTTTTTTCAGCGGAAGTGTCACTAAATATTTTTTTATATTGTTTTTAACTTAAAAATAGTTAGAAAATATATATATATACCTATATAATATACACATTTTTTTTAATAAAAATATACATGTTTTTTAATTATTTTTTACAGAAAGAAGATTTTGGAACACAGTTTTGTTAAAATAATACTCATGAACAGCAATGATAATATTTTTGTTAAAGTTACAGCGAGTAGGCTTTTCACTACTTACATAGCAATAAACACCTGCAGGGCTATTATGTATCTTGGTTGCTAACAAATGTTGATTGAAATCTTGAAAAATGGCGGCTCTATGTCAGTTTGGACAACTCCAGTAAGCAAAAATGTTAGTAAGTTGAAGACTGGAGCTGACAAAAGTACATAGAGCGGCCATTTTTTTCGATTTCAATCAACATTTGTTAGCAACTCAGATACATAATAGCCGTACTGAAGAACGTCGTAAGTAGTTTAGTAACTTCTATGGAGATACCTAAGGCCCGTTAATTTGCAGACATTTAAAATATAATGCTGTAAGTTATATCAGATCTATTACCATCTACGGGGCACTGTTCCAGACTCCGGACTGGTATTGAGAATTTTTTGTCAGTTAACCCCATAACTGTCCGACCCGTGTATCAAACCCAGGACCTCGAAATTCCTAAGTGAAGCTTCCACCACTATACCTACCAAGACCAAACGAGCAAAGCCTCTGGCGGGTCAGCTAGTTTTATTATATTGACATTTCGTATCGATAAAGTTCAAATTTTGGGAAACTTGATGAAGCCTAAAATTATATATTTCTATGCAGCTGTGTCTGAATGTACATCACCGAATTATCAAACGTATTTCAATAAAATACGCTACAAAGCTACCAAAGACTATATAGAAATAAATAACTATACGTATATATACATAGTCTTCTACGTACTTATGGTCACTATTTAAATAAATAGCTAATTAATTAAATATAAGTTGCTATGACTCCCTCCCCGCACCACGCCTTCCACACCCAAGGTGCGACGAATCATCTGTGGTGAAACAATTTAAATAGTCGATGAACATGAGCCAACTTTCACAGGACATCAAAGATGTGGTATTATTCACTGTTCCTAAAGCCTACCTTACACCATCGCTTGTGAACGCATTACATCTACCGACGACAAACCGGTTCATACGGGCATTAATCATGTACTGCCAATATTATTTACAGGTAATCTTTTCATATATTTCAAAATTGTATAAGTTATACGAAGGGTTGAGGGTTGTTTTTTGTTAGAATTATTTGAACTTTCATACCATAAACACATTTATGTGATTAGCAGACGTACAATCACGAGGCTTTCTTGGTTTTAAGTGGTAACCTCAACCTATAACAGATGCATTTCGTCACTGCCTCCTAACCCTGAGACGGTATCATATGCTTGTAATTTCACCGGTACCCATACCCCTCAACCAGAACACAGTGATGCAAACATTACTGCGCCACGGTACAAACATGTATAGTGGCAGTACTTCCCCGGAAAACTCATTCAAAATGAGTTCTACTATACTAGTAAATATATATATACCGATATATAAAATATACCAAAAATACCGATCTCTAAGTAATATCAAGTCGAGTGGAGGAAATCAGAATGAAATCATTGAGAATACGCGAGTTAGTTATTTACTGTGAAATTCCTTAAGAATTTCCTCTGGGTTTCCTTAAACCTTAGGTTCGCATTGACACAAGTTATTTTCATTGAGAAATATTTTATTCTAAGCGTAAACAGGATCCTGAGATTTTAAATCGAAAGTTGTAGTTGGCATCTTACGTTATCGAGTTTTATCGATGTGTTTTGGAGGGAGGAGTGTATAGGTGAATTTTATTGCGATTCATTACAAGTCATTTTCCTGCGCAATGGAACCACGAGGATTAAAAACACCACGCTAGTAATAGCCTTACTAGGCCAGTTTTCAGACGACGCCAGTTACCCTGGCATCTGCAAGGCTCGTAAAAGACTGTAAAATGAAGCAGCATACCCTTCTTCCAATAATATTTAAATCAATGCTTTACATTCGGAGAAACAAAAGTTTAGTAATAAGATGTTAAAAATGTATATTTCCTCGTGAAACTTGCGAAAATGCCACAAAAGTAGCAGCGTAAACTACACTCAAAGCACAAGATTAGAACACCGTCTATAATAATTAAACCAATGATAAATATCATCCTCTTTTAATTTCAGGTGTTTTTTAGGTTTTGTGTGTTTTGCTCAAATTGAAATAACTTTCGACGAATGGGTAATTGGACTGATATTTTACTATGCCTTTATACGCTATTTATATCGTCTGAAACTCCTTCAGTAATACCTGTTTTACTCAGTGACGACTTGGTAGTTCACGTATATTTCGTATACCAGTTGATGAAACTGACTTTATATGTAATTTTTGTAGATATCAGATGAAATGAGTACACGTATGTTGGAACTACAGACCAAAATTCGTACTCCTAAGAGTGACGAAATCGAACTACAATTTTGTGCAAACTTGCAGGATTTGCGTCTTCTTGTAGCTAAAGAATACTGTGCCATTATTATAGGTAAGGAAATACAACGATTTTAATTATATAAAGCTTCTCAAATGGATAGGTTTGTAGATAACTCGAAAGGTAAGAACAAGTCAAAATTTGGAAACCGATCACAATTTTATAATTTCATAGGTGCTGCAGATTTTTCGAGATACCATCACATGGGGGCGAATAGAAAATCCCGTTCCTTGTCGAAAACGGAATCCATTCTATTCGAATCAATTCTACGCATCAGCATGCAGATTGTGTGGCTCGCTCTGGGTCGTAAATTACACAACCAGCTCGGTAAGAGTAACTTACATTAACACTTTGAATATCACACATACATTTATACATTTCATAGAAATATCGAAATATTTTTTGGTTTAGTCTTTGTTACGAACTACGCTAATCTCACTTTAGTTAAAGAGTGCTCTTTCAGTCATATATTGTATTTGTATAGAATATTAACTGGACCATGTTATTATATAACGAGAGCATAGTTTATTTTGAACTAATGTTTTTGGTTTTTATATGAGGAGACTGATTTTTGGGATGAAATTAATATACATATCATGTTTTGTGAAAATGCTGGTAATTGCTTTGATCATGTGGCAGTATACTTCAGAGGTAGTCCCATATAAATTTTACCGAAATTTATATGGGACTATGAAAACAAAATGATCTTGTTTTTACTTTTAGTTTGTACATATACATATAAGGATAGTCTAGAAGTCGCTTTTTATTTAATTCACTAAAATTCACTTTATGTTTTATTTAAAACAACAATAATAATAATATTTTATTATTATAATTGTAACTTTCAGAGCTAGAGGTTCACAGGTTGTTTAAGTCCGATATATTCAATATAATCGAGCATAAACTAAGCGTCAGGAAACGTGAGATGATGGACAAAAGTGAAGAAGTGGTGATGTTTGGGCACTGCCTGAAGCAAGGCTGGTTGACCAACCCCCGCTCTCCTCTCATGTCTGAAATACAGTGCGACAGGGAGATAGACTACCGGCTGCTGGGGCTTGCAGTGATTGTATACGACAGGTGGAATACCGTCTATAATTATGTAACTTTTTGAATGTGATTAGGTTACGGGACAAGTACCTGCACTTCGAGCATGGGTAGGCGTAAGAATAAATTAAGCTAAAATTTGACAGTAATTATCGGTAAAAGATAGTCCGTGATATTGCTATTTCGCCTAGATCCATGCGAGAGACAAGATACGATAGCTAATAAAAATCAGTTTGTCGACGTGACAAGTTTATCGTGAGTTCCATGCTCGGACTGCTTTTTTTTATGGGATAAGTTGGAAAACAGGCCGGTTGGCGCAGTTGGTAGCACCCCTGCCTTTTAAGCCACTGGTCCCGGGTTCAATCCTCGGACAGGTCAAACATTTGTGTGCATGAACATGTCTGTTTGATCTGTGTCTGGGTGTGTATATTTATATAAGTATGTATATCAGTCATCAGGTTACCATAGTACAGGCTATGCCTAGTTTGGGACCTGAAGGCCTTTGTGTGATTGTCGTAAAAAAAAAAAATGAGCAAGCGGCTCGTTTGCCAACCTATCGTTTGCCGTTTGACGTCGTTACCTGATGGTAAGTGATACACGGACATCTGCGGATATGTCAACGAATGATGTCGCAATACTAGAGGTCTCGAGAATGCGTTGCCGACATTTGAAGAAGGATGATAGGAAAGGAAGAGATAGAAGGGGTGAGGGGGGAGGGGGATTTCAGAGGGAGAACGGGGAAGGGGAGAATCGGGCCTCCGGAACCTCCCACAAACCGACGAAACGCAATAGCAAGCTATTTTACTTAACTTCACGTCAGTGCTATGTGGAAATGTGGTACTTCTCCGGTCGTGCCGGCCCTTCGGGGTTGTGGGGTTGCAGCGTGGTACTACCACAAATAAATGCTGGTGTTAATCGGTAACTTGAGCCTATTATAACAGATGGGTTCCGTCCTAAGTGACGAACTGCACTGCGCCCTGAGACATTAAGCTGTTAGGTTTCATGTGCCTGTATTTCACTGGCACTCAACCTTTCAAACCGGAACACAAAAATTATTGCTTCGCCGTAAAACTAGTTGTATGGACAACAATTACAATAATTAAACTGTTAACATGTATGTAAATAGTGATTTAAGTTAGAAGCTAGTAAGAAAAGTATGAAACTGGCTTATTTAGCCACTGATGTTGTAAGATTAAAAAACCGCACACCACTACTATGAATTCGAAAGCGTGTACGTTTGTTACTTTCTTTTCTTTTTACTTTATTTTCTTTACTTCTTTACTTCTTTGTCACGAAGAAACGGCTCCGTGAATTTAAATGACATTCAATTTGGAACGAATATACCAAAGGTTACTTTATCCCGGACTATAGCTGCGCTCTACGGTTACACCCGCGTAATGATGAATGATGATCAATATGAATCAAAAATTATACTTAGCCTATGTACATCAGGGATAATGTAGGATACCAACGGTGAAAAAGTTCTTTAAATTGGTTCGGTAGTTTCAGAGCCTATTCAATTCAAACATATAAATCTTTCATCTTTGTATATTATTAGTATAGAAAACGTTTCTGTCTGTAGGAATTTTGCTTTACGGACGGGTGCAGGCGGAGGGCGCAGCTAGATAAAAATATTTCACACTTACAAAGGGCAACAAAACCATTACAAAATATTCTTCTCCGTTTTCTATTCATTTCTCTGCATAATATAATGAATTATTATTATTAATGAACTTAAAAAATAGTTCCGTTGCATATCATCATCATCTCAGCAGTAGGCCGTCCATTGCTGAACATATGCCTCCCACATAATTTTCCAAAAGGACCGGTTGGAAGCGGCCTGCATCCAACGTCGTCCTGCGACCTTTATCAGGTCATCTGTCCACCGTGTCGGTGGACCTACGCAACGCTTGCCGATCCGTGGTCTCCACTCCAGAACCTTCCGACCCCATCGGCCATCTCTTCTGCGTGCTATGTGCCCTGCCTACTGCCACTTTAACTGGCTAATCTTCTGGGCTATGTCGGTGACTTTCGTTCTTCTACGGATCTCCTCGTTGCTGATTCGATCACGTAGAAAAACCCCGAGGATAGCCCTCTCCATAGCCCGTTGCATATATTCTATTTATTTTAAATTTTACGATTTCCAAAGCACAGCCCTTGCTCAGTGACCACATTTTCAGTTTAATCAAAATTTCAGCCTGAGTCCACGCCTGCGTTTCTTTGAGCGAGCTCTAATAGAACCCGAGGCCTCGTTGAAGACTGTGTTTGGTGGCATGAGTTTTGGGATACTGGGACTGCCGCGCTCTCGCTTTGATACCATGCTGAAGGAAATACAGATTCCTGACGCTACATCCTCGCGTGCAAGCATGCGATACTCTATGAGCAGGTTTGGTAGTTTTTATTATTTAATTAACATTTTGCAGTATGATATATAAAACATTCTAGGTACGTGGCTGAAGCCCAATCATTCTGAGGGTGCGATATTTACAACAAATTATTAACTAGTTTAAAAAAGATTTGAATTTCTGAGTAATATTGGAATTCCCCTATCTCAACTACTTACACTATGTGTAGGCAATACATCGACTTACTTATCATTATGACCATGACTAAGAGAACTAAGTCACCTTCGTGGTCCTACATGTTGGCCGCAGAATAGTTGGACCACGACTAATCATGATCGCTCAAACTTCAATGTTTATCTTGATTAGTAGCGGCTGATGTCTTCATATATTAATCACGAATAAGATACAGAATTGATTTTAGCTTACATTCTTAAATGTAAGGATTAGCATAAACATTTAACGAGGCTGTGGCTAACACGACATTGTATAAACATATTTAGATTGGCTATGTCTCCATCAATTTCACAACAAAACACAGAAGCACTCACGTTGGACGAACATTGATCTCACGTTTTATCGAATCTTGTCGACTCGATAAACTAACTTTTATCAGTTATCTTACTTTGGCTCTAGTATGGGTCCACCTGCGATAACAATATCGCGGGCTGTCTTTTATCGATAATTGTATGCTATCGACAATCCATGCGGCGCGTCCCATAGCAAATGCTGAGCAGAACCTGATGTTTAGAAGCTATGTTCGCGTTATTATATATAAGGACATTAAATAAAATAAAATAAAATCCTGACAATTTCCAACATTTTCTCCACATATTTTACGTTTCAAATATTTTTACAGTAATTATTTCTATCTAAGAAATCAATTTCTAAAAAACAACAGAAAGTGGGAAAAACACTGACTCCTTGCATCTCCACACGAAATACTACTATTTTTAAAATTTGGTATAGGTACCTAAATAGATTAGCCGTTAAAAATTGATCTATTTTACGCTCAGACAAAATAAAAAAGTCAAGACAGAATGTTGCAAACAGAGAAGTGAGGCCGGTTTTCTAAACTACATGTGCGTGACTCGGTACTGTCATGGTAATTCAAATTAAATTAAAGTTATTAAACATTTATCAATAATTAATAAATTTAAATTAAATGATAATTATAACTTTACGTGTTGCTTCCACGCGCCGCGATTGTTTGACTGACGAGCCAAGTCGTAGTTTCGTTGTAGGTTTTGTATGTAAATATGTATGGACACGCCGAGGCGTAGTTTTACCCGGCCTCACTTCTCTGTTCACAACATTCTGTCTAGACTTTTTTATTTTGTCTGAGATTTTACGTTTAATTTTTTTCAAAATTCTTGATTTATATGTTTTTAACGAATTATAAAAAATCGACGAGAATGATCGGCAGAGGGCCTTGCGCAGATGTCATCAGCTGTCGGCAGTCGCCACTCGAATGGAGGTTGGTTTGATAGTTGACTATCGCCTGCCGCCTAGAACCAGATTCTAAAGGCCATTAAATTTGCTTTGGAATGCGCCTTAACGCTAAAGTATAAGTCAAAGTAACTATACGACATTAAAGTGCAATAAGTAATTATGTTACTTATTTAAACACATGTTACTTAAAGATTTTTTTCACACATTTTACATGCACACATTTTATCACATTAACCCTTTCCGTCCCAGAGACGTAAATATACGTCAGTTTAACTCATAAATCTTTTGTTTTGATTATCACGGTATAGGAAGGATTAAGAGCCTAAACACATGGCGTATTTTAAACTCTTTATATAAATTAAATAAATTAAATAATTAACAGAACTGCTGGATCTAGAGCCTCAAGGGTAAGTGCATGTTCTGGAAAAAGCGTCCAAGCATCCTCAAAACTGTATGAAGAAATTCGCATCCCCGATAAAGAAGACCAAACGTAAGTTAACACAACAATATTGTAAAGGCGTTACCTATATTATACTAATATTATAAAGTTTGTGAGTGGGTCTGTATGTTTGTTACTTCTGAACGCTCAAACGGCCAGACCAATTGTGATAAAATTTGTAATGGAGTTGATGATCACCTATAATAATTAATGCTAATCAAACATCTATAGTAAAGATCACCCATTGTCCCTCTGTGATTTACGAGGGTTGCGACTGGTTTGGCGAACAATGCAAGTAGAACGCTTAACAAAGTAACTAAAAACTAATGAGTGCTCATCATGAACATCACGCACTTACCAGCTGATAATGTCAGGTTACAACATCGACAATTAAGCGATGATAGCTCAGGGGAGACAAGTGTCGGCTTTCGATTACACGGCCACGAGTTCGATCCCTAGCCTGGGTATCACGATGTTATCTTGCTTTCAGTGAAGATAACAACAATAGTGATGAAATGCACAGCATGGGTAGGTCACTTCTAGTTTCAGCCTGGCTACTACCCTCAAGTTTGAAGTTCTGTCCCTAAGCACCTTTTTTTATTTTTTTATGGGATAAGTCGGTAATCGAGGAAGCGGCTCACCTGGTAAGTGATCACCGCCACCCACGGACATCCGCAATACCAGAGGACTCGAGGATGCGTTGCCGGCCTTTGAGAAAGGAAATACCTCAAGTGGCAGCTGGTTCCACATAGTGGTAGTGTGAGGCCGAAAGCGCCGTCGGAATCGCACGGTTTTGGACTTCCAGACATCAACATGATCTCTATGAAATTTCCGAAGTGATGGCGAAATTCAGCTGCAGGTGTTAGACCGAACAGTTCCACGGAACACTCCCCGTAATATATGCGGTAGAAGATGCAGAGTGATCCAACCTAGCAGTTTATTCTGCCAGCAGTCCTTGAGATCCAGCTGCTATTCTAGTGTGATACCAGCTTCGACGGCATCATCCCTGACCATCAAGTGAAATAGTGGTGAAACATTAGCCTATCAAGTGTAAACAAGCAAATTAAGAGGATTGCATAGCTAGTACTTTCCATACTAAAAGAAATAACTCTTTTCTACTTCTTAACATTGTCCTATTTCAGTGTTTTTTTTTTCATGTAATCAACACATTGTTTACTATGGCTGTACGTTTTATTATTTCATTAGAAAAGTAAATTTATAGAACTTACTTTGAAATCACTGAAATAGGACAATGTTAAGAGGTAGAAAAGAGTTATTTCTTTTAGCATGGAACGTACTAGCTTTGCAATCCTCTTAAGACTGGAAAGGAAGATACACTAAGTATAAGAAGATACATTAGTGCCTATCGTACATCACTGTAATTATTTTTACTTTTACAGCGAATCTCTCCCTGAACGTTTCCCTACAAGGGTTTTGACGTGGAAGTCGACCAATGAAGAACAACGCAAAAAATGGCTAGCGTATAGCTACCGTCTTCAAGCCATAAAAATAACTAACAATAAACATACTACCCATGTAAACAAACCACAGCGTAAAGTAAATATAAAGTAAAAGTTATTAGAGTTCATTCTATTAATAACTATAACTCAATAAATACCAAAATCTCAACGTTATTTTTTGAATTCCCTCTACTATCTAAACTGTCATAGGTACCTATATCATAGGTATTATAACAGATGAAATTTGAGACGGGACAGTAAGCGCAGATACCTTAACCGTTATAGTTACAGAAAAACGTTTTTAGGAGAATATCCATAAATTTTTAAGATATTCTTAACTGCATATACAGATTGCGAGAAAATAGTCTCCTTTGTCCAGGCGAGGACTAAGATAAACGGCCAACCTATATATTATCTACGGTTTGTTTTGTGACGATAACTAACGTGTTTTCTTCCCACACCGAATCAAACGATTTTAACGCACATTCTCATTAACGGCCGGTGCCAATAACCTATCTATCGCCGTTATGTCATATTTCTATCGGTAGTAAGGTAAACTGTGGATAGATATATTATTGGGATCCCCCGTTAGTAGCGTTTCAAATAACCGCGCACTTTAATACGTTAACGATTGACGTTCTCGCCAACTGAACATATATATTTTATACCATCATAATAATTCGTGCGTCGCATATACTGCACTCGTCTAGGCAGTAGCTGTTCCACGAGCCCAATTTGATACGATTATAATAAGATCAATCATTGGCCAGATTATTCCTATATTCATATTACTTACTAATAAAAAAAACACTTTTCATAAGTTAGTTTTCAAGAAGCCAAATTTTCGTTTCCATTTCGGACATACGTGTTTACATTTTCTCCGCAGTTTGAAAATAGAACCTGGATGACGAATATTTTTTCAGTAACCTGTCCTGTTATTGGCTAAGTGTTGCATAACAACGCCATCTATTGTCAAGTAGCTTTAGTGTTACTGATGGAGCTATTCGAGATTCATATTATACAAATAAATATATTATACAAAAAATGCTCGTTTAGCCCTTAGCGTCCTAGAGACGTAAATATGCGTCAGTTTCTTTTATAAATCTTTTGTTTATATTATCACGGTATAGGAAGGATTAAAGGTATAACATATGTACTTAATTAGATATCAAGAACTACATAAGTACCTATATACATCTATTTACAAGTAATATTTAATAACTGAACCTGAGCCATCCTGGATGTGTTAATAGGCCGTATAGGCCGCGGCCTAGGGGCGGCGGCGTCCTAGTTCAACTCACTACTCAGTCTCTCGACGTTTGTGAGGAATTAATCTCTGTCTAACGGTTACATCGCACTTACCACCCCGGCTACAAATTGTTCTGGGGTCTAGTTATTTGTTATGCAAGGCTGCAAAGTTGGTTTTTGGTGCGAGTACTTGTACCTATTGAAACCTGCGACCAAGCGAATTCAAAAAATCTAGGATCTTTAGGTTTAGATATAGAACTGAGCGTAACGAAGGTTTCAAAAGTATGAGATACTAAATAAATTTGCTGCCGAGTGAAACATATAATTTTTCACCTCACTACAGCGAGGAAAACGCTATAGTTGCAAAAAACAGTCATAAAATTATTAATATTACTAATTACAATTAAAATTACTGCAATAGTAATATACTTTGCTTGTGTGTGTCGCTTGAGTAGGTACTATTACCAAAAAAAATTTTTTATTTTTTCATTCAGTCCAGTGCTGCCACCTGTGGCTGGCCAGTGCGATTATTCAAAGAAATGAGGCTGGCGCACTGAAATGAAATAAAGTATTTAATGTATTTTTATTTTATTTTATTTAATATCAGTGGACTAGAATATATGGAATAGAAAGGTTCGAATCTTAAATACTCTATGCACGCTAGTGGACATAATGCACTTTTGCACTCAGATTTCTAATGATAAACGGAATCTTTGCGAGTTTGTGAAGTGAAAAGGAGTTTTTAGGTCTACATTGTCTCAAGAAATATGAGTTTTAATTAGAAATACGGGATTACTCACGTAATATTTATCGGATAGGTCCGACTATAGCGTCCGCCCCCCGCACCAACCTTTAACATCACGAGCGCTACGAGATGCCGCCGCCCGCAGTTCTAAGCGTGACGTCATCGACGGGGGGGTCCCGAACACTCCTTGAAAAAGACCACCGAATGTGGTCGAAACTATAGTCAGACCTATCCGATAAATATAACGTGAGTAATCCCGTATTTCTAATTAAAAATGAGTGAAAACCACGTTAGTTTTTATATCAAAATATGAGTTATTTAGCTATTCTCTACATAGAAGCAGAGATAATGAACACCATAAATAAAGTATGGTAATATTATTGATTGTTTTGCTATTAAAGTCCAGTAAATAATTGTAATTCATGTTTGTTTTTACCCTCTTTTTGACTAATTCATTAGTTTATTTATCTTTAGTGTTTTCCTTTCTTATCTACATTTTTTTACAAATTGAAAGGTACGTAGGGGCGGCGATAATAAAGTGGCCTACACTCATCAAAATAAAAATCCGGCACTGAAGGAAAGAAACACAGACTCGGGGTCTGTGTTTCCTGAGAAGTACAATTGGGGAGACAAGTCAAAAATGACAGGTATCTTCTTAGCAAGCATGCTACATCATCAGCCACGTAGTCACTTTACTGCAGGCGACCAGTGGTCTAAGAACTCGTCTAAAAATAATAAAATGCACATGCTTGTTCAGTCCACGTATCATGGTACGTAGTAACCGGTTACCGCGGTAGGTACCGTCCGTGAATACCATCAGAGCGGCAGCTTTGTCGGAATCCAACCATTATCGGTTATATTAGCAAAAATAGCCATATGAATGTGAAAATCTTGTCAACCAAGCTAAGAATCTTTTCTACCGACTTCCAAAAAGGAGGAGGTACTCTATTCGACTGTTTTTTTTTATGTTTGTTACCTCACAACTATCGACTGGGTGAACCGATTTTCAACTTTCTTTTTTTGTTTGAAAGCTGGTGCTTCCCATTTAAGTTTCGTCAAATTCGGTCCAGTAGTTTTTGAGTTACACTCCAATAACTGAATAGAGTGGAAGTCGGTTTTAAGTTTTTCATATTGTACTTGTTTGTCTTGATTACAATGGACATTCCTATTCTAAATACTTTCAAAATGTAAACATAACAAACGTACAATTTCTCAAGCATGTATCGTTATGCAGAAACATACCAGTAAATAATATTCGCAGAAAAGTGTAAGTGCTCTTATAAATCTCTCAGTTGTCGGAAGGTGTAGCATATTTATAAGCATGGGATTCAATATATTCACTGGAGCCGTAGGTATATATAGTTATATAATTCACGTCTTGAAAATCGGAAATACTTTTTCCATATTTACGACATGGTTATTGTATTACACACGAGTTTACCTACAGTATACTAATATATATGTGTGTATAATACTCGCATGTTTTTTTTTACACTTGCTTGATTTGTAGGCATAGTATAAATATAATATTTCAGCATAAGCTGTATATTATGTAATAAACTCGCTCTGAAACAATTTCAATTTTTTTAGTAGCGTCGCCGGAAATGAATCTGAAAATGCAACGAGACCGTAGACCTTTTCTTCTTTCCTAGAGTTTTACGATCAGCTAAGGACGTCTAAAAATAACTATGAGTAGGTAATTGCATTCGCATTGATGCAAGTTGCGTTCTGTCACATGTTTTGATACGTTTCGTCGCAGATGAACTGAACTGGGCGGCAACCCTGAGACATTAAAATCTTCAGCGCACGTTCGCGGTGCGTTCCATCGACGGGCCCACGCGTGTTGTATTAAAATGCGGGCCCGCCGATTGAGACATAGGTACAGATCGCGGCACGTAACTTGAACCAAAATGTGATAGACGAATACTTACTCTGCGGTGGTTAAAAGTGAAACGCAAGTTAAACCCAACATTAAATTTCGTAAAAACAATCTCGTGTTTCCTTTCAAATCATTGTATTTCAGGAACAAATGTTGTGGAAAGTAATCGTTAGGTATTATTAAGTAGAACCGTTAAGTAGAACATATAGGCATAGGTACTAATCTTAATCGCTATTATTCATGGGTGTAACACCTTCTACATATTTTTTAAGTGATATTCAAGAACTAAGGCAATGAGTTGCGATTTCATCTTTTGTGTCAGTTGAAGAATCCAATTCAGAATCACTGCTATCAGAATCTCCGACTAGGTTATAAATTCTTCCATCATGTTATCGATGACGTGGTCTCTTTTGACGTAAGCTTCTTCGATTATATTGACGCTATCGTATGACTAGTATGATCATTTATGTTGTTTTCTCTTAAATAATAATTATATACTTACGTCAAAAACAATCCCACTCGCTTGGCTCTTTAAAGTCTGTTGTGGTCTTGTTATTTTCATCAAATTATTTTTTTAATCACACTTTGACAGATATATAAGTCTAAGAACTGAACCTTTTTTTCAAAAATGTACTCCAGTGTCATGCGGAGCGTGCGCGGGCAGCGAGGGAGATTGATTGACGGAGTGTGATTGTTTGTCGCCGCGTTGCTATGGTTACGCACGGCCCCTCGCCCCGCACTTTGAGGAAAATGTGTTTTGCGCATAGTTCAACTTACGTGCTGCGATCTATATATGATGTTGCATATAATTTCACATTGTAACTGTAGTATTTTATTATCTTTGATTGTGACTAAGTATAGGTTCTATTGTCGCATAATGACTACTTGAGCCAATGATCAAGCTAAATGCGTTAATCTTAACTATAATGACGTAATAAATAAGACTATCTAGAGTCGGTATGGAAAGACAACCGTCGTGTAATAGAAGCTGTTGTAGTTTTTTATATTCGTTTTAGTTTATTTTACTACATTTTGGAGATCCGTAGTAGGCACTTCGATGAACCCTTTTAAGATCGTTTTATTCATTTGTGCATGCCAATAATTTATAGCATAATAATGTATCTTTAAATATCAGAGCCTAAATCGCTAAGCCTACAAACTTGAATGTTCGGCATTTGATGCATTTTATGTTGGATCATCCACCATCCACTACGGACGGAGATTTGAGAAATTCATCGCTAAGAGGTGAATTTGAAAAGGGTCAAACGAGTTATAATACCGACGCGTTAGCTAGTCCATTAGTTATAAACGTGATTGCATGAAATTTAACCACTCACACACACGCTCACGCACACACGCACACAAACACACACACACACACACACACACACACACACACAACAGGGGTATGATAGTATATGTCTGAATATAACTTGTGACATACAAGCACAAAACTAAGTATTAAGTGTGTAAGTGTTAAACATTTTACACAATAATACAGAACGATCAATAGATAATTGGATGTGAAGAAATGCCTGTTATAAACGAGGCATGAGTGAAGGGCCTTCAGCGTCACAATTATCCTGTCAAGATCAATAGAAGCTATGCATCTTTAAGCGGCTCTACCCCGTATCACTTATGAACGCCCACGCCAATGAATTACCTATCAATAACCCTTTATGTTCACATTTCTAAACCGATACCTGTCTACTGTAGGAAGATTGTACAAAGATAAGTACAGAATATATATTACAAACATTTTAGAAAGTATTTCATCATGAAACTAGTTTTATTTATGCATTGAGTATGTTTTAGTTTCGTCTCAGATTTTTGAAATCGTTTAAAAATTATGCCCGTGAATTGTATGCTTTGTGTGATTTCTTTGCAAATTCTTACGATGGACTATACTTAATTTAGGAAAATTATTTATTTTCTATTAAGGCGCGGTCCAACCCCAATTTTAAAATAATTTACGATGCTAGAGTAATGTAGAAAATCGCTTGTTATATTGGACGATGTAATGCAAAAATGCATTAATTTCGTACGTTTTCTTTATATTTTTCGATATATACTAACACATTTGAAAAAACTGCTAGTTACTATTTTATACTATATGTGGGCTATGTATTACCTAAAAAAATATATAGTGTTATCGCTGAAAATTCTGAGAGTTTGAATGTGAAAGTTTATTTTTGTGGAACTATTTAGGATTTTTTCTGCAGAGAGCGGGTAATATTTATGAAATCTGTTCGGTCATTACTCTTTTCCAATTCCTTTTCTAACCTTCCTTTTCTAATCTTTTTCGTACAATATTATCGATCTGTTTCTTTACACTAGATAAATATTTAAAGATTCTGCTCTTTACTATTATCAGGATACGAGCATGCTTTAATTTTATTATTAAAGCATGCTCTTCAATTCTTCATAAACTCTAAAAATATTTATTATTTATATTATTAATACCTCATAGATATAAAAAAATGTTTCTTGCTAAGATAAACTGTGAGCTAAAGTTGAGTTTACTCACTCAGTAAAGCAGCATTTTCTGTTTATTACAGAACTTAGGATACGACCCCATGTAGGTACCCTAAAATATTGTACAATTGTTTCACTTTGTAACTTCGCTCGTTCTAGAGAGGGGAATATGTAGTAGGTGTGTGCCATAGAATGTTTTATCAATAAAATATTACAAATTGTTTTCTTTCTTTTGTCTTCGAGTCCGAGGCAAGTATGAAACCGGTGTGAGTTTACTATACGCTCCGAGTATGGATTGTCATTGGGACAACAGTAATCTATATACCTAAGTGCGCGACGCGATGTCCAAGCGTGAACACTCCCTAAAGAAGAACGTCTTCCTATACTTCGTGTAGGTACTTCGTATACGTTCGAAACGTCGTCGGCGTAATACCAACCAAGTGAGTGCAGCCGGTATCTTTATATTCGTATAGTAAATGATACTCACGATAGTTTTCAAACTCTACTAGTAATCTATACATAAAAATGAACCCCTATTTTTCCTGGTCACGCTATTACTTGAGAACGGATGGAACTATTTCGCTAACTCTTTTTGTTGTATTATTTATAATCAGTAGAAGGTTCGTATGAAATAAAAACCAAGAAAAGATGGGAACGAACAAAGTCGCGGGCAGTCGCTAGTCATCGATAAAAGGCAGACTGCTGTCGCGACTAGATCTGCGCTAGAGATCATCTCTTATTATACACGATAGATAAAAATTTGTTGATTACTGTCAAATTTTGACCTATCTTATCCAGTCGGCAAACCATAGTCGCAGTGCTGATTCTAGCTTGCACTTTAATTACATTATATGCACATTTTTTATTACTAATTATTTGACAAGACGGGCAAGTCGTATTCCTAACGGTAAGCATTACGGTTGCCTATAACAGTAGCATTGTAACCCAGAGCTTAAAACTGGATTTTTGCGTAGCGCGGTACTTGCTCAATACCCTGAGATATCTGAGGTTTTTGAGCCTCTTTCGCCCAGTAATTTCACTGTTCTCACCCTAACTCAATAACGCTTGCGCACTACTGCTTCGCGATAGTATATGTTTATGGTCAGATATACACAGGAGTGATAGCATCGCCATTACCTATCAGCTCAAACTTGTCCACTATAGGACAATTAGGCATCTCTTATTATATATGTTTAGCACAGCCGTAGACAAAGAATAGCTCTATCTACGGTCACAGCTCAGTTTTCAGTTTTCTGCGTCCAGTAACTGCCACCCACGTTGCGCATAGCGTATGATCGTCTGCCGATCTTCTTTCATCCCTGCGGCCGGGTATAAAAACCTAGCATTGTATCCTATACTTGCCTAAACGTGTCTTTACATAAAGGAATGGATTTCTGTGCTTTGTATGGCCAGCCCGTTACTACTTCCACTTGCTTATTGAGCTATGTCGACTATTCTGGTTCTACATTCAAAATTATACTCTTCATAAAAACTTCAAACATAGTTCTCCGCATAGCTCTCTTAATTTGTTAACTAAACTCGCTGTTGGTATTCAAGTTTCAGCTGCATTGGTAGATAAGGACGTACTACGTAATAAGGCATTATCCGCTCTTGGCGATGCGATATGGCCGAAGTACCTACTTGTATTCTCTTTAGTGACTGGCGCACCATTAAGCCACACACGATGAAGATACTATAAAATATATATTATATTATCTTAGAGCAGATTCGGACATATCGCTCACCATATAATTCAATAAGCGACCACACACGGTAAATATACTATAATATTTTACCTTAGAGTAGCTTAAGATGCCACCGATATTCGAAAGGCATGTTAACGTACGCTAAGACTACTGCAGATCATGAAGACATCTTAAGATAGTGTCCGATACTGATCTTAAGATCAAATACAGGCTGTTGACAAAACCGTTGCAGTAAAAAGACGTCTGGGTCTTCAGTTACCGAACAAATTTATATTTTCACAATAAAAACTAATAAAGCTTCACATCATCTTATGTACCTATTATGTTTCGAACCTGTAGAAATATTTTTTGTTAATAAAAATGAAACTAACGTCTGACTAACGCGAATGTGTAAAACAAAGGAAATCATCGAAAAAGTGAGACTCTACTAACCGAACTAGCGGTATGACAATTTTATCTTAGTAGAATTTATTAAAAATGTTCTATGGACCTAACCTCCGTAGGTTTTTCTAGATTGTAGGTACTATAGGTATAGGTAGATCAATCAAACTAGGTAACTACTAAATCGATGTTAGTATTCTTGATCAAATAAGGCTATGTTATATTATTAGACTAGCTGCAGCTCCGTCTTCGTTCGCGTGGCCCTTTAATTAATGCTTTCAGTATACACCCCATCAAAATTGGTCCAGCCTTTTCAGAAATCACCCGGATTATAGAGGCAGACAGACAAACAATTAAAAAACTAGTAGTAGGTAGGTATCGTGCAAATAACCATATGAAAGTGCAAGAACAAGCTGTTTATCTGTTTTTCTGAAAGATCATTGTAAAGTTTAAATTCACTACGGTGTTTCATGTGATCTTCTATCCAGATTCTCCGTTTTTTACTTTTAGCTAGTATGACGGTAATATCATATTCACAGTCCTAATCATCATCTGAGGAACTGTCTATCAGGTCTAGCAACAAAATACGAATCATCGCAAAATTAAAAATATAAACACTCTGTATATTACAGTGTGAACGATCGAGACGTGCGGCTCCCGAGACGGACTCCGATAGAATGTACGCTTGCTATATATTATAGTATCTGCGCCGTGTGTGGTGGGTTAAGTTAACATAACTTTTACATTCGACGCTATAATATATATTATCTTTGTCGTGTGTGATGGGCTTTACGACGGCCGACGTGAAGATGAAGATTTGACGAAGCTTACTAAACACTGCCAACATATAAGTGGTGTAAAAATTGTAACTGACAAAGAGATGGTGTGGGCATTCAGAGCAGACATGCTCACGGAAATGTGTTGGCAAGCGGTGGCGTGTGTGGCGGGTCGCCATCTTCCCTCAGAAATGCTTGAGGAAGGCGATGGCTGGCACATGCGTCAACTCGTGAACGGGTGCTGTTTGCGGACACTGGTCTGACTGTGAATGCTTACACCAACTCAGAATAATCTTAATAGTAATATTAAAATTTAGTTATATGTATTAATAAATATATATGTATAAATAAAGTTAATAAATTTAGTATATAATATAGTAAATAGTTAGTTAGTTTAATATGTTCCCCATGCATGTATATTTGTTGAATGTAATAAATTAATCGTAAGTTTTGAAAACCCCAAAAGTTGAAAAGGGCACGGACCCTGGAGTGACGTATAAATAAATAAAAAAATAAAAAAAAACACTGCCAACAGCTGGATTCTGTTGTTTTATTTACTACCTTTTCATTCATTTTCATTTCAAACTCATCAATTTTTAATTATTAAATTGATGAGTTAAAAATGAAAATGATTAAATTTTAATCTCAAGTATCAGTACCTTTCTTGTTCCAAGTAATTTGATTGCAGTTTTATTAAGATTTAAAATAGCCCATTTATACAAAGCCATCTCGTGCCACGGGAAATTATATTTCCCGTGAAACTATTGGCCATAGCGTAGTGTCACTGGAAATGCATTGTTACCCTTCGCACTACCAGTAGTGCCAAAAAAAATATTACCCTTTACTCTACTGGTAGTGCCACGCGTTAGTGTCACGGGCAAAGAACGTTATGAAAGAGGAGGGGTTACGTATTCTTATATGCTACTACCTATAATTTTGGCTCTTCTGTACCAATGACTTTTTATTTTCTAATGTATAGTTAGATCTGTTTATCTTTAAAGATCCGTCAGTATGACATTAATTTAAATGACATATTTTGTAAAAAGGATTTTCAAGTCGTAAACCAATAGACGTCTTTATTGTGTCTATGGGTGAGTTCCATTCACTGTAATTTGCACAAAGGACAATGACCAAATCACTACGCATTTATTTTTTTCCACGGCCATCGTTGAAACTTTGGGGTGAGTTGGGAAAAATTAACACGAAAATTATATTATATGTATGAACTATTTTTTAATATATGCAGTCTGAGATGAGATATATCACCTCGAGTTATGAGTAAAAAACTTAATAATAGTCATCATGTCGTCTAAGTAAATTAAAATGCATTTACAGATATATAGACATTAATACATATTTTATGGCACAATCGGGTTTGATTTATAATATAAACGTGCTACATATATACATATATGTATATATATACCATATAATAATAATACTGGAAAAAAGGGACTCGTAACCTTCTCAGGCGCAGTTGTGAACAATTCTAGGCCTGTGATTGGCCGGACTCGCTGAGGGTTTATCCTTCTGTATCGGATTCAAATCCACGCGACAGGGATAGACATTATAATAATACTAAAAATTAAGTTATAAATGCTAGTTACATGTTAATAAAAACGGAATATTTTTTTTTTAAATCTGTATTACTCAGTTCCGGTCCGTTATACAATCATTATAAGTAATAACTTTTGCTTATTATATTATTTTACACTCAATAACCTAGATATAGTTGATGGCCGCGGTAAAAAAAAATTGCGCCAATTTTGGTCATTGGCTTTTGTTAATTTTATCCAAGTAGTAGTAGGGTAAAATATCCAATTATTGACACTTTAAGGGTAGCCATGTCCAAAAAAATATGTAAAAAATATCTTCATGGTGTTACCAATGGGATATATTGTAATAATGAAAGAAAAGCTATTGTAGAATCATGTCAATAAAACAGAAGTTTGACAAAACGTAGACTGGTAATATATTTTTTAGACTTTGTCGAATTAGTGCAATAAGCCCAGATATTGACACATCCTACCGTAATATCGTCACGTCTGATCCAATAACTGACACCCTGATATATTTAAAAATAATCGTCATAGGTAATTACCTACCTACATTAAAAAGAACATTGATGGGAAAAAAATATATGCGGAACAAAACAAATGAATTAAACTTTGATAATCAACTTTTATTATTAAATCACACTTTCAGCCTTTTTCTTGTGAAAAGTGTAGATAATATGAACATTTAAGTTACTTCTACTAATTTTACATTCAGTTTGATAGGAACTATGAGTATTATTTTCTATATATATAAAGAGTTTAAAGTTGTTATTTATTTGGTATCATTTCAATTTTCCAACTCTGTTAAGTTCAACAATCAGTCAACAATCGTTCAATTTCTTCATCTGTATAAAGTACTTTCGTATTCTTACTAGTAGTGGGATATTCAATCTCTTCCGTGCAACTCTGAATGCTATTTTCTTTTTCTCCTTGTATTTGCGGAGATTTCTTGACAGTATCTATACGAAATTCATCGCTTAACACTAAAGCTCTTACTTCATTGCCCTTTGTATCAGTGTTCTTCTTCTTAGTGTTCTGTTTTTTAATTTTTATTTGTTCCTTTTTTAGCTTTTCTTGTTCTTTCTTCTTTTCTCTTTCTTCTTTACTTTTTTTGATTCCTTCAGCTTTTTCTTCTTTTATTTTATTTTTTTCATTTTCTTGTGCCTTCCATTCAGCCGATGTTAGCACAAATGGAGCTCTTTTAATGTCTTTCATGTCTTTTCTTTGTGGTGTTTTTGGCAGAACAAGAATATCCTGCAATTTGACTGGCGTGCAATCTGATAACTTAATATGTATAGGTTTGCAGGGTGTTTTGTCATGGCTACTCTTGTTACTCGCGCTTTGAGAGATTACTTCATTGTGTGTAATAGTAATAACTTGCGTGTCTTGTGTACTCCATTCTTTATCATGAACATTTGTGCTATGATTGTCGTTGCATAAAAAGTTCAGATCTATCACATTAGGAGACACTGCAAATGAATCGGGAATAGTTTCGTCTAAGTGAACATCATCGCTGATGATAACTCTCATTTCTTCGATAGGAATCGTATTCACTGTGGTTTCATTTTCCTTGTCATGTATGATATTGCTGGTAACATTATCTGAGAAAAAGGTTTGGTCTTCTTTGAAATAATCCCAAATTCTTCGTAAATAGTAGTCTTCTGATGATACTGTCTTTTTCTCCAGCTCTTCTACTTTGTTTTTGCCTATCAGTCTTATAAATTCTTCCTGAGTTAACACCTTTTCATTTGTTTTGCATTGTTGATTTGGTTTTATACAGTCAGTACTCTTTCCAAGGCACTTCGTGAAATCAACCGCATTAGCATCCCAAGGACACAAACCAGTGGCTCTGAAACCGTTTATGATAGTTGCAGGTTTTACCCATTTTTTTATTGTAGTTTGTAGGAGTGGCACAAAGTTGATTTTTGTCAGAGCTTCAGAAGCATTATTGCGGCGCCATTCCAGCACTGACTTTTGCCAGCCATATTTTAGAGGCTTGAATGCCGACACATCTGCAGGCTGTAATAACCTAGTGCAGTTTGGATATAGCGCAATGAGAACTATCTTCAACTTTGTGCATAAGTCACTCACTGCGTATGTTAAATGCGTCTTGTGTCCGTCTACAAATAGGATTACGGGAAACTGTGTTCCTGATTTAATCAAATGAGGGTAAAGGACGCCTTGGATATAATCATGAAAAACTTCGGCTTTCATCCACCCATTATCACTCAAGCCTATTCCCCAATCAGAAGGAACCTTTGAGGATATGTCGGATGACAGTCTTTTATTCGGAAATATGACCATGGGTGGAGTAAGTTGTCCATCGGCACAAAATGTAAACATTACTGTTAAAGATGTTTTCGCAGGAGCGCTATCGACTTCGTATACATTTTTGTGGCCTTTCGGTGCAATCACTACCCCAGTTTTAGGACAAAGAAGAAAGTTCGTTTCGTCCCCGTTAAAAACTCGAGAAGGATCATGAAGTATGTGAAATAAATCATTTTCTTGCAAATATGCTTCTATTTGCTTAAACCAGCCTCTAACGTCTTTTTCAGAAACCGCTGCACTTGCAGCTGTGACTGCTTCCGGTGTCCGAAAACGAAGATTTGGGTGTCTCCGCAAAAAAAGTTTTAGCCACTTTTCGCCATTCGTAAATTTACCTAGCCGTTTTTTCTTTTTCAAATAAAAACTAACGCTGTTTATCACGTCGTCTTTTCTTTTCGGAAAACCTTTTTTGGCACAGTTATTTAACCATTCTTCCAAGTCATTTTCTTCAGCTTCTGTGAGGAGTGTAGCAGGACCCGGACGTGCGTTATGATCAGGATTCTGAAGTCTATATATTAACGTTGTTCTTGGCACTTGATATGTCTTTGCAGCCAGTTTTTTGCTCATACCTTTTTGAATTGCTTCTAAGGCTTTAACTACATTTTCAGCTTGATATTTTTTTCTTTTAAAGGTTTCTTTGGGATTGTCTTGCCTCTTCTCTTTCTTTTTGGTCTGGACTGACTTTTTGGGTTTCATTTTGAAAAAATATATATCTGCAATAAATGTTACATTATGTATTTAATAAAGTGAAAACAAGAGCAAGGTATTCGCTTGATGGTAACGGCCAAGCTTGCCTATAGCTGAAAATTTATCTAGTCCATTTATTGACAGAACTTTTTCCAATTACCGACACTGGTGTTCATAAATGGTTATTATCGACTTGACACCCATGTCAAAATTTGGATTACATGGGTATAATAGCTCTAGTTTCAGTAAGCGTCATCCAAGCATCATAAATTAAGTATTAAATATAAAATACGTCTCATAGTTGAGAAATTGTAAAAACCCAGTTATTGACATGGATGTCAATAAATTAGATTTTGACTATAATTTGTATACCAAAAATTGACACCCTATAAAATAGAAATTAAGACAAAAAACGAGTAAAACTTTTGTTAAAATCTGTAGTTTAATCACAAAGTAACAGCATAACAAAAGATTTAAACGTATGAAGGCTAAATACTTAACATTATGAAGTGATTTATATGACGCTTACCTTATCGGAAGTCTAAGAAAACTGTTTATTTTCCCTTGAACACCGTGATGCACTGTTTTATCAACTGCAAAGACGCCATATTAAACCCGTTGACAGCTTGGTGTTGCTAGACTCATAAAAAACAAACCTACCAATATTTATTTTCCTACATGGTAATGACAAGCGTAAAATATTTCTTATAAATTTAAAAATATTACGGGGTGTCAATAATTTGGGAGAGTGTCAGCAATAGGTCGGTTTACCCTATTTACAACCCGGTCAGAATATCTGTGCACCTCGCTGGAATGCGGCGCCTCTCCCGCTTCCCCTGTCACCTCTCCGCGCACTCCCCGGTGCGACAGTACGGTTAGCATCTTCGTTGCCGATACACGTCCCGATAATTTTGATATTTTCGCTTTGTTGTTGTTTTGTTTTTTAATATTTATTGTTAAGTTTAGACTGTTTACTGTTAAGTTTGGACTGGTTTGGTTGTTATTAAAATTGTTGTAGCTGTTAAACTGAAGTCATGGGAAAAACAATACACAGCGAATCAAGAAATTTAATCTTGAAAGTGCTCAAGTTTTTTGAATCGGAGAAAGCAAATAAACAGTACACCATACCTGTAGACCAAGTGGTGAAACGAACCTGTGCTGCAACTGGGATATCAAAGAGGACTCTAATGAAAATTAAAAATGAAGCCAAAGTACAACCACCTACTTCGCCGGGCGCTAGTCCGACTCCAAGTACTAGTAATAATTTAGAAACCCACCCAGAACCAAAATTATCGACACCGGGTAAGAAGCGTCAAGCCAAGAAGTTGTGCGTCTGCCACCTTATCATTGTGACCCTATCGAATATATATGGAACTTGGTAAAGCAAAGGGTGGCAGATAAAAACATTGACCAATCGGAAAAGAAAATAGAACAACTTACAAAAGATGCGATTAAGTTAATTACGAGAAAAAAGAAAAAGAAGTGAATCACGTGGAGAGACTACAGCGAGAATACTGGGAAAAGGATCATCTAGCAGATGACAACATCACACAACTTTTAATATCACTAGGGGAAGATAGTTCGGAGAGTTCAGAAAGTGAGAGTGAGGAAGATACAATGTCAGGCATAGAGTCAATAACTTATAGTGTTTTTGTATTCAAAATTATTGTTTTTTAATAACAAACCCTTCGTCAATAATAAATTGATTTGAAAAGGTTAGTAATTTTTTTTTACCTCCACATTTCTCGAAAAAACTTTTTTCACACCGTACCCAGACCGCAGATATGACGTCACGAGGTCAGGTGCACAGATATTGTGACCGGGTTGTATATACGTAGTATCTTGTAGTCTTTGGTATTTATCTATGGTTGCAGATGTCCGTGTCTATGCAGTGTGAAATTAATTTATGAACTTTAGTGTTTATTTAAGCTTATATTTGTTTATGTAGTTATTTTATGTTCGTTTTATAGTATTTTAAATCAATATCAAGTTTTACATCATTATAAAGAAAAATGGCTGACGACGAAGACGAGGGGGGGTTCGGTGGATTGTATGAGAACGGGCACTGGGTTTGGGATGATAATGTAGAAGCTTTAGTTTTCATAAGGTAAAAAAATCTGTGCTTTATAATAAACATGTACATGTTGCCGAAAATCTGTATACTTAGGTATTCTATACAAAACCTAGGCGCGTGCAGGCAATATATGAAATATTATACAATTTATAATATTTCATACATTCATTTATCATAAATTTAATGTATGATAAATGAATTTCAAACAATCGATTATCATTCAAGAAAACATTCATTTATCATACATTTAATGTATGATAAATGAATGTATGTATATACCTAGGTAATGTACATAATTTCCTGGGATTGTATAGAGTAATTACTGGTCCACTAGTAATGTATAAACTAGCCTTTATATAACTACAGTAAAATAACAATAAAAACAACGTGAAACTTAAAACTCTAGGCGTATCTAGTCAGAGCAATAAGCTATCGTATCGTATCTAGGCGTATCTAGTCACGAGTACATAAGTGTGACAACGAGCGAAGCGAGGAGGAGCTTTTGATTTTATGGTGACCACAAAACGCCAGAATTAGGCTAACCTACACCTCTTTAAGGATATAAGGCAGCACTCATGAAATAAAATTATTTCTGTTCAGCCGAAGCCGACATGGCGGAACTATTAGTTTTTTTTAAATTAATGAACTGTCGAAATTCAGTATGCTACGATTCCCGCTCTCGTCGTTTGCACACAAATACCTAAATGGTTTAGGTATTTATACATTGTATAAAATACTGGATTATAGATATTTCCGATAACATTTTATGACGGCTAAAACTTTACTCGACTTTTATATATACTTACAGGACAAACTATTTTGATCCAGATATGAGTAGTAGTAACTTTTATACCAATTTCTTTCCTACTTCGGTACCGGAAAAATAATAATTATGATGAATAATTAAATAAATAAAAATAAGTAATCTGTATAAAACTACCAATGTCGATCAATATGTATGTAAAGATTGAAGCTTTATTAAAACATAATTGAGGTAGTGCAGAGGTCACATTTTTAATCATCAATTAGTTGAATTATACTTAATTATAACAAAACAAGCTTTATATATATTTTACGTAGGTATGTAAGCACAGTCACAGATTATTTAATTCTTAATCATGTCTCTAAAGACATGGTTAAGAATTAGGCTCCCATTTTTCGCTTTTATTATACTTAATCACTTTTTTGACCAACTCTGTGGTTTAAAAACGAAACGGGTTCGAAAAGTAATAGGTAAAAGTAAAGTCATCAGAAAAGACACACCAATATGTAGATTTAGAAGCAATAAATCATACTTCTACGTGTTTTAAATAAGTAGCTACAAACGTGGCACACATGATCTCCATTAGAAAGTAGATGCTAAATCTAAGAACTATTTAAGTACACATTATACGACGAAGTATAAAAATTATGCGTGGAAATAACTACCTATTCCAAATCTGTGGCTATAGGTAGTACCGCACAAGCGCGCGGTGGTTTTAGATGGTCAAGGACACAAAGAACAACAATATTAGGAGCGCGTTCAGAACCTCGGTGAGATACCTCGGCTACTCGGAGTGCAACTTTTCGCACTAACGCCGCGCCGTTCCGAACCTCAGGGTAAAGCTCTCGGTTGTTCTAACTCGAGCGTTCCGAACCTCGGATCGTCGCAACTATTTAACCATCTAAATCAATCGGTAAACGGTTGCAACCCGCATCTGACATAACTTTGACCAATCAGACTACAACAAACTTCTTCTTCTTCTCTCTTCTCAAATAAAATTTGGTAAGGATCTTATTCTAGGTAAGGATCAAGTGATCTGTCAATGATGAATTTGTCAGTCTGTTTGAGGTTAGAAAACAACCGTGGCCGTTCCGTACCTCAGAGCGAGTTAGAAAACAACTGAACGCTCCTCCGCTCCTGCTCTCAAAACAGGTATTCCCACAGCTATCTAGTTCCTGCACTATAATTTTTATTACTTTTTTAATAATTAAATATACTCCAATAAATATATATATATACGTGACAAGGACATTTTTGTTGTGAAAAGTTTTCACTGTAGGCCGTAATAGGATTGGGTTAAGTTGCGACCAGAAAGCTATACCAAGGATCTTTTTTTTTTTTGTCTCGGGGAATCCTTTATGGATACCACCCACCACGGGGAGGGAGGTGGTTATGTGGGAGTCCGTATACCCACCAAAACCCCGGGGTGTTCCGTCACTGCCGCCCTCGGCGGGAACGCGGGACAGATTTTCCACACGACCGCGAACCCGCCGTGGCTGTCCGTTGCCGGACCCTTCTCTTCGCGGCACGCCAGAACACATGGCGCGCCGCAACTGCCTCGGAGACCAAACTCGCCAACAATGGGCGTCAGACTTCCCCGTGTCTGGACGCCCGTGGTCTCCCTGCGGTGGGTCGGATACGTAGCCCCACCGCCTGCTACGTCAGCCACAAGGGATAGCCCCCCCCGCGACCCCACCTCCTCGAGTCTGCGCCGAGCGCCCGGACCCCACCTCCTCGAGCCTGCACCAAAGTGCCCGGGCCCCCCTTCTCGAGCCTGCGCCAAAGCTCCCGGCCCCACCTCCTCGAGCCTGCGCCAAAGCGCCCGGGCCCCACCTCCTCGAGCCTGCGCCAAAGCGCCTGGGCCCCACCTCCTGGGACTTGGCGGCCAAAGCCCATAGGAGCGGCCCGCCTGAGCCGGCCAGCGCACCCCAACGCCGGCGCGGCCCCTGGGTTCCTCTTGGCTTCACCGTGGTGATCCAAGCCACGGTTACTGAGCCCCCCCGCCACGTCAATGCGGGAACCCTTTGGGGGGGATACCAAGGATCTAATGTAGGTATTTTTAAGCTAACACCTCCGTATACATTTATTTTCAGTAGATCTGACGAGTGTGCTTTTATGATTTTCTTTTGTCTTTTCATCTTTCACTCATTTTAAAAATGAAAATTTCTGTCAAAAACATTCAAACATTTATTAATTATAATACGTTACCTACATTTCAGTGATCTACCCCCACAAGAAATAGAAGCAATCCATATATCTACCAAAGCGCCGACCGGCACGATAGAGTTTAGGGATGACGTCGATTTAATAGAGCAGGTAAAATAAATAAATAAACTAACCTCATTGGTATAAATAAACTTATTTCTGCTGACTTTATCCATGAATGAACTCAACATAACATTAACAGTAATTTGATTTGCATTTTAACGATTTTCTGCTGATTTTCTGCTCACTTTATAGCATGGATTTAATTAGTATTTTAGTAACAGTAATCTGTAGGATAGTATTTAAAGAAACAACATTTTCGAGAGTAATCAATAAGGTACTTTGACTTTTCAGATTCGTTTTCGGAGACGCTATCAAAGAAAGCTAAAACCAGGTCAGGGAGACGTTATTACTTTGCAGGTTATAAGTATTTTACTTTGTTTCAAATATACACCTAAGGCCGGTTTTAGTGCTCGACCGACCTTCAGTAAGGACCGTCGGTCCACATAACCGATCGTCAGTTTGTACCGTTCAGTGTTCTCCTGATCTACCAAACTAACCGGACTGGTACAGTCACAAACACGTACACGAAATGGACGCGTTTACAAATTGTTTAATTGCTGCTTACTATCTTAAACGTATAGGGAACAGAAGACGTAGATATCATTTATTTATTTATTTATTTGTTTAGTTATCCATACAGCGTTACAATTAGTATGTACATATGTGACATCTCTTGTCTACAGTATGGCCAAAATAGGATACAATTAATTTGCATACAAATATATCCGTACAATATCTAAATATTAAGTAACATTAAAATAATAAAGTAGTACCTATTTGTTTCATATGACTATGTACGAGTAATAGAAGGTACCCGAAGCGAAACGTTAGCAAGTAGCTCTGTACAATCTATATTTGCATTCATAATATCATGTAACAATGTGACGTCATATTAACGGTCGAGCACTGTAACGACTTGTGCATTTTCATACAAATGACAAGCGCGACCGACGACGTACGGACCGAGACGGTGGGTCGAGCACTGAAAACTGCCTTAGTAGTTTTAGAAAAACTTGGTCGCAAGTCGCAATTAGGTCTTTTACTTCTTTTCTCATTGCAATAACATTATTATTTTGAATTCCAAAGTATGTCTGTTGGAATATAAGGATGCATAAATTCCTAGACGTTTGTAATTCTTTGAAGCCAAAAGTATATAAGCTAGCAGCAGTATTTTAATTAATAACAAATACTTACTTTAAAGTTTTGCACAAAATATTCCCGTCGGGTAGTAATTTTCCGCGCGGGGCGATATAGTTTGTTTATAAAAACAATATACTCTATGCTAATTCACATTTTAAATAATATTTATCTGTATTACATCTGAATCAACCTTGCAAATTATAATATTAGCCTAAGGGTCGTTTCTTATTCTATGTGGGGACTAAAAGTCCTGCACTGACCAGCTCCAGCTCGTAGTGTATTGTGTATTTTCTCCATCAACTACCCTAGCCATACCAACTTCTTATTATGTCTTGGGAGTACGTATTGCTCTAGCTAGATCGTTGGCACAAATTGTCCAGCTGTAGTGTGGGCAGATCTGAGATGAATGAAGCAGTCACTACTATTTAGGCGCGTTGGGGCTTCGTGCAATATGATATTTCGCTTAATTTGTTCTGTAGACTTGCATCGTTGTAATACTGCTCTAGAGTGTCTTTTTCCAGCGAACAACCGCTGTCTGTCTCAAGCTCAAATCTTGTGCATGCGCTTATTTAAATTACTGTGTTCTTTAATTAAACTAACCCTGAAAAGTAGTTCTTAGCCTAAGGGCCTATAGTAGGTAAAGAATATATTCTTGGCATATTTAACGTTAAGTATGTAATTATATTTTTTTAAATGTGCGTTGAAGAAGTAAGACAAGTACACGCATAAAATAATAATAATGTAATCATTTAGCAAACAACGCTGTTCCACCTGATAGATAAAAGTACTCTTAAATTAAACTCTTTAATTACTTACATACTGACTCTTTTATTTCCAGGACGTGAAAGATATAGCTTTATATACGGCTCCAGTGAATATATTGAGTCCCATGCTTATAAATATGCTACATCTTCCGACAACTGAGAGATTTATACGAGCACTTATTCTCTGCTGCCAATATTATTTGCAGGTACCACGTTAGAACATCATACAAATATACATTCAAACAAACCAGTGTAAGAATCATACGACTGAGTTCTTACCTGTGAACTTCACGTTGAACACATTAGTGAACTAGGTGTTAGTCCACGTTTTAGAAAGAAGCGATGGTACCAGCAGAGGTGATGAAGGTCCGCTGCTATAGTCTGACCGAAACCGCTGTACCCTTTCGTAATATGCTATCTATAATTTTCGTAATATGAAAAGACTGTTTATGAAATTTGTCACTAAGAATCGATTAATCTTTTCAGAAAAGTACATTCTGGGAAACGGGTTATTTAGGAAACGGTAGTGACGGGAACGGGCGTTTTGGGATTAGTCTTATTGGGAAACGGATATCAAGCCAAACTTATATTTCGGGAAAAGTACAATGTGGGAAACACTTATATTGGGAAACGGGTAATTTAGGAAACTGAAGTGGCGGGAATGGGTGTTTTGGGAACGGGTGTTTTGGTAAACGGATAGCATATTCCGAAAAGCGCTGTACCGCCGCTGTACCTTAGGTGTGACAGACGTGGTGCGGAAAGGAAAAGCTTTAGTAACTGTGGTGTAATCAGTGGCAGCCCGTAGCAGCGAATATGCGGGCGAACCCTCACGCCGCACATACGCGCGGTACAGCGGTTGCGGTCAAACTATATGACGATCTCTGAATTGATCCAGCACGAGCTTGAGCTTTCGGTGAAGGTGACATCGCGTGATCCACAGCGCGGTGGTACGCCGCTTTCTCATGTCCGCATGTCAAGTTACCAGCCTCAAGAGTGACAACCTGTCACTAAGCACATTACGGCATGTTCCAGCTGTCCTTGAGAGCCTTTCGCCATTTTAGATCTAAATCAAGTGAGATAGTAATCAAACATAAGCATATCAGTAAAATACGTTTAAATTATATTCTAGTGATTAGGGAGATTTGAACCCACGATACCAAAATACCATTCAATTCGAATGTGATCTGAAGTTCTGGCATTTAAGGTGGCGACATGCATACAAATACAAATAACATTTACATCTCTCAAATTCAGTAATAGGTTCTTGACCGATTAGTGATCAAATAGCGCTCTAGGGTAATAATGTAGTTAGAAAAGCCCTAGGGCGGTAAGTAATTTAAAAAACACTTTCTAACTTCACACTTTCAAAAATTTCGCGTACATCTAGCCATCATACTGGCAATAGACATCATGCATTCAGCCCAATGACAAAAAAGGTCGCTTCGCTATTCAGCATTGTCTTCTACTATTAAGAGTATTCATTTAACAATAACAGGTGCCAAGACAGCCAAGTCTTGTGCCTAGTAATAAGTACGATACAGTCGTACCGTGACTTGACAGTTGCAATATCACATAGAGGTTAGAACTGTATTTTTTAGTGGCACTGTACTACGCTTGACTTGCTCTGCTCGCGTCCTACGTGCCATTCAATGCTTGATGACAAGATGAGTTCTTGCACAGCTTACCACCTAGTAAGCCACCTCTCATGAACACCGAATAAATATTTTTCATTTCATGAGTCGCATCCCGATGGTGGAGGAAATATTATTTAACTCCCCTCAAGAAGGAACCAATTAGAATTGCTACTCACTAAGTTACAAAAGTTCTTAGATATATATCCCAGCACTTGTTTTACTAACTACAATATAATATACGATTTCCACTAAAGACAAAAGTTTTAGGTCATGATGATAAAAACACACTGCAACTATAATATTTCACCACGAAGACAAAAACCAGTCATGATATTTCGTCACTCTTGGCTGAAGCTTTTTCTTTTTCTAGGTAGAAAATACGAAATCGCGTAAAAGAAACTTCGTAGTTCATTTTGAAAGTAGAGCAGATGTAATTTATTTTTTATTGCAAATTGTAATGGCATGGTATAAGATTTCTTCTCACAATTTAATTTTATACTCGTAATTTTATTTGATTTGAAAACTATATACTTAAGTAAATTTGTGCAGGTGCTTACATAATAATATAGTATGTAAGTAGTTTAAAGATCATTAGTTAATTAAATGTTACTATAATAAATGTTTCTAGACTGCAGACGAGATGGCTAATCGTATCATAGAACTCGAAAGAAAAGTGCGGACGCCCGACTGCGAAGTTCTCGAGAACGAATTTCGGGACAATCTGTCAGACTTACGGTTACTGGTTGCCAAGGAGTACTGCACCATGCTCATCGGTAAAGTACAATTGTATTAGAGTTCAAAGTCCCAGGAGAATAAATTTTAGATTATACCAGTAATTGAGTGTAGAAAAATGATCCTTAAAGTGGAGCAATGGTACCGACTTAACCTGGTTACTGTTAACTTCCATTTATTTTTATATTATTTATATTTTTGTGTGTTAAAGGTATTGTATGTAACATATTATCATAACATGCCATTTAATCATCTGTTATGTCAACTCGCGATTGGCAAGAAGTATCATTTGAAAAAACTTCGCAATAGCGACGCTAACAATTGGGGATTCCCTTTCATTCCTTCCTTTAGCACATTTTGTTTTGAGTGCGTCTACGTCTTCAATGGGATTTCCTCACCTCCTACACACAGTGACACGTGACACTGGCACAGTCGTGGGAAACCCACACAAGCCACTCGCAAAAGAAGTTAAGTTAAGCTACCTACTTTAACAAAATTTCGTATGTGTGTGTATGGTAGTCTGTGACAACGTAGCGGGAGTCAGTGCTGTGTTAATGGAATTGTTCCTCATACAGGTGGTGGTGATACGAAGAGATTTCACCATATGGGGCCGACAAAGAAACGTAGGTCTTTGTCAGATAAGGACGCACGGTTATTCGAAACACTGCTGCGAATGTGCGTTCAAATCGTTTGGCTTGCTTTGGGGAGAAAATTCTTTAATCAAATAGGTTAGTAGATACCCACGTTTCATTTTTAAGCAAAGAGGTACCTACAGAGACATATAAAATAGTAAAGCCTATAAACTTATAGGTACTTCTGATAAATTAACATAATATAGCCGCGATGAGCTATAGCTTCGTTTACCAGCTAGATTTTAGATAATAATGACCGGTAGTACTGACTGGTCGATTTCAGAAATTAATCTTTGAAATTTTAGAGTGAATCTCACATCCTCGGACAGGATTCGAACCCGAATCTTTCGACAATCCGTGTCAGACGCCATGACAGATAGGCAACCGCGGCGATCCGTCCGAGCATCGAATTCAACTCTGTAGCCCTACCACGAGTTGGCAACATAAATGTCATCTACAGTCGCCTACCTATTAGGCTTGTGATTGGCGTACTCGCTGTCAAATTTAGTTCTACAATTGACCGCAAGGTGACACTGTCAATTTTTACATACATGTTTTCGCGGCAGTCGATAGCGAGCATCGATTGGTGTCAATGTTGTAAACTCATGGTAGAGCTACTATACTTAGTTGATTTTGACCGTTGTGGGGACAGAGGCTATTTCTAGGTGTTATTATTCTAGCAGCTGGATAATGTTAATGCGTGTATTTTAGAATTGGAAGTGAACCGCATATTCAAGACAGAGATGTTCAATGCCGTTGAGCATACGCTGAAGACAGGTTACGTGTCAAAGATGGCTAAGGAGGAACGTGCCGTGCTGTTGGGGCATTGTGTTCGACGCGACAAGAAGCTCTGCACTCGCTCACCGCTGATAAACGAAGTGTTCTGCCATCGAGAAATAGACTACCGCATTATGGGTTTGGGGGTGATCAAAGCGCCACAGTAAGTTTGGCAATAAGTCCTCTTCGCCTGCGTAATATTACTTCGCATCTAGAATACCTGATACAGCGGTAGCAACGACCAAGACTGCCTCTTGCACCCTTGCTAATCAAACACTTATACAATAACTTAAATGAAAATTTATATAAAGATATTAATCCTCACGTGTTCTCGGTTCTATTTATTTTGGGAGGCGGTAGTAGAACCTTGTAAAGTACATAATTAATCATTAACATTTTATAAAACATTTAATACATGATGTTGATTTTCATTTGATTTCTTGATGTAGATTATCGCCAATTCCAATCGGTTGTAATGCTTTAATCATAATGGACTACAGAACCCTAAATTTCATTATATGGCCCTAAATAACATTTTGTACTTTTTATGAGCTATTGCGTTTTTATTGGTTTTTTTTTATGTTATAAGGAGACTGTACAAGTGCGAGGCCCTCGGTTAAGGGTAACTTCTGCCTAGAACAAATACATTTCGTTACAAAAGACTAACTGCATTGCGACCGTAAGCCTAAGACATTAACTTGTTAATTCGCATGTGCCTGTAATTTCCAGCACCCATAACATTCAAACCAAAACACAACCAAAGTACAACATATATGTAGGTGACAGTACATCCCCGGACAAACTCATTCACAAGAATTCTACTGCACTAAACCAAGTTCAATTAGTCTGATGAAGTTCCGCTTGTTTATATATCTAATCTTTGATATATCTAGGTATCTAATAATATCTAGACGCTAATATCTAGAGGTGATAGTAAAAAGAAAAGATGAAAATCATAACATATTCCTACTGAAATAACGGATCATAGAGTGAATTCCAATATAAAGTTGATCTAAATATTTGACATATTATTTGTCTTGCAGGATAACATCACGGTTACAGTACTTGTTGCTGGCTGTAGCCGGTCCAGAGGACACTCTGCAGCTGTCAGGAGTAGTGCTGGGGATCGTAGGCATGCCCCGGTCTGCCTTCGACACCATGCTGAGACCTATACCAATTGCTATTGAACCAAAATCTAAAGCTTCAATGTACGTAATATTTAATGTAATTGCTATTAACTAGCTGTGCTCCGCGGTTACACTCGCGCGGTGATGGATGAGGATGATGATGATGAATCAAATATAGCGTATGTTACTCAGGCATAATATAGCTTTCTACTGGTGAAAGAATTATTTAAGCGTTTATGTGGTTTTTGCGTTTATCCGTTACAAACAAACTATTAAATCTTTCCTCTTTATTATTAGAGTAGATAAGGATTAACGCCAAGATACGAATAATGTGGCCTAGTTTGTACCGGCGTTAATATTGCATATATTAAAACATGAAACAGTAGTTATTGCGATATAACTGTAATAGTTAGACATAGGTATGTTGTGGCATACTTTTTTGTAGACATTGAAGTCTTTTATAAAAATTTTAATATAAATTCATACATAACTATAGCATGTAGGTAGCTGAGATCGTCTATTTAATCGATTTTAACGATTATTTTGTCACCTTTGAAAATGACCTCGATATAGCTTATCGACAGGCGACGGGAATAGGGATATTGTTTAGTTGCGTTTGATCTTACTAATTTTATAAACGCCAAAGTTTGTATTTATGGACGAATGGATGTTTGTCTCTTACACTCAAACGGCTGGTCCAATTTTGATGAATTTATGTACAAGTAAAAGTGTAAATATTTAAGTGATGTCACTTTGTTCTATTGTCAATAGTTCCCGCAGTGTGTATACGCGTTATAAGGATTTTCGGCGTAAAATAAAAAAGTTGTTATTAAGACATAACTATAATAGTAAGAAATATGATATCGGACACTTTATTAAATATATTGATGTTTTCTATAAAACTGCAGTACATCACTTTGCTCTATTGTCAATAGTTTCCGCAGCGTACGCGATATAAGGATGTTTTTTGGTATTTTTTACACAACTTTGGTTACATTATCGAAGTTTTCGTATGGGTTCCTAGTTTTTTTTGAAAATATTATATTATAGCCTATGTTACCCAGTAATTATGTATCCTTGTAACGGCAAAATATTTTTTTTAAATCGGTCCAGTAGTTTTTAATTTTATTCATAACATCAAAAATACATATATACAAAAATATAAATCATTCATCATAATATTAGTACAGATTACAAGCTATTGTTTGCAACTTTGTTCGTTTGGTGCCCGTCACCCGTTTAGGGGGGTAAATTAAAATCTTTCTTAAACCATACCATCACGCTACAAAAACATTTTTTAATTCGATACACGCATGATATACATCATTGTTCTATGCAAACTACAACTACTTAAGCTAAGGTAAGGATAATAATAAGAGAGATGTTTTCATAAAACCGCTTTACATATAAATTATTGAGCCTTACATATAAAGATTGAGAACAATGGACATATATTTTTAAGTAGTAAGCTGCAATAAAAAAACAACTTTTTCATAAGAGACAAATTAGCTCAAATTACTTTAGTATCTATGGTCTGAAATAAATATAAGAAATTTACGTACCTATACAGATCTTTAAAAAAGATCACTTTTGAATACGGGCACGGCCATCGGCATAAAACAATATTTACGACATTGTATACCTAAGCAATGGCAGACCCTAAGAAATTAAGATTTAAAATAATATCGACGTCAATATAAAGTCAAAACTACGGTCGTTACTGTCGCTAAGATCCACGTTACTTCCTTCTGTAGACTATCAAAAGTTCGATTCTAAAATACCTATCATGCAAGTTCGTTACTAATATGAACTATGTCCGTTAGTTAATGAATTGAATTGTACTGATAAATCTATCTATTACCGTTTTCATCGCGGAGATGTAATAAAATAAAAATATAAAACTAAAAAAAAATATTGACTTTTGACTATGCAATCAAACCTTGAAGACTGGCTGTTTTCATCACTGATTTCTAGTTGATTTTTTCCTAAACATCAGCAGACCCTCAAATAGTTTAAAAAGTAACGCATTGGACCACTGCATTTTTAAAGTCAAACATTGACTCCTCTGGTTGTTAAAAACACTGAGATCTAGTTTATTTTCTCCGCTTATCAGCAAACCCTCAATAGTGCATCTATAGCTAGATTCAACACGTTAGTACGTTTTCTTCTCTGCTAAAAGCCAAAAGTTAGTACCTCGGGCCATTTTATTTAGAGATTCGCTCATATTTTAATCTCAAATCTTTAAGTTTCACAATAAATTATAGTAAAAACAAATATATTTAGTTGTTTTCGGTTCTAACACCTTCGTTTAAACCAACTTATTGTTTTGTTCTATTTATCTCACATGTAAAATACGGCCTTGATTACAGTTTTATTCTAATGATTTTATAAGCCATGTCCATGTCTTGTCTCATCTGTCCACGCAATATGTTTCATCCCTTTGATATCTTTTAGGATTTCAATTCAAGGAAAGCCTTTCTTAGCACATTTATACACAAATTTTCATGTTTCTGACCCCAGGAGAATGTGTGTAGATTATTGCCATATCCCTATTAGGGACGAAGAACTTGTTCAGATGACTATGTTAGTTGTTATAAATTATACTACCCCATACATTAGTAAAGTTTGCTAATGTATACAATAATATAATATTTACTCTCAAACTTCCAAACCGGGTAGGTGTCAAATAACGAAACTATGTCAGTTCATTTCAAACATACTTATAAACTCAGTGGTGTTTTACAGGGCTTCTGGAGGAAGTAGCGTTTCAAAAAGTAGCGGATCTATGAAGAGAAGTACTATTATAACTCCTCAGAAGTTGTATCCTGACGTCGCATTACCTAGTAAAGGAACCAATGAGTAAGTAATCCTTAGTACGTACATTGTTATTGTAGCTCCTTAGGTTCTTACACAGGTATATAGATAGCAGTAGAGAGGAAGATAAATCTCACATGCATTTGGTTATTAAGAATCCCGACTAAGGATATTAATAAAATCAAGTTCATAACTTGATTTTATCAATATCGTTTGTAGGGTTGATAAATTTTCAATTTTCATTCGTTTCCATTTTTATAACAATGTCATCACTATCATATTTATATAAGTCATAATAATATTGACTTTTGTTCAGACAATGGATACTAACTTGATGGCCATTTTAAACCTTATTTGATGGTAAAATTTGAATATTAGACAAATAATTTTAACTAAACAGAATTTGCCTCGTCATACATCTGTGTGCCAATTTTTAGCCATAAGCCTCATCCAACATTTCCATTCTTCTCTGTTATTGTCTGCTCTGGTTCATGAACCAACCACTATAGCCATTTATTTCGTCGATCATTCATCATTATCTATCTTTCGTCATGACTTTTTTCTTTTGCATGTCCATGATTAACCCCACTTTGTGACTTATATTATCTAGATCATGTCATTTAGCCTTGTTGGCAGTCTTCGTTCGATTGCGACAATAATAGGGGTTTTATATATGAAATTGCCGATGTATCGCACTAGCCACTACGAATTCAAATTAAACCTTCATAGTGTCAGATTTCAAAGTGAAACTTCTTTCACACGACAACTGTAACATTCCAAAAATTAATAAAAAGGTTGCATTTGATTGTTTGACTTTCAATTGTTTTTATATTCAGTTTTTAACGCGAAGATGGAAACAGCGAATATTAGAGTAATAGGGTAATTGGCAGTCAAAAATAAATTACATTGAATGTTTCTTTACGCGTTTAAGTACCGAATACCTATCTAATTTATTTTACAGAGTATACTTTCCTCCTTCTTTCCCCAACGAGCCTGAAAAGATCCGCCAATGCAGTGAAACACAACGTCGTCGCTGGCAGGCTCGGCTGCAGAAACTGTTGCATCCGAACCGCTTGAGCCATGCTTAGACATTTTGTGAACGAGGCATATGAGATTATCGTTTCGGGTAGGATTGAAGCTACTCCAAGCGCTACTCTAGAACTTCCAGTCTTCACGTAGGTACCTACCTTTCATTTCAATGCCAGTTCATTTCAATCACGCATACCAGTGTTCTTCGGGACTCTATAGTCATTTACATTAGGTAGTTGTAAACGATTATTAACCCACAAAAAGGAGGTACCTTATTAACTTAATGAAATAACTTGATGAACACGGAACTTAATACTTTGAGCTTTAACAATTCTGCTAACGAATCTGTTTATTTTCACGTATAACCGTAGATGAAGTATACTCCGAACCGAATATGAATAGAACCGTATATGAATATGAATGACTTGGTTATGGGAGCTTCGATTATAATATTCTTATGGATTGAAATGCAAGGAAGTTAACTTATCAATCAGTGGTCATTATAAAGGCTTATACGAGTATGCATGACTTAGCTATTTAGATAACTTTTTGCTGTGTTCTATTATAAAAGGTATACGCGATAATCTTACTTACTTTTTATACTACTTTTATAGGTTTACTTCTGAAATATTGAGGTGACTTTTATGTTTAAAATTTTAATTTTAGTTTGTATGTATTTATATAATGTTATGAAATGTTATCATTTATACTAGGTACATGTACTTCATATTTTTTGTTGAGTATTATAAATAATTAATTACTTTTATTTAGCTCACAGGAACATGTGTTTAGTACATAATCTTATTTTATACGAAATCTGTAATCTGATAACTAATAATATATCTGATAAATATTACGTCTTTTTATTTAATTTCATGGATATTTTGAATAACTTATGCGTTGTCAATATGCCGTGGGGTACCGGCTTAGAATAGTACCCCCCCAACTCTACCCGTGGGTGCGTAAAAATCTGCTAAGGGATAACAATCGGAAGGTGGGCAGCAGCACCTTCCCAGTATTAAAACCTCAAAACTGCGCTCGCCAACCCGCCTGCCAAGCGTGGCGAGTATTGGCAAAATCCCCCCCAAATGACAGACACATTAGGAACCAGGCCCCCAGTCCCCGGCAGCCCCGCTATTCCTGGCTACGGTAGCGGCCACGGTAACGGTGGGGCAGGGGGTGCTAAGAATCCCCGGCAGACGCCCGGCTACCCCAACGACGACGACTGGCCCTGGTGACACACAACATACGCACAATGAGGACAGACGAGAAGATTTATGAGCTGGAAGAAGAAATGAGTAAGTTACACTGGGACATTGTGGGGTTATCTGAAGTCCGTAGAGCGGGTGAGGACACGATAACCCTAAAATCAGGTAACTTACTCTACTACCGGGAGGGCGACCAACAGTCCCAAGGTGGTGTCGGTTTTCTCGTCCACAAGTCCCTTACTAACAACATAGTTAAGATCGATAGCGTTTCCAATAGGGTCGTATACCTAATACTCAGAGTATCCAAACGATATTCGCTGAAGGTCATTCAGGTATACGCACCGACGAAGTCGCACCCGGATGATGAGGTGGAGGATATGTATGAGGACATTAGTCGGGCCATACATACCTCTGAAACGCACTTTCTAGTTGTTATGGGGGACTTCAACGCGAAGTTGGGTAAGAGAAGCGAGGATGAGTTGAAAGTGGGGCAATTTGGATATGGACAACGGAACCGTAGGGGACAGAGGTTGGCCGACTTCCTGGAGAAAGAGGGACTCTTTATGATGAACTCTTTCTTTCAGAAGCCACCTCACAGGAAATGGACCTGGCTGAGTCCCGATGGTTCCACGAGAAATGAGATTGACTTCATTATGACCACCAAAAGGCAAATATTCACTGATGTCTCCGTGATCAACAGGGTTAAAACCGGTAGTGATCACCGAATGGTAAGAAGCACGGTGAATATTAATGTCAAACTGGAGAGGTCTCGTCTGATGAAGTCTACGCTCCGACCCACTCGTGCCCATATACAAGACCCCGAGAGCTTTCAACTTGAGCTATCCAATCGCTTCGATTGCCTTGAGAACATCGCTTCAGTGGACGAGATCAATAACAGGTTAGTAGAAACTGTCCATACAGTGGGTTCCAAATACTTTAAACCCCACCGTACAGATAGGCCACAGAAACTCTCCAACGATACCCTCAACCTCATGGCTGAACGACGCTCACTGAAAATGCAGTCTTCGCATGATGCTGAAGCATATAGGCTGCTCAATAGACGAATATGGAAGTCCTTGCGACACGACATCCGGATCTTTAATACAAACCGTATTAAAGAGACGATAGAGCGGAAAAAAGGCTCCAAAGTGTTTGCAAGAGACATGTCTATTGGGCAAAGCCAGTTGACAAAGCTGAAGAGAGAAGACGGCAGTGTAGCGTCGACCAAAGCAGAAGTATTAGGAGAGGTAGAGAGTTTCTACGGACAGCTATACACCTCGGTCGCTAAACCTGTTAGCAGCTCGGCCAAAGACCCAAGAGCCAAGCTGACCCGACATTATACCGAAGATATCCCGGACATCAGCCTGTACGAGATTAGAATGGCCTTGAAACAGCTTAAGAACAACAAGGCGCCTGGTGACGACGGTATCACATCTGAACTTCTGAAAGCGGGTGGAACACCGGTACTTAAAGTCCTTCAGAAGCTCTTTAATACCGTCTTACTCGAAGGTTCAACGCCAGGAGCATGGAACAAAAGCGTGGTGGTGCTGTTTTTCAAGAAAGGTGACAACACTTTACTTAAAAATTACAGACCCATCTCGCTTTTGAGCCATGTTTATAAGCTGTTTTCGAAGGTCATAACGAACCGTCTCAGTCGCAGGTTTGATGAATTCCAGCCTCCGGAACAAGCCGGTTTCCGAAAAGGCTATAGTACCATAGACCACATCCACACGCTACGGCAAGTTATACAGAAGACCGAAGAGTATAACTTGCCTCTTTGTTTAGCGTTTGTGGACTATGAGAAAGCCTTTGATTCGATCGAGACGTGGGCAGTGCTTGAGTCTCTCCAGCGGTGCCGTGTTGACTATCGGTATATTGAAGTGCTGAAGTGTTTGTACAAAAACGCCTACATGTCAGTCCGAGTACAGGAGCAGAGTTCGAAGGCAATTCCATTGCAAAGAGGCGTGAGACAGGGAGACGTTATATCTCCGAAACTGTTCACCGCTACATTGGAAGACGCCTTCAAGCTTCTGGAATGGCAAGGACTTGGCATTAATATTAACGGCGAATACATCACTCACCTTCGATTTGCCGACGATATTGTAGTCATGGCAGAATCCATGGAAGACCTCAGTACAATGCTCGAAGGCCTCCATCGAGTTTCCCAACGGGTAGGTCTTAAGATGAACATGGATAAGACGAAAATTATGTCTAATGCCCATGTTGTACCTACCCCAATATCAGTTGGGAACTCAGTTCTCGAAGTTGTTGACGAGTACATCTACCTGGGACAGACAGTCAAACTAGGCAGGTCCAACTTCGAGAAAGAGGTCAATCGTCGAATCCAACTCGGCTGGGCAGCGTTCCGGAAACTTCGCGAAGTCTTCTCGTCAAAAATACCTCAGTGCCTCAAGACAAGAGTCTTCGACCAATGTGTGTTACCAGTGATGACTTATGGCACTGAAACGTGGTCTCTTACTATGGGCCTCATAGAAAAGCTCAAAGTCGCACAACGAGCTATGGAGAGGGCTATGCTCGGGGTTTCTCTACGTGATCGAATCAGAAATGAGGAGATCCGTAGAAGAACGAAAGTCACCGACATAGCCCAGAAGATTAGCCAGTTGAAGTGGCAGTGGGCAGGGCACATAGCACGCAGAACAGATGGCCGATGGGGCCGAAAGGTTCTGGAGTGGAGACCACGGACCGGCAAGCGCAGCGTAGGTCGTCCACCGACACGGTGGACAGACGACCTGATGAAGGTCGCAGGACGACGTTGGATGCAGGCCGCTTCCAACCGGTCCTTTTGGAAAATCATGGGGGAGGCCTATGTTCAGCAGTGGACGTCCTACGGCTGAGATGATGATGATGATGATGTCAATATCACGATCGACGCATGTTTCGGCTTCACCCGGGAGCCTTCTTCAGGATCTTGAGTGCGGTGCGCTCGTCATTGCGTCCCGCCTTTGGTATTTTGCAGGACCTCAATATCTCCATACCAAATTGTATCAAAACTCATCCATCAGTTTCAGCGCTGAGTAGTAACAAACACACATACGGACATTCATACACATTATAAGTCAATTTATGTACTCTACATAAACGGTATGATTATACTAGACCGGCTAGAACTCGCGTAATATTTACCGGAACTATATTTGCGATAAATATTACGCGAGTCCTAAAGTATAATTTCTTAAAGTATAATGTATGAACATAACTCGCGATATTAGTTTTTTTATCTCAAATAAACGGTATGATTTGATTCAAATATGAACCTTCGGAGGGTTAGCTATCAGGTAAGTATTTAGGTACTATTCAAAATGAATGATTAGCCAAAGCACGGGTGATAATATGGTTTCTGAAAAGAAAATGCTTTGTTGGCTTACCAAAAAGCTTTGAAGTGGTATCATATATCTTTTCCTCATTGCCCTATCCGCAGCTTCCGAAATGATGTAGGTAACCTGTTAGAGTTTATATTCATTGTGTGATTACCCAAAAAAATATTCTACATCTGAGGAAGCTAAGTATTTTTCTAAGAAAGAATAAAGATTTTATATAACAGCTTTGTGTACTCTGTTTATGTTTATTTTTTCTGTTTCTGTTTCAAATTTTCTAGGTTTCATCGCGTTGAGTATCTATACGCTTACACTATGGTTCTTAAAATCTGGATCAAAACTTTTAGCTTCTGCATTAGATTTTATATACGTTATGTTTTCTAATTTATCACAGAGATCACTCTAAGCCATACCACCACCCATTGTTACCCAGTTTTAAATAATTATTTCTAATGAATCTATCTATCTGCCAGTTTTGTGAGTTACCACTGGTCAGCATACAGGACGTCCCACGGCTGTACCACACGGACTACTTTAAATATTGAAGATTCATGATGATGATGCTGCTATGGGGCGGTTCGTGAGTAAAGCGATAGTTGCAAACACCAAAACCATATTGGAATGCAACCTCAAAATGGCCATCAGGGATCGAAACGAAGTGGTAATTGAGGCCCTGCTTCAGTGTCATACGGGACCAAAGTGAATAAGTTAATATTAGTAGTTATTTAAGTTAAGCTGTATTTGACTAAGAGTAAATATGAGCATTCAGGCAGGCGGTGGCGTCGCGTGGCGTGTCGCCATCTTCCCTCAAATATGGTTGAGGAAAGCGATGGCTGCCACATGCGTCAACTCGTGAACGGGTGCTGTCTGCGGAGACCGGTCTGCTCTGAATGCTGATGCAAACTTAGAAACGATATAGCCCTTAAGTAATTTAACATAAAAATCCTATATCCCCTAATTAAGTATATATTGTTGTCTCTTTTTTAATTATATTTAGATGTAATAAATTTGCAAAAAAAACTGAAAAATGGCACGGGCCCTGCAGTCTGTGGAGGCTAGTAATAATACGAGTATAAAAAATTAAAGATAACTTCCCTTAAAGAGAACTTCATAATTAGCCCATTAAGTTCCCACTGCTGGGACTAAAGCCTTCCTCTGAGAGAAGGGAGTTGGGGCATAATGCACCTAGCGAGTCCTGCGGCCGTAGCACAAACAATTTGCGAAAAAGTGTGTTCGTATCGTAAGCGTCAATACGTCGCGCTTCTGCGGACAAACTATAAGTTCTCTGTGTCTCAGTTGCCCTAGATAAATGACAGTTTGCAATGTTTTACGTTGAACAATACGTAACGTTACACTTATACAGTTATTCGTGCTAGGTCCACAGGGCCGCTTGGTGGATAGTCTAGTGACGAACAATATTTTGAGGCTGCCCGAAGTCATTTGACATAGCTCAACGACTGTTGTCTCAAGGCAAACACCTCCGAACCACGAACCTCCACCTCCGAAGCGCACAGTTGTGTCAAAACGTCACTACACTAGCGGTAATCCAACTTCTAATTGCAACAAGCGTTGCTTAACATTGTTGATCGGTTAAGATCTCCAAGTCATGAATGATGCGCTGGGAGCGCTTCTGACCTTCATTTCATTTTAAAAAAATTACTTCTTTCACAATTTTTTTTAATCGCCTTCCGGTACAATGTACAATAATAATAGCCAGTAAAAAAAACAAAACAACGGTCAACGGGATTAATTGATATAATTTTCCTAAATAATACAGCAGCACAAATTAATGGAAGACCATAAAATTTTGTTAAAATGTTGTGCAGGAAAATGTATAGGTAGTACATTTTCTTGCACAAATACTGTTCTTTAGACTAAGCCGAGTTTCCAACAACTAATATTATCATTTTAAAGTATTTACTAAAGAGTACAATATTTAAGAAATACAAAGAAGGAATCTCATTTTTCAATAAGACGAAGCTCTGGCTCACAACACTCTGAGAACAACCGAGTTTCTTGATGAATATTTTTCTTCCTGAATTGGTAGGTACTTATGGACAAATTACCCCGCACTCAAATCCAGCAAGCTAACCCACGTGATGGGACCTGCGGTGTACACCAAGCTTCCCATTCTCATCAATGCTGAGTCGGGCCTGGCATGTTTTAAATTAAAAAATTGAAACGCTGGCTTGTCGATCAAACGTTCTATACTTTATTTAGACGAATTTATGAAAATTAAATAATTATTATTTATTCTACCTACCTATTAACTTATTTCTATTTGACATGGTTCTATTATAATTCATATTATTAAATGCAGATCCGTAGACGAATGAAGGTCACCGACTAGCCCAGAAGATAAGCCTGTTGAAGTGGCAGTGGGCAGGGCACATAGCACGCAGAACAGATAACCGATGGGGCTGAAAAGTTCTGGAGTGGAGACCACGGACCGGCAGGCACAGCGTTAATAGGTTGTTCACCGACAAGGTGAAAGACGACCTGGTAAAGGTCGCAGGACGACGTTGGCCGCTTCCAACCGGTCCCATTGGAAATATGTGCAGAAGGCCTATAAGTTTAGCAGTGGAAGTCCCACGGCGGATATGATGATGAAGTATGTGTTATTTTTTCACATTTCGGTCGGGTTCAATTCCCAATTGCGGAAGGTGATTTTTAAAACTTTATGAAAGCAGTCTTATATTTCAAATTCTTATGTTAAAAAAGCAGTTTGCTTTCCGGGAATTCCGGGAATCTTCTAATATTTATATTTAAGGTATTTTCCCTGCATGTGGCAAAGCCATAGGACGGCCTGTATAAAGCACATGACATTGCATTAAAGGTATTCTGAGTCAATAGCACAAAGTACGATCTCTCGATCTTCATAAACAGATCAAGGATTTATCAGATTTTTATACATGAATGTAATTCATGACCACCTATAACTTTAAAAAACGGAATCTCCACCTCCCGTGTTTGTAAGTTTGCCAAAATTTACGATGTCACTACGAAGTTTGCTCTCGACGCCACTGAATGTTAAGTTATGTTAATGTTAGGTACTAGTGCATCCAACTTTAAACCTTAAAACTTATAAAATGTCTCAAGTTATTTCCAATCCGGAGCGGAAGCTATTGTGTGAACACCAAATATGCTAAAAGGCTTTTGCGCGACTAACTTTACTGCTACCTACTTACAAAAGAAAAATTCTTTTGTATTTGTTATGTTCCTGCAACCTGAACCTTTTTATTTACACACCTTATATGGGGACATTTGCAAAAATTAAAATATATTTTACCAAAAAATGGAACAAAAAAATGGAATACAAAAAAAAGTATTTTAACAATCTTTTGATTTTCATTCACCGCCATTAAAGATATCATAAAGATAGGTGAAACACTTTTCAGTTGTTAGAGTGCAACTCAAAAACCGCTTGGCCGAATTTGATAAAATTTATATGGGACTACTTCAAAAGTATACACTTTCAAATAAAAAAAGATTTGATTGAGATTCGTTCTTCATTAATGGCGGAGAAATCGGTAAATACACATAAATAAAGTTTATAGGAGAGAACTCAGGGCTCTATTCTGTCCATATACCAAATTTCATCGAAATCTGTGTTTCAGTTTTTAAGTTATGCGTGAGCATACAGACAGACAGACAGACATTTTTTCAAAACGTCATAATATTGTTGTTTAGTGGGTAGTTTTACGTCGTACCGATTTTAACAAGTTATTTCACACTTTTTGATGTTTAATTCGGTTAAATGGTTTGGTAATATTTTTTTTTGATGTCGGTTAATGACATCATAAAGTAATAATATAGTTACCTTTGTTAGTAAATAAATAAATATTTTGTAACTGCCTTGCATTATCGACCCGCCTTTTGACCTCTACTATCTAGCTCTAACCTGGCTGCCGAACAGCGGGTAATATATTTTCAAGTACCTAGGTATAAAGCGTTCAGTTGTTTTAATGTAGAGTATAAAACCTTTACTTTTCAGATTTGTACATGAATAATCCCGTTTGGGACATTAATCAGGGCTCGCATAACGTATGAATATCGTTTAACAATATTGGAGTACTTTATTAAGCTCAATGAATAAATCCCAACAAAAATTGAGCAAGTGTGTCACGTTAATTCATTGAGCTTGGCTCACGGACGGTCGCACATATAAAGTGGTGAACGGCAAAGCGCAGCTTTGATCGTGCGCGCTCTGCCATGTGATCAAATGAGTGTCTACTTTGCCCACCCTGCGGAGGGTTAATGCCTCGCGTGTTTACAAACCTAGCCTATATTCTCTAGGCCGTTGGTTACCTGCTCACTTACATATCTACTTGTCATAACAGCTAGGAACCATGAAATCCTTATTCGAATCACTGAACTCGTTTTACCCTGTACCTACTAAGCTCAATCAAGCTTCTTATAAATCTGATTTGGTATTTGAATTACATAATTAATTTTTAGTATCAGATCTCAGATCTTGGCGGAATTAGTAAGTGGTATTTATATTGGAAAGTCTTATTAATTACTCTTAGCTTAAAAACAATTTTCTATAGGTTTATAGATCAAGCGAGTGCGAAGCAAGAGCGTAGCTCTGCAATAGTTTGGGCAAAGATTTAGAGGTTCTCCACCTCTCCTCTCCTACAATAAGTGCTACTTATCTCCCTCGGTAGGTACTGATGATATCGTCTAGATAAGCAAACAGGGCTGACCAGTATTTGAATTATAGTCCGGTGTCGCTTTTAATGCCCGTAGTGGCAAAAAGCTCTAATGTCCTTCCTAAAAAAACAGTATTTGAATTACTTGTAATTAAAATACATCATTCAAATACAAATACGTATTTAGTATTTGTATTTCAATTACTTCCAAAATATAATTTGTAATTAGTATTTCAAATACTATTTTCTATTTGAAATTGAGGCTTCAAAATACATTTTAACATTAAAATTCTCTTAACCTTTATTTAGCGATTCTGAGTGACCAAAGATTCACTCCAACAAGAAGCTGTTTGTCATACAGTACATTTAAAAATCTAGTGTTCATGAAAGGAAACTCTGGTTTTACTAATTAATTAATCTTGTTTTCCTCTACTTTTTAGCCCGTGCTGGTTTAGATTACTTATTTTGTAATTTGTATTTCAATTAAAAATAGCTACAATACTGTATTTTGTATTTATTATTTCAAATACCGTACTTGAATGTATTTTGCATTTCGTATTTTAATTACTTGTATATAATTGAAATATTTGTATTTCAATTAAAGCAAAGCATGTATTTTGCACAGCCCTGTAAGCAAATAATTTTTCTAATATTGAGCATTAAATGACGCCACGTTCAATGTCAATTCTGCCTCTTTTAAGACATCCGTGTGGGAGAATATAAGAAAGGTTATATATATAAACTTATGTAAACTGTACGGCAGTTATTTTTACATGTACTCGTACCTACTATTTACTCAGTCACAGACCGATAATCACTGATCCGTGCTTTAAGTTAACTTGATTAGACTGGCTGACGACCGAAGGAAACCAAGCTCAGCTGCTATTGTAAGTAATTACATAAACCAAGCTGCTATTGGTTTCATAAACATTAATTACGCTTTTTTTAAGCAATCAAGTGACGAGACGGGCAAGCCATGCGCATGATGTCAAGCACATGCTTGCGCACTATTCTATTATTATGCTATTGCTTCACGGCAGCATATCAGGCAATTCGGTTGTAACCAAGATGACCTCCTGTATAAGAGCCCTTACCATCTAGTCAGTCGGATTACTTAATAAACTTATGTGTATATTTGTTACCTTTTTTCCACGTTGTGCTCTATTACCGGGTGTATTCACAGCAAAAATATCGATATGTACCAATGAGAGCGTTCAAATATTCATCCCTTATCCGGGTAGACAACCGCTGCGGCCGCTCCACTAACATTTGTATGAACGTAGAAAGCATGAACGCATCACTGGACATATTTCTAACTCAGCGAACAATATTCCCAATTTCAATAGACTTGTTTGTTTATTTATAACATAACCGTTTCGATACTGGCAAATACCATTTATTCCGCAAAAGAGGAATAACATTTCAACAAAAGGGTTAGGGACCTTCCTGCCGCAATAACTTTTTGGAGCGTGAAGATGGGGTTTCCGTTTCCGATGTAGGAATAAAAATATTATATAGATATATCCTAAGCGTAATCTAAGAGCCTAGAGTGTTTCTTTGTGAAAATTTGTCAATTAGTACTGTAACAACCCCCCCAATTTTATTTTTTTATCTAATAATTCGTTTTGTCCAATGATCGTCTAGTCTAGGAGGACCCTAACACTGTGTACCACTGTTGTAACCTTGCTCTTTTCGGAAAGAATTGAAACAGAGAAAACTATTCAGAACTATAGATGCCTAGAGAAACCAAAAGCAACGCCTAGGTATTCTGATATTACGATGGATAACCTACTACTACATTACTGAACTGCTAGCTGATAACGAAAAATTGCGATGAACATACTAGATTGCAAATACTTAGTTCTTACAGACTGACTGACTGAGCTGATCCTAGATTTCTAGCTTATGTACTTGATTTGACTTCTAATCGTGGAAGATATTAATCATCAATATAAGTTTCTGAATTTAAGGTCTATGTTATTTGACCATAGAACATAGAAACAGTAGGATATTTGTAAGTTTTACTATATAATTATTAGCTTGCAAAACTATGATAAATCAGTTTTGATTAGTGAAATAATATATAAACAACTCCATTAAATAATATCAGATATACACATGATTTTCGTTATTATTAATAACAGTTATAATCCTGTTAATTATATAACTAGCTTTCTTCATATATTTATGTTTGTTGCTATGAGCATTTAGCTGTTGATAAGATTGATATAATCACTTGCAGACTAAGTGTCTCTATAATATGTACTATTTGTTTCGTTTATGAAAACTGCTAGGAAATAAATGTGAAATTAAAGTAAAAATACACTTTATATGCGCTTTAGAAATCTCTTGTGATCAGTAACTACTACGCTGATTATCCAATTCCTTTAGATAAATATTATCAGCCACTATTCCCTGAATAGTTCAATTGTTCAAGTTTAATCATTTACTTGTTTACTGAAAGCAATATATGGGAAATAATATCAGTGACTTAGAGAAATCTCTAGACCCTTGTTTGTGGTTTACAAGAATTCTCAAGGTGCTGCATTGCTTGACCAAGTTTGATAAGATTTACCACATACATAAATCTCCTTTTTATACGAGTTTGCGATACTTAGATTACTAGTGTTTTACATGTCATGTCATCTATTGAACCATTGTAGGAAAAGCAATTATTTTAAATACTTAAGTATTAGCAGAATCTTTGTTGTATTGGTTAGCTTAATACTAGAAGGCATATATTGATTATGATGATTATTATAATAGTTAGCTTTATTTTGCCGAGCAAATTAATGATAGATACCTCTACAATTTAAAGATATAATATATTTCATTAATTTTAATATTGTAAGTAATTAGTTTGTTTTTTTTTTAGATTTGCCGTAGAATTCCAGTTTTATTATGATTTAGAAAGTAGGATTCTTGGCAAGTTCAAGGCTTACAAGTCGAATGCTGGATTAAGAGCTGCTCTTTACTGTGACACAAATGTTCTCCATCATGCCAAGATCCTCTTCTATTTACCCCAAAATTAGTAAGGCCTTACTAAGTCCGTTTGGTAGTTTTCCAAATGTAGAGTTTGCGTCTATAAGCGATTATAATCTTATTTATCTCTTCTTACTATTATTATTTATCATTACGAATTATCATTTGTTTCTAAATATTACATTTGATACTTTCAGCAAATAATTCAATTGCTATAATTTATTACCGCATTCTCATGCTAGGATCAGGGTAGACAATCTAGCCTAATCTCGATTCATTAGCAAATATATAATATATTATTGCAACAAATACATTACATCATATCATTCGAACTAATATTTCTATATTCCTTTGCAGGCAAATATTTCTGTATTCCTTACTTTATACCTACTGATTAAAAATACATTTATTTTGTCATTTTTATTTCGTAGTTAGTCTTTAGTTTCTAAGTCTAGCATACTAATAGATTGTATTGATATGACGAAGTCATTATTGAAAACTACGTCTCTAGTGATAGATACTACTAGCTCGTGAATTTACTTATTTGTTCCCGATTGAACCATTACGAAGTTAATGTATAACCCGGAAAGCAAAAATACTATTTCCTAGACCTACTTAGGTCCTAAATAAATTCTTAGTCTGCTAAAGTGTGTGTAAGTCCCCAACAAACCCCCCAAAGTTAATTGCGCATGAGCTTTCATCCCCCTGATAGGATGGCTCAAGTTTGATCCCTAACTAGCCTCTAAAGTTCGGTGCCAAGCCGAGAATCGAACCTACGGCCCCTAGGGTGTCCAACTCCACGCACGGAAATAGTCGCGCGACTATACCGCTATAGCCGAAGCTATGGAAGGCTGCAGAGCGACGTTCTAGTATGAGAGGAAATAAATACATATAATAAATAGAAGACACTTCCACTCGAATATTATTTCCAATCGAAGTGAGGAGCAGTTAATCGTACCCATTGCAATAGGTTAAAGCGATTGTTGGCTCGCTCCCAAAAGTGTCCAACTCTAAGGATTGGGCGTTCCCTATCGAGGTGGATCTTAGTTGTCACCGTGAGGTATCCAACCCACGTCCGGAACCATGTCCGTAGCAGAATATATTACCTCACGGAAGTTCGAGAATTTAATAAGCATTTTCTCGGTCTTTCTACTGCTTATATACTTTCTCAAACTTGACAGTGACGCCGATTTGAGGCCGATAGGTATCCAATCAAAGCCCTTTCTATCGGCGTCAAAACGGCTTCAGATCCACCTCAGCCAATCTCTGCCTTCAAGCTAATCCCTATTCTAATTTCAAATTCTCATCAAAATCCGCTCATGACAACACATATTTTGTATCTCGAATGACGCCGATCAGAGGAACGTAGATCCAATCAAATCCCTTTCTATCGGCGTCAAATCGGCGTCAATACTCATTTGTTTTAGGGTTCATTTTGATGAAGCAAACTCAAATACACAGACACATAACGAAAATGTGTTCCTCACCTCACCTTTGTATGGTTAGAAATATCAATGCTGCTTATTTTCATGGTAATTTTATTAATTTTACTTATAACTTTTATGTATTTAAAGGATTACTCAACATTTCCTTTTCCTTGAAGTAACTTATCAGTTCTGTTTGAACAATTGATTTAAATGGTTATTACATAGAATATCTTGATATCTGAAATATTCTATGCTGCTTATCATTTTCAGTAAGTATAGTCTTGCTATAAGAAATACCTATCATCTAAATCTCAACATTACACATTAACGCTTTCTTCTACTTTTGATTGTCTAAATTTCATCAATATTTGTTCATAGCAAGATACTTTTTAAATGTCTCTATATTTGTGAATAGTGACGGAATCCTCATCCAGAGCCTGTTCCGTTACAGTACCCATAGTGGCATTGATTTCCACAGTTCGTAATTATAATTATATACTTACCTACGCATTGTTGATTTATGTAGATAAGTCGGTATACCAAATTTAGAACTATTAAGGTAAGTATCTAAAGGTAGATGTAGACAGAAATATGAAAAAGTTGCTATCTGTCAAGATCACTGAGGGTTCCGGACAAAATTTGGTTTTGAAGTTTTCACACAAAACTAATATGGGGGCCGTCCATTAATCACTTGATGTTTTTTTTAGCATTTTTAACCCCTCCCTCCCTCCCCCTTGGTGATACGTGGTGAGGTTTATGACTAACCCCCCACCCCACAGATAATTTTATTTTAGAAAAATAAGGACCATGATCAAAAGTCTAGATTAAGCTAGATTATAATCTAGATTAATAATTCCAGTTTTACTTATGTAGGGCCTAAGTTCTTGCTAAATGTTAATGCAAAATAAAATTCATATATAGTTCTATTTAGATATTTGGTATGTATTTTATTTGAAAGATGTGGGCAAAACGACTAAGTACTTAAATTTATATACTAATGTATGTCTTAATAAAGTAGCTGACCCGGTAGCTGACCCGCCAGCGGCTTCGTTCGGTCGGTCTATCTATGGGATACGAAGCCACAAAAAATCATTGAATTCACCCCCTTAGGGGTTAAATATACGAAAGTTGATACGAGACAGAACGAAAATTTTAATATGTTCAACACTGATGTTCTTTCGTAATTTGCGTGATTTCTTGATTAGCATTTAGATAAAATAACATTGTACAAGATTAAAATCTCAAGTTTACTACTTTACTGGTAGGAGTCCGGAGTTTCTTACAAACGGACGGACGGACGTATAGTATAGCGTTGCTGCGCATCATACGGAGCCCTAAAAGAACCTAACTTTTTTACGTGATGGAGTTCATAGTTTGTGAGAAGCACGTAATCCTTCGAACGGCGTTCAATCAACTCGCGATCGTAAACCAGCGCCCGCAAACGTAAACTGTAGTACGTGCGTACCCGACACTAGTAGAGTAAGACTTTGTATATAAGTTCCTATGAAGGCCGTGTATAAATACAGTAGGTACCTACCTGTCTACTGCGGAAACTAAAAGTTTACACTACCTACTTCGTAAGCATTTCTACCGCTACCCTTTGGACTTTATTATAATTCAATACTATAATATATAATAATCAAACATTAGGTGGATAAATGAATCATTCAATATTCTAGTTACATATCAATATATTGACGACGATAAAACAAATTAGACAAATGATTAGGTGCCTAGTGGGAAGAATTATGAGAAGGAAATAAGCAGTAGATACTTAATAACAAATTGTCTTGATAAACTGGGAAAATAAAAAAGTGCGGGGATGATTAGTTTTTCTACCGACTTCCAAAAAGGAGGAGGTACTCCATTCGACTGTATTTTTTTATGTTTGTTACCTTACAACTTTCGATAGGGTGAACCGATACTCAAAATTCTTTTTTGTTTGAAAGCTGGTGCTTCCCGTATTGTCCCATTTAAATTTCATCACATTCGGTCCAGTACTTTTTGAGTTACACTCCAATATCTGAGTAGAATGGAAGGGACCACCCATTTAAATTTTATCAAATTTGGTCCAGTATTTTTTGACTTGCCCTCCAATAACTGAATATAATGGAAGTCAGAATAAAATTTTTCTAGTTGTACTTGTTATAGTCTGAATTATTCAGTAATTTTATCAAATCGTATATTTATACTACGATAGGGGTTTTATTCGCTATGACCTTTCAATCACGTAACACAGCTCGGTACGATATCTTTAAGGAATCTATAATGCACTGTTATATGAATACGCATTTGGTAGGTGAAGGTGATGACTTCGTCGCAACGTGTGTAGATAGTATAGTAGTGTAGATAGTAGGATGTAGAGATAGTGGGATGTAAGGGGCGAGCCAACATCTTTTGACCCAAGTCAACCTCAACTGCACGCGGTGCATCCTGCTGATCGACGAACGAGGCTCTGACAACCGACCGATGGCGGTATACCCATCCCAACAGGCGTCGCTAAATGCAACAGGCCGGTGACGGGCAGCAGCGTCACCGGTGCGAGAAGCTACGCCCTGCGATCGCCAACCCGCCTGCCCAGCGTGGCGATTACGGGCAAATTCCTCCAATGCAGGACAACAAAAAGCCACGGCCCCTAGTTCCCGGCGGCCCTGCTATTCCTGGTCATGGTGGCGACCATGGTAACGGCGGGGCGAGGGGTGCTAAGAATCTCTGGGCTACGGGAGGCCACCACAAACAACTGACCCTGGCGACGTATAATGGACGCACGCTACGGCTTGACTCTTATCTGGCGCAACTCGAGGTGGAACTTGGGAAAATTAGGTGGCACATACTGGGGTTGAGTGAAGTCCGAAGAGAGGGGGAGGACACCTTAACCCTAGAATCGGGCCACCTTATGTACTTCCGAGAGGGAGACCAACAATCCCAAGGTGGCGTTGGGTTTCTGGTAAACAAGCCCCTTTCTGACAACGTTGTGGAAGTGTCCAGTGTGTCGAACAGGGTAGCGTACCTTATTGTAAAGCTCACCGAGAGGTATAGCCTCAAGGTGGTGCAAGTGTACGCACCGACCTCGACACGCTCGGACGATGAAGTGGAGGATATGTTCGATATCATATCGAGGGCCCTCCACTTCATTACAAAGACCCAGTACACCGTTGTCATGGGGGACTTTAACGCTAAAGTGGGAGTACAGAATTTCAGCGAATCGGTAGTAGGATGCCATGGCTTTGGACGCAGAAATCATAGGGGGCAAATGCTCGTCAACTTCCTCGAACGGGAGGGGCTCTTCTTGATGAACTCCTTCTTTAAGAAACAACCCCAAAGGAAGTGGACGCGGCTAAGCCCCGACACTAGGACTAAAAATGAGATTGACTTCATCATGACGAATAAAAGGCACATATTTAGAGATGTCTCCGTGATCAACAGGTTCAATACCGGTAGCGATCACCTACTTGTCCGAGGCTCTCTGAATATCAACTTCAAGGCGCAATGTGTCCGTCTGATGAAGTCCAAGCTCCGACCAACACTGCTCCAAACCATGGCAGGATCTGAAACATTCCAGTTAAACCTGGAGAACCAATTACCTGCCGTGGAACGTGCCTACCACAGACGTAAACCAGAACCTCGAAAATGTGACTCGGGTCCTCAGGGAAGAAGGTACGAGATTTTGTTACATGCAGCGTAAGGGCAAGAAGTCCAAGCTTTCAGAAGAGACTTTGGGGCTAATTAAGGAACGACGTGAAAACCCACCCATCACTTCGTCAGAAAAGCGGACTCTAAACCGAGAGATCAACAAGAACGTACGACACGACCTCCGGTGCTTCAATACTCTTTCGATCGAAAGAGCGATCGAGCAGAATCGGGGGTCAAAGGTGTTCGTACAATCTCTTGGAAGAAGCCACCTGACGAAGTTGACCACAGCTAGTGGAGAAGTCGTTGCTTCGAAGCCGGCAGTCCTTTCGGAAGTGGAGGACTTTTATGGCCGATTATACGCATCGCATGCATCTCGACCTGATCCCGAAAATGATCCTAGAGCCACGTTAACACGCCATTTCACCGAAGACTTGCCAGAAGTCAGTATTGGCGAAATCGAGATCGCTCTTGGACAGCTTAAAAATGGAAAAGCCTCTGGAGAGGATGGCGTTACAACAGAGCTACTAAAAGCCGGAGGCAAACCCGTACTGAGGGAGCTCCAGAAGCTTTTTAACGCTGTCCTGTTCGAAGGGAGAACTCCAGAGGCGTGGAGTAGGAGTGTGGTCGTCCTGTTCTTCAAAAAGGGAGATAAGACCCTGCTGAAGAACTATCGACCCATATCATCTATCGACATCTATACCATCTATAAGCTGTTTTCAAGAGTGATCACGAAACGTCTTGCGCGTAGACTCGACGAATTCCAACCACCGGAACAGGCTGGGTTTCGGAGCGGATACGGCACCATAGACCACATTCACACAGTGCGGCAGATTATACAGAAGATCGAAGAGTATAATCAGCCCCTGTGTCTAGCTTTCGTGGACTATGAGAAGGCCTTTGTCTCGGTTGAAATCTGATCTGTTCTGGAGTCCCTGCAGCGTTGCCAGATAGATTGGCGATACATCTAAGTGATGAGATGTCTTTACGAAACCGCCACCATGTCCGTCCAAGTACAGAATCAGCAAACAAGTCCCATACCGTTGCATCGAGGAGTGAGACAAGAGGACGTTATTTCCCCGAAATTGTTTTCAAATGCAATGGAGGATATGTTCAAGACGCTGAACTGGAAAGGACGTGGCATTAATATCAACGGCGAATACATCTCTCACTTGCGATTTGCTGACGATATCGTCATCGTGGCAGAGACGCTGCAGGACCTGCAACAGATGCTGAATGACCTGGCTGACTCTTCTATACGCATCGGCCTACGGATGAACTTGGACAAAACCAAGGTCATGTTCAACGAACGTGTTCTACCGGAACTGATTGCGATACACGGCGCCGTTCTCGAAGTTGTTCAAAAATATGTGTACCTCGGGCAGACATTGCAGTTGGGAAAAAACAACTTTGAGAACGAGGTGAATAGAAGAATTCGGCTGGGATGGGCAGCGTTTGGGAAGCTACGTCGAGTCCTTACTTCGCCGATTCCACAGTGCCGTAAGACGAAAGTCTTCAATCAGTGCGTCCTACCCGTCATGGCATACGGAGCCGAAACGTGGACACTGACGGCTCGAATGGTCCACAAGCTCAAGGTCGCTCAGCGGGCTATGGAAAGGGCTATGCTCGATGTTTCTCTGAGGGATCGCATCAGAAATGAAGTGATCCGTCAGAGAACCAAGGTCATCGACATAGCCCACCGGATCAGCAAGCTGAAGTGGCAGTGGGCTGGCCATATTAGCCGTAGAACCGACAACCGTTGGGGTAAACGAGTTCTAGAGTGGAGACCGCGTCCCGGCAAACGTAATGTAGGACGTCCTGAGGCACGGTGGAGTGACGATCTGCGCAAGACGGCTGGCAAAAACTGGATGCGAGAAGCCCAAGATAGACCTAAGTGGCGTGCAATTGGAGAGGCCTGTGTCCAGCAGTGGACTGCTACAGGCTGATGATGATGATGATGATGATGATGATGATGATGATGATGATGATGTGTGGATAGGCTAACTACATAGATTACGCATTAAGTTATACTTATCTAGAAGTCCCAATCTATAACAGAAAAGCAGCATTGCCATCTTCAACCTTAGAGTGAGAATCGTAAGCCATGGCACTAAAGTACGAGTAAATAAATAGCACACCGAATCAAGAACTGCTAATTTTCCAGCAGCGTAGTCAGTGTAGTTCACCGGTTGTTTGTGCAAATGCATGCGTGCATACGCAAACGTTTGCCTAGATAGGCAATAAAATGTTGAATCACCAATCTGGATGAATATTCTTCCGCTCCATTTCACTTTTATTTTCAAACTTCCAATCCAATGAGTCGCGCGATTGAACCTATTACGAATAACTTTAGCTACCCATCCATGTGTGAGCGAGAAAAATATGCAGAGATCTCGGGACAGGAATGGATCAAATAAAATATTTTGTTCTACAAGTGGCATGTGTGTTACACACAATAATAAAGTGATATTGCTTAGTTACCAACATATTGTGACAAAAATGTATTACGTACACTGATGTAGGTGCGTTGAATAATAGCTGCAATTACTTAACTATATCACAAATATTGTATCCTTACCTATTGGTCAACTAGAATTTCTGTCCAACGTCAACCCTGGAAGAGTATCTCAGGTAGGCTTAATAACAATAAATAGGTGACCGAATTTAACATGGTGAACATATTAAATAAGTATTTGTCAGATACCTGCAAACATATTAAATATTTGTTCGATAAACTTCTACGTGTACACACGGGAACCATGATATAGGTTACCTACAGTACAGTGACACAACATAAGTGCATAAATCTTCAATACCTACCTAATAGCCTAATTATGATTCGATTGCTTCTTTACATAATACCTACATCCATCCCATATAGTCCTATTATGAGTAGGTAAGTAAATAGTAATACATTAAATTAGCCTTCAAATATGTCAGATTATGTATAGAAATCCTAAATTGTGTGTAGTATATCTACCTTAAATATATTTTCATATGACAACAATCTTTTGTCGTGTTGCAGATTATCTGTGTTTCGTTTAGATTCCTTGGTAAAACGAACATAGCCAGACGCAATTTTCATATTAGGTTATTTAACAATAAGTTTAAATTGTGTTGCCTTGTAGGAGTTTATGATGAATAAACGTTCATGCAAATGTTTGTTGTGTTTTGCAGTACGTTGTACTCACCTCCGCTTACTTCACTACTCTGCCAAATTATGTAGGTATATTAAAATATACCTACATATTCTGTCTAATCTCCCTAATTTATATATATAAGTAGTTAGTAAGTATAAATTTAATTGTTACATTTTTATCCATCGATGAAATTGCATTTCATGCAAAATTATAGGTACCTACCCAGGTTCAGTTCAAAATTGTCCAACCAAACCAAAAATGCAAACAATCGTCTAAAATGCCAATTATAATTTGATCTTAATTCTTTAATTGAATAACAAGAACATAACACGTTAACAAAATGCTTAACGAATAAACTTATAAATGAATTCAATGAATGTTAACGCTTTTGTGAACTTAAGTTAACTTAAGTCCGTTTTAATGGTAGAGTGTTAACACGGATTTAGGAAGTCCTAAATCCGTGGTTGTTGACATATCACTATTTATTGGAATAACACACCCCGCGGACAAGCGCACCGGCACAACGCAGCACTGTTTGCTTATAATATAAGCTTACTCCTTATATTATAAAGAGCAATAATCCAGAGCCGAGAAACTGTTGTGCCCCCGAGACGGTCATTCGCAATTGTCAAATTTTACGTCATTAACCGTTTCAATATAGAAGTTGCGAATGATGGAGCTTCATACGATGCGTCAGTTGCTAGCTCACATTTACTTTCTACAAACTGTTATGCACTGAAATGCCTCAACAGTTTGTTTGCATCATTGCGTCCTTCCTGTACAATAGATCATTCTATGTAACAGTGGAGGAAAAAAACTAGATGATAGAAGCAGGAGTCCCTCAGGGCAGCTGCCTGTCACCAACCCTGTACGCGTTGTACACAGATGACATCCCTACCCTGCCTGGCCGACCTTATCCGTGAGGGGGAAAGGGGTGTTATGCTTGCACTCTTCGCAGATGACAGCACGTATATGGCCTCATCACTCCATCCTAAAGGAGCTGCCAACAAGATGCAGAGGCTCCTCAACATACTCCCAGAATGGCTTGACAGGTGGAGGATGGCGGTCAACGTGGGGAAGACCACCGCTCTACTTGTCAGCGGGAACTATAATCATCCACCACAGCTAAAACTCCAAGGTCAGGACATTGAATGGAGAAGTTCTTGTCGATACCTTGGAGTACACATAGACAAAAGATTGACAATGGAAGAGCAAACGCAACACGTGGTTAGTACGGCAAGGAAAGCCAGAGCTATGCTCCGACCCGTGCTTGCGTCCAACTTACAACTTCGCACCAGGCTGGGTATATATAAAGTCGTACATACGGTCAAGACTGACCTATGCCGCCCCAGCCTGGTATCAACTTTGCTCTAAAAACAACAAACAAATACTGCAAAGACAGCAGAATATCGCATTGCGTATCGTCGTGGGGGCAGGGCGCTACGTAAGGAACGATATTATTGCAAATGACCTCAATCTGGAAACCGTGGAGGCGTTTGTGATCCGGTTGGCCCGTAAGATGTTTGATAAGGCAGACAACGGACCACACTCGCACCTCCACGAGATAGCACTTTTACATGCCAGACCCCCGGACGCACCAATGAACTGGCGCGGACTGCCCCGTGAGCTCCTCATGTCGGATGGCACGGAGACTCCGGAGGCAAGTAGCGCGCCAGCAGAAGCAGCAGAATAATAAAAATTTAAACATAAAACAAACATACTTATAGTAAATATTTAATAGAAAGCACGCAAGTGCAACACATACCCTGCGCAGTGAGTTGTAGAATACAACCTCCGCAGTGGAAGAGTTACCGAGAGGTAGACGCCTTTCGAGGTTCAGCAGAAGCAAGGAGCTGAAGCTCGACGCTTCAACCAGCCAATAGGCTGAAGACATGACGTGACATTTACTTTCTGGCCAGCCGTGCAATGATGTTAATATAAACTGAGGTAAATACGCCTTATTCTGCTCTCGGCTTGGCGACATCAACACAATCTTGTCTTGAGTCAACTTAGTTCCAGTCACTTCCAGCCTGTCTAGCAACGACGCAGCACGTGTACTACATTTAGGAAAAAATGCCTTCTTATGTGTTAGAAACTGCAGAACATATACTGGGAACAAGTGTTAAAAACAAGAATGATGTATGTTTTCATTTGTATGTATTGTTTTTCTATGTTATTTATCAAAAATGGCTTATCAAAAATTTTATTTTAAAATAACTCCTGCGACGTTGCCGCTTCGCCACCCACGAGAACGAGACAAGTAGCGAGCGACAGAGAGAAAGAGTCTGTCATTGGCGGTCGAATGGTCGGTCACAGTCGAACGTTGTTAATAATATATCGATCCCTTTCTGACAACTAGGATTCATATATCTTCGTGCTCTTTTAATCTTGTTAATATAGTTAATGTCGTTGTGCGAGTTGTATACTTTAGCTATAGGTAGGTATAGCATAAAATTTGCCATGTTTATACTTCATATTCAAGGAGTAAAACGTTTCTATTAGTCAATCTCATTGCAGTACTAAAGGAAGATGAACGATGATGTCGAATTCACATCTGCCATTTTTCTAGACTAGCGAGCGAATGACCGAAATCTGTCAATTGCACAACGAGACTTTCAATTGATTACGTCCTTCGCGATTGTCAATGGGCTTGAATCAAAATTTCCATCATTCGCCTTCTATCACGTAGTCGCGAATGACTATAGCTTTAATTGCCTATATAGACGATAATTTGGTAAATCAAAATTTGGTACGTAAAAATTGACAATTGCGAATGACCGTCTCCGGGGCACTTAAAAGTAGGTAAGTACATTATGGTACAAGTGTTTAATGTTGGTGATTACCGCTGAGGCGCCATTGAGGCCCAAGTAGTTAGGTGAGGGAATGAAGATATTAATATAGATAACGTAATGGGTCCCCGTGAATCTTTGAGAGATTTATTTATGTAAAGATATCAATATATTAACTTTGCCTTCCATATATATATTTGAAAATTGAATGTTTGTTCGTAAAAATTTACATCCTAAATATAAGTTTAATAGTGATATCCACCCTTTTAATACTAGGTACAAATAGAATAGCTGTACCAGTTTTAGACTTGCGAAGACTTATTAAGTCATTCCTAAGAAATTGCGTGCGTTGTACAATAAAATCCCAAAACACATAATTGAGCTCACAGAGGGTAAATTCAAGTTAGACTGTAAAAACGTTTTAATAAAAAAAGCATATTATAAAGTCCGACATTATATATAGAAGACAAAGAGGCTTGGAATACTCCACTTCTGGCAAGCTGTCATTCTGCCACCCATAAAATGTATCTAATATTTGTAGTACCTACCTACCTAAGTAGAAAAAATTGTAAACACTGTTTTAAACTATCACGGTCGTTCTCTAAAGTTATATGATTATTAACGGGATATTTACCGTGGTAAGGTTGTGGAATGAGCTCCCGATATTTCGGCGCAGTTACATGCACCATGTTCACGGGAAGACTCAAATTCGTTACGGGAAGGCTCATTCCACAACCTTACCACGGTAAATATCCCGTTAATAATCATATAACTTTAAATTGTAAACATCTATATAAAAGGAATGGCCCCGAGTTTCTTGCCTTGCTTCTCTTCTCGGTAGGCTCTATATATTTTTGAACGCGGCGGTAGTCTTCAAAGTACCTACATTTTATAAATACATAATGAAAAATTGAAGTTCATAAGAGCGTCTTTGATGCATAAATTGAATAGATGATTTTGACTTTGACTTTGTAGCGGGATTAATCAGTTTTCCTATGCGCGCGCATCTAACAATGGCGATCGGCCACAGACTAAAAGGTTTATATTTTTGATTTTTTTGCGGATAGCGTTTTAGACACGTACAATTCAAAATGGAGAAATTTCAAGTTTTCTTTATTACAGAGCAAACTAAAGTTATATTTGAGTGAAAGTTTCATTTATTAAACACGTACAAGCTGAAATCATCTATTTAAATACGAAGTTGCATGAAAGGAGCAAGCAATAGGTTAGGTAGGTACCTACATTAGTTTATTTTCATACCACCTGCTCGAAATTGTCCAATTACATATCATGCAATATCAACGTAAAGCAAGGCATTACATGCGCGGGGATGTAATTTTGTATGAAAATCGCTTATCGCTTGGGTGTAAAGTGATTTGAATTTGGAACATTAGTTGTAGGAAAACTCATAGTACGGAGACAGCATACAGAAAAAAAAAGAAAAAAGGCGCAATTGTACAATAGGGCAGCGTTGCCTAGTTAGCCACTTTTTGGCTATAACTGCCAACATTTAGGATTGATTTAGCCAAAAATATAAAATATTATTAGCTAAATGTTTTAGCTACATAATTAGCAACTTTTACTTGTCAGTAGTAAAAGTTGCTAAAGTAAAATTACAGCCAATTAATATGTAACTAATATTATTTTTATACCTACTTCCATTTCATAGGACTTGTTTTCATTCATCTACATAATACCTATTTCTGAACGAACATTATCTACGGAATACATCAATTTATGCATACGTATGCTTCTTACCAAATACCCATGGAAGTGTTGGATGCAATCGAAAAGCATGAAAAATATTCTTTTCATTTCTCATACTCGGAAAGTACCTAGTGTTGTTTTGATCTGATTATTGGGTAAAATGCTGCTTCCCTCCATAGAGAGGGAAAAACTCATACAAATTACTTCCCACCTAAGGCCGGAATGAACTTTAAAAATAGAACTGCTGTCAGCTGTGAAGAGTTTGATGTAAAAAAACTAATTTAAAAAATGCTGCGGCCATGTGACTTTCTAAACGGCCAGTGTGAACTTAACGCAAACTTCTTTGAGCGGAATAAGCCCCAATTCGCCTCAGCTAAACACGACCGCGAATCCGCCGCGACTGTCATTTGCCGGACCCTTCTCTCTTGCAGCACGCCAGAACACTTGGCGTGCCGCAACCGCCACGACTCCGACCACGACCACGACGGACCAAGCCCGCAAATGGACCCCAGACTCCCCCGAGTCTGGGCCCCCTACGATGGGTCAGGTGAGTAGCCCCACCGCCTGCTACTTCGGCCGCAGAGGATAGGGACAGCGGCGCCTCTCAATACCGACAGTCCTCTTCCCCTGCGACCCCACCGCGTCCGCCATCTAACGGTCGTGGCCCCGTCAAGGCCGCGGAAGGCAGGGAGAGCGGCTCACCGTAACACCGGCACTCCTCTCCCGCCGCGGCCTCTAACTCTCAGCCGCGGTGCCGCCCGTCTCAGTTGCAGTGGCGCCCATACACCACCGCTACCTACAGTGACCGCTCCCGTGTGGACTTGGAGGGCAAAGCCCATAGGAGCGGTCCCACCTCGGGCCCGCCAGCTATCGGCTATCACTGGCAGGCCCATTGGTTCCTCTTAGCTTCACCGTGGTGACCCAAGCCACGGCTACTGAGCCCCCCGCCACGGCAAGGCGGGAACTCTCGGGGGGGCGGCCCCTATACCTACAATAACATTGTACAACACTTTATTGTGCAATAAGATTGAAAGGCGCTCAAAATCCAAACGAGCAATTATTAATTTACAATTAATTATTATTGCACAATATAGGTACGAACTGCACAATGTTTTTGTGTTCAGTCGGAGAATAGTATTGATCCCGTGTGCACCGTGCGAAGCAACATGTCCGAACAAGATTTAGCTGCAGCTGTAGTGTTGTTGCTTGTGGCTAAACATAAACGGAAACGAACACGTCGCTGGTCGAAAGATTGGTACAAGAAAAGGCAGAAATATACTCACGAAAATCTTTTAAAAGACTTGATGTTAACTGAGGAAGCAGACTTCATTAATTTTGTACGACTGAACTCTGAACAGTTTCAAAAGCTACTAGGATTGGTCACGCCATTGAGAGAGAAAAAAAAATACAAACATGATTGAAGCAATACCACCTTTTCAACGGCTTTCAATAACATTACGGTATCTAGCGACTGGAAATACTCTGGAACATTTAAAGTTTCACAGTGCTATTTCTCCACAAAGTCTTTCCTTAATAATTATGGAAACATGCGATGCGATAATACATGTTTTGAAGGTATTTATAAAGGTAAATAAAGATTATATACTTTCATTTATTTATTAAACTGTATATATTGAGAAAAATATCTTCGTTCGCGTCATCAGCATCATTTTCCTGTTGAAAATTGTTCATGTTCTGTTGATTATTCTCTTGAAAGTACTGCTGGTTATGTGGCAGCTGCTCAGATGGAAGTTCAGAATTTTGCTGTTGAGAATAGTTTATAAAATATCGAGGCGATGGCGTGCCGCTGTAACTTGTTGGAGTTGGCGTGGATCTGGAATATGTCGGAGATGAAGTTATCGTAATGTTGGAGTATTTATTTTTACCGAATTGCGGTGTAAAAGCCCTAATTGTCCTTCCATGATAATGGCAGCAATAGCATTTTTAGCAAAGATTTGTTGCATTGGTTGCATTTTCTTTAAATCTGCAGCACAAGACAAAGCCCAATTTTGATATCCGTCTGGTTTCTCTCTAAGACGGTTAGCTGCCAATTCTATAAGGTCATCATCAAGTTTTCTCTTTAAATTTTTAGCTTGTCTTCGGAACTGCAAATGATGTAAGTAGATGATGCTTGATTAATATCAACTGTTACTGTGTGAGGATACTACAACTGTTGTAGTATCCTCCTAAAAAGATAAATAATTTGTTTATTTTTTTTATTTTCAGTTACCGCAAACAGTCAAGGAATGGCAACAAGTTGCCAAGGATTTTGAGAGCCAGTGGAATGCCCATGTAATCGGTGATATAGATGGCAAACACGTGGAAATAAAGAAACCTCCTGGTTCTGGATCATACTACTACAACTACAAAAAAACATTCAGTATTGTGTTGATGGCGGTTGTAAATGCAAACTACGAGTTCATTATGGTTGATGTTGGTACTAACGGTCGTGTATCAGATGGAGGTGTGCTGCAGAATATAGCATTTGAACAGAAATTAAAAAATAATGCTTTAAATATCCTACCACCTGCATTGTTGCCAGGAGGTTCCCGAAAACTCCCATACTTTTTTGTTTGGGACGATGCTTTTCCAATGTCTCAAAATTTAATGAAACCATATAGCCAAACTGGATTAACAAAAGGAAAAAGAATATGCAACTATCGAATATCGCGAGCTAGAAGAATGGTTGAAACTGTTTTTGGTATACTAGCTACTCATTTTGGAGTATTTCAAAAGGCATTTCCTTTTGATCCAATAACAGTAAGGAAAATTCTTTTAACTTGTTGTTATCTACACATTTTTTTGAGAAAAACGCGATCGCGTATTTATCTCCATCATTCATGTTTCGTGAAGATAACGAATCAGAAGAAATACACCCGCCATCTCAGGAAGTATTCCAGTTGACAACATTGGAAAATATCAATAAGAAAAATTCGCTGAATATCACGAAGCAAGCACGGGACGAATACAGTGGATTTTGTAACAACGAAGGTGCAGTTCCCTGGCAAGATAAAATGGTCTCGTAAAACACAATTTTGTATTCATTTAAATTAAATAAATTAAAATTTACCTGTGTGTTAGTATTGTCCAAAGCAGAACGTTCACTCTCTCCTCCCGGACTACCTATTATTATTATTTATTTATTTAATGGCAAACTGTTTGAGAACACTTTTGCCAACGACACGTCAGATGAGATATAAGTATAAAAATAAACGGCAAAATATATGTAGCATAATATAGAATTAATAATCTGGAACAAAAGAAAGTATCTTTTTAACACAACATATCTAAAATGAGATCTAGATACAATGGACTAATGACAAAATGAATGAAACTAGTAAAAGAAAATCCTAGCGACAACAGAAAATACTCACTAAAGTTTAATATCATTTTGAGAGATGAAGGATGATAATACATTGATAGTGACAGGATTTATATTACACAGGATATTGTCTATATGAAAAGGTAATGGAAACTTATAATGAATAAGTGTAGTATACATAACATCATGATTAAACCGAGGACAAGAAAAGAAAATATAGTTAAGGTTTTCATCATCTAAACCACACTTACAGATGGATGAATTCTTAATTCTAAGCTTCTTAAGATGAACAGCAGAACAACAATGATCAAATCTCAACCTAGATATAATAGAACAAATTTTCCTATTGCACTTAAATTTAGAAAACCAGGGTTTAGCTTCAATATCAGGTTGGTATTTTGCAAAATTAGAGCCTTTATATTTACTACTGATTGACCATCTCTTCAGCCATCTACGTTTCAAGTCGCGAGCAGGTAAACGTAAAAGATCTTGCTGATAATTTTTAAAAGGCACCTTATCACCAAAATTACTGATTCTTTTGCAACCCTATCAGCCTTTTCATTACCAGTGATATTACTATGACTAGGTACCCAAGCAAAATGAATAATATAACCTAACATAGTACATTTTAATAAAAGCATTTACATTGAAATACAATCCAGTTCCTGGAACCAATTTTGAAGGGATTACTCTGGAATGCTTGAAGAGCACTTAGAGAATCTGTAAAAACAACAGTTATATTTAGTTTAAACAAAATAATATAGTTAATAACTTCCATAATACATTTCCTGCATTCACCCACAAAGACTGAAGTTTCAGGTGGACACTTTATCTTTTGAACAATGTCATAGTTTTGATGATATAACCCAACACCAACACAACCATTCTGGTCTAGTTTAGAAGCATCAGTGAATATGCAATGCCAGTCACGCCAAAGGTTATCCTTAATCCTAAGAAAATGTTTATTAGCAAACGGATCCCCTTTCACTATGTCTAAATTAAGATGCAAAGTGGGTTCAAAAAGAATAGATTGATAAACAAATTCAAATAAGGGGATTGTGGGACTTCTATGCGTTGAGAATTTAAGGTTCTTAATTGTAACATAACTAACAACTAAACAAGGAGTTTTATTATGCGACCAATAAGACAGCAACATGAAATTATTTAAAAGCTGTAATTTAGGAAAAAGGGCATGTGAAGAAAACTGAAAAATGCGGAACAAAAACATATCTGGTAGGTACTGCTGCCTTAGATCCAAAGGCGGTTCAACGCATTCTACTTGCATAGCATTTTTAAGAGTTGACTTCATCGCCCCTAATATTATACGAAGGGCTCTAGCTTGAATCAGGTCCAGGGCGCTAAGTGCTTTTTTATTACATGGTTCATACAGGAACGACGCATAGTCGATAACACTACGGACAATAGCGTTATACAAGAGTTTTAAATATAATGGGTGAGCACCCCACCAAACTCCAGCTAGACATCTTAATATATTAAGTCTTTTCTCACATTTTTCTGATACATATTTTAAATGAGATGAGAAATTTAATTTACCATCTAGAATAAGGCCCAAATTTTTTTTCTCATTTTCAACAGGTATGCTTGTCTTGTCAAAAAATATATCAAGTCTTGGTTTCAATCGTTTCCTAGTAAAGACAACAACTGAACTTTTTAAAGGAGCTACATCAAGGCCATTATTAAATAACCACATACTCAATGAAACCAGAGCTTGGGAGATTTTTACAGCAGAATTTACAATATTATTACGATCTGCTACATATAAAACTAAATCGTCGGCATATTGCAATATACGACAGTAAGAAGAAACAAAATTATTTAAATCAAAGGTGTATAATTAAAAAGGAGAGGGCTTAAAACAGAGCCTTGAGGCAAACCCTTATTCAAAGTTCTTATGGCCTTTATTTTACCATCAACACTTAATTGAGCTGAACGATCTACAAACAAATTAATAATAACATTAATAATCTTCGTAGGAATGGACAGAATAACCATCATATTTTTAAGAATAGAGAAGTTAACATTATCATAGGCTGAGCATATATCCAGAAAAATAGCAACATTTGACTCATTTCTGGAAAAAGACAGCCTTACATCAGTAACAAAAATAAATAAGCTATCTAAAGTACCTCTACCTTTTCGAAAACCGTACTGACAGTTAGGCAGAAGATTTCTATTTTCGATGAACCATTCAAGGCGATTTTTTATTAGATGTTCCACAATCTTGGTAATGCAAGAAGACATGGCTATTGGACGGTAACTAGCAGAATCTTCTGGATCTTTGCCTGGTTTTAGGACTGGAATAATAATTTGCGGTTTCATTTGTGGTGGGACAGAACCTAAATCTATCATCAAAATTCGCCATTTTGAGATAATATAGTAAAATACTGTCACCAGCATTAACCAAAAATGAATATGGGATCCCATCTGGACCAGGGGAAGAGTCTTTAAGTGAGGATAGTACAATACGTAATTCCTGCATAGAAAATGGTGCAAAATCTTCAATAACAGGACTAGTAGATAAAGTATCAATAAAATTAGGGACAAATGGAGGAGCCAATTTATCCATAAACAGATCGACCCAACTTACACTACTTGGATAAGGTGGAGAAGGGTCCCTGTATGAACCACGGAATAAAAGAATGGAGTTCCATACATATGAAGAATGGATATTAGGAGAAATGGAAGAGCAGAAATTTTTCCAACCTGCTGACTTTTTAGAGTGATGTATATATTTAGTGTCAGACATAACCTTAATTTAATTATCATAATTGTCATTTGTCATGCTCATGCAATACATCTGTTCAACATTCTTTCTATCCTCAACAGCAGAGATACACTCTTGATCCCACCATGGAGGAGACCTATGTTTCATGTTTTGTTGCTTGAGAGGAAATGGATGTTTTGCTGCAGAGTGAATACACTTTATTAATGACATCAGACATTCATTTAAAAAATGTGGGAGAATGGGTGGAAGTTCAGATGCTACTCCTTTTAAAACAGATGAAAACTTAGACCATTGATCAGACAGGGGGTCATTGCTTATCTTATACTGCATTAAAGGCTTATATAGTATTGGCTCTATTTTAGAGAAAGGTAGATCAAATACAATAGAGAAATGATCTAAAAGAAAAAAAATCTAAAGAAAAAATCCAAAGCAAGAGGACAGAGTTTTCCATGACATAGAATGGGCTAGGCTAGCCGACACCAAAGTCAGGTCCACAGCACTAATACGTTCAGTTGGTTTTGTACGACGTGTCGGAGAAACGCTATTTAACAAACACAGACCTTTATTGTCCAATATATACATATACAACTAGCCAGACCATCCAACCCCAGACTGGGTGATGTATATTGAAATCACCCATTATAATTATGGGACCAGTGATTTGAGACAAGCCATTGTAAATTTTGTTTAGAATATTGTGTGATGGCCTAGGTTATAGGGGGAAGTGGGGCAGATTCATACAAGGGGCACCGTCATACACTAGAGATATCTGTTGTTAGGAGCGCATTAACTGAACGACTTATGCGTGTACGCGTGACTTACTTATCTGTGGGTTGGCTCACGGAGTTTGACAGCAGTCGGTTTGAAACTCGCGACGAGGTGACACGGAACGTGATTCGGCCACGCGTAAGTAATTTTATAACCTCAATTTAAACATCTTTATTTTAATAAATGCTTTTATCTAGATTATTCCGTACTGTTTTATTTCAAAGATAATAGAATCAAGTTTGTGAATTGATACGTGAATAATGATAAATATGGTTGGTTTTTTTATAGGAATATTTCTATTTCATTTTCTTTTGATGGGGTAGGTTCATACAGCAGTAAGCGGGGTACATTCATACTGTATGAATGTGCACATTTTTATTTAATTTTTAGAATTGAAATGATATCGAATTTTGTTTTACAGAAAAAATATGGTCAGAAATTACAAAAAAAAGGTAACTAGGAGTGGAGAGGTGGACGAACAGGCAATGTTAAAAGCTATCGCCGAAGTTTGTCAAAACATAGTCTCTTTAAGGAAATTAGCAGGCAAATATGGAGTTAATGCACAAACACTACAAAGCCGAATCAAAAAGTTCCGCAAAACACAAGATAATGATAGCGAAAATCGTGTGTTTGAATCTAAATTTGCATCGCAGCAAGTTTTTACAAAATCAGAAGAGGATCTATTGAATAAATATATCTTAGAATGTTCTAAGATGCACTATGGACTGACATGTATCCAACTTAAAAAACTTGCATATGAATTTGCTAAGGCCAATAAAATTAAATAAATTTGTATTTCCAGACGTCAAAGACGAAGGATCAGTAGATCTATCAGATATAGTTTTGATATTACCGGATCCTAAATCAGCTAAGACAGCTAGGACTGCTAGTATTTTAAGTTTTAACAAAGATCTCTCTTTTATAACGTCCATTAATCTAATTATTGTTTAGATAAGATACTTTCCAAGTCATTGAATGTTTTACATTTAAAAATCCTCATGATATATGTGATAACTCTTGAAATTGTTGATTATTGATATGACTAATACATAGAAATAATTATATTACTTAATTTTAGGACATAGATATTTAAATACGGATTTGACTGATCTAAAAGACTGTTAGGTTAACTAAATTCCTTTAGTGCCATAAAAAGAAAAACTACCTACATTTATGTTATTCTCTTTTTTACTTAGTATTTCTTGATTATTACTTAGTATTAGTTGCTCATAGAGACTAATTGCTTTTAATTTCGAGAACGTTGTGTTTGTATATATTTTATTTTGATAAATAATTAAACATTTCTTGCTTAATTTGTGTATTTTTTCACATGTATGAATCTGCCCCATAGCCTGTATGAGAGTGCCCCGCATGTGGGGCACATTCATACATTTCAAAAAATTTTTTTAAACTTTTATAAAAAGTCTCACATGTGTATTTACACAAATGACATGTTTTTGATACAAAGTCAGATAGTTAGAGTACCAGTTTTTAATGAATCTATACAGATATTGATGCCAGAGAAAACTCTATAAGACGAAATAGAAAAACTGTATGAGGCTGCCCACCTTCCCCTACCTTAAAAAAGGAACCAGGCTTAAGCCATGTTTCAGAGATGGCAATTATAATTGGGTCAAATTTATTAATGATGTACATCAGGTCAGTCTTTCGGCTTAATATGCTTTGACAGTTCCATTGCAGCCCTAGAGAAGGAGCCATCATGGAATGATTGTAATAGAGGAGTAGAAGAAACTTGGGCAGCGTTGGACGGTACAGATGTGTTACGGAGCCTGGTTAGAGCCTGTATGAGCTCTAAAACACTATTCGTGGGTAAGGAGGTACCAACAGGATAAGCAACGCCATTGGTATTAGAAATAGATGGATTGCTGATGATTGCCTGATAGGCAGAATGGTCATAACCATGTCTATGAACTGGAGGGGGTTTGGGTTTGAGGAAAACTGTTTTTTTAAAGGAAGATGATTAACTAGGAGATTTATTATGAGAAAATAAAGGGCCAGATGTTATGTTTGCATAAGAGGTTTTAGTCACATCACTGTAACTTTTGCCTCTTGTGGGAGAGTGTAACTTGGAAGCCTCTGCATATGAAATGCTTTTTTCAGTCATTGTATTTTTAATATTCTTTTGCCTGTTATACTCAGGACAACACCTATTAGTTGAAAAGTGAAAACCTGAGCAGAACAGACACGAAGATGTGCCTTTTTCAACACCACACGAGTCACCTTGTGAGCATCACCACATTTGAATCAACGAGGCTTAGACCGACAGTTGTTTTTAGTATGTCCCTTTGGACACACTAAAAACAACTGCAACACGGCAACACTGAAAACATTGAATTGTGGGGTAATAATATTTCTCAACAGAAAGGAATTGTAGCATAAAAACACACGGGGTGGAAGGATCTGACCATCAAAAGATAGAACACATGACTGGTCGGTTTATACACTGGTGTACCATCAACAAAAACTTTATAATTTAAGCGTCGTACCTTAATAATGGGACATGAATGTAAAGGAAGGCTAATGTTTTCTAACACTTCCTCTTCAGTTCATTCCACAGGAACACCCTTGACAATGCCCAAACGGGTTGTTCCAAAGGCTGGAATAAAGGTTTTATAGCCCATGCTCTTTACAACTTCCCTGGCTATAAAATCATTGGCTGAGTGGACATCAATGAAAGATAAAGTAACTCTGTTTCTCCCAATCCTCTGCAAACTACCATCTACAATATTTATAAAATTGTTTTGCCTTAAAAACCGTCCAAAATTAACTGGATGTAAATATGTATTCACTGAAGTGGACAATGAATCAGTCTTCTGCACATGCACAACAAATGGTCCCTTATCTGACAGGTTATATAGCTGCCTATTTGAAGGTACATAAGCAGGAGTATTTAGCGTTTTTAATGTCGTCACTGGAGGTGACGCAAAATAATCAGTAGTCTGAGTAATCTCACTATCAGCTTTAACTGAAGATTTCTGTGTTTGTCCCAAGGGGATGATTGAATCCTGAGATGCTTCTTTAGACTTTTTTAAATGTTTTTGAGTGCTTTTTCCGCTTTATGGTCTGAGCTTCAGTTTGCATTTGTTGGACTACGACATCCAAAGAAGAGTCTGATACAACAGACACAAATTCCACCGGGGATGGAACTGAGTACGAGATATCTCGATCTGGGAGTGAAGATATTTGGCTATTATCGGGGGGCCAACAAGCCGCCTGGGCCTCGTCCATGTAAAACAAAAGCCTAACCTAACTCGAAACCAAATGAAATCTACTATGAATAAAAATACTTACCTAGAACTTTACAATTAACATACACTAAACTAAAAAGAAACTAGATAATTTATTGATTAAGGCGTTACTTTGCGGAAATACATTATCAAAAAACGATATAAAAAATATTTAGTGACACTTCCTTTCTTTAAAAAGAAACTCTACATGAAAATTAAAATACAATCACTACACTCAAAACTAAACAAGATAATTTCTATATATTTGGAAAAAAAACCAAACCACCCGATCTATCTGACGTTTCGACTTCCCCGATACTTTGGACTACCTATACTTTGGACTGAGTATCCATACTAGACTATGAATCCGATGCGGATTCCAGATCTTTTAAAAATAACATTTCTTTAAAATACCATAAAGTAGGTTCGTAAATGTCGTCTGTACTAGATCCGGATTTCATCGACTGGAGGTGTTTCTTGAGCTCCTTAAGGTAGTTCTTAAAGAATTGAATTTTTTCTTCACATCATCTTTGCTTGCCTTTGAAAACATCTCTTTGTATTTAGACAACAATGTTTCGTAAGCATTGTTTTTTTATCACAGTCATGATATTCTTTGCACTTGACATTCCACAGAGACGGCAATTCTCTGTACAATTGGATACATTCGCAGATAAACTCTCTTTCCTTAACTTTTGGATTCTCTTTTTCCGCCATTTTGCATGCGCGCGTGTACTCCTCGTGACGACGAACCACAGACTGAAAAATATTGCGCTATCAATACTGATACTACACGATGCAATGAAAAAACATGGTGCAATAAAAATTAAACTCGCTCAAACTTTCGGCCAATCATTGCGCAATCTTCAATATTAACCCTAAACGGTCAATTATATTGCACAATTCGCAATATAATTGACCGTTTAGAGGCTGCCTTACAGGTGTCATTGCATGTCTAATTGCGGTGAAATTTGAGCCAAATTATGAGCAAGTGTGTTGAAAAATAAGTTTTCACAGTGGCCCAGTAAAAACACTGTTTATTGGCGTTGTGTTCCTGCAGCAGATTGTGATTTTGGTGTCTTGATTTCCAACTATAACCACATCTACACGAATATGTAGGTATTGAAGTGTTCACAGCACACCTAGGTACTGTAACCCACAGAGCGTGATGAGCTAATAGAGTTTGAAAGTGTTCGCAGGCGAATCTTATAAATTATATATACTAAAATATAGTTTTTAACACATAAATAGTTTCTAATATTAGTTATTATTATTATAATAATCTCTATTAAAGGCTTCATAGAAAAACGATACTGGAGTAAAAGTTATTTTCGGTGTAACCGTTGGCCAATGTGTACACGGTTAAATGATTATTTTTCCACCATCCCGCCAATGGGACGTCCAATAGAACTACGTGAAATAACTGATCTTGACTGCGAATGCTTGCAGCATTGTTTATTCGATCGTAAATACATACACTAGATGTACACACTAAAAACTTAGGTACCTAGTACTAATAATGGTCTAGACGGGAATAGTTCTCGATTCTCACATTAATGTTTGAAAACTATGTTTCATTTCTATTTTACTTGCTCTGTTTGTTCTCTTCGTTTTTCAATGAAATGTAATTGTAACTTACTAGTAATGGCAATAAAACAATGTTCTATATTTTTTACCTTTTATTCAACTTGATATCCGTAGATTGTTCTACAATAACATGGTGTCGCTATAAATGTATTGGTACTTTCAAATCTAAATTTGTATACGTAGAAAAACATACAAAAATATAAAAAGACTAGCCATCGCAAACAACGTATTGTAAGAACAATTAAAAGCACACTGGAATGTACATTCTCGAGCTTAAAAGGTATATAATTGATAATAAAAACATGTATTTGAATTACCTACCTATAGGTACGTAGGGGAGGCCGGGGCTTCAATTAACAGAGGTAAGTATTAACAAGCGAATTTCTACGAAACTATAAATAGCACGTCACTAGTGATACCTATAATTCGTCCCTGTGACAGCGGTCTACAGGTTGAGACTCGTCAGTCCAGCTCAGTGCGCCGCGAGAGTGAGTTGTGTGATGTGCGTCTATTTTGGCCAGGTAACGAACTTTTTTCACTTTACGATATTTTGATTTACGCGTTGAATAATTGATTTCGGTGTAATATATATTGTTTTTGCAGTAGCTTGTTTTATGCTTAATAATGTTACATACCGTTACTAGCGCTAATGCACAATATTTCGTAATTATATATTTTTTTATTGAAAAGCTACCCATGGGGCTAAATTTAACAAAACATACGGGGCTAGTATTAACATGTTAATTCTTACCCCGCATGTGGGGTTGGTATTAACATTATTACACTAGGTACTAAGCCTACGCTGTCCGTCCGTCTGTCTGTCCACCTGTCCTAACTTTAAAGAGCTGTATATCCACCATCTAATAACATATTTATTTATTTATCTTAAACGTTACAGCATGAGGACTTACAAGCGGAAAACTACTCGAGGCATGACTTCGCTGGCGACCTACGAGTCAGCTGCTTTAGAAATAATGGACAAGAAAAGGAACTACAGAGAAGTAGCCACAGAATTTCAAATTTGTCACGTTTCGCTGTTCAATTTTGTGAAAAAGAAGAAAGCAGGAGTTCCAGTAGAAGTAGGTTACAAAAAGACCCGGTTAGTATTCACTTCTGAGCAGGAGAAAAAAATTGCAGATTATTTATTAAAGTGCTCTAACATTTATTTCGGACTGCTACCTGCGGAAGTAAGAAAACTAGCCTACCAGTGTGCTGTTTTTTTTAAAATCCCGAACTTGCCCGAATCGTGGAAGGCTAAGGAAAAGGCGGGTGATGATTGGTTCACGAATTTCATGAAAAGAAATACAAATTTGTCGATTAGAAGCCCTGAAGCGACAAGTTTAAGTAGGGCGACATCCTTCAATCGAACAAATGTACATGCATTTTTTGAAAAATACAGATCTGTAATAGAAAGATACAAACTTAGCCCATCCCGGATTTGGAACATGGATGAAACAGGCGTAACTACAGTGCAAAAGCCGAAAAAAGTTGTTGCTGGAAGGGGCATGAAGCAGGTCGGTGCTGTGACATCCGCCGAAAGGGGCGCTTTGGTTACATTGGCTGTAGCCATAAATGCAATTGGTAATGCGATTCCCTGTATGTTCGTCTTTCCCCGTATTCGTTACAACGATTTGTTTGTTAGAAACGGACCACCGGAATGTATAGGCGTTGGTAATAAATCTGGATGGATGACACAAACAGAGTTTTTAAAGTTTCTGGATCATTTTATTCATCATGTGAAGCCGTCGGAAGAGGATCCAGTTTTGCTTTTAATGGATAACCATAACTCACATGTAAATGTTGAAGTCGTCGACAAAGCGAAGAGAAACCATGTCGTTCTTTTGTCATTTCCGCCACATTGCTCGCACAATTTACAACCCCTCGATGTGGGAGTATATGGTCCGTTAAAAAATTACATAAGCAGAAAACAGACCAACTGGATGACCAACAACCCAGGAAAAACCATGACAATATACGATCTCCCAGAGATAGTGAGAGATTCGCTCCCGTTGGCATTAAATCCCATTAATGTGACAAACGCGTTCAAAAAAGCTGGTATCTGGCCATGCAACGAGGACGTCTTTCAAGAATCAGACTATGCACCATCATTTGTCACCGATCGTCCTGATCCCACCCAAAGCGGTCCTAACGTAGCGACTACACCATCTGTTGAAGCCGAGAACTTGCTTGATGACGTGTCATTAAATTTAGAAAATCCTGAGATTTTAAATGACTTGCCTTGTTTGGATATTAACGTTTCTGACGTGATAGCACAAATGTCTAATGAACCAGTGGCTGGACCCTCAGGCATGCAAAAAGAAAATAGTTTAAATTCATCCAATACAAATGTTAATTTGTCTGAAGTACAATCCCAAACACCTATAATATCTACGGAAGCGGTTGCTGGTCCTTCACCTGCTCAAATAGATAACTGTTTTCTCATCGAATCCGTACGACCTCTCCCAAAAGCTCAGCCACGTGTTCAATTGAATCGTAATCGCACCAGAAAATCTGCCATACTCACCGACACACCGGAAAAACAAGCACTAGAAGAGATAGAAAAAAACAGAAACTTAAAAAGAAAAAAACCGCAAAATAAAGAAAATGATAAAAGAAAGGGTAAAGGCAAGGGCAAAGGAAAGGGTAAAGAACAAATAGCTAAAAAAGGAAAAGAAAAGGAAACATTACAAGTAGAAAAGGCAAAGAAAAGGATATTGGAAGAAAGCAGCGACAGTGCAGAAGATGAATATTTCTGTATAATTTGTGGTGTCTCTTACAATGAAGACACATCTGGTGCAGACTGGGTGCAATGCATCTCGTGCAAGCAGTGGGCTCAGTCCGGATGTATCAGAGGCAACATTGTTTCATATGTTTGCCAAAATTGTGATTCAGATGATGAATATGAATAAAAATGAAACATATTGTGATTACATGAAAATGATTCCTAGTAGCTAGGTAGATTATATTGTTAAGATGTTGTTTTTATATGATATAAAAAGGATATTTATATTACCTTCAGTAATTTCATAATAAAACTAAGCTTTATTGATACTGTTTTAGACTATAAAGGTAGGTTATATAAAGACTGCTACGTTTAAGAATATTACTACCTCATTTAAGTTGATTGTATTATTATTAGATAACACACATAAGGCTGATTAAACTACATAAATGGCTGTTAACTTAATAATAACGATACGAAGAGGTTTTGTTTAAGTTTTTGTTTCTATTCTATTTTTTATTATATTCTATTAAAGCTGAAATATTGTTGTTTGACGGAGTGTTTCAACTTTTAAGCATAATGTTAATTATTATTCCACTAAGTGAATATTGTGATTATTGAAAACTAACGTTTCCTTCAATAATATAACAGTAAAGTAACTGTTAATAATAAATGATTCAGATATTTGTTGAATTTTGTTATTATGTATGTATAGAGGTTTTGTTCGGGTTTCTTTCTATATAAACATATATCGTTGTTGCAGGGACAAAGTGTATTGTTTATGCCTAATGTTAATTGTATTGCTTAATAAAAAAATGTCATTGTAATTTTGAGTTTTCTTTATTTATAGAGGAAAATACTTACAATGTTAATTGTTGCCCCTTTTGTTAATACTTACCTCGGAAGTGTTAATTATAGCCCCGATCGCGGGGTAAGTATTAATTTCTGACTTTTCTGAGTAAAATCGACTTTCTTAAAAAGGTATCCATTTCTTGTCAAATTAAAACCAACGACATGGTTATTGAATAGTTTAGACATCATTTGATACAAAAATAATTTCAAAAAGTTTAGGTGTCTTGAAGATACAACTGAAAATATAAATTTTGTTAAGTCGCGCCCCGGTCTCCCCTATTATAAATAATATTTTATTTGCTTAGTCTAAGTTTCAAGATTTAAAAGAGTTTCTTATAAATATTTTTATTTTATTAATAATAGCACTAGTAGATATTCTGTATTTTTCTAACCAACGCAAGTGACTGGAATGCTCAATAGGAAGATACTTGTAATAATAATGGACTTGTTCGTTCTTTGGTTGTTAACGCAATACAAATGAACAATAACCACATTAACTGGTCTTTTTGAGATGTCTCAACAGACTAGGAGTCACGAACTTAGGAACCCAACTGAGGTTAAACGTCCAAAAATAATAATAATACGCTATCCAGAAGTAAGTAACACCAATGGCACAATACACCGATGTTATCATTAGGGGTAAGAACGGAAGCTTCTTGTCTAAGCCCCAAGCTATGTGGAACGCGTTTTCATAGAAGCAAAGCAATAACAGTCCGTACAAATACAGCGATTCCATGTAGTTAAGCATCGGCAATCGCATCATAGGTCTTGGTCTATGTTTTTTGCTGACATTGGTTTCGTAGAAAGATGGCAGGTTCCCGAACGCAATGGATACATGGGTTAGGAGTAATAGTAGTTTGACTCCTAATAAGCTTTTCGGATAGAGCAAAGGAAAGAGAGAGTAGTGACCCACTGTTGACAGGAACAGAAACAATTTGCCATCGACAGATCCGAGCACACTCATGAAGCTGAAACAAGAATTGTATATCAGTGAAATTGTGATCGCACTACTCTATTCTAGATTTGATGGAATCTAAACAAAAACAAATCCCAGTATTAGCAGACATTTTTGAAGTGATAACTTCTTATGGGAGGGTTCGATTCGTTACGTAACGCGTTACGGCGCCAGTCTTTCTGGCTTCCCTTTCTCTCACGCATTCTCTCTTACTCTAACCCACAGCGCTAGATAAATGTATCACTGCCTGTCGGCGTCTCAAGACGCACATTTTTATACCATCAAACGACGAGACGGGAAAGTAGTTCGCCTAATAGTAAGCGACACGTCTGGCCAAGACTGTTGCTATGAAAACCAGATCTTTAAATTCAAAGGTATACACTGCTCTCGTGACCCCGAGCTAACTGTTCAGTCTTATTCGGCCCGTTAATATCACTTACTTACTACATTGCTGTTGAACCGGATCTGGTTTTGCATGGTGGCCATAGTGGTAGAGAACTTTAGGTGTGCGCCTGGCTAGCTACCACTTAACAATGTGTTCCATCCTTGTCCTTGAAAGTCCTTGCTGTCCTTGAAAGTCAGTCTCTATTTTAGATAAGTGTGTGTACCTTCGCGGTGGAGATGGCCACAGACCGGAGCCGATCGAGACAGTTCGTTAGAACCAAAGTGCTGCCATGATGATCACGATCCTAAGTCATGAGGGAACGACCGAAGAGAGTGTACCTTCGACCGCATCGTCACTGACCATCAAGTGAGATAGTAGTCAACACTAGCCTATCTAGTATATATATGTTGTATTGCAACTATCATTAGTACTCGTTTATGTGATTGAACTAAATGAATGCCCGAGATAAGGTAAAGCGGTATTAGAATAGTGTCGACCTGCATGAGTTTGTTACCTTGCTATGCCTGAGCTCCTTAGGGAAAGCAAAAAGAGGGAAGCAAGAGCATGATAGATGGTATGAGTTAATCTTAAGTGTAGTTAAGAAATTGTAATAATTTAAGTTGGTTTGAATTTAGAAAAAAATACCCTAGCCTATCAAATGTAAAAACGCTACAGGTTCGAGAAAGAATAGTAGGCAACAAGAAAGTATTCACCAACGCCCACTAGGATGCACCACCACTTGCAGAACTTACCCCCAGTTTCTAGAACGATTGTCAAAGCGTTGATTAGTTTACCAACTAAATACTCAACGCTCATTGGTCAATGGTATTCTATGACGCGATATGTGACCAATCAGCGGGCAGTATTCCGTCTGTTAACTGATCAAACTTTGACAAACGTTCCAGAAATTGGAGGTTAGTATGTCACCTGATTGACACACCATCCGAGGAACAAGATTTCGCGTAAAGGCAATTACTATGGATCCTATCCATATGAAAGGTTACGATAGAATACTCCTATGGATGGTGTAAGGGACTTGGCCCTATAAATGTTTAGGAAATTTACAAATTATTATCTCACCTCAATGGTATCAATGTCATAAGGATAGCCTTCTCATGCACATGCCAACTGAACATGAAAGAGCAAGTTGAACATACTATAATGCACCTGTAACCAAAATAAAATATTTATTAGACTCATACAAAATATAATATGACGCTCATCTATTCAGGTATCTACTTTCACTAGTCTCTTATGGGTTCTCTGGAAGATATATTATGGCTTTTAGCAATACCTTTATTTAAAGAAATTCTTTGTAAACATTTATTATTGGTGTAAATAAATTACGCAAGGATATTACCTACTAGTTTATGCCCAAGACATCATCCGCGTGGATATCACTCAGGGAAAAAAAGAGTGTGAAAAAATTACAAAATTGGAGTCTACCCACGTTCAGTGAAAAATGTTCGAAACGTCGGAATATAAATAATATAAAATATACGCTATTTTGTCCGTTTAAGTTGTTAATTTTCAATGTATGAGAATCGCGTAAGCTTGACAGATTTTTTAGAATCGGTTCAGTCATTCTGGGGATTATCTTATAAGTACATTCAAACTCACAACCACATTATATACATTTCACAGATAATCTATCAAATGTCAAACCTCCAGACACAATAGAAATTTCGTTGTTATAATGACATCGACACAACATTTTCTGTTTGTAATATTTGTATTTCTTCTTTAAAGCTAGTCATTGACCGTTTTTCGCGTCAGTCTAGACGTAAAACTGTGATGTCACTGCAAATTGTTTAGGCCAACTAGAGTTCCCCACGGACGCGTCACTCCAGGGTGGCTATTCTCTTAGCTACTGAGCAATTGCCACACTACTGCAACGCTTCTGCGATTGTACTGCTTCTAATGTCAAATTCGGTATTCTGTTATATGTTGCTCTCAATTGCAAATGGCGTCGCTATTGTATGGCCCATAGATTAATCAGACTATGGCCGTAACACGGCCATAGTCTGATTGCGAATGTTGCCACTTAAATAAGATTGAAAACTTGTAGCAATTAAACATCATTCTAAACAGTGTCAACATCCAACACAGTGGTTTTAAAGCAAAAATATATTAAATAATTATTTTGCTATCAAAACACTATCAAAATATCACTGAAACTGAGTTTTTAATACTGCTTTGTTTACTTTATAATTGAACTCACGTGTTTGTACATTTGCCATTCGTCCAGTTAAATAGTTATGTAATACATAATGTTGCATCAAGTGACATAACTATTCAAGTCATCATCATCATCTCAGCCATAGGACGTCCACTGTTGAACATACGCCTCCCCCAGAAATTTCCAAAAGGACCGGTTGGAAGCGGCTGCATCCAACGTCATCCGCTACCTTTGTCAGGTCGTCAGTCCACCTTTGTTGTGTCAATGAAACAGCGGCTGAATGCCGACGTCAGTGGACGACCTACGCTGCGCTTGCCTGTCCGTGGTCTCCACTTCAGAACCTTCCGGCCCCATCGGCCATCTGTTCTGCGGGCTATGTGGCCTGCCCGTTGCCACTTTAACTGGCAAATCTTCTGGGCTATGTCGGTGACTTTAGTTCGTCTACGGATCTCCTCATTTCTGATTCGATCACGTAGAGAAACCCCGAGCATAGCCCACTCCATAGTTCGTTGTTCAAGTTGTCAGAGTCAAGTCACAGTTACACAAATAAGTCCTTCGTCAAGTCACTGTCCTCTTTAAGTTACGTTCTAGTAACGAAGTGGTTCCATTACCAAGACCAATTACCATCGTCTCATGATTCTAGTCACTTTGCCTACATTCGTGCACCATTACGAACATTTAACGGTTAATAATCCATCACTACTACAAGCCAACACCACAAAAACACAAAAGTAGAAAAAGTAAACAAAATAAACGATAACCATAATTATTTGGCTTTGTCCCGCCATCTTTTTAATACTTTTATGAAGCATAGACGAAATAATCTACATCGTCTCTGGCTCAAAAAAAAAGTCAACAACTACCGATGTCTCAGAGTAAGTATATACATATATAGAGTTGTCACGGTAGTAATAATACACTTAGCAAGTGTGCCAAACATTTGTAATAGATTTTTGTAATTCTAGTGAAATCTGAGTTTACAATACAACGGTCGGTAAAAAAAACGGTCTTGTATTGTTATCGAATACAAGATTAGTTAAAAACGAAAATATAACCTTTTATTCGTAAGTCCACAATTTTGACCTTATTTTTACCTTGTTAATAAATATAGATTATATCAAAACTTGCATGACTGCAACAATGTAGAGTAGACAACAATGTACAGAAGTAGAAAATACGAAATAATACGTAAATTAGCCTAAGAAAATAATCGAATTTTGTAGCATTAACCACTCAAATTATGTAGGTAAGTAAAATAAATCCAGGTAACGTTTTTCCTAGGCATTATGAATACTTCAGAAAAAGGGTTGTTGAGCATTATTTTTATTGTACGTTAAATTAATCAGGACTAGACTGAAATACACACTTGGCATATTTTTAATTATTTTTTAAAGAACTCTAAACTAAAAAAACTATTTTTATATTTTAACTTTTAAAATTGGTGCTTAAACATTATTCAATGGTGGATTATTATAAGTTGATGTTCACAATGGTGCAGTTGAGTGTCAGGTGGTAAGTGAAGTGTATAAATTCATAAAACATTATTTTTGATTTTTTTCATCAATCGTGTTAGCAAGTTTTAGTAATGCATCTACGTGACTCATACAAAACAGCAGTTAAATAACTGACTTTCTTCTTAGAGCAGACTCTAATTACCTACTTGAAAAAAGTTTATATTTCTGAAGCTACATAAATAAAACTACATTTTAGCCGCATAATTTGTTCTTTGTAGGGTTGTCCACCTCAAAAAGACAAATCAACCCTTATCAGATCACTTTGTTGCCCGTCTGTTCGTCTGTATGTCTGCCAAGATCCTTTTTCATTCATAAAAAGAAAAAATCTTAATTCCATAAATGTGTAACAGTGATAACAAGAATAACGAATTGACTATTAAATATTATTATAAACGTTGATATATTTAATCAATGTAAAAAAATATAATAAACTTATTATTTGCGGTTGCAGTTATAACCGTGTTTATAGATCGACAGTTTGTCCTTTGACCTAGTATGTATTTAGTTTTAAAGCAATAATATTAGATGCTTGCTTCACTTGCATGATTCTCAATTTGTTGATAAGGTACGACACTATCATATTACACGTTTGTTTTTCCCCTATGACATCATTTCCGCAACTACTTCCGTTTTTGGTCACCTGACTTTTAGATACTTTTGTACACATTTTATTTATTCAAAATAAAGTTAATCCGTAGCATATTATTTTTTAAATTAATTGAGTTGTTTGCTCTAACTACTATTAAGTTAACATTACATTGCAATTTATTTTTGATTGTGTCAACTATCCTATTGGTTGGGTTCGTAGCATTTCTGTCTCTTACCGGTATACGCTCTATTTGATACATATAATGACACATATAATGACAACTCTATTTGATACTTACTCTGAGACAGATGTGTACCGCTGTAGCAACACAGAGGCACAGTAGATATATAGAGAACAGTACGGAAACTACCTTTAATCGTTCGAAACGGCCCACTGACATAAACATGCGCATCGACGAGACTCCTAAGAGGTTCTCGCGGTGCCGTCAGTAGTGAGTGTTACAAACTATTTCTACATCTTAACCTTTTTTATATAATCTAAAATATGAAATGTCACACATGAATGACTGCTATGTGTTTTAAAATTGTAATAGTGTTCTTGTATGACTGATCATAAATCATAATAAATTTGTAAAACATAACACATAATACAAATCTTAGATGGCGGCTGCAAGAGATTATAATATTATTATGAACTATATCGTACATACAGTTTATTTGGTAACTAGAATTAACTAGATTTAATGTCTACAGCAGAACAACGAATGTTTTATTAAAAAATATAATACCTTAAAACATTAAAAGTGACAACTATGGCTTCATGGGAGCATAGATAATTATTTAATCAACTAGGCTTAGTTTCCATACTGTTGCATCTTTACACTGTGACAGAGGTTAGTAGCAATGCAATCGCAACTCAATAGTTTACAGAATACCATTTACGTCAAAAACTATCGATCGCAAGCCGCTGGACCGCGATCGAACCTAAATAGCGAGCAGAATACCAAAACTGTCAAAAACGACCATTTTCGTGCAATTGAGTTGCTATATCGCGGTTCAATAGCTAAAAGAATAGCCCCCCAGCTCTTCAGTTTTCGATCGGCCGGGCTGTTAGGAGGTAGGAATGACGAACACACACTCACGGGCAGTTTGGCGCGACGCGCCTGGTTGGATTATGGTAGTCACGGAACATTTCGAGGCGCGTCGTCAGTTCAACTGACGGGAAAACAGACCGTCAATGCCCAGCTTAAGACTCGTCTGACAGTATCCTATATAAGCACAAAGCAGCACAAAGGCCATGTCCCTTTGTCCAAGATATAATTATTTTGTACTTCTCTGAAAGTCCTTGGAGTGCAGCATGACATTCCGTTAGGACTCTTGACCTTGTTACCAGTCTTCTCAGTGCGTGAACGACTGCTGCACTATCCGTGATGAAGGCCAGCAGCTTGTCTTCCTGTTCACTTTGTGATTTCAGGCGTAATACTGCCCTAGCAGCAAGTAGCAGGGCCATAGCCTCTGCTTGAAATGCCGTTGTGGTTTTGTTCAGGGCTATTGAATTAGAAATTGGAAGTTCTGGTGAATGGAATCCACAACCTGTTTCCGTTTTGTTTTTTACGCCGTCCGTGTACACATGATAGGATGGTGTTAGACTCTCCAGGGCACCGCTTTCGGTAGTCAGCTCGTACTTCTTGTTTGCGAGGTGCGTCTTGGCTATCCTGTCTGTGCCTCTGTGTGATTCCGGGATTATTTTCGTCGCCATCTCTAAAATTCTCCTTACAACAAAAATCGCCTTACAACGGTTTAAAATCATCGTCAGCTCTTCGTTTTCAAACCTGACTTACCATGTTTACTGATTTTTCATTACGGCTAATGTGTTCGATAGTACGTCGAAACAAATAATATATCAAGTCATATTAACCGTATTCTACTTGTTGAAATCGCCGTAAACTAAGGCGTTTATCGCTTTCTGCACAGAATGCAATTTTGTTCGTATTACGTTTGGTCGGTTTTTTGCCGTCATACCAACCAAATCGGCCGTTGTTACGACGCTTTGAGCTTTAGATTTTTCTCAGTGCGGGCTGCGTTTAATTTGACCTGACCATAGACAGCAGACCGCATCCAGTGTGGCAAAGCCTTTATTATCCAATTATCCATCTTACCTTGTCTCTAGCAGAGATCTAGCCGCGATAGCTATATCGCGAGCTGTCCTTTATCGACAGTTATACTGACAAAATGTATCCTATCGACAATCCATGTTCGCATGTTGTTTGTGCGATGTTGTGGCCTAAATTAGTACCTAAGTAATAATAGTTACCGTATGAAACTCATTCCCCTGTACTGTCTATCCGCACAAAGACACCACATCTTATACAAAGCAGGCATCATCGAGACGACGGTGAGTGTGAATGTAACCGCAGGCAAAACAGACGGCAGTACCACATGATCATATTCCTGCACTAGTCCACCAGTCATAGATCCTTCCACTTTTGTCACGTTGATCCCGAATTTTGGCACTGCAAAATATATTAATGTCTTCTTAGCTCAGTAAACAAAATTAGCTTAACCACACACATTGCAGTTCCTGGAAAAGTAGGTGTATTTCTGCGAAATCTATTGTAGGTTTTGCCAAATACGGCGAGTCAACGGGTTAAAATGGTTTTAACCCGTAGACTCGCTAGTCGCCATATTTGCCCAATAATACAATAGTTTTCTTAGAAACCATACTCCATAGTGTTTTATTATAGTGTGTCTCCAAGCAAATTTAAAATTTAATAGCACGAATAAAATCGTAGTCTTGAAAGTGGACTACGGTCTAGATTGGAGTATAAAATTTAACAGCACGAAAAAATTGTAGTCTTGAAACTGGACTGCAGTCAAGATTGGGGACTTCCTAGAGATTTTAAGTTGATTTCTTAGTAATACAGCTCTGTCGTTAATTTGCGAGTCCTTTTGTTTTATTTATGTTCACTATTTAATAAACAGCTTATCATCTTTTCAAATGTTATTACATAACATGTAATAACATATAATTAAAGAGAATATATTATATTCTCTTTAATCCTGTTTTTAGTAATTTACTTCTTCGTTTATATCAGTCCTAATTTTGCTCCGAAAAAGTACCGAATGTAACAGTTGCTCCCTTTCGAGTATCTGTCGTTTATTTCATAACTGTTAAACGTTTTTCCATCGCAGAGTTGATTGTTTTCTATGGCCAATTTTACAAATTATTTTTTTTTATATTTAGACTACTTTCTCCATTTCTAATGGTCCCAATTTCCTTTCTTGTTGGATATTGGTGGAGATTTTATAGTAATCTATAAGAGCATCATCTATCACAAAGTACTTAAATGTGATAAGTATAAGTGTACTTACATGAATGTTGCAATATTTTATCTCCAAAATTGTAAAAGGCCCAGAAGTTTGGAGCCCAGTAAGCATGGCAAAGCCCTCTTTTAAAAGGAAACAGTCTTGAGAGTATCTGTAAGTAAAAGGAAAGACGATTATCGCTTACATTACTTATCAGCTGTTACCAGGTGGAAGACTTTTCAGCCAGTCTATCTTGGTTAAGTATCTGTGGTTTTTATTGTCATATTTGGTAATGTTACGGTGCTTTATATTTTAATGTACCTAGCTTGGTATTGTATGGCATGCACCATTGCTTTTTAATAGTTAATAAAATAGCGTTGTTTCCCGTAGGGGATCACGTGATGCTGCCAGTTGATACTCGTTACTTGCTCCAGTGTGTGTGAAATAAAATAAAAGAACTCGCGCATCGCACTGCTGGTTGCTGGTGGTCGGTGTTGCACATAGGTACATTGGCATACAATTATTGGCTTGCCGTTGGGCCAATATGTTATTATTCGACCGCTATGTACCATCAGTGCGCATAAAATTATGTTAGCATGATGTAAAAGTGCAATTATGACAGTTAGGACAGGATCTTATATCTCTAGCTAGTGGCAGGCCGTGGCGGATATGCGAAAGATAAGAGATAGGGAGGTTAGGTAAATTAGTTGCGCTAGCTTGTAGTAAACCAAAACAGGGGTTCGAATCCTCTTTGGCCTATTTATAGTTCTCGAGTCCCAACAGTGGAAACAAAATGGGCTGATTATAATAAAATATTACCTTTGGTATATGATCTAGGAATGGCCCAAATGATGATGCAAATACTGCTATTACAACAAAGCCCAGTTTTATAAGGTTCGTAATAGAAAAAGAGTTCCAATGTGTATGAACTCCATCCAATGATGCCACAGTAAAACAATAAGCTCGGAATAGGTATACTACATATACTGGAGCTATGTATAGGAATATGTGCTTGAAGTTCAGTAATACTGCAAACCAAAACGCTGCTCTCAGATGATTTGCCTATAAACAAATTAAAAACAATGTTACTCTTTGTCGCTATAAGTTGCGCCCAACAAGGTACTGATTACTTAAGATCAATCCACAAGAACAATTTTCTTCAGCTTACTCTTTGCATTCCTTTGTATTATATGTTTTTAAACACCTGTCTCTTGATAGACTGAAGCTGGTCTAACCTAGGTTTAGTTAGACCTACTTTTGTTCAACAAAAGTAACTTTTACGGATGATATAATAAATTGTGAGTGTGGGTCATGTGCCACAGAACAAGAGGGGAAGACAAAGCATTTTAAATTTCATGCTGGTTCAACTGACTCTCTGAGACCACTGCACTTATGGCACACAATCCACCAATAACAATGTATATCAAATAAAACAAGTTGCCAAAAAATGTTAATTTCTGTAATTCTTACTCACATTAATAATGTGGAATATGGATATCATCAAAATACCATACATGAAGCCATTGTACTGGAAATGTATATGATCAACTATAATTAATCCAGGGTTAAATACCATTAATATAAATGCTAACTGTTCTCCACGATGCAACAAATTTGTACACCTAGAAAATATGTAAATTAAAACACAATTAAGATACAGTTTTTAATGCACTACCTACTTAATATTAGCTTCAAAATCATTCAATTTAGAAGTCAATGATACTATTAAGAATGTTATGGCATCCAGTCCTAGTTGACCACACAACTAATATTTTCCCAGTCTCAATGGTAACAATATCAATGCAGGAACACCGCCCCAATATAAGAGCCCTCTTGCAAAAGGGTAAAGAAGCTCTTCTGCCAGTTCTGAGCAGTACCGGGCAGGTTGCTAAGTTTTAAATCAATGTACTTTTACAAATATCTTTAACGCAGCATTCTAAACTAAATAGAACCACTACGGAGATTAGAAGAAAGATAATCAATAGACTTTTAGAAATCAAAGCCAATATCTGGTAAGTATAAAAAGTAGCTAATTCACTAATCAGATGCATTACATAAACTTACACACAGTCAACAAATTCAGCACTTGTTTGAAAGGTTTGTAAATACATATTAATAGTATTTTATTGATAGCTGCTGGAGCAGTTGGTATTAACTGCTCAACAGGTCACAATTACAATTCAGGGGCAGAAATGCATGATGTGTAATGATGGTTTCATGTATGTGTGTATGTAGAAGACTGTAGTTCACTGTGCAGTCGCAACTTGAAGCAGTCCATGCTGACTGCTTCAAGCTGCTCATGTATATGGGGCCTTAAAGATGCTTCATATACTCCAAATGTTGTATAGTCATCATCTACACCCATGTTAAAATATAAACAAAAAATAATACATTAGTACTCCTTCCTTATTTATTTTGGAATGCATAGTCTTGTCAATCACCCACTCTTAGAAGGGCAGGTCTCCCTAGTCAAAACTCCTAGTTTATTTGAGGTGAAGGTAATATACTTTTATTGTCAGTTGCTTTGAGTTGTTTGATTGTATATATGTCCTGTCCTTCTGTGACCAGGCTGGTTTATTTACTAGCTTCATTAATAAATTGCCTTGAGTAAATTATAATTGTAATTTTAATTCCCGAATACATACCAGCTTACTCCAAGAATGTAAATTAAATCCAAAATTATTATCGAAAGCCTCTGAAATAATACTGTTATGTCAGATTTATAATTCAAATTTGTCAACTCCAACATTTTTGGGTCAAGATATTGAGCGATGAAGGCGAGAATGTATTCCAGCCACGCGAAAAGCGGTGGATAATCCAGCGTCCATTCAGAAGTGGCATCGTAATACCATTTTTCAAAGGGTAGATTGAACGTTATAGCTAACCAGTTCCGATGGACCTCAAAATCCGTAGAGTGGCTGAAACGTGGATATGTAAATACATATAACTCTTGTCGATATTTTCATATATATATAAGGTAGTAGATATGTTACGACATTATAATTACGAATAAGCACTTACTATACTGGTATAAAAAATAGTTTTAGAGCGGCAACGCCGACTATGATATGGGTATACATAGCTGAATAACCTGAACTGAAGGATGTCATCAACTACTTGTACATGATCACTTAATCACACTTAACCAACATAATTTTATTTTAAGTTTATTTCACAGCTAAAATACTACATTATTCTAATCATATAATAAATTTATTCCTATAGCCGTGGTCCGTATTGCGATAATTTTGCTCACAGTGCTATCGTCTACCAAAGCTGGTCCGAGATAAATATCGCGATTTTGACAGCTCGTGGCACTATAAGCGTGTTGTTAATTCGGACCAAAGTTGTAGCAATAACGAACCATTTGCGCGCGAAAAACAAAAATCATAAAAATATCGTGCATAGTGTGAAGGTTAACTATGTAGTGTGTGGATTAAAAAGAAATAATGGAATGGATGGACCGACTTTATAACTTTTACATCAAAAAGAAGGGACACCAGTAAATACATTGTAGAAATAAACAAACACCTGTCACTTTTGACAGAACGCTCACGACGATTATGGTGTAGAGCATGGTTCATGTAATCGTCAATATGGCGGCAGTTAAGACGTCATCGATGACGTAGCGTGGGTCATCGTAATCACGCTCACGGTGAAAGGGACCGACTTTTATCGCGCTAATATCGATTATAGCCAATTAGGACCGCAGTGTATTTATTATTCTTTAGACATACTACTATGGCTACGTTCCGGGAAACGCCGAAATCACTCGCGGCGTTCGCACACCCATTCCATTAGAAGCCCGCGATCATCGTGAGCGAGCTCGATACGTCATCGATGACGTCACCGAAAACACTCACAACGCTCGCAGATCGTAGGTGGGTTTTCGTGGTCGTTTGCAAGCTGTCACTGTCTAACATCAAATGTATAGGATTCTATTCTATCGATTTTTGACAGAAAAGTTGGCGCGGTTTTCGCGACCGCGTAACTGTTCGACTTCGGTTGAACAATGCAAGCATTCATTCCAACCAGAACGCTAAACCGGGGCGCGACAGTTGTGAACGTTGACGGTGCTTCCCGGAACGTAGCCTATATAATTTGTTATTTACTTTACTCTATGGATTTACTCCTCGCGGAGATTGTATAAAAAGTTACTCTATGATTCTAATCTATTATATATTTTTTCTTCTATGGCCATGACGCGACCAGCGTATTGTGCCAGTGCTTCGAGTTTCATTTTGCATTGGATTGATAAAACATGACGTAACTTGTATTTATCTATTAGATTCTAATCTTCAACCAGAAAACCAAAGAAAATACAATAGAGACAGAGAACAGGTGTTTTGTATGTTTTTTTCTTCGGCGTTTTTGGCCAGGCTTAAGCTCTCTACACACCATTTAATTTCGAATGCAACATGCTGTAGCAATCTGCTGTAGTCGCGGTTGTAAGTACTCTACACACGTTGCAGCGGCGATTACAATTTCATTCTGCGTTGCGTTGGATCGCCACAGCGTGCACACGTGAATGAGAATGGCTCAAATGCTGTCCAAATATTAAAAACGGGTCTTGCAATTGCCTTCGCTGAGTTCGCTGAACCTACTGAGACTGAGAGACAATAAACATTAATTTTTACTTTGAACATTAATACATGCACAGCAATACTACAATACGAGTATATAATACCTATTATTATGTTATTTAATAATTAAAATAATTATTTCTAGTCTAGAGAAATTTGGATAGGAAGGAACAATGGCGTGTCAATTATTTTGACAAAGAAAAACATCAGCTGCCAAGAAAAGTAAAAACACGCCATAACTATTTTCTTATTCCACAAAAGTGGCAAGTCATTAACAGATTTCTGTTATATAGTTTTTTCTGTAGTATACATTTTTGCACCCTTTTACATATTTAATAAAATTCACAGCGATGCTAGCCACGGGCGGCGACACGATCGCGACTGCGCCCAGATTGCATGCAACCGCACTACTCACGTTACAACGCGGCTTAAGGTAGCTTCATACTTTTGTGTTGGGGTGTGTCGTGGCGCGCCAGAACGCTATCGGTTACGTTTATTTCTTGTGACTAGATTCACATTGGTGGATTGTGTTGGGTTCTGGCGCGTTCTGGCGCGGTAAAATCACTCGCCGTTCGGTCGCGCCAGAGAGGTGGTAGGGGATCTGTCGCGCCACAACACACCACACCAATGTGAATCTGTCAGTACGACGCCTAACCGCGAGGGATACCGTTCATTCCGTAAAACTAGATATTGCACTTTTTCTGTTAATTCCACGTGGTTCTACTACAAAAATTCTATGGGTCGGCCAAACTGCGTGTTAATTTTCTTATTTTATTTTCTATTAAGTATGTACAATGTATATTAATAAATCTGAAATATCGATGGAATCTTTCGGCATAACTTTGTAGTTCTTGAACGAGACAGTGAAATACGCCTCTGGTCTCTCTTAAGCGATATAAAGGATTAATAAGAGTCGCCAATAGTAGAAATTGAATATCTTCATCAAAATCATTGTAAGTACCTATCAGATGATTTTAAAACATGTTTTTCCATCACAACTCTCACACGATGAATGATATGAAAATACGCCATATTACGCCCCAACACAACACATCAGTGTGAACGCTCCGCGACACGACACGAGGCGCCCCGACACACCCCAACACAGCAATTTGAACCTAGCTTTACAATTTGCTATAACAATCTGCTGGATGCTAGGACGTTCGATACGACGTCCAACATGTTGGAAGGGTGTCACAACTTGCCTACATATGATACTATTTGCTGGATCACAGCAGATTGCTACAGCATGTTGCATTTGAAATTGCATGGTGCGTAGAGAGTTTTAGCTTGATGACCTTACTTTCCGTAGTCTATATACAATTTTCTCTATGGACCTTACCAAAGAGTAGAATAACTGTGCTAAGGTGTGTTCGTTTAGCTTATGAGGGCATTGGTGGCGTTGTCATTGATGGCTCTTTTGTTAAAGCATTCGTAAAACTCAAAAACGTTATTTTTGCCACTTTTGCCCACACCCTATTCGGACGCTAAACTGAGCATAAGACCTAAAATCGCATGATTATGCTGTCAAATACATAGCTATCATATAACGATCACAAACAACCATGCTCCGGCCCGGACGTGGGTCAAAAATTGCACTTTTTGGTGGCAAAAATACCTCTTTTTTAGTTTTCCGAACGCTGAACAAAAAGAGGCATGAACGACATTTTCACCCACAGATTTCCAATTCAAACGCCCCTTGTGAGCGTTTTTAGCGTTATTTTCGCTAAAAACGCTCAGTAGTGATCTATTCGAACGCACTACTATACTGCCTTTTCTGCAGTAACAGGACCGCGTTCAGAACCTCGGTGAGAGCGCACTCGGAGTGCATTTAGAGTGCAACTTTTCGCACTAACGCCGTTCCGAACCTCAGGGTAAAGCACTCGGTTGTTCTAACTCGAGCGTTCCGAACCTCGAAGCGTCGCAACTTTTTAACCATCAAAATCGATCAGTAAAAGGTTGCAACCCGAATCTGACATATCTTTGACCAATCAGACTACAACAAACTTCTTCTTCTCTTGTCTCAAAGAAAATTAGGTAAGGATCAAGTGATATGTCAATGTCGAATTTATCAAAGTCTGATTGAGGTTAGAAAACAACCGTGGCCGTTCCGTACCTCGGAGCGAGTTAGAAAACAACTAAACAACCGCACTCTGAGGTACGGAACGACCCCCAGGTGTTTTGTATTAGTAAATTATTTTCTTCTTCTTCAAATATGTTTCTAAAGGTGCGTTCGCTTAGCTTATGAGGGCATTGGTGGCGTTGTCATTGATGGCTCTTTTGCTAATGTGTTCGTAAAACTCAAAAACGTTATTTTTGCCACTTTTGCCCACACCCTATTCGAACGCTCAACTGAGCATAAGACCTAAAATCGCATGATTATGCTGTCAAATAGCTGTCAAAAAACGATCACAAACAACCATGCTCCGGACGTGGGACAAAAATTACACTTTTTGGTGACAAAAAATCCTCTTTTTTAGCTTTCCGAACGCTGAACAAAAACAGACATGAACGACATTTTCACCCACAGATTCCCAAATCGAACGCCTCATATGAGCCGTTTTTAGCGATATTTTCACTAAAAACGCTCACGAAGGGCCTATTCGAACTGTTATACGGATATTTGGATTTCGGTTTTAAAAAAAAACTATTTTCACTCGCGACTTTATTTTGGTTATAGAATAGTATATAGTACATAGGATAGTACACGAGATTAATAGGTGCTCCTTAGGCAACCGCTTAAGTCAAAAGATGGGAACAGACTGACTTGAAAACCATCATTAGACATACTCTTAGCTCATAGAACTGCTGAATAGGCTAGATGGGCCGCCAGGCAAGCACTAAGGCTAACAAGGTTGGGGTATAACATCTCCCCCTTTTAGAGGAGACTTTGGGGATGATACAAAGTCTCTGTTAAATTCTTGTTCTAAGAGGAGCGATAGGGCTAATCATTTCTATTTCAGAGTCTTTCTCGAGTTCTTCATCTCGTCCGTCTTTCATGTTTATTGTTTCAGAATTTTTTTGAATTTTGATTTGTTTATGTTTAATTTGATCTGAAAGGGTCAGTTGCTGCCGGATTTACATATTTTCTTAAAAATTAAGTCACCTAAAAATAGAATCAGTAAAATTAATATTACAATAATAAAAATGGAATAGTGGGTCCCATATTTCACGATATGCGGGCTCTGTGGCGTTTCGATAGCTTCTAAGTCATCCATGAGTGACCTCAATTTAACTTTATTTTCAGAATTTAGATCATCTAAATCTATATTGTGTAAGTGAATAGGAGACACACTATTTACAACATTACTTAATTTAGTTAGGTTAAAGTGTCGTCGATTAGGTTAAAGTCCGGAAAATTATTGATAGGTGAGGTAATATTAAGTATATTGTATTTCGGTATTAACGTGGTACTTTTGCAGTATCCAATACAGTTCTTTGGAATACTGAGTATGCCTGTACCTAAAATATTTATTTCGTATAATTTAGAATTAAGATATTGAGATTGTGTTGGGTTCCGATTGCACATAGATCCACTTATTGTTTGTCAATGGTTTCCAAATGTCTAGTTGTCCTAAGATGATTTTGGTTTTGCACTGTAATGGTTTTTCACTAATCACTTTTGCAAACATTTCACTTTCACAGATAGGTTTGGCTTCGGTGGAGTACACATTTTCAATGTCGCAGATAAAGATTCCTGGGCTCACAGATTTACAGATTTTCAGGTCGTCAATAATACAATAATATGATTTGTCTTTGGTCATTGCAATATACTTACTATCTGGTATGATTAGGCTAAAGGAGTTTGGTTCTTTAGGGTTGTAGGGTGTCGGAAGTGCTATGCTATGAAACAATGCGTATTCTCTGGTATTAACCAGCGGCACTTGTAGAACAAACATTATCTTATCATTTATATAATAACATACTAACTTAGAAATATTTAAAATAAAGTGTACAGAGTTAATATCTAAAATTACAGGCAGTTCCAGATCGCTGGGCAAATGTATATAGTTATCGGCAAGCTCTTGGTGTAACTGACTTGGTGTTATGATTGCAGGGTGCAGGATATTTAGACTACTGAACAAAATGACGGTGGTTATATCTTCCAATTGAAATGACAAGGTGAGTATAGATGCTTCTAGAATGTTTAGTTTTTCGTTAACATTAGCAAGTAATTGCAATCCGTTGGTGATTATAGTAATATTTTTAACACTCAGTGAGAGCTCGTCATTTAAGTTGGCTTCATTATAGTAGATCCAACCGTTTATCCTCTTTTTGACAGATCTAATTTGTCAGTTAAAGTGTTGTGACCAAGTGATTATAGTGGACACGATTTCGATTCATTTTTCTATCGAGTCTGTGCGGAAAGAGAATAGTCCTAGGAATGGCGCCATGACCATGGCTATTGGCCATCTAGAAATACGTCAGCCAATGGGGAATGTTGAAAGGGCGTGGACAGGCCGTCATGGCATGGCCATCTAGAAACGCATCAGCCAATGGGAAATGCTGACGCATTTCTAGATGGCCATGCCCAGATGGCGAGGCCACGCCGTCCGGTTACACCCGTGTAGTTTCCAAGGTAAGCTATCAAATTCTGAGTTATAAGTTTTCACTTCTATCGGCAATTCCTATGACTGCCAATTTTTTTGTCTATGGGTAAGCAGTAGTATTTTATCAAGGTAGTAAAACTCAATGGTCCACCGCCGTTTTGTATTTGTCACTGTCACTCGCAACAAGACGCCCGTGCTAGTAATTATTTGCTGAGTTTTATATTGGAACTATAAAATGCCGAAAGGATCAGTGCTGAAAGGACAGACGAGAGAAATGGTGATCAAGCTTCGTAATTACTTTGAAGCAGAGTATCAAAATGGCGGCCCGCTTTTACCATTGTCGCAAGTGAGAGAGCGCGTTGCGGCCGCGTTAGGTATTAGTGCATCTACGATTACAAAAATTACTACCGAAGCCTACGGAACAAGCGGCATGCAGGAGAATAAGCTTCGTACGCCGAAGAAAAAACGCCAACCACGTCGTGTGACTTCGGTTGACAACTTTGACGCAGACGCTATACGCCGTCATATATATAACTATTACTTACGTAAAGAAGTTCCAACACTTAAAAAACTTGTTGCTTCTTTGCGTGAATGTGATTTGTTCCGAGGTCAAAAATCGTCATTGGTAAAGGTCTTGAATGAAATTGGATTTACTTATAAAAAATCGGACAAACGCAAAATATTGATGGAGCGTCGCGACGTAGCTTTTGCTCGTTGCGAATTTTTGAGCGAAGCCAAAAAAATTACAGATTGGTCAAATGTTGTTTTCACTGACGAAACTTGGCTGAATGCGAACCACACAGTGTCTAAGAGCTGGACTGATGACACCGCTGCTTCCACTACCTCAGTACCGATGGGAAAAGGAGAACGTCTAATCATTTGCCATGCAGGGTCTGTGAAAGGATTCATGCCAGATGCTTTGTTGGCCTTTAAATCCAAAAAAACAGTTGAGTACCACGAAGAAATGAATTCTGAGGTTTACGAAAGTTGGTTTAAGGAAATGGTACAATCATTGGAAGAACCGTCAGTTATTATTATGGATAACGCATCCTATCACTCACGCCAAATTGATAAAATGCCGACCCAGGCCGACAAAAAACAAGTAATCATTGACTGGCTTCAACGACATGGTGAAAATGTTGATAACTCCTTACTAAAAGTACAATTACTAAATATATTACGAACAAAAAAACACTTCCCAAAACGATATGTGATCGACGAAATAGCTGCAGAACATGGTCATTGGGTTCTTAGACTTCCACCCTATCATTGTCAATACAATGCCATTGAATTAATATGGGCTCAAGTTAAAGGACACGCTGCTAGAAATAACACAAAACCCCCATTCACGGCAAACAAAATGGTAAATTTATTAAAAAATGCATGTGTGAAAGTAACTGCGGAAAGCTGGCAAAATGTAATTCAAAAAACACAAGAAACTATAATGGCAGATTGGGATAAACACGTGGCGATAGATTATATGAGTCAACAATTAATTATAAATGTCGGCAATAGCTCGAGTGACAGCAACGATGAATCTGATTTTGATTAATAAATAAATAAAAATAAAAGATTAGATTTCGTTTGCTTAAATTGGAATTGGGGTTGCTCAAACTTTACTATTTTCTGGTACCAAACGGCAGACTTTAATGTCTGCCATCCCCAGCGAGCAACACGGAAGGGAGTAGCCTTAGCTAAAAAATATTGTTCAAATCTTTCTGTCATTTCTTGCGGGAGGGGAAGTTGCACACTAGCGCAAAGCCGCACTATTACATACAAAACATACCTGTACCGATCCATTGCCGATCATACTCACACAACCAAATCACTAACACATAAAAAATAAAGCACCATTCACAAATCTAGCCCCGCCCTCACCCCACAGTATATTATCAAACTCCATGGTCCATGCGGACTTGTACTTTGACAGAGGGGAAACGCTGTGTATGCCTACTCCCTTCCGTGTTGCTCGCTGGCCATCCCAGATTTAACCGGTAACAGCTTCGTCAAGTATGACTTGTACTTGTAATCATCATAGTCATCATAACCTTGTTCTTTTTTGGATATACACCAGGAGATAAACACGTCTTCAAATAATGCTGTATGTTTTCCTGAGGCGCATCAATATAACGGTTTTACATAAAAATAAATCCGATATTATGTGCCGAGAACGGAAAACACCCGTGTAAAAATAGTTCATAAACAATATCGATATCTCAATCGTAACTTCGTAACATCACTATGTTGATAGCCATAGAACGTATTTTTTTAAAAACGTTTGTTATTTTATGGAATTTATAAAAAAACTACTGCACTTATGGACTCATTTTGTGAAAGATGATTATTATACGGGATCAAGGAGCAAATTTAAGCAGTTGTCATATTTTTAAAACCTCGCATTTATAAGTTAACTTTTGCGTAACATCGTCATGTTACGTTCTATTGGTGCTGTCAAAAAGAGGATAAACGGTTGGATCTACTATAACTTTTATTTTATCTAAGGTGTCATTATAGCCTGTTATTATTGATGTAGTGATTAAGATATTTTCTTTCATTAGTGAAACCAACTGTTTTTTATCATTTTGTAGTGATCTAATCGCTTCATCGTATCTCAGACCATCATTATCATCTAGTGAACCAAAAATCTGTTTAATGATTGTTCCTACACCTCCTATCCATGCGCTACGTTTTGTTCTATTCTCTACCACGTGCGAGATGGATGCAAATTCTCTACTCATGTCTTGGAATCGCGTTGTTAATGGTTGTAATAAATCGTGACATTCTGTGTCAATTTCGACAATATGGGTTTGTTTACACAATCGTCTCGTAATTTCTAAAGCGGTTTCAATATTTTGTATGTGTGGGCCAAAATGTGAAATGTCTATCGGTATTGCAATTTTTAACTGAACATTATTGATTTTGAGGTTCCCTAAATAATCATAGTAGAGTCCTGAACTTGAGGTAATCGGCCGGATGAAATCTCGTTGAGATTGGCCTCGCGCTGAACTGCAAATAATAATAATAATTAATAATAATAATTAACGGTAAACTAAAGTAAGTTTCCTATTTTATCCTATGCTAAACCTATTTTAATGTGTTATTGACTAACATTTATTTTATTTTACAGGTTCGTCTGGATACCTATGTCATCGCGAGGTAAGTATAAGGTAAGTATTTTATTTTAATATTAAGTTTATTAATTACAGTAACGACATCTCAGCCAGTTTCACCTGATCAAAATGGTGCGTGACATGACGTCGGTTAATAAGCAAGGTAAGTGTATTGTTACCATTTATCTTAACTACTTTATATGGTCCTTTCCAAACGGGCGAAAGTGCTTTGTGCATCCTCAAATGATTTCTCAGGTATACATAGTCGCCAGTTTTGTACTTAGCTGGACGAATATGGGTGTCATAATAGGATTTGGAAGATTCTTTAGATTTCCTTATGAAGTCCAAGGCTTTTTCTCGTGAATATTTCAATTTATTTTGAAGCATACGGACATAATCAGGATATGTTGCTCCAGGTGATTCTTCATAAATGGAATTCGGAATTACTGGTTTGCTTCGGAACATTAATTCGTAGGGTGTGAAATGGGTTGTAGAATAAACGGATGTGTTGTAAGTGAGCATTGCCGTATAGACATAGCGGGGCCAGTTTGATTGTTCTTCATTAGTATAGGATCTGAGATACTCTTTAAGAGTAGAGTGACTTCGTTCCAGCGCACCCTGGGTTTGTGGATGGTAAGGAGAAGCCCAAAGGTTCTTAATTTTTAGAAATTCACAGGTTTTCCTAAAGAGGTCGGACGTAAAATTGGTTCCCTGGTCAGTGAGAATCGTTTTCGGGATGCCAAAGATAGAGATGTAATGGAGCAAGCATTCACTTGTTTCCTCTGCTGTAGTGCTGCGGATCGGGTATGCGGAAGAGAATTTAGTAAGATCATCTTGTATCGTCAGTATATATTTTAATTTTGCAGGTCCCGCTTCAGGCAGAGGCCCAACAATGTCAAGAGATATTCTTTAACAAGGTTCGGTTGATGTGCTAGTGATCTGCATAGGAGCACGGTTTATTTGTCTGAGAGCTTTATTAGTTTGGCACTGTGGACATTTCTTTACGAAGGCCTCGATATCACTTCGCATGTTTTTCCAATAAAAGGATTCTTGGATTCGCTTAAGCATGCGGCTGCTGCCGAGATGTCCGGCAATTGGAATATCGTGGTTTTCCCTGAGTATATTTGGGATTTCAGAAAGAGACGGGTATATAATTTTATCTTTATATATATGTATATTTATACCCGTGTTATTGAAATGGTAAAGAATCATATTATAGATCTTAATGAATTGGTGTGCATCGAAAGGGTTTTTAAATTCAGTTATCGCGATTTCTGAAGTGACGTTTCTGTCAAGATTGACAACCAGTTCATCTCTGAGTGATTTAAGACTTTTATAGATGTCTACATATGTAGAGTTATCAAAATGGTATACTTTGAAAAAAAAAGGAAATAATACGTTTTGCTTTCATGTGTAAACGATGTAAAAGAATGGAAAGGTCTTTCCTTGTTTATAATTTCAGAATCATCGGGTATGTTGTCAAGAATATTTTGTACAAAAGGATTGGATTCATCAAGGTCGATGGAAGTAGGTAATATAACAACTTTACATTTGGATTTAATTATATCTCCATTATGTTCTTGAATATTTGTATTATAGGATTTATTTTTATCTGACATTGCTATTAGGAACGTGGGATAGTCATCGTCAGGTAAGTTTGGGAAGGCACTCGTGGATGGTGGAGAGACTTCAGCCTGGGTGTCGATGGTTGGTCGTGTTTCGGGAATACGTTTACCAAGGTCAGTATTTTCGTTTTCTACTTCTTCTCTAAGGCTGTCAGGAATGTTTGAAGGTAAGTTCGTTACAGGTGCGGGTAGGATGTCTTCATTAGGATCAAGGACATTTGAAAACAGTAATTCAGGTTCAGGTAATGGAAGGATATCTTCGCTAGGACCGGGAGGATCTGGAGAAGGTATGTTCAGTTCGTCAGGGTTAAATGATAGTGATATCAATAAGTCCATTAGGTCTTCGTCTAGTCTTCGAGGGGTGTCCCTTTCTACATTGGGGTTAAGTATCGGGACATCTTCAGGTTGGATTGGATTGACAGGGTATCGGGAAAGAGCATCAGCGTTTGTGTTGATTTTTCCTTTCTTGTATTTAATGTCATATTCGAATTCCTCCAGCTTCAGACGCCATCGGATAAGCCGTGACCCTGGATATTTACATTTGAATAGCCATTCTAACGGCTTGTGGTCCGTTAGGACTGTGAAACGATGACCATACAGATAAGGTCTGAACGTTTTAGTGCCGAAAATTACGGCAAGGCACTCCTTTTCCGTAACACTATAGTTACACTCGGCTTTATTAAGGGTGCGAGACGCATATGCGATAGGGCGATCTTGTCCTATGTGACCTTGTGACAATATCGCTGATATTGCATAGTTTGAAGCGTCGCATGTTAAAAGAAAGGGTTGTGTAAAGTCTGGGTACGCCAGAATAGGGGCAGAGACGAGTTTGCTTTTCAGGGATTCAAAAGCAAGCTGTTGCTCATTTTGCCATATAAATGGAATGTCTTTCTTTAAAAGAGACGTCAGAGGTTTGGCTAGCTTTGCGAAATCGGGTATGAATCTTATATGATACCAGACCCAAGAAAGATTTAATATCTTTTGGAGATTGAGGTATCGGAAACTCGGACACAGCTTTGGTTTTTTCGGGGTTTGGTTTAACACCATTTTCACCAATAATATGCCCTAAATAGGCTACTTCTTTTCGTAAAAATTCACATTTTTCCGGTTGAAGTTTCAAGTTGAAATTACGGATTCTGCCGAACACGGCGTTTAAATTGTTAATATAAGAGATCAGATCACGCGAATAAATTACGATATCAAGATACACGAAGCATCTTGTGCCTTGGAGGCCAGAAAGACAATTATTCATAAGTCTCTGGAAGGTAGATGGGGCATTTTTTAGCCCAAATGGCATTCTATTGAACTGATAATGTCCCTGAGGTACGGAGAAGGCTGTCTTAGGAGCATCTGCGGGAGAAATCAAGATCTGATGGAAACCGGAAGTGAGGTCTAGTGTAGTAAAATATCTGCTGATTCCTAGTTGGTCGAGAATTTCCGATATTTGCGGAATTGGGTATGTTTCGCCGATAGTAATGTCATTCAGTTTCCGATAATCGATTACAATTCGCCATTTACGTTGCCCTTGTGAGTCTGCTTTTTTAGGTACTACCCAAATCGGCAAACTCCAAGGGGAAGATGAGGGCTGTATTATATTATGTTCAAGCATTTGGCCAATTTGGGTTTCCACCTCCTTTTTGTGGCATTCTGGGAATCGATATGATTTCGTGTGAACAGGAATGTCGCTACTTGTTTTAATTTGATGGTCAAGGGCAGAAGTATAGGTTAACTGGTCACCAGGTAGATGAAAAATATCTGAAAACTGTGAGCAGAGTTGATAAGAGCATCTCTTTCCTCGTGATTCAGGTGCTCAGTTCTTAATGAATTTATAACTTCGTCGGTTCGTTTACATGTTTCTCGGATATTCAGGTTAACTGGGTATGTACTAGCATGCAGAGGCTCGATGTGAAGGTTTAAATTTGTTTTTATATTTACAAAAGATTCCGAAATGTTGGCAACAGTCAAGTTGATACGGTCATTATCTTTGATCTTAACAATACAGTTGGATATTAATAAGTTATCGGAAAGGTGTTGGTCTGTAATAATCCCTTCTTTCAGATCGGTTTTTTGAATTGAGCATTCAATGACGGCTTCAGTACGGGATGGTATGACGTAAAAAGGTTCGGAAAAATGTAACTTAATATCGAGTTTACCTATCCTTAAGATGTCATGAGTATAATCTATTTTACAGCCGTATGTGGTTAAAAAGTATGTCCCTATAATGCCGTCATAGGGCAGATTTATGTCCCTAACGACGTGAAATTTGAATGATAATATGGATTTTTTTTCATGAAGTTTTAATTTCAGTTGGAAATGACCTGTGGTCTGAGTTGGCTCATCACCTGGGTTCATTATTCTGTATTTTCTGATACATTTCTGATTATTCTGTATGCTGGATTCCTTTATCAAACATATGGCAGAGCCTGAATCGACCAGTAATGATAATGGGATGTCTGAGATTTGAGAGTCTAGTAAGACATGCGGTAACAATCTTTTCGTTGTGTCTATGTTTATTTCAAAGACTTTTTTACTAGTTTCTTGAGAGACGTTAGTGTCGTTTAGTGGTTTGTTCGATTTTGAATATTGGGCACTTATTTGGGGCTGATTACCCGTGTGGTCCCTGGACTTAGAATATTGGGCGCTTATTTGGGGCTGGTTACCCGAGTGGTCCCTAGAGTTAAGAGATTGGGCGCTTATTTGGGGCTGGTTACCCGTGTGGTCCCTAGAGTTAAGAGATTGGGCGCTTATTTGGGGCTGGTTACCCGTATGGTCCCTGGGATTAGACAACTTGGGTGTAGTGTCGGCTTTGGTATTTTGTCTCGGGCGACACCGTGGCGAGACTTCTATTCGTTTAAAGGATCAGGTGAAGAGGTATCAACTTCATCATGACCGACCTTTTCATCGGGCTGTTCACACGTAAAGTTTACTCGTGGAGGCGGCCTATAAAACTGTTGGTTGTTTGTTTGGTTTTGTTGGACTCTGAAACAATTGTTATTAAATTCGCGTTTTTTGCACACAGAGATATCATGTCCTGGTGTTTTGCAATAACGGCAAAATGCGTTAGGAACCCCTTATGGTACGGGGTTAGATGGTTTTTGTGAAGTGAAAGAGGCATTAAAATTTTGTTTTGAAGGGCCGGCTTTAAATCTATTATTGTTATTATTATTGCCAGGTTTTTGGTCCATTTGTGGACGCCTGTACAGCGTCTGCTGTATGCTTTCTTCTGAAATAGCGTAATTAATTGCTTCGTTTAATGTCTTCAGGGATCTACACCTCACAATATTAGAAATTCGGGGATGAAGTCCCATGACAAAATGATGAAGGGCAAGGTCCTCCATGGCTGCAGTACGGCCAGGCAATTCTTTGGCTTAAGTGTTAGATAAGGATATATCAGTTAATATTTGTGAGAGGTAGGTCTCCATACGGAGTGAATATTGGCTTACATTATCTTGAGGCCCTTGTTTGCTTTCCTGAAGATCGGCAAGAAGATGCGAATAATGTTTTCGCTCACTGAATTGTGTTTTAAGGAAGTCTTTTAATTGTTCCCAGGTTGTAAAGTCTTTAATGGAACATGCTACCTCTGCTTTGCCATTCAATTGGCTAAGGATGAATTTAAATAATATAGGCTTCTGAATTTCCGATGCAAGTTCAAAAGCATTGTCGCAATTCACAAGAAATGAGTTGAGAGTTTCCCTGCTACCATCATAAGATTTTATAAATTTGAACAAGATATTTAGTTCTAGTTCAGCCATTGCGAGAGTTGTGGCGGCTTTCCTAGTAATTCGAGGTGAACCAAAAGGTGATTTTACTACCGTATCACTTGTAACCTGTTCAGTTCCGGGAATCTCAACTGATAATTTGGTTTCTTCAACTTTCGGCACTTTTGGCATAATTATATATCCGGTATAAAATTATTAGAACAAGTCACAAGTAACAGACATCAAGTTAAAATAACAAAATTAAGATAGTAATATTAAATTAACTAACGGAACCCTAATATATCGACTAAGTCAAAACAATGACCAAAGACTTCCAGTATGAGCAGTGCGCGGGCGACCGATAAGAGCACGACGGCGGCCGGACACATTACGAGATAAGGCGAGTCGCAGCTTACGACCTTCAATCGGATCTTGAGTTATTATTGTTGATGAATTGGATGCTTGATTTTATTTCAGGTGCAGGATACCACGGTGAACGATAATTATGAAGCAGGATAGCAGTACGGTAAGTGTCTTCAATTTCTTTTCTTCACGTCGGGACACTTTTCACGCAGCCGAAGGTAAGTAGTTGCAGTTCGGGTTGCAGTTATTTTCTCTTTGCAGGATAGACAGATCCTTTCCAGGATCCGACAGGATATAGCAGGACTTCTGTGACGACGTGTCAAGGATTTCACGGTGAGTATACACTTATAGTTATTTTGTACACTAACACAAAGTTTATATAATAGCACTAATTAATTTATTTGTTTCAGGATTGGGATCCAGAGCGATTCTGCAGAGCGGCGCCCGGGCACTGGAGATTTCGGATCCCACCGCTGCCACCAAAATGTTATACGGATATTTGGATTTCGGTTTTAAAAAAAAACTATTTTCACTCGCGACTTTATTTTGGTTATAGAATAGTATATAGTACATAGGATAGTACACGAGATTAATAGGAGCTCCTTAGGCAACCGCTTAAGTCAAAAGATGGGAACAGACTGACTTGAAAACCATCATTAGACATACTCTTAGCTCATAGAACTGCTGAATAGGCTAGATGGGCCGCCAGGCAAGCACTAAGGCTAACAAGGTTGGGGTATAACAGAACGCACTAATAGTAGCATGAGTGTGTATCATGGAATTACCGCCCCGTCAACTGGCAGCCATGGAACGCTCGACCCGCAACACGTCATAATTCGTGTACATGTACTTCAGTTTTCGAGGTGGCATTTCACGGGTTGCGCATTGTCAGGTCACCACGCAATACCACCAGGAACTCGTGAACATATCAATGTACTTCAATTGTCTTCTTCTTCTTATGTGGCTTTTTAACGTGGAAAGACGTTACTCTGCCAGTGTCTTGTTTTGGCGGATATTTTGCCCTTGTACTCCCCCAACCCTGAAGGAGTGACCATTGTACGGTACGGAATTAAATGAAAGTAATATGAATATCAAAAGTATTAAAAACTGGTTTCGCTTTTACAAACGTATATTATTGGCTTTAATAAAATTACATAACATTATAAATAAATGGTGTGAAAACAAGCGTTAAAAGAGAGTTAATATCAGTAGGTCTAGCGATATCAGAATTAAGTTTATCATACAAAGAAGAACTTAACTTAGGACATGAAAATAAAATGTGATTTAAAGTACCGTCATCTAGGCCACACTCACAAAGTGAATGATCCCTGACCCTGATTTTAGCAAGAAATACGGGAGAACAAACGTGACCTAGGCGCAAACGAATTACGGTGGAAGTGACCCATTTCTCAGCATTTTTAGGTCGGTCGGTATTTCCACGGTCGCCCATTCCAGGGCTGTGTTCGTGAAATACCATCATCCTATTGGCTAATTTCCTGTATTCCTATTGGTCTATTTTTTGGAACTTAACATTAAGTTCTTTGATGATCGTAAAGATACAGAGCTTCATACAAATGACATGTAAAAGTGAAGCGTTCAATATTTTTTTGGGGTTGGCCATCCTGCCAGATCTGACAATATTACAAAACAATACGTATGGTCCTATCTTGCCATAGGAAATCTTTTACCCTAATCATCGGGTAATTAAAATCTGAAAGGATTGAGTTGTTTTCTTAAGAAAACTAACGAATTTAATGTTAATACATTTGAGTGTTGTGTGGCGTTAACAGGAATTAAACATTATAAGGAAACATTAACATTGCATAGCTGTAACTTCTGTATCATTGCCTTAATGCGAAATCTTGTATGTGTGTTGGTATGTCTGTGTCTTTGGTATTCCTTTACGCTGGAGTAAGCGTTGAATGGAAGCACTCAATGAGACCCATTGAGTTTGGATTTCGCGGGGTACCAATATGAAGGTCAATTTTGTGCAGGCTTAAGAATAATTTTAGCAAACTCATTGTTGAATTTCGTGCCAGGATCGGAACTTATTCTTTTTGGGGTGCCATAAAAGGAAAAGTATTTTGTTAAAGCTCTAACAACCTCAGGGGTTGACCTATTTGAGATTTCGATGGCTTGTCCTAGTTTGCTGAAGGCATCTATGATAGTTAGGTAGTATTTGCCTTCAATGGTGGAAATATCTATAAAAAGTTCCTGAAAGGGAGCATCCTGGGTTTGCGTTAACTGTAAAATCGGTTTAATAGGTCATATTTCATAATTTGGCAAGACTCGCAAGCATTGATTATGGCTGTTACGGTCTCTTGCATTTTTTCCCAGTAATAATTTCTTCGGAGTCTCATTAAAGACTCCTTTATTCCACGGTGGCATTGTTTACCGTCGTGAAATTTCAGGATTATGGCTCTTTGTTTATTTTCATCTTGTACACAAATTACGCGGTGTGTACATTCAATAAGTTTTACTAAGTCTTTCTTAAATAATTCTATTACTACCTTGCCAAACTGTCTTCTATGCTCGCTTTCTTCGAAGTATATGAAATATTTAAGCTTAGGAGTGATGTACTCTTTTAAAAACTGTTTAACAAGTTCATTATTACCTATAGGCATAAATACTTCTAAAATTTTTTGTTTGTTTCTCGATATATTTTTAATTTGTAATTCATTTTTGAACCAAGAGAACACTCGTATCTGGTTAGGTTTCGTGTCAATTGCTTCATGCAAGATAGGTATCCCGGTGGGTTCTAAATCTGCAGTTGAATGAATTGTTTGAGAATTATTAGATTCAGAGGGTGACCTAATCGGGTATTCAGGGGATGATGTATTAGGGTATTCGACAAGTTTTACTGTGCTTGTAGCTGACAGAGTATCAGAGATATCTGTGGGAGTTGCCGTGGCACTTTCATCAGATATAGTAATAGTAGAGGAGTCATTACGGGTTTTCTTTTTATTCACAAACTGTTCAATTTCTTTCACTATGTCGTCATGTTTTGTCTGTAAATCGTTGTCAACGTTAACTTGCATGGATTATCCTTCATCATCAGAGTCAAGTGCATTTACCTTTATTTGAGATAAAGCGTCAGCTTTCGTATTTTGTTTGCCGTTTTTATAAATAATCTCAAAGTCATAGTATTGTAGTCGTAGTCTCTATCTAGTCGGTTTACTGTTAGGGTCATTTAGGGAATTTAACCAAGCTAAAGGTCTGTGGTCTGTATATATAAAGAACTTTTTGCCGTACAGGTAAGGCCTGAATAATTGCCCATACGATGGCAAGAAGTTCTTTCTCAATTGTACTATATCTGGATTCAGTATCACTGAGTGTTCGACTTGCATACGCGACCGGTTAGTCGTTACCGACTGTGCCTTGGGACAAAACTGCACCAAGGGCAACGTTAGACGCGTCTGTTGTAAGAATAAATGGTCTATCATGATCTGGGTATTGCAATAGCGAGGCGTTAGTAAGGAGTTCCTTACACTTGTTAAAGGCATCAATGTAATTTTGGTCAAGTATAATTTTATTTCGCTTTTTGAGGCATGAGGTTAGAGGTTGGGTTATTTTCGCAAAATGTTTGATGAAGCGACGGTAGTAGCCTACTAGTCCCAAAAAACTCTTTATTTCAGTCGTTGTTTTTGGCAGTGGATAATTAAGTACAGCCTTTATTTTGTCGTTATTAGGTTTCAGTCCGTCTTTTGTTATGTGTGTCCCAGGTAAAGTACTTCTGTCCGTAAGAATTCTGATTTGCCCAGTTGAATTTTTAAGTTTGTCTGTCGGAATTTGTCAAATATTGTTCGTAGTTTTTGTATGTGTTCATCTAAGCTGGCTGAGAACATGATGACGTCATCAAGATAGACCATGCAGAGCAGCATTCCCTGCAGGTCTCTTAAGACGTTATCCATAGCTCGTTGGAAGGTAGCTGGGGCTGTCTTTAGCCCAAATGGCATACTTGAAAATTCGAAATGCCCGTGTTGTGTGCTGAAGGCGCTCTTATGTCTGTCTTGCTCTTGTATTTCAATTTGATGGTATCCACTAGGTAGGTCAAGAGTGCTGAAGTAAGAACTCTTGCCCAGTTTGTCAAATAAGTCATTCATGTTAGGAAGCGGGTATTTGTCATCAATTGCTATGTCGTTTAAACGTCTATAATCAATAACCATGCGATATTTCGGTTGTCCTGATGCGTCAGTCTTTTTAGGTACCAAATGCACCGGGGCGTTCCAAGGTGAATGAGATTCCTGTATGACATTGTCATTTAATAATTTTAAAACTTGTTTATTTATTTCGTCTGTTTGTGTAGGGGCTTGCCTATATGGTCTTACGTAAATCGGGTCTTCATTCTTTGTTCTTATTTGGTGTTTTACCTGATTAGAGAATGATAAGGGCAAAACTTCGCAGTAAACAATTTCTTTATACTCTTTACAGAGGTTAAGTAATTTTTGTCGTTCTTCATTTGTGAGGTCTAGTCTGAGTTTGTCAAGGAGATTATTCTCAAGTAATATGTCAGTATTCATGTCCTGATTGTCTTTTGTATGATTTAGTTCAATTTCGGAGTTGTCATATGCATTTACGGTAAAAGGTCGTGTTACAGTCAGTATAATCTCTTGGTCAGTAGTATTTTGGATAATCGTCGATGCATATCCATTGGTACAATTTACTAAGGCATCTGGCATCCGTAAACCGGGGTAAAGTTCTTGATAGTCAAGAATGGCTTCGCCAGAATATTGGTTAGTAGGCAACTTCACTCGTTGTTCGGTTCGCGGTTGCACTCGTATAACATAGTTAAGGTTATTTTATTATTGACGATGGCAATAGATGTTGATCTAGTTTTCAGAACAAGATTTTTCAGATCTATGATCGCGTCTAGCTGTTGAAGCAAATCGTTACCTATGAGACCATCATAGCGTGGGTCGACGTCATACAGGTAAAATTTGTGTTCTTCAGCATTTCGAAATGTCGGAAAAAGGGGTATTTGTATAACTTCATCGTGTTGACTGGAAGCATGGGTGCTGACTACTCTAATTGGTTCGTAACAGATAAAGTCAGAGAAATATTCATGCGCCTTTCGAGGGCTAATGAAGGAACGTGTACTTCCGGTATCGATCATTAATTTCGCGTCGATTTCCGGTATATACACGTAGGGTAGTTTTAAGCTAGGATCACAATTAATTTCTATGTCCTGTCTTTGGTCAAGGCCTGTACCTGAAAAGGAGGGGTCTGAGTTACGTCATCAGTCTCGTCTTGTTGAGAGCGTTCGGAATATTGTTCAGAGGGAACTACTCCAGTCATATCGTCATACTGCTCGTCACAATAGTCAGGATAGTAATATTTGGGGTCATAACATTCCTCGTCTATGTACTCAGAGTTCAGAGCTAACTCATTAAGTTTGAAACCGCTAGGATAATTTTGTTGAAGCGGTGCCGTTCTCAGTTCTCGTTCGTCTGTGGACTGATAATGCGGCTTCTGAATATTTGGTCGATAGCTGAATGGTTGAGGTCTATACCCAAACTGTTGCGGAGCTGCAGGAGGACGATAGCCAAATTGTTGTGGGGCCGTTGGAGGCCGATAACCAAATTGTTGAGGGGCCATTGGAGGCCGATAGCCAAATTGTTGGGGAGCCATTTGAGGCTTGTAGCCAAACCGCTGTGGTATCATCTCAAAATTTTGCGGTTTATAGCCGAATTTTTGTGAAACAGGTTGGCGATACCCAAATTGAGGTGGTCGATACCCAAATTGATGTGGTTGATACCCAAACTGTTGGTTAGGTTGTTGGCGGAACCCTGAATGTTGTTGAGTTTGTGGGCTTCCAAAACTAAATTTTGAATTGTTATTGGCAGGTAATATAGGCCTATAACCAGTAGGGTTCTGTGACACACTAAAACCGTGTTGTAGAGTTGGCTTAGCTGTTTGAACCAGATTGCCATACATCCGATTACGGAAGGTGTATTGTTCGTGGAAGTTCACTTCCTCTAAAACAATACTTAAGGCGGCTTCTAAGCTCGCGGGTGCCTTCAACCTAACTATACGCACCATATTTTCTGGTAAGTTGTAAAGGAATACGTTCAGTGACGTATGGTTGTAAATCGCAATTTTGGCGATTTTTATCTCAGCGTTAGTCAATGCGTTAACCTTGGATATTAAAATTTGACCGGACCGTTTGAATACGATTGCAAAACTCTAAATAGGTTTCACTGGATTTAATTTTCAAACTCTCTAACTCTATATTTATACATTCTTCACTACGAAGGTCACCGAAATGCTGTTCTAATAAGGCCTTAAGTTCAGACCAACTCGCAACATCCTCTCGTTCCGATAAAAGGGCAGCTGCGTCATCAGTTAACCGACTCGTAACGGCGTGGTAAACGTATAAATTTTGCTCCTCGTTGCCACGGTACCTTTCAATCACATAATCGCATTTACGTAAAAACACATTAAGTTGTCTATTGTCTCCTCCAAAGAGAGGGATTCATTTTAATATATCGTTTGGTATGGGTACGATACGCGGTTGTTCTTCCATTTTTGCACAGAGTTATAAAAATTTAGACACACACAAAAATACAATTATAATATAACACAGAAAAATACACAAAAACAATAAAAGGCACAAACACACACAATTAAAACAGTAAAAGAACAAGTAAAATCAAAATTTGTATAATATAATGAACCAAAAAAAATAATAATTTTTAAAATTGATAAATTATTTATCTAAATTCGATGAACATACCATCAAAAACGATTAAGTTTTAAATCTTCAGATGCATAAAAAAAATACACTTATAAAACTAATATATACTTATAAAACTAATACACTTATATATACCAAATTTATATTATATTAAATTTATGTCAAATCTAAAATTTCGTTACTCTATGTAACTTTCTTTGTAGTAACATTATTTCTTATCGCTTAATTCTTAGTACTAATAATCAGATAGTTAACGTGCTGAGAGAAGACTTATCACATTGAAAACTTTAAATTAAAATGGGATTTTGGGAAGGATGGCAAATAGTTCAACTTACCAACCGACTGCTACACCCATTGTTGCACACACACACCCGAGTTTAGACAAATTTATTTGGTTCGTGGATTTGCTCTACTATTGTCCCACTACAGGCAAATTTTGACACCCGTAATAATGTAGGGACGTAGCTTATACGAGCAAATCCTGTCCGCAGCGCCAGTCAAGTTTCGAGGTAGGCGAAATGCGTTTTTATAAACTAAAATGAAAATTAAACTTATGTGTTGCCGATTCGGAGGCAAAAAATATAATGAATTAAAATACACTAATTATTAATGCAGGATGTCCTATATGCTAGATCAGTAAGTCTACCATGAGTTTACAACATTGACACCAATCGATGCTCGATATCGACTGCCGCAAAAAATGTATGAAAAAAAGAACAGTGCCACACTGCGGTCAATTGTAGAACTAAAATTGACAGCTAGAACGCCAATCACAAGCTTAATAGGTAGACGAGATCGAGTATCGACTATAGATGACATTTATGTTGCCAACTTATGGTAGGGCTACAGCTTATATCTAGAATGCATCGTTAGCGTCTGGGTGATCATTGTGAGAATGCTCGCTCAGCGCTAATCGAGTACAGAGGGGTGACGTCACACATAACGATCTCGTATGCTAAGTAAACTAAAATGATATGTTCAAAATAAACATTTATTTCAGTACGTAGGTATCTTTACAAAAACTTACGATTTAGAAATTAAGTAAATAGCTCACCTGCACACTTCCAAACTTTTCTGCCTACTGCTTGAAACTTGTAAAGAGTACCTAAGAGCACTAAGAGATGGCGATACTAGTAATAATTCGTTTATTTATAATGTGCACAAACGATAGCAACCATTGTCAAATACACACTACACTTTTCTTAGTAAAGTTTTAAATAAATGTTAATGTCCTCATTTTTACACACAGGGTCTGAAAAGGTGATGGCGGTATCGTTCCACAAAGCTATACAATGGAACGGCAGAAAAGTAGTTTCTAAAAAAGTGACATAATTTATTAAATAAGTATAACACTTCTTTAGTAGCACTTTAGGCACAGAATAATAAGTACAAGTACAGAAGCACCACTTCCCGTAACAATTCATAGAAATAGAGACTCTTGCTACTAAGCAACAAAGTTCAATTCAGCTCGCATAAGCGCTCAGTACCTAACGACATATTCACCTAAGTATTGCCGCTCTCTTCTAACGCGTAGCTCTGTCGCTGTCTGGCGCTGAGTGACGCGATACCTATGTCGCTAGGGTTGTCGGCTCGCCGATGCATTACTACCTACTACTATAATATTCATCGTCTATCTATCTACCTATTTGACCACCTATTCTATCTTACGTTTGATGCGTATGATTGATTACTCAGTCAATTAGGTAGATACTAAAACGAATTTTACAGTCTCTCATTTGTTATAAAAAATGAAAACAAACCTTTACTCAACTCAAGTAGAAATATACTCATTGAAATAAAAATAAGTTTTGAAGTAGGGACTGTTTTTATTTAATTTACAAGATAAACACAGATAATAATACCTAATTAGTAGTCTGCGATTAGAAACTCGTAATTGTAGGGAATTTGAAGATAGTACAGTTAACAAAAAAAATAAAATAGTACAGTAAAATTTAAAAAGTAAATAATTTGGTAGACAACACACATCTGATCGCGGGGTACGATGACAGTACAAGTACGGAGGCCAGCACATCATTTACCCTAATCTGTCAAAATTCTTCATTACCTTTTAAATTTTATCACAATGTTAGAAGGTAAGAATAGTCGCAATCGGCTCCTATTGCACTTAATCAAAAATTGAATAGATTAGAGGTATTCTATTGGGAAAATTTAACATATTGGGGTAAGTTGATGTGCTGGCGTCGCGTCCGTACAATATTAATTCACATGTGCTTTAACTTAATGAAATGAGCAATTTGTTTCTTCCCTTCTCTAAAATCCCTGTTATTGAATCGTATAGTTGCAAAAATTCTGAATCTAATAAATAATTTCAATAAATAATCTTTTGGAAAGCACGGGCATGGAAAATTAAATTCTACACTTTTTAACAGTTCGTATAGTTTGCTCCCCGGCCGTGCCATCAGGTTAGATTTAAAGTTTTCCAAGAAAGTGGTTTCTAAGTTTCGGATGTAATTATTGAAAGTATCTGGTGGTACTTTTAACTCACCGTAAAAAGAAGCACTTTTGTTATATGCTTTAAAATGGGTAAACATTGTAGAGGTATTTAGGTCTGGTATTTTTTCAATTGACTAGCGAGAGTTGGGCAACTGTGTTTTTTTGTACACTTACAAAGTAAATATCCAGAAACATAATTTAAAGCTTTTTCCGTGGGCAAATCAAAACGATAATCAGTATCGCCATTTAGAGCTACTAAAGATGTCGGAATTTTAGTTTCTATCTGATTTGGCCGTTCATAAAAAGTGGTTCCCTTTTGAAGCAAGTCACATATATCTTTTTGGCAGTTACTATACCGTGAATTTTTTAGCATATTACAAAGAAATAACTTGGAAAAAGACCTCTGGAATTGGATGGGTGTAGGATCTCTACAGTTTCCCCCTTGCTGTCTAATCGCACCAAAGAAATTTTCAAGACAATCTTGATTCAAGCGTCTGGTATACAGACTTTTAAAACCTTCGTTTTTTAAGTCAGTGGCTAGCATGAGAATGGATTGAATGGATATGGCTATGTTTTTAAACGTTTTTACTCGGTTTGTGTTGTTCTTTCCATTACGTGGATCAATAGCAATTATATTTTTGAATGTTTTTAGAGCATCTTTTAATACGTCTACCTGATATTTTTTAAATGAGAAGGAATTTTTATATTTATATTTGGATTGTACTGTACTTGAGTTTAAAACATCAAATACATTGTTCATCTGCTCAATAAAATCTGCTGTAGCTCTAGCGTCTTCAGGTAAAATTTTAGCAAAAATTAATGTGTTGAGAGCTGCATACACAGAGTAGCTAAATATTTGTGCAGCGTATTTAACGCGCATTTTTTGAAAGTTATTCGGATGTTAATGTTTTTCCGTTACACGCGGGATCATTTTCAGATGTTTTTCTTTCTGCCGAGAATATAAAGACTCCACATGCTTCCACGAAATTACTTTATCATCGAGCTTAAAATCGTTGACAAGTAGGTTATTACGTACGCATTTAATTAAATGCGGAACATCAAAATCAGGCTGTACTGTTTTGAATGAACTTTGTATAAAGAGAACCTAACTAAATTCTTTTTATCATTTAACCCCTATAAAATTTTTCTTTTCACATGGGTAAACTATTCTCATTTACTTACAATAACAATATTTTACATTTTGTGCATTAATTAAAAAGTTGTGAAACAAAAACATCAAAAATTCTGGTTTGTTTACATTTTTACTATTCTTAATTCTTCTAATCTCCTAACGCGTTGACCCATTTATATGATTCAAACGGATAAAATAGTTTTAGACCTAGGCCTTACATTTGACACCATAATCGTTAAAATATCTCAACAAACAAAAAGTCACATTTTCAAGTTGCTCTCGTAATTATAAAAAACAAATTCCTTAAATAATTCAGACATGAGTCCATATTATTAGTAAGTACAAAGTAACTAATTAATGTTAGTAATATGAAGAATGTGAAGGTTTATAGTTTCATAGTTTTAAAATAAATTTGAACTTACATTTTCTCATCTACAGGTAATGAAAAAAATGACAATCCCTCGTCCTTTTGTCTTGACACACATCCATCAAATGAGCAATGCTTTAAACCAGCCATTCTCTCTTATTTTAAACTTATTTAGTATTATAATAATATTAAAACTTCCACCAAACACACGTGCGAGCTCTACGCGTGAATTAAGTTCTCCACTGGGACTTTACTCAAAAAAAACTAATTTATTTGAATAACAGAGTAACAGTGTAATCGACAATAAAATAATAATTAAATTAATTTACAAAATTCGGATCTTATATACTAGTAATAATGTAGAGTCAGCATCTCCCCTCCGTATTGCTTGACCTACTTGGTTGTTGCTGATGTTGTGCTGTGTTTCTGTTGACGAAGCATATTTGGATATATTGGGGTTCCTTAACTCCTCCCTCCCCAAGAGAGAAATTATCCGAAGATGACGTAGGCGGCTTCGGAGAATTTTGACAAATAATCTTATATTTAAGTTTAAATATTATAAAAAGTATTCCTACAATTGTTACGATAGCATACAAACAGAGGGTCCCTATACTTATACTATAAGTCACTACACTTTGTTCTACTTCGTCACTATAACTAAGTTTAGCACTTTGGAGTAGTTCTCTTATGTCACTAAGATCCACGTTTCTTAAATCCATCTTCTTGGTGCTTGTTTTTATGTTTAATTGTAGCTCCGGCGTCTGAATGACTGGCAGTTGGAGACTGTCGTCAGTTGTATTTGTTGATGCGTTTATGTATATATCTCCCATTTGTAGTTCGCAATGCTGACTTGGTGTTAAAATGTGTGTGCCTTGAATATTGTGCTTGTAGACTTCGTTATTGCAGTTTTCAGTTATAATCACACTTTCTTCTGAATACACTAGCCAGTTATTGTTAGTGATCTTCTGTATCCTAAGTTTCTCTATATTTACTTGGTTCCTCGCGCATTGGCTATAATTATTTTTTAGTAACATGATCTGTTCGATGCAAGTTTCAGTTGGGTATTGGACTAAGTGGTCTTCGTCGCAGATGAATCTGTTGTCTTCTATCTCGTCACATGCTTTCGCTACGGGCCTGTATTTCAATCTATTCACCATTAGGTAGGGATATTTAGGAATGATGACAAAGGTATTATGGGGTTTGTATATGGGAATGGGGATAACCTTGTAGTAATTATATGTTTCGGTGTCTATCAAAGGGATTTCTAGCACAAAAACTAATTTACTACTATCTATGTATGATTTTAGTACAATACTACGTTCTAATTTTAGCAAGTTTTCTTTTACTACAGGGTAAATAGTTCTAGCATGTTTACTTATTACTACTAAGGAGTTGTATAACTCAGTGCTATTAATAATTGTTTGGTGCAGTACATGTAGCTTACTAAATGCTATTGCTGTCTCTACTTCTTGAATATATTCATGACAAGTACGAAAGTTATTAAGGGTCTGGTATAAGGAATTCATAAAGTGTATTAATTTGTTAAACTTAGACTCGTTTTGTATAATTGTTTCCACTTCATTGGTTTTTAGGTCTAATTTTTTTACGTTGGAATTTATTATATCAGAAGCATTTACTAATTTATCGAAAGCCCTTTCCATTGATGAAACCTTACGTTCGACCAAATGTTCTTTATTTTGTAACATCATTATCTCGTTATTATACTTAATTGCATCTTTCTCATCTAAATTACCTGATATAGCTTTTACTAATGATCCTAAGGGACTAAAAATTGCTCGTTTACTACGAAGCTTAGTGGGTAAGATTTGAAATAACCTTTCCGACGTTGTGTTAACTAAATATTGTATCTGGTTTTCTATTCCTGATAATTCGTAACCTAATTTATTAGCATTAATCAAATCTCTTAGTTTATTAAACTCATCTATGTTATTATTTATTTGTAATTCTATTGATCCTAAATCTAATGTTTTAAATATAGTCCAAAAGCTATTCTTCTTCACTGCTACTCCCATCTTCAGCGAGGCTATCCCTGGGTTCAGACCGAGGTTTTGAAGGTCCAGCGTAGTCACGTGTTTGACTAGTACCAGAAGTACTAGGCATGACCTGTGGAGGACGTCTTATGTTTTTAGTTGCTACTCTAGTTGCCCTTTTGTTAAGTTCTACAGGAAGAATATTACGTTGAATTTCGCCAGTTACTTTAGCCTTTTCGTATCTAGGCTTTTCCTTGGCTTTCCTCGTCCTAGTGTTCTTCATAAAAATCTCATCTCCTGTTTTAATAGTAGGTGGTTCTTCACCGCCTCTCTTATCCTTAACCTTAATCTTATCAATTATTAGTTTTTCTGCAATATATTCATAGAGTATTTTAAGGCGCTTTCTATGGTCTAATAGTAGTTTTTGCATCAGGTTTTTCTCCCTATCTATGTTAAAAACGTTACCTGAATCAGTTTGACCAAACACTATTTCGAAGGGTGTATATTCAGTTGCTGAGTGAATCGTATTGTTATACGCCATAATGGCGTATGTCATGACACCGGCTGCATCTAGTTCGCTCTTGTCATATTTAACCAATCTCTATAATTGTTGAATGAAACCTTTCGACTATTGCCATTGAACTAGGATTATTAGGGGTCCCTATGTGCAAGTCAATTTTATATAGATTTAACATTTCTTTAATCAATGCATTATTAAATTCCGTTCCTGAATCGCAGTTAATTTTCTGAGGTAATCCGTACATACTAAAATATTTAATTAATGCTCTAACTATTTCTGGTGTGCTTCTATTTGGTACTTCGATAGCTTGTCCTAATTTACTAAACGAATCTACAATTGTTAAATAATATTTACTTCTATAAATAACAGGTCCATAAAAGCTTCTTGAAAAGGAGCATCTCTACTTTGTGTCAACTGTATCTGTGGTTTAAGCGGTTTCCTATCATACTTCATTTTCTTACATTGTTCACATGAGTTTATAATAGCGGTGATAGTCTCTTTCATGTTAGGCCACCAATAGTCTCTTTTAAGTTTTGCCAAAGTTTCCCTAATGCCTCTATGACATGTTTTACCGTCGTGATACTTCATAATAACGTCTCTTTGGTCATCTTCTGCCTCTGTTAAGTTAATGGTTCTCTCTGTACATTCAATTAACTTTACTGAGCCCTTTTTGAACAAGGTAATAACGACACGTGAAAAAATTTCTCTGAATATAGGGTGTTCGAAATATATAAAATATTTGTTTTTAGGGTCTATATATTCTTTTAAGAAATCTTTAACTAATTTCTCGCTAGTTGTAGGCATGTGAACTTCTAAAATTTTCTGTTTATTATTTGAAATGTCTTTTACTGATAATTGATTCTTTAGCCATGAGTGAATTAATAATTGTTTTGGTTTCGTATCGATTGCCTCTTTCAAGATGGGAATACCGTCATGTTCCCTATTTGAGACTGAGTTTGCTGTTGCTCCATCGTCGGAATCAGGAAGTTCTATGGTTTCCATTAAAGGTTCTGTGTCTCTAGTATCGTTATTTAATTCTTCTAATATTCCCTGCATACGATCGTCTCTATCATCTATATTTACAAGTATTGAATCGATATCGTCATCAATCACGTTAATCTTTATTCGCGATAAGGCATCTGCATTTGTGTTTTGCTGCCCTTTTTTATAACGGATTTCAAAATCATATTCTTCCAACCGTAATCGCCATCGCGTTAACTTGCTGTTGGGTTCCTTAAGTGAATACAGCCATGCCAATGGTCGATGGTCTGTATAGATAATTAATTTATTACCGTAGAGGTATGGTCTGAAGTGTTTTACTGCCCATATTACGGCTAACAATTCCTTTTCAATGGTACTATATTTAGCTTCTGTATCGCTGAGCGTTCTACTGGCATAAGCTACTGGCTTGTCTGATCCTATGCTACCCTGTGACAACACGGCTCCGATTGCAAAGTTAGATGCGTCAGTGGTTAAGATGAAACCTTTACTGAAATCGGGGAATTGTAACAAAGGTGCGTTGGTTAAAAGCTTTTTACAAGTTTCGAAGCTTTCCTTGTATTCGTCGTTGATGATTATTTTACGGCCTTTTTTTAAACATGTTATTTTGGCGAAGTCCTTAATGAATTTCCTATAATATCCTATAAGGCCTAAGAAGCTTTTGATCTGCGTTGCCGTTTCTGGTATAGGATATTTTAAGACGGCGTCGATCTTATCATCGTTGGGCTTTAAGCCTTCATTTGTGATTGTGTGGCCTAGATAAAGTACTTCTTTTCGGAGAAAATGTGATTTGTCCAGTTGGACTTTCAAATTAGTTTGGCGGAAACGATCAAAAACGGCTCTAAGTTTCTCTATGTGATCAGGCAAGTTCTTTGAGAATATTATGACGTCATCAAGATATATTAGGCAATGTAAGCTTTGTAGACCTCTCAGAACGTTATCCATTGCTCGTTGGAACGTCGCTGGTGCCGTTTTTAGCCCAAATGGCATTCTATTGAACTCATAATGTCCAGAGGGAGTAGAAAATGTAGTTTTAGCTCTGTCCTCCTCCTGGACTTCGATTTGGTGGTACCCACTAGCTAAATCAAGGGTTGTGAAATAAGTACTCTTCCCTAGCATGTCAAATAAATCGTTAATATTTGGTAAAGGGTACTTGTCGTCGGTAGTAATGTCGTTTAACCGTCTATAGTCTACGACCATTCTCCACTTTTGTTGTCCCGACGCGTCAGCTTTTTTTGGAACTAAATGCACAGGGGCACTCCAGGGCGAATGTGATTCCTGGATGATATTATCCTGTAGCATTTTTTCTACTTGATTTCTTATCTCTCTGGATTGTACCGGTGGTAATCTATGGGGCTTTATATTTATTGGGTCCTCGTTCTTTGTCCTTATTGCGTGTTTAACTTGGTTAGTAAAGGATAACGGGACCCCCTCACAGTAAAAAATATCTCTATACTCCTTACAAATTTCTTCGATAGTTTTACGCTCTTCCTGGTTCATATGGTCTAATTTTAGTTTTGATAGGTTCTGGGTTAACAAAGTATCTAGCGTCTTATCATCTTCTGTGAAGTTAACTTTAACTGATGGGTTATGTTGGTACGGCTCTACATTAAAAGGTGCTGTTACCGTTAAAACTTTATGCTCCTCGGTATAATTTTGAATGACCGTGGAGGCATATCCATTTATGCATAACACTACTGCGGCGGGCATTCGAATCCCTTCCGTAAACACTTTAAAATCTAAAATAGCTTCTCCGTTCAGTAAATTAACTGGAAGTTTTACTCTTAGTTCGCTGCGAGGGGGTAAATTGTATACCTCTCTCGTGGGCGGTGAGTATATTATTGGAATATTTGTAGTTTCCAAATGTAGTATTTGATGTTCCATATTAATTTTTGCTCGTAATTGTTTAAGCAAATCACTACCTATCAAACCATCGTACCTATCATCTACGCTATACACATAAAATTTATACAGTTCATTGCACATAAAAGACGGTGGTAATGGTATACGTGCCGTTTCATTATGAACACTTGATGCGTGAGTGCTCACTACCTCAAATGGCTCATGCTGTATATAATTTTTAAAATACCTATTTGCAATATGCGGGCTAATGAACGATCTGACACTACCGGTATCTATCATAAAAACTGCATTGAGCTCTGGTATAATAATATGAGGCAAATTCAAACGCTTACTGAAATTAATTTCTATTTTCTCTCTAATGTTGAGGCCCTTATGCAAAAATTTTCGGCCCCAGAATCATCATTATTAAAGTGAGCATTATTATCATAATTATGTAGGTCATCGCGATCCGTGTAATTAATACGGCGTGAACTAGCTGTGCGCATTGTGGCGTCAGTGTTCAAGCCCGAAGGCGCTGGCGCAGCAAAAGGCGGCAGGCGCGGTTCGTTGTTCGCGTAATGCTGACTGTTTTGCGCATGGTACGGTGACCTAGTTACTTGTTGTCGCGGAATATTATTGCTTTGATAATTTGAATTATACGATTGTCGAGAATTTCTAGATTGAAACGAGCTGTTTGGCGTAAACGAGTTATTTGGCGTATTATTCGGTGCAGGTGAACTCGCTATGTTTTGGGGTTGGTACCTTTGATTACTGAAATTGTTAGAGAAGTTCTGTCTAGGAGTTCTATTGAAATTACGGCGGTCATATGTTCTATTTTTAGCGTCGTAAACTTGTTGGAAGTTCTGCTCTTCTAACACAACTTTTAAAGCATCTTCTAAGGTAGAAATATTTCTTAAACGGACTAATCTCACTAAGTACGCTGGTAAGTTATAGAGAAAGATTTTTAGCGATGTATTATTGTAAATTACTTGTTTTGCCTGTCGTAAGGGTTCACTAGGAATACTTTCTGATAATTTAGCGTATAGTACACTTCTCATATGTTGGAGTCTATGGCAGAACTCTAAGTAACTTTCGTCTTTATTTATTTTAGCTGATTCCAATTCCATTGCCAGGCAGTCTTCTGTGCGCGGGTCGCCAAAGTGTTGGCTTAGTAAGGATTCTAACTCGTCCCAAGAGGCTATGCTATCCCTTTCTCCTACTAAACTGGCTGCTTCCCCGGCTAACCTACTTGTTACTACGTGGAATAGGTAATCATTTTGGGCTGCACTTCCCTTGAATTGGGATAGTACATATTTACACTTTTTTATAAATAGTGTTAGTATTCTAGTGTCGCCATTGAACACAGGGATAATGTTCACTATTTCCTGTGGTACACGTGTTAAACTATCCATTTTACACGAAAATTAAATAATGTGAAGAAAGACAGAATTTTTTTTTCCTATAAATGGTTTAAAAATAACTAAAACTACTATGACTCTATGACTGTGCTTTAAGGCGTTTTCTAATCCCTAGTAATACACACAACATAAAATCAATACAAGGATCGGGCATAAAAAAAAGTTGCAAGGAAGGTGAAAAGATTTACTCACAATTTCGCTGCGATTTCCATGTCCTTTGAATTATTATTCCGATTGTTTGTTCCTGTGTTTGTCCAGAGTGGTCCTTAATACATTTATTTGTTCGTGGCTCCTTGCTAAACCGTTGAAACGGACGTCAATCGCTCCTTTGATGCTGAAAAGTGTAGCGATTGGCTGCAAAGATCCTGTCCTTAGCGCCAATTAAGTTCTCCACTGGGACTTTACTCAAAAAAAACTAATTTATTTGAATAACAGAGTAACAGTGTAATCGACAATAAAATAATAATTAAATTAATTTACAAAATTCGGATCTTATATACTAGTAATAATGTAGAGTCAGCATCTCCCCTCCGTATTGCTTGACCTACTTGGTTGTTGCTGATGTTGTGCTGTGTTTCTGTTGACGAAGCATATTTGGGTATATTGGGGTTCCTTAACTCGTGCGTGCGTGCGAGCGACACCCGTCAGTCGGAGTGGCGCCGGCGCCTCGCGAATTTGTAGGCATTTATCGCTGTAGGTACGGCCGAGTGGCGGTGGCCTGCTTTAGGAGACCTGGCTAAGGCCAGGTTTTCCGTGGTAGCAGCAGAGATTGGCAATATTTGTGTTGTGTCTACAGGGTGTTCAGTGCATGGACCGACAGGATTTTTTGGGGTGTTGGGGGGGGTAATGCGCTAGTTTTCCCCTATAGATCCTATGTCCTAAGTGTCACGGTAGTTTAGATATGTTTTTTTAGGTGTTTTTAAATCACCCGGAACCTTGCCTTTCATCATCATCATCTCAGCCGTAGGACGCCCACTGCTGAACATAGGCATCCCCTATAATTTTCCAAAAGTACCAGTTGGAAGCGGCCTGCATCCAACGTCGTCCTGCGACCTTTACCAGGTCGTCTGTCCACCGTGTCGGTGGACGACCTACGCTGCGCTTGCCGGTCCGTGGTCTCCACTCCAGAACCTTTCGGCCCCATCGGCCATCTGTTCTGCGTGCTATGTGCCCTGCCCACTGCCACATCAACTGGCTAATCTTCTGGGCTATGTCGGTGACTTTCGTTTTTCTACAGATCTCCTCATTTCTGATTCCATCATGTAGAGAGACCGCGAGCATAGCCCTCTCCATAGGTTGTTGTGCGACTTTGAGCTTATCTATGAGGCCCATAGTAAGAGACCACGTTTCAGTGCCATAAGTCATCACTGGTAACACACATTGGTCGAAGACTTTTGTCTTGAGGCACTGAGGTATTTTAGACGAGAAGACTTCGCGATAATTCCGGAACGCTGCCCAGCCGAGTTGGATTCGACGATGGACCTCTTTCTCGAATTTGGATCTACCTAGTTTGACTGTCCTATGTTCAGCAATGGATGTCCTACGGCTGAGATGATGATGAGATGGTCACAAGAAATAATGGTGTATATTTTAAATAGATTATAGTGATTCTTAACAATTTCACACTTTTTGGTATTGAAGTAGTATTATGAATTGAAGTACCTATTACAAATTGTATAGATTTCAATAGGGTTTTATGCAAAATAAACAACCATGATGAACATGATTTTAGATCAGTATTTTTTTATAGAAAGTTATAAAAAATATGTTTACTTAGATATGTACATTGTTTTTAATATTATACATGTAAAAAAATATTTTTTAATTAATTTAAAAACCTAACCATAAATACTTAATACCATAGAGTACATACTCAGCCTATGCAGGCCTATATTTTATTGTCAGTCTTAATTACTAATAGTTTAATATACAAGAACTGCCTGATTGTCTCATAGACAGTTCAGAGTTGTTTTCTGCTTTTTTATCTGGATATATAATGAGTGCATATTCTATTCAAGTTTGTAATATACGGTTTCTTTCTGGACTTTTTAATAACTAATTGAATTTTAGTTAACCATAATATTATAACATTGTATTTTTTAAAATATCCAACAGTTAGCTTACCCACCACACTATTGATTGATTTATCAATTTGTTTGTTATAAATTTTAGAAGAATATTTATAGAAGATTGCGCCTATTATCATCCAATTAGCGTAGTTGCCAACTTTAAGATATCAAAATAATATGTTACACTAATACTAAATCATTCAAATAAATTGCATACATACTCTATTTTCTAGTACCATAAAGTAAAATGTAATTTTTAAAATAGCTATTTAATAATAAAAATATTTATTTAATAAAGTGATTTTTTGCCCAAAAAGTCTACCATGATTGTGTGATGATGAAGTGATTGTGTAGCTATCAGTTTTTATTATACATTAAACAATTGTTTGCCAAGCCGTACTGCTAAGTGATCAAATATAGGTGTTGAACGCAGAACTGATGCAATCACACTACTGAACATAAATAAAACATTAATAATACCAATCAGTTGACAACAGTGATGATGAGATACAGACCATACAGATAACCCTTAGAGCTGGTCTAGTAACAATTTATCAAATAACAATCACTTTAACCCAGGGGTTCCTAAACTTATGAGTATCACGCCTACCTGCTTAAAATTAATATGCCCACGCCTCCCCTCGGCTCAGGGCCCAGCAAATAGCAGCAAGTGGGCTCGCCAAGCAATTGTAAAGAAGAATAATGTAAAAGAATAATGGTGAGGTGCGAGCGGCGCAGGGAGTAAGGAGCAGTCAGGAGCGAGCTAATCATGAGATACGTATGTGTGCAAGCGACCTCAGTGATAACCTCCACCCGCACCCGCGCCTTCCTGTAGATGTCTTCGCGCCTCCCTAGTGGGGCGCGCCCCCCACTTTGAAAATCAATGCTTTAACCCTTATGTATCAGCCAATGTTGGTTTCACGCATAAAGCTTGTGTTCTAAGCCTAAACATGATGCAGAGTAGGATATATATAAGTTATTTATCAATATGCATGGAGATTAAAAATAAGAAACTGCATCATTCATTCAATCCAAATAAATCATTAAATATTTTACTCAATCCGTGTTCAGTCATGTATTTTGAAAACTGACTCATAACTATGTGTAATTCTTCAAAATTGATAAATTTCCTTTGATTTGTTTCTTCTAGTGTATCAAAAATCTCTACTTTTCTTATTGCTATTTTCTTCCAGCACATAGCTTTTATAACTTTCCACCATTTCATACAAGCACCATTATGGCCTTCAATACAAATGATACCTGGCTTTCCAATCAAACTGAATCCAGTCAAGCTTAATTCCTTTGCCACATTTTGTATCTCTTTTCTCTTTTCCTTGTTATAAATATGATGTGAATAGATCCAATAGCGAGCAAACATGTCTTCAGCTTCATCACTTTCTACTGGAGTTTTTATGGTTAGATCTTGGTTTGTAGCAATTGAGTCTATGTTATCTTGCAGCCAAGTTATAGCTGTATAAAGGCACACTTCTCCAGTATAATTGCTTTTCAAGAACTGAGATAGTCCTGTGTTCAGACAAGTTTCTTGTTGTCTGTTCAGCTGATTACATCTAATGTAAACATCAGGTTCTTCTTTCGGATAAGACAACGGTAAATCAATAAAGATCTCTAATTTTAGGTCATTGATATATAAGTTAAATAATAAATCCAAATTTTTAGGCACATAATCTGACTTTGAGTATATGAAGTTCTGGATTTCGTCTATATGTGTATCCGATAACATGATGGTTCCAGGATCCGGATACATAGCTTGCAGTAGCTCAATTTCACTTATTTGTTTAGTTAGGCATTCCACGAGATCTGCCTTCATCGAAAGGCTTTCTAAAGACATAATAATATATAAAATATTTTGATCACTTTCGTAGTTTTCTTCATCTTCTTCTTCTTATGTGGCTTTATTTTTTTTTTTGTTTTTTATCCTTCGGCCTTTTTGGCCAGGCTATAGTCTTGACGACCTTACTGCCTTTTCTTCAGTGATTTATTCTTTCTTGTTATACCACACACAGAGAATATAACGCTACGCTAGATACCACAGTGTTATACACTCTAATTCTAATAAATGACCATAGAGTACATTATATATATTGAGATAGAGACATAAGCTTACGAAACGCTCAAAGCGTCATCTAACGCAAAGTAAATCAACTAATTTACATGACGTCACATCACGTGACCTGATATCAATATCATAAAATTATTTATATAATGAAATATTTCTTTATTTTGAACAGCATTAGGTATACTGTTCAAAATAAAGAAATATTACATTACCAAGTTTTTACCAGCCTATGGTTAATTAGGGATTGACAAGCTTATTAAAACTACAGGATTAGTTTAACGTAAATATTTATTTTTCATAAAAATTAGCATAAAGACAAGGCAATTTTATTGAACCTAAACATATCCCCATGAAAGGATTATTATTTCTACTCAAAACTTTGATATTCCCCCTGAATATCAAAGTTTTTCTTACATCAGCTTTGTAAAATCCATGCAAGTTCCGTGCAGTTAAACCTGGCTTAAATAGTTTTGAATGAAAACCATGACGCTCATTTAGAATTTTTCCTTCATTCTATAACATCTCGGTCTACATCTATGGTCCCTGCTTGTAAAGACTGAGAGCCATAACTTTTTCTTTTTGTGTGAATCTCCTACCCTTTTTGTTTTTTGTTACTTCTCTAAATAGAATCATTATGAAAAGGGCTGCAAGGCTTGTAAGTTTTCATAGTGTATTTTGAAGTTATATTATTTGAATGCTTTAGAGCTTTTTCAGTCTTGTTGCATAAGTGTCCGTTTTCTTCTTTATCTTGTTTACCATCTGCACAAACATTGTATTGTTGTCGACATGTGTCCCTGAAATCAACTAATTGATATATAATGTTGTACCTTGACTTGTTAATTTATGTTGTACCTTGACACCTAGCCAGAAATCAAGCATGCATTTCTCATGTTTATGTGAGTGGGCTGGCAATACACACACATGACTCTACTATTTCATGGGATTGATTATCTAAAAGTGGAAATACTAATAATAAATGTTTCAGATTGATTGAAGATGAGCCTACAATCTCACCTGATGGTAACTGATGAGGAGATAAAAGATGGTAAATAGGCTCAACCTAGAATAGGAGCATTACTGATTAGGCCATCTTTACATTATTACTTTTGCATTGATCGCAAAAACAATTCAAGATATTGTGGCTTTGTATTGACAACTACCAAAGACATTAGTTATGGTATCTAATCTAGCTCACATTGGTGGGTACCTACATTTACGGAAACTGATGGTATATTTTAATGTAATCACATAGCGTTAAAGACTCAGCACCCTTTTTACGCTTAGAATAAAAGATTTCAACCTCAATGTACGTCGTTGGATGTGGAGAGGTAGGCTATGAAGGTTATCAATTTTTATAAATATTTCTTTCCTTACCTTTTAGTCTTCCCTTCTTCATCTGGTTATGAGCAGTTCTGGACTGTGGTTTATTCACTGCTATTGTAGTTTCTTGAATTAAACTCTGTAGATGGTAACAGATTTAGTGGACGGGTAAAATCTGCAAAAGTTTAATCATTGAAAATATAAAAATTATCATAATACTATAATCAGGTTTTTATATTCATTCAATACTCGTACATGGCATACATGTTTTTCATTTACATTGGTAAGCCTTTGACTACAATTTCAAGCACCACTTGATCAGGGTAAGTTAGGAAATTGTTGTTATTGTGCGGACCGTAATTGATGTTCCATGTCTTGGGTTGCAGTACGGAGATTTGGGGGCCAAAATAGCCTGCTCCACCACAGGTTCACATTAATTTCTGCAAGTGCACTCTTTCTTTTCCTTACTGCATCATGATTGTCACATCTAAGGCATGGCACAGTAGTTGTGGTGGTCACACTATAGTCTAAAGAGACCTACCTAAAATGGAAACTAGCAGAATGGGACAGCTTCAGGATACCATTAGGTTTTTGGCAATAGATTTTCTTATTGAAGATGGTAGTTGTCTTACCACTATTGCATGGTTTGAGGATGACCTCAAACCATGCAATGCAATCTGTCCATGAGGATAGAATAATGAATTAAATTACCTGCAGAAGTAGACGGAAATGAGTAAATTTCATTTACACATTTCCGTGCAGTGCAAAATACTGCTCCATGGAAATAAAAGTAAGTCTATGGTCCAACGAAGCGTCTTTGCTATAACTGGCCAAATTGACCTTTACCTGTCCGTATGTTTTTCAACCAATCTTGACGAAACTTGGTATGCATGTTCTACTATTCAATGTAAGATAGACTGTGCCTGTGAGGTCTACTGTTCGCAGAACTACAGGAACTACTACTATTAAGTTTAAATTACTGTACTTACTGGTTTTTCCACATTTTGGTACACAGCAACTTCTTGCGGAACCAGACATTTTTCCAAGTAGGTTTGAGTCGTTAAGCAGATCAGAGTCCAGTGAGCGTAGCAGCGGTGAGAAATTGTAAGTAGAGTGGTAGGAGTCCGTAAACAAAGCAAAAACCGTGTAATTTATCAAAGATATTTATTGAAACACATTCACGAAAACAAAATTGAAAGAAAAAATATTAATTTAATTATGGGCATTATAGATTATAATAAATCGATAATGCTAACTGAACAGCTATTAAGATTTTCAATCGATTACCTATAATATATTATAATTAAAATAATTGACTTGACTTCATAAATAGATGGTTATTGTCTATGGTTTTTGTGTTGTGACTAAACTAATTGTTACAATTCTGCCAGTGTCTGTACACGCTAGTGTCATAAACCGTGAGGAGTATGTAGGCTAATATTTATAAGGTCAGTAATAAAAACATCCATCAGAATTTGAAAATCCGCGGTCGTTTACAAGCTGTCACTGTCAAGCATCAAATGTATAGGATTCTATTGATTTTTGACAGAAAAGTTGGCGCGCTTTTCGCGAGACTGCGTAACCGTTCCGCGTGGGTTGAACATTGCAAGCATTTATTTTAACCGGAACGCTAAACCGGGGCGCGAGAGTTGTGAACGTTGACGGCCCATCCCGGAACGTAGCCTAAATACGAGTTCATACATTTTCATATTTGTTACAATGAAAATATGTTACCAATTATGTTACATTTATTTAATTATTATATCTATTATTTATTTAATGTATTTAGGAAAAATAATGTTGTTAGATGCAATGCACTATAGTAGATCCAACCGTTTATCCTCTTTTTGACAGATCTAATTTGTCAGTTAAAGTGTTGTGACCAAGTGATTATAGTGGACACGATTTCGATTCATTTTTCTATCGAGTCTGTGCGGAAAGAGAATAGTCCTAGGAATGGCGCCATGACCATGGCTATTGGCCATCTAGAAATACGTCAGCCAATGGGGAATGTTGAAAGGGCGTGGACAGGCCGTCATGGCATGGCCATCTAGAAACGCATCAGCCAATGGGAAATGCTGACGCATTTCTAGATGGCCATGCCCAGATGGCGAGGCCACGCCGTCCGGTTACACCCGTGTAGTTTCCAAGGTAAGCTATCAAATTCTGAGTTATAAGTTTTCACTTCTATCGGCAATTCCTATGACTGCCAATTTTTTTGTCTATGGGTAAGCAGTAGTATTTTATCAAGGTAGTAAAACTCAATGGTCCACCGCCGTTTTGTATTTGTCACTGTCACTCGCAACAAGACGCCCGTGCTAGTAATTATTTGCTGAGTTTTATATTGGAACTATAAAATGCCGAAAGGATCAGTGCTGAAAGGACAGACGAGAGAAATGGTGATCAAGCTTCGTAATTACTTTGAAGCAGAGTATCAAAATGGCGGCCCGCTTTTACCATTGTCGCAAGTGAGAGAGCGCGTTGCGGCCGCGTTAGGTATTAGTGCATCTACGATTACAAAAATTACTACCGAAGCCTACGGAACAAGCGGCATGCAGGAGAATAAGCTTCGTACGCCGAAGAAAAAACGCCAACCACGTCGTGTGACTTCGGTTGACAACTTTGACGCAGACGCTATACGCCGTCATATATATAACTATTACTTACGTAAAGAAGTTCCAACACTTAAAAAACTTGTTGCTTCTTTGCGTGAATGTGATTTGTTCCGAGGTCAAAAATCGTCATTGGTAAAGGTCTTGAATGAAATTGGATTTACTTATAAAAAATCGGACAAACGCAAAATATTGATGGAGCGTCGCGACGTAGCTTTTGCTCGTTGCGAATTTTTGAGCGAAGCCAAAAAAATTACAGATTGGTCAAATGTTGTTTTCACTGACGAAACTTGGCTGAATGCGAACCACACAGTGTCTAAGAGCTGGACTGATGACACCGCTGCTTCCACTACCTCAGTACCGATGGGAAAAGGAGAACGTCTAATCATTTGCCATGCAGGGTCTGTGAAAGGATTCATGCCAGATGCTTTGTTGGCCTTTAAATCCAAAAAAACAGTTGAGTACCACGAAGAAATGAATTCTGAGGTTTACGAAAGTTGGTTTAAGGAAATGGTACAATCATTGGAAGAACCGTCAGTTATTATTATGGATAACGCATCCTATCACTCACGCCAAATTGATAAAATGCCGACCCAGGCCGACAAAAAACAAGTAATCATTGACTGGCTTCAACGACATGGTGAAAATGTTGATAACTCCTTACTAAAAGTACAATTACTAAATATATTACGAACAAAAAAACACTTCCCAAAACGATATGTGATCGACGAAATAGCTGCAGAACATGGTCATTGGGTTCTTAGACTTCCACCCTATCATTGTCAATACAATGCCATTGAATTAATATGGGCTCAAGTTAAAGGACACGCTGCTAGAAATAACACAAAACCCCCATTCACGGCAAACAAAATGGTAAATTTATTAAAAAATGCATGTGTGAAAGTAACTGCGGAAAGCTGGCAAAATGTAATTCAAAAAAACACAAGAAACTATAATGGCAGATTGGGATAAACACGTGGCGATAGATTATATGAGTCAACAATTAATTATAAATGTCGGCAATAGCTCGAGTGACAGCAACGATGAATCTGATTTTGATTAATAAATAAATAAAAATAAAAGATTAGATTTCGTTTGCTTAAATTGGAATTGGGGTTGCTCAAACTTTACTATTTTCTGGTACCAAACGGCAGACTTTAATGTCTGCCATCCCCAGCGAGCAACACGGAAGGGAGTAGCCTTAGCTAAAAAATATTGTTCAAATCTTTCTGTCATTTCTTGCGGGAGGGGAAGTTGCACACTAGCGCAAAGCCGCACTATTACATACAAAACATACCTGTACCGATCCATTGCCGATCATACTCACACAACCAAATCACTAACACATAAAAAATAAAGCACCATTCACAAATCTAGCCCCGCCCTCACCCCACAGTATATTATCAAACTCCATGGTCCATGCGGACTTGTACTTTGACAGAGGGGAAACGCTGTGTATGCCTACTCCCTTCCGTGTTGCTCGCTGGCCATCCCAGATTTAACCGGTAACAGCTTCGTCAAGTATGACTTGTACTTGTAATCATCATAGTCATCATAACCTTGTTCTTTTTTGGATATACACCAGGAGATAAACACGTCTTCAAATAATGCTGTATGTTTTCCTGAGGCGCATCAATATAACGGTTTTACATAAAAATAAATCCGATATTATGTGCCGAGAACGGAAAACACCCGTGTAAAAATAGTTCATAAACAATATCGATATCTCAATCGTAACTTCGTAACATCACTATGTTGATAGCCATAGAACGTAATTTTTTAAAAACGTTTGTTATTTTATGGAATTTATAAAAAAACTACTGCACTTATGGACTCATTTTGTGAAAGATGATTATTATACGGGATCAAGGAGCAAATTTAAGCAGTTGTCATATTTTTAAAACCTCGCATTTATAAGTTAACTTTTGCGTAACATCGTCATGTTACGTTCTATTGGTGCTGTCAAAAAGAGGATAAACGGTTGGATCTACTATAATTATTGTGTGGTACAAAGAAAACTTGTGCGAGAAACGGAACGTAACATGGATGGCACTGAAAAAACTAAACGTCCCGCTAACGTTCCGTTGTTTGCTTTAGTGATTGCCATCTATCTTTAGATATAGTCTGATTCATCTCTGGTGAAATATATTCTTTTCTTTGAGAGAAACATTATTTTTCCTAGTATATATTTTAGTCTATGACATTATTTACAAATTCAAAAAAGTTCTGTTCTTGAAAATGTATTAAATTTACATTACAAAATGTATCACTGTGGTATGCGGAAAGTTGGTGAGAGGCATGTGGCATACCAGGTTGAGCTGATGGAATGGAGCAACAGACTTGATTTACTTGCGCTTAGCAATTTTAAAGGTTTGTTACTGTACCGGTATTTTAGTTTCCCAACCCACAGTATTCCATTCAGCATTTTCTTCGGCTTGGGATATCGCAGTCGGTTAATGGGTTCTACCTACTTTGGTAATGTTTTATATTACATAAAATGATAGGTAGGTATTAAATAGACAAACTTAAATGCTTTGCTACACAATATTTTCTCAGTTAAATTAAAAGTTGTAATAATGTGATTTTATACAGTCTGTGTATTAGTGGTAAAATAATAATGATCCAACATATACCTAATTGATAAGCATACATTTAATGTGTTGTAGTAGTATTTCTTATTTATTTGCCAATACATGTGCAACCATACTGATCAGTGGAATGGCCTGTGTACAGAGGAGTCATACTGCCACCAGCAGCTCAGCGGTTGTTTCCTGAACAGCTGGTCATGCACAAGTGCAGAGAGCATATCAGTCTGTAAATATTTTCTAAATGCTTTAAAGTAATACATACATATTGAGGTTTATTTTGCATCAATCTATATGTGCAAGTTAAAAATTTTGATTTATACTTTTAAATATCTGGTTTATCTTTCTCATACTGACTGTTCTAAATAGCCCACCGTGCATATACAGGTTGTCCCATGACTATTAGACACGAAGGGCAAGTACCTTAAATATTGTAGATATGATATTCAGCTGAAAAGAGATGTATTTTATTTTCAAAAGTTAGTTATAATGCATTTAAAGGTTTTCTAAAAATTTCTTGCTTTTTCTGGGAATTAAACTGACTCAAATGTGAATAAAAACACCCCATATTTATATAGATACCAATTGAAAGAATGGACCAAAATAATAATTCCTCTTTAGTAACATAGTATATTAAAAGAAAGGTGTAACATTAAATAAAATAAATCAAATTAAAAACAAACCTTAAATACTACTTAACCCGTCCGAATTAGCAAGCCCTAGTTCATTCATAAAAATTTATGTTATAGCATACACCTGATGTGGACAGATTAAACATACAACTGCCGATTTCAGTTGTTTTTTTTGTAAATTTTCATTAAATGCTCAAAATGCCGATCTTGCCTTATGCATGTATTTAAGTATCCCCAAGTATAAGAAGTTATCTAGCGGTGTTAAATCTGGGGATCTTGCTGGCCATCTAATCGGTCCATTTGTACCAATCCAAGTAGGAAACCAACTAAAATATGAGCCGGAGCTCCATCTTGTTGGAAAATTAAGTTTTGTTGCGCCGCCGATGAGAGACTTCTTACCTCATCTCTAAAGTTTGAAGTAATTCTGAATAAATAATTTTATTAATTTCTAATCAAACAGTTTACGTTATTGTTCGATACTATGTTACATAAGAGGAATTATTTTTTATTATCATTTTTTTCGATTGGCATTGTAAAAATACTGGTTGTTTTTGATGTGATAATGTTTTATAAATCGATGAACGCTGGTTGCATGCAAGAAAAAATATGACTCATTGTCACATTCCGCCTGAGCTGAGCGTGTAAGGCGAAAGCATAGAACAAGCGATAGAAGGCACCATCGGCCTAAGCATTCGGCTTGTCATATTTAGTTATCACGTAAAATTATCATCTGTAAACTGACAACCCTTTTTTCTTCATCCTTTCATTCACCCTTCATAGCATGGTCATGGTATGAGACGGTGTAGTAGGTAGACACCTTAAAATTGTAATGTTTAGTTTTTGTTTTTGGTTATCAGGCCCACCTGATGACATTAAGTTGTCAAGTGCCTGTAATTCGCCGGACACCATATGATCAAACCAAAACATAGTATTAAAAACAATACTGCTTCGCGGTAGAAAAAGGTATGGTGCTAATACTACCCTGGATGAACTCATTCACAAAGAGTTCTACTGCTCTTTTTTTACTTTGTATACATAATAGGTTCAGATATGTTTAATCTTGAAGGTTTTACTCACAATTATAAACATCAAATTACTATTTAAGGGGAAGTTCAAATTCATAGACTACATTGGCAAAAAGTCTGGAATCTGCCATCGCCAGAAGATAATGTGTCTGTTCGAGCAATGGCATGGCGCCCAGATGGGAAGGTAATCAACCGTGTTTATTATTTTACAATTAGCAAGATGAATAAAGCTATTTCATATCTATGTGCATAAGCATTTACTGTGTTACGGCAAAGTAAGTAAATATCTATAAGTATAATGTCTTCCCTACTAGCGTTGATTGACGCAGGTTTGGCGCGAGATGCGTGTAGGGATATTAACGTCGCAAATAATCGCAATCTACCAACATATTTTCGATCGATCTTATTTGTTGGTGGCCTACATCATAGTATAAAGATGCAACAGTATGGAAACTAAGCCTAGTTAAGCGGAAATAAACTTATACGCGACTATACTCTTCTTGACGCGGCCTGTCTACTGACAGCACCGCGACAACAGCTTAGGGCTCTCGTAGATGCGCATGTTTGTGTGATCACTCACGTCGCCACTCGCCGTTTCGAACGTTTGTAGGTAGTTTCCGTACTGTTCTCTATATGTATACGGTGCCTACATACACAACAGAAAACAATGTAATTTAAAAATAAATTTGACATTTGATTTGAAGCGCTTGAATCGCATGACGTGCCAACCCCGATTGCTCTGCCGAAAGGCCCGGCACTCAAGTAATGATCGCCGGGCAGCATCCTCTGCCCCCACCGCACCGCCTCTTCTCACTTTTATCGCGATGACGTCCTACTTACTGGGGTCCGCGCAGTACTTTGGTTAACTGGTTGCAGGCACTGTAGTAAGGGAGATAACTAGGCGTAAGAGCCTCAAAACCAATGGCTCAGGGTGACAAACGCAGTGCAGTGCCACGTCAAAAACTGGCATCGGCAAGCGTAGTGTTTAACATCAGGCGCACAACTTGCCCGTCTCTATATCTGATAGCATAAGAACTCTAGCAATTTGAGAAGTAGTATAAATAATTGCCATATATGAAGTTACATTACAGTGTAACACAGGCTGACCTAGTAGGCTGTTAAAACTGCTAATATTAAGCACAACTTTATAATATAAATATGTTGTAATGTGTTTTGAATAGTTCCAGTACATATTAATATATGTATAGTAATTGTATGCAAGCTTCTGTGTGTGTGGTTTTATTTAGTATTACATACTTTACACCTTTTTGTTACACGCTGTATAATATTAATGTGACTTAAATGTGTACCTTTATACATTTTACTTTCGTTTTCAGGCACTGGCTGTGGGTTACAGTTCAGGGATTGTGTACATAGTCGACATTGAAGATAAAGATGTACTTGATAAGTATATTTTGGAGAAAGAGACTATGGATGAGTTTGACGCAGCAAAACATTTCGGAGTGACATGTCTCACTTGGGCAGTCAGAAATAGTACGTTGGAGAGTGCTACTGAGTATAATTTGTATGTAAGTTCTTGAAAGTAAATTTTGTTATACACCTAATTTGTTACGTTTTTGTATACGTTTACCAAAAAAAAACAGCACTATATGCTGCTGGTACTTAATACATACATGGGAAGAAAATTTAAAACTACTTTAAAAAAAAAAACCCACATAATCATCAATATTTGGTCAAACGTCTAGATTGATTCACACCTACAAATTTTATTCTAGGCATATCCACTATTCATTAAGATATACTGCGCGCGGTTTATGCATGAAACTTATATACGGGTCTCGTCTCGCTCAAAGTGCGGTTTGAGCGGGGAAAGGGGGTCAGGGCTATGCCCTCTGCCCCTGGCTCGTCTCCGTTCATTAAAATGAACGGGTCCTTGGATGGTCGGCTTCACGGGTTTTTCCAACCGGTGGTCACTGATGTCGGGGCGAGTCAAGCACACCGGGTGAGACCCCTAGTGGCCCTAAGGGAAGCCCAGCGAGCTGATCGGCGACCGCGATAGCAACCACCGGCGGATCCACCCTCGCATCTTCCTCTTCTTCTTCTTCGTCTTCGGTCTCTAATGGGATGAGTTCGCGTGACGACGGTTTCGATCTTCTGATTCCGCGAGCTTCGGGGGGTCTTGCATGTAATGGCGCTATGCTTCTTAGGTGTGGTAGTCGCGAGGTGTCCGCCTTTGCGAACATGTTCGTGGTAAGGCGTCCGATGAAAGTTCGAATGGTTTCTTGTTGTAGATCTCTAGCTATCGTCGAGTTGCGGACGTATCGCGGAGCTCCGACGATAGCGCGTAGTGTCATATTTTCTTGAGCTTGGAGTCTGTGTTGTAGGTGGGTGGCTGCTTGCGCATACCACGCCGGGGCGGCGTACGTGATTATCGGCCGGATGTACGTCTTGTAGACTAGTAATTTCACCCGGAGTGGAAGCTTTGATCGTAGGACCGGCATAAGGCGTGCTCGGGCGCCTTTCGCCTTTCCTACGACCATTTTGACATGTTGAGCAAATGTCAAATTTCGATCGATTTTGACCCCGAGGTATTTCACCACCGGGGCCCATGGGATCTCTTCATCTTGTATTTTCAGACGCGCGGGGAGGTTGGTTCTGCCCGTGACAAGGGCCTGAGTCTTGCCAACGTTCATCTTCATCCTCCACTTCGCTAACCATTCGGGAAGGGCGTCTAGGTTTTCCTGTATTATTCTGACGGCGATTTTCGTCCGGATCGAGGAAACGTAGTATGCGGCGTCGTCGGCGTAGAGGGCGAGCTTTGCGCGGCCCACCAGCGGGATGTCATCCGTGTACCACGCATAGAGGATTGGGGAGAGACAGCTCCCCTGTGGTACTCCGGCTTTCACTGGTTTCTCTGATGAGAGTGTTTCCTCGATTCGGACGACGATACGTCGGTCCGTCAGGAAAGACTTGATTATTTCGACCGTTCTTCTAGGCATGGGGCTCTTCAGCAGCTTGAACAGGAGGCCCTCATGCCATACACGGTCGAAGGCCTTCTCCATATCCAGTAGTGCGGCCACAACGTACTCCTTCTTGTTGTGGCTTGTGGCCATTTCATTAATGACGCGCGTCAGTTGGATTGTGGTGGAATGTTCTGCCCTAAACCCGTACTGCTCTTCCCGAGGTGTGATGTGTGGCGTTAGGTGAGTTAATAGTAGCCTCTCGAAAGTCTTCGAGAGGGTACTAAGCAGCGTGATTGGACGGTAGCTATCCGGTCTCTTTGGGTCTTTTCCGGGTTTAGGGAGCATTATTACGACGCCCGTCTTCCAAGTCTTCGGGAAATGGCCACAGCGCACTATCCCATTGTAGATCCTTGTAAGGGCGGCCAGGGCTCTGTGCGGCAAGTGTTTCAACGTTTCATTTGATATCTTGTCGAGCCCTGGGGCTTTCTTGTTGGGTAGGCGCCTAATCATCCTCTGCACTCTGCCCGGTGAGAAGATGATGTGCGCCTCCTCCTCTTCGGTCACGTCCGGTGGCGCAGACAGGTATTGTTCTACCTGCTTATGGTGTCAGTCTGGGTGGTGTCACTGACCGGGTTGGGTTGAAATTGCGCCTCCAAGTGGTCTGCAAAGATCTCAGCTCGGTCTGTGGCTTCGAATTTCAATTGGCCGTCCCTCCCGATCAGTGGTCTGGTCGGCTCCGGGGTGCGCGATAGTTGGTTGCAAAGTCTGTGGACTGACGGAAACTCTGTGGCCACAGAGTCCAAGTGTGCATACCAACTATGCGTAACATGGTCCTGTAGAGCGGTCTTCACGCGCTCCACCAGCGCGTTCACCTTGCTCTTTAATCGCGGGCATCTAGTTTGCTGCCACAGCTTCCTCGTCTCCCTTTTTTCGCTAATGAGGTTCCTAATCCACGCCGGGAGGGGGGGTGCCCTCTCTACCGGCGTGGTGGTGTGCGACGCTGTCTCGAGGGAGGATTGGATGGCTGTGGTCAGCTCTTCGGTCGCCATTTCTAATTCTTCTTCATTATTGATGGGCCTCGTCGTGGTCCGCTCCTGCGCTTCTCGCTGGAAAGTCTCCCAACATATCTTCCGCCTCCGGGCGGGGGCGGCGACCCTGCTTGGGATTTCCGTCAGCGTCAGGAGTACCGGGCGGTGATCTGAAGGAAGATCCGGCAGTACAGTCTGTGTGGGCGGCGTTCTGAAACCCTTATATATGGTGACGTCGATGATGTCACCTTCATCTGTATAGTGGTAGTGGGTTGGTTCGTCTGGTCCAATGACATCGTAGTTATGGTCCACCGAATCTTGAAATAAGACTCTACCGTTCCGGTTTGTCTTAGTCGAGTTCCAGTGGGTGTGCTTGGAATTGAGGTCTCCGGCTATGATTGTGGGCTCTTAGGCGTTTAATAGTTTTCTTATATCGCCTGGGTTCAATAAGGAGTGCGGTGGCTTATATGCCGCGAACAAACGCCGTTTTTCGCCGGCGATGCTGACAAGCACACCCAGGGCTTGTAGTGACTGGAACTCTTCTATCGGGATCAGCTGGTGGATGATTCTCCGGTGGACCAACACTGCAAGGCCGCGACAAGCGTGCCCAGTTTCCGTCGCCTCGTCCTTTCTGTAGACGTGATAATTGGGCACTTTAAAGGTTTTTCCTGGTTTTAGGAACGTCTCACTGACCAACATTATATCTATGTTATGCTCGCGGAGGAAGATGGTCAGCAGTAATTTCTTCCCCGCGAGCGAATGGGCATTCCAGTGGACGATCCTAAGCCCGTGACCCATTGTTGGTGTTCAGTATGCGCATTAGGCCCTGTAAAGTGGCCGTTTCGGGGTCGGTGCCTTGTTGCACCGCCTCCAGGATTTCCTTCAGAACGCCGATGGTCTGCCCTAGGGAGTCACGGCGGGGGGCGTCCTTCTGTTGTTGTTGCTGTTGCTGCGGCTGCTTTGTTGCTTTTGCCTTTTTCTTTGGTTTCTTTGTCTTGGGCCCGGTACCCTTTGGCAGGTTCGCCGGTGCCATTAACGTGGCCTCCGCAGTTTCTTCGATAGTTACTGGGGCTATCGGAGCAACACCTCGACGTATCGTCTGGGTAGCAGCAACAGTCCCCGCCGATTTGTTTCTGATCTCCTTCCTGAAGACCGGACAGGCTTTGAAATTGGCGGGGTGCATACCCTGGCAGTTTGCACAGGTTGCCGGCTCTTCTCTGGGGCGGGGGCATTCCTTTGCTGAGAGCTCTTCGCCACAGCGTACACATGCCTGGGCTCGATGGCAGTTGTGCGAGCTGTGGCGGAACTTTTGGCAGCGGTGACACTGTGCGGGGCCATTCTTGCCGCGCCAAGGTTCGATGATCACGCCCGGCATCAGAAGCAATTCATCCACATCATATATGGCCGGTATGGTTTGTGCGTTCTTCCTGAGTTGCACGTAGAAAATACTGCCAGGGCGCCCTTGCCTGGCTTGTATGTTTTTTACGTACTCGGGCTCGAAACCGTTTTCGGTGAGCGCCTCTTTGATTTCTTCGGGGTCTGTGTCCGCCGGCAACCCCCGGAGGGCAACTTTTAGGCTTCGCTCTGCGGGTAAAGAGTAACTAAACCAGCTTATGTTTTCCTCTTTTTCGAGTTGTGTGAGGTAAGACTGGATAGCCCGGTATTCAGTTTCGTCTGTGGGCATGAAACGTATTCCTTGCCCGAACGGTCTTCCATTAGGTGGCCTCCCTAGTATCGCCGCTATCTGTTTGAAATGGAATGTCCAATTTTTAATTCTTTCCACAATTAGTGGAGGATTGCGGGGACCTTTCTCTTTCCCACTTGCAGTTACAGGGGGTGAGGGGGTTTGTCCGTCCTTCACCTCTTGCTGTCCCGCTCTAGCGGTAGGCATTTGTCTCGCGGTAGGCATTTGTCTCGGCGGCTGCTTAGGTGCGGCGCGCGGGGGGACCTTTGTACCGCCCTGTGTTCCGGCTTGCGCTACACGCGCAAACGAGGGCTTCTGTGTGTCGAAGTCCGAGTCCGATTGCTCTTCGGCGGTCTTGCGCTTCGGCCTTTGCGGCTTTGGCTCGGCGCTTGTACTGGCCATCGATGTCGACGGGCGTGCGGTATCCTTGCTGGGCGGGCGGGTGGCCGCTTGGGCAGGCGGACGCATTGTCGTCTTGACATTTGAACGTGCACCCGTGTGTACGGGTGGACGTACTGCCGCTTGAGCGGTTGCGCGGGGTGCTTGCTGTCTCGCTTGCACTCCCGCCGGACGCATTGCATGAAACTTAACTACATAGAAATGTATCATTCATTCATAATTCGGCAAACTCGCGTCCTAGCTCGTTAGACCTGGCCACCGGACCAACCCCGCACCCTCCGTCCTGCCACCGCGCGGCCTTTGTTTCTTCCGAAAACGAACGAACGAAAGCCGAAAGTCGACTCTCTTTCACACCGAACGCTCGGGTGGGGGGTGTAAGAAAGAGTAAGAGAGATATTTTTTCACTGACGCGAATCATGTGTTTTCATTAATAAGTTGTACATAGGCATGTAGTATTTTTGTTAAGATGGTGTCCATACTTTTAGATGGAATTTTCGAAAACTTTAACAATTATTAATTATTTCACTGTGAAGTAATAAAAAATTTTGACTACATATCTACAATGTATTAACACTTTTGTACCGCCCATTTTTTTTTGGTAATTATACATATAGGGTGTATACGTATAGCATATGCGTATGAAATGAATATAATAATGAAATGAATATGATAATGTGTAATTTAATTAAATGTAGGAATTGTGGATAGTCACGGTAGCAATCAGTGGCGAAGGTTGAAAATTCAAGGGAAACCGAACCAAAAAAACTTACTGCATCATGCTGGAAGCAGTAGGCAGCCACCTCCAGTTAGCGCCGTTAGTCTGTATGGATAATAAACCGGCCAAATGAGAGTCGGACTCACGCACGAAGGGTTCCATACCATTATCTATCTATACTTCTATACTAATATTATAAAGAGGAAAGATTTGTATGTAAATATGTTTGTAACGTATTGGCTCAAAAAGTACTGAACCGATTTCAAAAATTCTTTCACCATTGGAAATCTACATTCACCCTGAGTAACATAGGTTATATAAGATTCATCATCATCATCAATCACCACGCGGGTGAAACCGTCGAGAGCTGCTAGTAATAAATATTTCAAGTTCTCTTTTCATTACTACCTGTTAACGTTATTAAAACTGAAAAAAAAATACAAAAAAAAAATCACGGAACTCTTCTCAAATATTATTTTTATTATTTTATAACTAAATATTCTTTGAATATTTGAAGTTTCTACCTGTTGCCGTTATCAATATCGATCAAAAAAATCACTTTTGTTGTATGGGAGCCCCCATAAATATTTATTTTATTCTGTTTTTTAGTATTTGTTGTCATAGCGGCAACAGAAATATGTCATCTGAGAAAATTTCATTCATCTAAATATCACGGTTCATGAGATACAGCCTGGTGATAAACGGACAGACGGACGGACAGCGGAGTCTTAGTAGTAGGGTCCCGTTTTACCCTTTGGTTATGGAACCCTAAATACCCCTAGCCAGAGCACTGCGATGCGATTATTATTATACTCTGTTCACTGAGAATTAATGTTTAACCCGTCCGCATCAGCGCAAAAAATAACAATAGATTTATGAATGAAACTTGCCTCGAATGAGGGTTGCTGATCCCAACAGATTAATATGACTCTCTCTTTTGCACAACTGTATGGTACTAGCTGTGCTCCGCGGTTTCACCTGCGTGGTGACGATGAGGATGAATCAAATATGGCGTATGTTACTCAGGCATAATATAGCTTTATACTCGTGAAATATTTTTTTGACCGATTCAAACAATTATTAAGTACCTACTTAGTTTGACGTGTATCCATTATAAAGAAACAAACACTCATCCCAAAATGCCATCCTACTATTTCTGCAGACAAATTGGAACGTAACGTCTCGTAAACGTATCGTAAACTACTATTTAATAGTTATTTATCAAACCCTAATATGAGTTAGCGTCGTGTTCATGATCTATCGAGTTAACATAGTATAAACTATTATTCGATTGCTGGCGTCAATAGAAACGTAACTGCAGCTGGACTGTTTTCTAAAAGCAGAATAAGAATGTGTCAATATTTTATCTATACTATAATATTATAAACAGGAAAGATTTGTATTTTTGTACTAGCGGCTGCCCGCGAATTCGCTCGCATAGTAGGATCGGCCTTCGACCTCGCCATAACCTCTCGTCTTTTCTTTAATTTTTTTAAAGAACCTTCTACGAAGTATTAGAAAACATTTAAAAAGAAGTTGAATGAAATCGGTAAAGCCATTCTCAAGTTATATCGTGAACAGGAATAATAGGGGTTCGTTTTAATATATTAGATATAGATGTAACGAATAAACTTAAAAACTACTCGCCCGATTACAAAAATTCTACATTATCACTGAGTAATATAGGCAACATATTTTTTCAAAAAAGTTAGGGTTCCTTATGAAAACTTCGATAATAGGTTGTAAAAAAAATACCAAAAAACATTCTTATATTGCGTACGCTGCGGAAACTATTGATAATAGAGCAAAATGATGTACTGCAGTTTTATAGATATACAATAAAGTCTGCGATACAATATGTCTTACTATTACAGTTATGACACAATACCTACTTTTTATTTTTAAAATATGCAATAGTAACGCCGCAAAATCCTTATCCATCACCGCGCAGGTGAAACCTCGGAGCGCAGTTAGTATCTAATAATTTTATAAAGCCCCTGGTTTGTCATTGCCGAAGTAACCTTGTAAAGCGGGCCGCACGGTTTAAAGTACATTCTAGATTCGGTGTCAAGGGAAGGTGCTATATTCCCTATAATATTACCTATAACCATTCAAACACGAAACGCGGTGTATTGATTTCACATTTATACAAGACCGTAACGCGATTTAAAAGGTCATAGCGAATACAGCCCCAGTCATTCAGAATTATAAATTCCAGGAGTTCAAATCCATGCATGGCAATACACTGCGCTCATCACCCTGAGATATAGGACGTTTCATTGAAAACATTGCCCTTGAACGAAACATGGTCCTTGCACACTACATCTTCTCGATTGAATATCTGTCAAAACTGTGGTACTTCCCCAGGCGGACTCACCAAAAGTCCTACCACTACAGTTATTAACTTGAATTTTATAAAGTTTTTACAATGTTATGATCGTCTTACTGAGATGAGGCATTACTTTGGAAAGGTAACCTTTAACTTACATCATCATCATCTCAGCCGTAGGACGTCCACTGCAGAACATATTCCCAAATTCCCCCACAAATTTCCAAAAGGGCCGGTTGGAAGCAGCCTGCATCCAACGTCGTCCTGCTACCTTTATCAGGTCGTCAGTCCACCTTGTCGGTGGACGACCTGCGCTGCGCTTGCCGGCCCGTGATCTCCACTCTAGAACCTTTCGGCCTCTTCGGCCATCTGTTCTGCGTGCTATGTGCCCTGCCCATTGCCACTTCAACTGGCTTATCCTCTGGGCTATGTCGGTGTTTTTAGTTCGTCTACGGATCTCCTCATTTCCGATTCGATCACGTAGAGAAACCCCGAGCATCTCCATAGCTCGTTGTGCGACTTTGAGCTTGCTTATGAGGCCCATACTAAGAGATCGCGTTTCAGTGCCATATGTTATCACTGGTAACACACTGATAACTTACATGAACTTTAATTATTTCTAGGATGATGCATCAATATTTCTCCAGAAATTGCCCCACAATAGCAGTTACAAGAACCAGGCCAGTGATGATAATGTCAAAGACTTCAAGGAGATACAAGAACCGACACAACTAAACATGCTTCTCGTCGGATATGGAACTGGCTACATTTACATGAATATATTTGGGAGATATCCTTATGGAACAATACACTTAGCGCAAGTTGCTAAAGACGATTTTGGAGAATACAAAGTGTTGGATATCAATTTGTCTGATGATTTCAGTGTGATGCAAGTACTTTACATAGATAGATTTTCCAATAATGTCCTCTTGTCACTTATAAACACAAGTGTGCTGTCCGCATATGCAGAAGAAATGTTCATAGTTGCCAACAAGCATGGGCAAGTGTTGCAATTACTTTCATATCTCGATCAAACGATGGTTTCAATTACAGAGGCATGGGAACATATTTTGTTAGAAATGGACACAAAAATGGCATTCTACGCTTCCTGTGTACCCGACGGTGGTGTTTCTGCAGATTTATTGGAACTACTCATGTTTGGTTTGTATTTGAACAACTTAAAATATTTATCAAATTTGTCGTAATTTCACTAAGGAGGATGCAAATGTCGTTGTGTGTTGTATAGGTATTTCTAAGTAAGTGGGTTAAAAGTTACTATGGCGCCATGTTCCAAATCTTAGTCCGCTCAGAGGTATTCTTTATTAAACATGGGAGTTTTCATAATAGTCAAGTAATGCTATTTGTACGTGATATATTGCATTTATGTGTTTATAGTAACTTTTAATCAGTGCAAAGTTACCTATCCTATCAACAGCTATGCTAGCTAGCTAGCTATTGGAAGGTGAGACCAGATTTCATACAAACCGTAGCGTCCTCCTACAAAATTAAGCCTATTATAAATGTGGATCTTTTAGTGAGCGTGTATGTGTATAACTACTATATAAAGTGGTTCAGCGGATGTAGATGCAATTTGGAATTGAGATAGTTTATACCCAGGATTAACACATGCTACTGTTAATCTCAATTCAATGGCCAGTTAACGCAGTTGGCCGCAACCCTGCCTTCTGAGTCGCTGGTCCTGGTTTCGATCCCCGGACAGGTCATGTGCATGAACATGTCTGTTTGACCTGTGTGTGGGTGTGTATGTATACAGGGTTATTGGTAAGTCGACCTATTCCCGTTAAGGGCGTGTAGTTTACATCGTTTCCGATTGATTTGACTATGCAACACCCTATCCTAAATCTAACCGTTTCGAGATATTTGAATTTAATTGACATGTGTAAGTATAAGTATTCATATCAGTCATCAGGTACCATACAGGCACTGCCTAGTATGGAACCTGTAGACTTTGCGTGGATACTGTTCCATATAAAAAATATAATCAATGTATAATTTCAGAAGGATAAGGAATATATAAGGAGTAACGTTTTTCCATGCAGACGGATTTGAGGGTAGTTAGCTAGTTCGATAAATTAGAAAGATAATGTTATACCCGTCACCTACTTATAATTACTCTATTAGGAATTGAAATGTTTTAACTTATATAAATGTTACTTATGACTTTAACACATATGAAATTTGTGTGCACAGGAACACCGTCAGATGAAATGCAAGTATACCTTCTGCGGAAGTTAACAGCTAATGACTTAAAGAAGTTTGGGAACTCCGTAGAGCTCAGCTATTCTACAATACAGAAATTAGTTTTGAAGCAATTGAGTATTGTGGGGCAGAGTCTTACTTATTATCTATCAGAGCTTAGGGGACTCGCAAGAATACCAGATAGATACAAGGTAGGAGGTTGCTAATTATAACAGGTGGGGCAAAAGTAATCACCCAATGTTCTTTTGGTGTAATTTTTTTTAATGCTAACCCCAGGGTATGCTTGTGAAATGTGTTTATTTAATCCATTAGAATATATTCCATCAAGTTGAGAAAGTGATATCGGCCAAGTGGCCGCCGCCAGAGTTAATGACCATATGCGTTGTCTATCACTCTTGGCAGAACTTAGGGCGACAGATTTTCGCATTCTTGGCGAATATTCTCCTTAAGGGCTTCAAGAGTCTGAGGCTTGTTGATGTAAACCCGCGACTTCAAAAATCTCATAATAAGAAGTCAGGAACGATTAAATCGGTTGATCTGGCCGGCCAATGCAAGTCACCAAAACGAGCGATTCAGCGACTCGGAAATGCTAAAGAAACAATTATTCCGCGTTCTTGCGGAGTAAACCGATTCATGGCTTGTCGATTTGTATTCTGCGTTTGTTTAGTTCACAAATATCAAAACCGAATTGACATTTGGCGCCATTTGCAAAAGTTATAGGGTGTATATTTTCCAATAGGGTTATTACTTTTGCCCCACCTTGTATTACACACTTGGGTATGTGCAAAAAATCGTCATGGCGTTAGGGTGAACGTATATTCAGATTTTGATATGTCAGCCCAATCCAGGTATTAACTGTCCATCACGCAACTGTCAAGTGTGAACTTCTAATTATAAAACTAAATTGGCAGTAATTTTAGTCAGCTTTTACTAGCATTAAAACAGTAAATAAGCACACAAGTGACCAGGACACTTCTCTGTTTGCACAGAGTTTATAGCTGACCCGAATCCTGCGCACCATATTTTAAACTTAAAGAAGTAGAGGCACAAAAGTCAGTACATGCGAGTAAAAAAAAAAATGGGTCAGAAGACGTAAAATAACCTACTGAACAAAAATCTGACGTTTATGAAAAAAAGGTCTGTCTATGTGTATGTTCACGCATAGCTTAAGCTTAAGATGAAATTTAGTATCTGGATAGAATAGAGCCCGGAACTCCCAACAATAATTTTTTTATCTTGATCCGTCACATAAGTCGAAGATGGCAGCTTGATCTCAGAAGCTACACGGTCTCATAAAACTGGGGTTTCAATTAACACGAAACACTCACGCAAAACTCCGGACTACTATTGAGAATGTATTTTTCAGAAAAAAACCCAATAACTGTCCGACTCGGTTATTGAACCCAGAACCTGGAGATTCCAAAGCAGCGCTTTCCCACTATAGCAAAACCAAACGAGCGAAGCGGGTCAGCTGACCCGCCACCGGCTTACACTTAGTACTGCGTAAAATTCGAACTTGTATGTCGTTGGTCGTCTCTTAACGCCGTAACTGCTGAAAGGGTTTTACTTAATTGAATTTTACAATTGAAATATGAAATGGAGATTCTGCCGTGCGTTCTGGTTCATCGTACCTACCTACCAATTTTATTTCTCCGCCCGATATTACGATCCGCTTCTTCTGGTTCACCATACCAAACTTATATCCTTGGACGAGATTATGTGGGCTTAACACGAAAATTTGCGTAAGTGTAACGTAATCGTATCGTTGACTTTACACAATGCCAACTATCATATATCTAGTAGGTACAACTGTGGCAGTCTTCAGCAAATTTTCGTGGTAGGCCCTTTGATCTGAGCTTTATGATTCACCGAACAACACACGTGACACGCAAGCTTCTCAGTTTTCAAATGGTATCAGCGATCTCAGAAATCATGTTACAAAACAACTTCATCAAATGGTTAGCTCGGCTCTCTGATTACTTAACGCCTTGACGAGATAAACGATGCAAATTTAACCTGTCCAGTGTCCATAAGTTCAAATAAAAAATACAACACTTGAATAGTTTGACCAACTAAAAGAAAGTTTATACCGGTGGAGTGCATTTGATCTGATAAAATTAGTTACAAAGCAGATGTATAAAAATGTGTATACATTAGATGTACGCGCGACATGGCATAGCACTTTTTTGTACGTACACATGGTGTACGCGTAACACGCGACGGGTTAATAGTCTAGGTTTTTCGTTTATTCGAACACATTTTACAGATACCAAATCCACCACCATATACTACCGTAACCCTAATGCATATATTTAAAATAAGTAGCAGACCCGCCAGCGGCTTCGCTCGCTTGGTCTCGGTTTAGTGATGGAAGCGCCGTTTTGGAATCTCAGGGTCCTGGGTTCGATTCCTGGGTTAGACAGATATTGGAATTTTTCTGACAAAGAAATTCGTACAGTCCGGAGTGTGGAACAGTGTCATATAAAAGACAATAGGCTTGCCTTCCTATTACATGGAGTCAAAAATATATCCCCTGAAACGCAAGTGTTTAACGCCCCTGCTTACTCCTTAGAGGATATAAAGGTGCGAAGATTTGTTAGCTGACCCGCCAGCGGCTTCACTCGCTTGGTCTTCGTGTAGTGGTTGGAGTGCCGCTTTGGGATTTCGAGGTCCTGTGTTCAATATCCGGGTCGGACCGTTATTAGGTTTTATTCCGACAAAGAAATTCTTAATAGCAAGTCTGGAGTCAGCAAGAGTGCCCCGTAAATGACAATAGGCTCGCCTGCTATAAAACGGGACCTAATAAGTGTTATTCTTTGGCGAAACGTAGGTGTTTCAAACACAGCACTTTCAAGGATGTAGGCGCGGCGATTTGTTATTGGGATTCGAAAATAACATGTGTTTCATTATGTAGGTACGAGTATATAGTATAAAGTACTCTAGGGGCAGTATAGCAAAAATAAAAATACGTGTCATATTCCTAATATTAATTATTTATACACCTCCATCCCCTACCTCTAGTTATACACGCACCGGCGGCGTGCTGGTTGTTGGAATATGTATGACAAAATAAATCCGTCCCACTCTAGTAAGTAGTATGAGAGTATTTCTTTTTCTTACGTATTTACACAATAACAGCCCTTATAGTTTCATATAATGTTTAAGTATGAAGGGCACAGTTCAGTTTTGTTACAACTCTGCGTTCCGCCTGGATAGAACTCGGCAGTAGAGAGCGCGCACACACCTCTCCTGTTAAATAACGATTTAAATAAATTAATCTTTATAAATCGTTAATTACGTCTTTCATTGGTCACCCTAATCTAATACTGGTTTTAATTTATTGTTATAGCTTAGATTTTTAGCCTTGCCATAGAAGTTCATGCACGGCGACCAGTTAATCGAGGTCCTAGTTTTTTTTTTTATGAGACCGTGTAGCATAGAGAGATCAAGCTGCCTTCTAAGAATTATGTACTTAATAGATGAAAAAAAAATATCACCAATAAATGGAACTCTAACATCAAAAAGTTTGAAATAGTTTGTTGAAGTCGGTACCATGATCAAAAGTACTTACCATCACAATATTGTTCGTTATTAGTTATTTCACACTTTTTGGTGTTGAAGTCGGTTCCATTTTAAGATAAAAACATTTTTCGCGTATTTTAGTGACCTTTGCTAATTACAGGATAGATTGTCATTCACCGTCAATGATATCATCCAAATAGTCGAAACACTTTTCAGTTAAGGAATTGTAACTTAAAAACTGCTGAACGTATAACCCATATATATATAACGTCTGATTCGAAATATCAACAATAAATACAGCTTAGTATGCACATATGTGCATACTAAGCTGCTGACCACCATGCTTCAGGAACCCTTCTTGTTATTTGGAATCACTAGATAAGATTCTGCATAGTCTTTTAGTAAATAACATTATTTTAACAGGAGACTTCAACATGGATATAATAGCTAAAAAAGAGACGGCGTCAAATTACGCTACTGACTATCTACATTTGATGGCTATGCATAAATTGCGCCAAGGAGTGGATCTGCCAACCAGGCTATTCACCTATTTAGATCATGTAATGATTAAAACAGCAAATCCTTGGAAAACATTAGTTTAGCCTGAGCTCATTGATCATTCTCCTGTCATGACAGTTATTTCGGATGAACAGCTCAGTAGTAGACTGGAATTTACTTATAACAAAAACTTAATTGATTTTAATGGCTAGCTAGAGCACTATCTTACAAATATAAGTTGGGAAGATCTTTACATAATCACTGACGTTCACTCTACTACAGAATACCTAACTAACTGTCTAGATGGTGCCATTAAAAGTAACACTACTATAAAAACAGTATTCAAATATAAATCGCCCGTTGAAGCCATGGATAACTGCTAGAGTCGTTAAACTAATAAGAAAAAGAAATAAACCCCATAAAACATCTATAACTATACAAACGATTATCACCGGACGATGATGATCTTCGTAGTAGTTATGTTAAATTTAGGAGTAAGTATGTAAAATTATTAAGAATCTTAAGAGAAAATACTATCAAGATGAACTACAAAATAGTCTAGGTAACATGAAACGGACTTTGAACATTGTAAAAAAAGTGAGTTATTTAAAGCAGTCTAAAACACCACTAAATGATCTACTAACATTGAACAAACTACCTACTGTAGCTTTAAACACAGTAAACGAGTATTTTAGGACAAAATTTAGCCAACTCAATTCTAACAAAATTAAACGAACGTGAGGCGTTCTTAGAAAAAAAGGCACAATACGACTTTGCACTCATACACTAAATGCCACTGTATCTTACAGATTCACATGAAGTTGAGAATGTAATTATTTGACTAAAAAGTAACAGTGCCCCAGGATGGGATAACATTTGTACCAGTCTTTCAAAAATTTAAAACTTTGCTATTAGATCCTTTAACTTTTTTAGTCAATCTTAGTTTTCAAACAGGACAATTCCCAAGAACGCTAAAACGCGCCATTGTTATTCCGGTTCATAAGTCTGGTGCTAAAAATACTCCTAACTACAAGCCAATTTCACTATTTAGTACTATATCTAAAATAATTGAGAAAATAGCTAACAAACGGCTAATTAATTATTTAGAGTCAAGTTATCTTCTTGCTAGTAACCAGTTCGAGTTTCGTGCTAATAAATCTACTAATGATGCAGTTTTAAATATTACAACGCTAAAAACGAAATACCTAGATTATGGCGATATTTGTTTGGGGATTTTGCTTGATCTACAAAAGGCGCCAAAAATACCTCAGTGCCTCAAGACAAGAGTCTTCGACCAATGTGTGTTACCAGTGATGACTTATGGCACTGAAACGTGGTCTCTTACTACGGGCCTCATAGATAAGCTCAAAGTCGCACAACGAGCTATGGAGAGGGCTATGCTCGGGGTTTCTCTACGTGATCGAATCAGAAATGAGGAGATCCGTAGAAGAACGAAAGTCACCGACATAGCTCAGAAGATTAGCCAGTTGAAGTGGCAGTGGGCAGGGCACATAGCACGCAGAACAGATGGCCGATGGGGCCGAAAGGTTCTAGAGTAGAGACCACGGACCGGCAAGCGCAGCGTAGAGGAAGGTCGCAGGACGACGTTGGATGCAGGCCGCTTCCAACCGGTCCTTTTGGAAATTCATGGCGGAGGCCTATGTTCAGCAGTGGACGTCCTACGGCTGAGATGATGACAAAAGGCGTTCGATACCGATTTTATTAAAACGTCTTGAAAATCTTGGAATCAGAGGTATAGTGTACCAATGGTTCAAGGATTACCTGACCTGAGTCAGCAAGTGAGAGTAGATACATATGTAAGTGATAGTGCCGCTTTATCATATGGGGTTCCTCAAGGCAGCACATTGGGTCCAACACTCTTTCTTATATATATTAATGATTTGTGCGGCATGAGGGTCACTAATGTGGAACTTATTATGCTTATGGCTATTATGTTTGCGGGCGACACTGTGCTTTTGTTTCTTGGAAGTACGTGGGAAGACGTACAAAATAATGCTGAAATTGGCCTTGCTAAAGTGACTAGTTGGCTAGAGGATAGTCTTCTTTCATTCAACATTGGAAAAACCAAATACTTATACTTGTTTCAGTAAAACAGCTTCTTCAGGTCCAACATCTGACTTTAATTTAAAAATTCACACTTTCCCATGCAACCGCTCTTCCATCTTACACCGCAATTGCTCTTGCTATACATTGGATAGAGTTTATACTATACTTCGGAGTAGTAATCAATCAACATTTGAGATGGGACTATCATATTAATACCATGATAAGTAGAATAAGAAATCTGTTCTATGTTTTTAAAACCCTTAAGTCAATAGCAAACCATAAACTATTAATAAAATTGTATAAGCATTGGTCCAATGCATTATTGAATATTGCATATGGCATGGGGTGGTGGAGTAAAAGAAAATACATGATTAAAATAGAGAGGGCGCAGCGTGCTGTTTTGAAAATACTCCTAAACCTTCCATTTAGGCATCATACTATTGAAGTTTACAATGAGGCTAAAGCGTTGAGTGTTCGTAAGCTTTATTTTTACCATGTAATACGCAAATACCATCGAGGTACCTCGCAGCTACCGATAAAACCAAACAAACGCATTAATAAGTGTCCAGTCCCTGCATGCAAGACAACTCTTGCTCGCAGACATTGCCTACATACAGGTGCACTACTACACAATAACCTGTTGAAACGAGTAAACAAATTTAAAACACTTAGTAACTTCCAAATCAAACGGCAAATAATGATTTGGCTAGATACTCTAAATTATGACGATACAGAAAACTTATTACTTACCAGTAATTAAATAAACTAAACTAGTCTTAATATTAAAAATACATACATCCCATATAAAGCCACACACACCACACAATAAAACATTCAAGCACGTACACACGCATCACATAATATCAGTATGTGCTGATTTTATGAGATGATCCCATGATATCAATAAACACAACTCGAAACATTAAACTCTCTATTTTCTAACTAAGCATATGACCGTGACTATACATAAATGTAATCTCATTGATAGTTTCTAATATTTATTTAACTTGATATGTACAAAATTAATTGATTTTCACTTGATCCACCACAGCCAGGAAGGACCTGGCTCTTGATATACAGGCCACAAGCCTAGTTTAAGAGACAGAGTTTCAGAGACTCATAAAATTGTAACATGCATTAATTTTGGAGCAAATAAACATATTTGTATATGGGTGCAAAGTTCTCATCAATGGAAATGAATTCAGTACAAAGACAAGGTAGCTACTTAAAAACATTGAGGATTCCCTTGACTGTTCTTCGTCTTCATCGTTAGACCCCTAATGACAGATTGAGACAGAGAATGAATGATGACATTTAGGTGTAAAGTTGTCATCAATACAAATTAATCAAGCCCATTCACCAGGTACCTAATTGTTGTAAATCGTTGAGAAGTTCCCCCGACTGTCTTTCAGCTCCATCATCAGACCGACTCCAGACCTTCAATAAATAGTAGTGCTTTAAAATACTTACGGAAAAAAATTACAAACGCACTAGTCGGCACTACGATTTTCTAAGATTACTCGATTTCTCAGGGATGCTATCATCAAATCCTGGTTTCCTTATCATGTTACGCCACCCTTGAGATATCTCCTTTCCAATAAAAAAAATATGAAAACCGGTTCATAAACGACGAAGTTATCCGCGAACATTCGTAAAAAATACCTACGTATATATATAAATGAAATTAAATGCATTTATTTGACATACAAACACACAGAGACCTAACAGTAATGAATAAAACCATTAAGATTCCCGACTATACAAATATAAGAGGACAAAAAACTAACAACTAATATAAACATATAGAAAATAATAATGATAAAATAAGTACCTACAGACTTTTTGGGCTCTACTCCTTTATTATAAGTATAGATGGGAGAAGGCGCTGGTTTTCGAAACATAGTGTAACGCTACATCGATGAACAGATATAGCCTTCAAATTTAAATTGTAAACTCTATTAGGTAAATAAATGACTTTATGTTTATATATTTTAAAAGGTACCATTTTATTTATAGATCCTTGGTCTAGACGAGAGCACCGTAACATCGGCAATAAAGGCATGCTGTGCCTTCCTAAATAAGAGTCTCGAGCTGCAGCAAGTCATTGATGTATCCATGCAAAACTACAAAGCTTTCTTCAGGTGGCTGTATGTTGTCATTGTCCGGTTACTGGAAGAACAGACTCCGAATGAGATTGTTAAAATAACTCAACAAGAGCTAAGCCACATAACAGAATTCCTGTACAACTTCGATAGTGTTCAAGAAGAAAATGACGATAACACACAAGAGAAACCAGTTAAGTTCAATTTAGAACGACTAGGTCAATATCTACAAGACCAAGACTTGACAATATTACTTGATGACGAAGATAATCCCTGGCACAAATTCCTTAAAGACAACAGCTGCTTACTAAAAGACAATGATACAATATTTTCAATGACTGAATATAAGAAGTTTTCTTTAGTCCAACAGCAAAAATATCTAAAAGATGCAATTGGTAAAGTTTTTGATATATCGCAGAAGGATATAGGAAAGTACTTTTCAGTATTACATAACATTAGATGTTATGAAGACCAAATGAGTGGCAATATCGGAGAGAACCTCAGAGTATCACAAATTTTTGATACTAATGAGCGAAGATTCGTGATGGCATTTATGAATGCCAATTACGGAAAAGAGGGTATTTATTTTATGTCTGTAGATTTGAACGAAACATCCTGTACTGCAACAGCCATGAAGTATTATTTGTCGTCAAGTTTGGTACAGGAGAGCACTAGAGCTTACGCCAATGATGAACATATTGCCGTGTTAGATTTACAATTTTACTCGACCGAATATCTATCAGTGTTAGTGCAACATCCTCACAATGACGACAGTACTATATTCATTCAAGTGCCATTGAAAATCCTGATTGAAAATTCTAATGACTTCAATATTAAGTCTAAGTCGTATCTATTTTGTGACAAGTTGTCTAAATGGGACATTGCACCATTGTTAGATCCTGGAGTTTTTAAAGTGCTTGATAAAATGGATGGTTTTCGTATAGCCGTGTCAGGAGGTCGTAAGGTTGCTATTGTTTTAGCAAGGAGCATGAGAAAAGTGAGAATTTTTGAAATGGAAATTGAGGGAGATGAGGAGGAAGATGACACTCTCGACACCACCCCTCAATCAGTAGCAGCTAATGACCAAGCCACTCCTGATAAACAAAATTCTACAACAGAAGACTTCTCATTTTAGAGGAAACAAAGTGCGTAAAATGGTTGATTTATAAATCAATGTATAGAAATGTTTTTGGTTCCAAATACAAAATGTATGGTAAATAAAATCACATTATTTGGAACATGTTGTATTTATTGCCTAACTGTATTAAAAAAGTACTCATAAAAATAATGTTTAATAATAGGTATCTTACTTTTATTTACAAATCTAATCTATGTATTCTTACTAAACTAAGCTTGTTCTACAGTGATGCAGATTGGAGCCATCTACACCATGCAATGACTAAAAATATAACCTTAATATACCTCTATAATTACTAGAATATTGATTAATCATCATTGTTAATTGAATAGTGACATATAATTATAGAAATATGTTATTACTGATCTTTCTAGAGATAAATAACTTTCTAGAGATACAAGTTGGTATCAAATGAATTACCAGTTGAACTACTCAGTAGTACAACCACGTAGTACAGTTATCTGGAGTGACTTTATTTATACAAAATATATTTTACACTGTTTATTACCTTATTACATTGCAAGGCTAGATGTACCTGCTACATATTGCAAAACATATTTTATTTTTGCTTTGATATCCAAACTTGGCTAGATCAAACTTCGCTGTGGAGTTGGTGATTTTATTTGAATATTCTCAAACACTGAATTGAAGTCTGTGTCTAAGCCCTGATTATCAATTCCATAGATCAGATGTTCAGAAGACAGATTTCGGCTTGGGCCTGGGACTGGCTGGCTGATTGGAGTGGTTGTTGTGGTAGGATTGTAGATATCATCAACATCATCATCTTCAGTGTCATCAACTATAAATAAAAATAATGTGTCAATATTATGCATTAACTCAATGACACCAGATGGGCATCAAAACAAAGATAGAAAATGTATTATCATTGACCAAGTGAGAAAAGCAAACAGTCTGCAAAGACTCCCCAAATTTATTTCACTCGGTGGATTTTTTGGTGAAGAGCGTTTTTTGATTGCACAGGTATTTTCGCTAAAAGGAGGGGAAGTTGGCTGTGGTGCCATCTGGTTGATTTTGATATGTGTGTGCAAAGTCTACTGTTCACAGAACTACTAGTTTAGTAGTTTGCCATCATGGTTCTATGTCTTTTCTGGTTTGGTAATTTATCCCTATAAAGCATGGATGCACAGACCGCGGCCCGCCGCCGGTCGTATACTGGTGGCCCGCCGACAGCAAAAATAATACTCTCGTACATTCGAAAAATATTGAATTCTATTCCAGAATAAAACCAAAAAAAATATGTTCGAAAAGTAATTTGAATCTCGCGCGCGCGCTATTAAGTGCGCTTATCGGTGCGTCGGTAACAGCGGTCGGTAATGTTCGTGCTGATCCCGGTTAAATTCGTTTTCTTGAGGAAGCGCGGCGGCCGGCGGCGCGGCGACGACGGCAACGCGGTGGCGGCTTATCCACGGGTTATATTGTTGGTGTTAATTTGAAAACTGTTTTATTATAATTACTAAGATTATTACAAAATAAATAATATTATATGTAATAATCTTATCTAATATATAATATATTATTATATATATAATATATTATTATTATATATTATCTAATATATTAGTACTTTGTTTCTTTTGATATTGTGAGCGACGTCCATAAAACTTATGAAAATCATTCATATACCGCGCCAGTTAAAAACGACGCCGAGGCCGCGCCGCCTCAAGCGCCCAAAAATACTAGAAGTCAGCGCCACCACTGAAGTCTTACGGAAAAAACAGGAACTAAGTTTGACAGCTCCGCCATATTGCTGTTTGTTAAGAGTGCTTGTAAAGAGTAGAGGTTGTGGATTTTTTATTGTTTTTTGTTGAAATATCCGTGCAAATGCAGCGAAAAGTAGTGAAAAGTGCAGCTCGTGAACTAATTCTTAAAGTGAAAGAATTTTGTGAATTAGATAAGAAGAAAAAAGACATTTTAATCCCGCTAAATAATGTGAGAGTCGCCGCCATGACAGGTAAATATTAGGGATGCCATAGCTGCTTGTTTTTGCCTAACCAACTTGCTCCAACCATGTCAAACCTTAAATCAAAGATGCAAATATGGCTACGAGAAAAAAATATTTTCTTTGAAGACAGCTGTACCAAAGCAGTGTTATATGACACTATAAAAAAAAAAAGGAGCCACCAGTTTACGCAGTTGATGAGTTGCTGAGGCAACACAACCATGAAGTTGTAAAGTTACCTCCGTATCATTGTGACTTAAATCCAATAGAAAAAATTTGGAGTCTTGTCAAAAGACGCGTTGCCGAGAAAAATGTTGCTCAAGATCCCAAACAAATAGTTGAACTGACTGAAGCTGCTTTTGCAAGCATCACAGAAGACGACTGGCACATTCAGTGCAATCATGTCAAGAATGTTAAAGATAAGTACTTCAAAAATGACAGACTCATCGATGTGGAAATGGAAAGGTTTATAATTTATACAGAAAATGATAGCGACACTGAATCGGATCATGATAGTGACTTAATTGATACGAGTGACAGCGATTGCGATATGACTGGTATAAAACCATTATATGAAGTAGATCACAATTATTGTAAAAATATATAATAAATGAAAAATAAATAGATACAGAACATTTGTTTTATTTTATCGTTTAAATAGTTCGTTAGGCTATTGTCTGATATAACTTCATGGGTAGAACTAATATTTTACTATCATTTTACAATTCCTAACTTTAGTTTTGGAGCATAAGTAGAAAATGAGTAATTTTATCATAAGTTACTGGCAACATTTAGTTACGCGCTAACAGCGCCGCGTCTATCGGACTTGAATGGTGGCGCTGACTCTAAGTCAAGTAACATCGCTTGCCGCCTTTATATAAAGTTTAAAATAGTAGAGAAATCAAGAATTTTCTAGCGCGGTGTGAGCAAGTGAGATAGCAATAGTCCTGAATTCCCGATTGCTCGCGTAGGTAGATACACGAAGCTTCCAGAGTCGGTTTCGAGATTTCTCCAGACAGTTTTCGACTAAGTATAAAAGCCACGCTAACCGCAGCGACCGACAGACCGTCCGGTGACGCTGTAAATGCCGGTAGAGGCAAACAGCATTAGTCCGTTCTAAAAAAAAAAAAAAAGCGACCGACAGTTCGGTTTTAATTTGAGTGAAGTGTCAACAGAAAGATATAAGCGCGAAAATACAAAGCGAAGTAATAAGTAATCGAGAATAAGTGCAGTTTAATAGTGTTTTTGGAAGGCAATAGTTCTAGCGTAGATTTTAACTCGACTCTTCATATATTTTGATCCACATTCAACGTAGATTTCCTGTTGCAGTGTTAACCCGTCAAGTGCCGTGTATAATTGTGTTGTGAAATCGAAAGTAAAACTCTGTTATTAATAAGTGTTTCCCTACCTATTTAATCAATTATTTTTAATAATTTAAAAAAGGATGGGTAATTTAAGTAGGCACTGTTATTGTTCTTAGGTGCTGTGTCAAATCCTAGCCAGGATTAGAACGCAACATGGGCAAGCCAGGACCTAGTAAAAAACGTAAGGTTAAAGATGAAAATTGGCAGTTTAAATACTTTTTTGTATAGTTGCATAACAAAGTCGTTTGTTTAATTTGCAAGAATTCTGTTGCGATTGCAAAGAAATATAATGTAAAATGGCACTATGAAACGCAGCATCCTACTTTTACCAAGTTTACAGGCGAATTAAGAAAGCAAAAAATGTTGTCTTTAAAACGGGAGTTTATTGGTCAGCAAGCTGTTTACAAAACCCATTCAAGATTCAGAAACAGCTACAGAAGTTAGTTATGAAATTTCTCAATTGATAGCAAAGCGAAGTCGCCCCTTCAATGATGGGGATTTTGTAAAAGAATGCATAGAAATTGTCGCTAAGAAAATATGTCTAGAAGCAGCAAAAAAGTTTGAGAAAATTCAACTGAATCATATGACTATCCAAAGACTTGTCTTTGTCAGGTAATATTGCGGAACAATTAACTGAAAAAACTAAGAACATTGAATTATTTTCATTAGCACTCGACGAATCCACTGATATTAGTTCCACAGCTCAACTTCTCATAGTCATACGAGGTGTTACTCAAGATTTTGAAGTCTTAGAAGAGTTATTAGGAATGTGTTCATTGAAAGGTCAAACCAAAGGAGTTGATATACTTAATGTACTTTTGAATGAGTGTTCAAAAACTCATTTGGACTTATCAAAATTATCGGGAGTTGCGGCTGACGGTGCTCCTTCGATGATTGGTGTCAATTACGGGCTAGTTACTTTGCTGGAAAAGCATCTGCAAGAAAAAACATAGATGCTGAAGATGTCATGCAGTTTCACTGCGTTATACACCAAGAAGCCCACTGTTCTAAAAAAAATGGAATTTTGAAAATGTCATGAAAGTGGTAGTTTCGACTGTAAATTTCATAAAATCACGAGGACTCAATCACAGGCAATTCAAACAATTCTTTGATGACATCGAAAGAGATTTACTGTATTATACAGAAGTAAGGTGGCTAAGTTGTGGATTGACACTGGAACAATTTCTAAATTTAATAGAAGAAATTGGAATATTTATGTGGAAAAGCAAAGTGATGTCCCGGAACTTAAAAATCCTGATTGGTTGTGTGATTTGGCTTTTTTAGTTGACATTACAAATCATTTGAATATCTTGAACACACGGCTTCAAGGCAAAAATCAACTGATATCCCAGCTCTACGCTCATGTATCATGCTTTCAATGCAAGCTGAAACTTTTCAGATCGCAATTGAATTCTGGAAATTACAATCATTTTCCGAATTATAAGAAAATGGCTGAAAAATTCAACAAAACTGCGATTAATTTCAGTTATGTAGAAATGCTAGATATTCTGATTCAATCTTTTCAAGACAGATTTACGGAGTTTAAAAAAGTGAAACCCCTGTTGGACATATTCAGCAATCCTTTCACGATTTCATTTGAAAATGCGCCAGAGTCAATGCAGTTAGAAATTATCGACATTCAAAACGACCAAGATTTACTCAACAAATTCAACGAAGGAGACTTGCTGAACTTTTACCGCTGCATTGATAAAAATATGAACAAAGAGTTGCGCATCAACGCTCTGAAATGTGCCAGCTTATTTGGTTCTACCTATATATCGCACCCTTAAAACAAAAGTGGCACTATACAAAAAACGCTATTTTTTAGTTAAGTATACTGTCAAAATGCGTAAGACGAAACGCGCCTAATGCAAAGACCCCAGTAGTTCTAATGCGCTTAATTTTCGCTAGATGTCGCTAGTGTCACTTATGAATTTGTAACAAATTGTGCGGTCGGTAAGTAATAAACCGGCACTACGCCAGTTCGCGACAAGTCACCGGACGGAACTCTTGTCGAGGTGAGTAAAAAAATGGCACTTTGTGTTTAGTGCCACTTATTCAATAAATTTGCTTTCGAATATTTACAGTGAGTAAGTGCATAAGCGGCAGTTTGAGTGTAATGCCAGTTATTTAATCATTTGAATTAGGATTTTGTTTTTAAACGAATTAAATAACGTCATTTTGTGTATAGCGCCATTTAATCGATAAATTTGCTTTCAAATATTCGCAGTGTGTTATAGCATAAGTGGCAGTTTTGTTTAGTGTCAGTTATTTTTTAACTTCAATTAGGATTTTGTTTGAATACAAACTCAAGAAAGGGCATTTTCTGTAAAGTGCCATTTATTCGATAAATTTGCTTTTATATATTCGCATTGCGTAATTGCGTAAATGGCAAGTTGAGTTTAGTGACAGTTATTTTAATCATTTAAATTCCTGTTTTGTATAGAAATTCATCAAATTACAATTTCTTCTAACTATCAGTCTGCCATTGTTGTAATAAAACTAGTTTGGCAATCAATGTCAATATCACGTGCGCGTGATGCGTTCTTGCGTCCACGGTAGTGATCAGTTACCGCAGTTTTATTTGTTGCGACGTGTACAAATCAAACGCGTCCTGTGTTAAGACACGTTTTTGAACACAAATAGATTGCCACCGCGGACGCAGGGTGGACGCATTAGTTTTTCTGACCTTCTAATTGATTGAATGATTTTGTTTAGGGCATTAAACTATTATGGATCCAAAGAGAAGTAGATGTAAAAGGATCATTCAATTATCAACTCAGAACAACGAAGACGATGATGAATCCCAAAATACAAAAGCTTCCTATAGAAAATCTGATATTGTGGAACCCCTCTCAACAATGAGTGCGTCTGAATTGAACATCATGAGAAATTCACCCTCAACTAGCACTTGTCACAACCAAACGAACGATGACGACGGTGACTTTTCTCCCGCCTCAGACGACGATAGCACATACTTTCCTTCAAAGAAAAAATGCCGGAGATCGAACTCAAGCTCGTCGTCATCGTCTTCATCTTCCAGCTCGTCATCATCTTCTACCTCAAGCACATCATGCAGTTCAGCTTTCTCTGCACAAGAGTGTCCAAACACCCAACAAATTCAAAGCGCTAAAGACTCGCGTAATTATATCGACCCTACTAATCCGTATGACGAAACAGAGAACACAAATGATAACATGAATGACCAAATGCCAAGCACTTCAAACATTGACATTTCCTTCACTCAGATTGTTGAAGTTTCTAATAATCATCAAAGAAGTGTTCCTCTTCCTGCTGATTCGAATCATCAAGTTGGTCTTGCTCCAAATGATGGCGATCATGTTGCCTCTTCCAGCCGTGCCAATAACGCCAAAATCATGCATTCTGACGCAGATGAAACAGGAGAAATCAATGATGTTTCTCAAGCAGCTCAAGTTCAGCCAGTTGCTTCTTACACAGGGAATATTAACAGTTTCTGCCCAAACGATGCTGTAATAGAAGCCCAAACTCAGCCTGTCGTTTCTGATAAAGGAATATTGACGGTTTCTGTCCAAACGATGTTGTAATAGGAGCTCGAGCTCAGCCAGTTGAGGTCATCACAAAAAAACGAAAGAAGAAATTTAAGAACGTTTCTACAAATATTGTGAAGATTTTAAGAAAGGCCGGTAAAAAATATGTTTCCAACACAAAAAAGAAAACCGTTTATCCAGCTAAAACGATTAAGCAACCATGTGGAAGTGCATGTCGGCTGAAATGCTCATAAAGAATATCTGAAAAGTCACGAAAACTTCTTTTCGATGATTTTTGGGGCATGGCTTCATTGATGCGACAAAGAGAATATATAGCTCGTAATAGAAATTAAGCCCAGATATCAATACAAAAAGATTGATTCCAATCGAAAGCCAAAAATGGCTTTCCATTTCGATGTAAACGGCACCAAAGAAAGGGTTTGCAAAACTTTCTTCAAAAATTCACTGGATATTACAGACAGGTGCATTAGAACTGTAGTAGAAAAGAAAAATGCGTCAACAGGTGTTCTAGAAGGAGAAAAGAGAGGAATGCATGGAAACCACAGAAAGGTGCCCGCTGAAATGATAGAAGAAGTGAAAAAACACATTAAAAGCATTCCTCGCATCGAAAGCCACTATTTGCGAAAGCAAACCACCAGAGAATTTATAGATGGTGGAAAAACATTGACTGATATTTATTCAGACTACAAAGAGGATTGCATAAAACAAGGATTGCCATTTGTACAACTACATACATACCGAAAAGTTTTCAATAACGACTTTAACATTGGCTTCTTTGTCCCCAAAAAGGACCAATGCGAACAATGCACAATATACAAACTGGCCGAAGGTCCTCAAAAAGAAGTTCTGAAGGAAGACTACGATCGACATCTAGCAGAGAAGGAGAAAAGTCACGAAGAAAAAGCTAATGATAAAATGAAGGTTTCAAGCAACTTTATCGTCGCATGCTACGACCTACAAGCAGTAATGACGATACCAAATGGAGAAGTATCAACTTTTTTCTACAAGTCAAAGATAAATTGCTTGAATTTTACCATCTCTGAGCTTGCAAGAGATAATACTGAATGTTTTTTCTGGGACGAGACGCAAGGTAACCGTGGAGCAAATGAAATAGCCAGCTGTGTCTTGAAATACTTGCAAAAGAAATCTTCTTTAGCTGACGAAGACTTAGACGTAGTTTTCTATTCAGATAACTGCTGCGGCCAGCAGAAAAATCAGTTCATCATCGGTATGTACATCTACGCAGTACTTAACTTGAAAGTAACATCTATAACACACAAATTTTTAATCCGTGGACATACACGAAATGAAGGAGATGCAGCACATTCAATGATTGAAAAACAAATAAAAAGAATGCTTAAGTCTGGGCCCATTTATGTGCCTTCCCAGTACGTATCCGCCATCAGAAGCGCAAAAAAACATGGCACTCCATTCACAGTAAACGAAATGTCGTATGACAATTTCTTTGACATCAAACAACTGCCAGTTCCTAGGCTAAACAAAAGTATTGAAGGTGAAGTTGTAAAGTTATCTGATATAAAAGTCATCAAAGTGGTGAAAGTTGAAGATGAAAAGGTAAATATATTTTACAAAACATCCTACTTTGATGATTTCAAAGAACTTAACCTGGGATCTAAAAGAGTCATTGCAAGAAACCAGAAGACTCAAGAATTGCAACAGCTGTATAACCAAAAGTTAGATTTATCAGAAAGAAAGAAGAATGACGTGAAAAGCCTTCTAGATGCTGGTTTGATACCCAACTTTAACAATTCTTACTTTGACAGAGTTTTGAACTAGATGGGTAGTGTACACTCTTTAAAAATGCAGTTGATTTAATTTGTAAGAAGAAGTTTTTGATACGTTTTTTTTATTTTTTGAACGTTTGATTTTGATCAATTTTTTTTATAATTACTAACGGTTTTTTTGTGAAAAACAATATTTCTAAGTTTGGTATTGCGAGTACATTTTTTGTTGTTGAATCTTGTGATTATTATGCCTTTAATACGCTGATTTGTGCGTAACTTTTACAGTTCCTACTTTGAAAGACTTTGAACGTTAGTATTTAAGTTATGATGGTATTAATTAGTAAGTAGTAGTAAGAACAAGATTTTAATAATAATGTTGTTTATGATAAAATTACGAATTGTTTTCAAACACGAAGTCTAAGTTTTTGTTATTTTGATAATACCTTTTTCTAGATTAGGACAGATTTGTTATTATGAGTGTTTGTGGTAGTTTTGAATTTTAACTGTGAGCGTGTGCCAAATAAATAGGATTCAGTAATTATTTTATTGTTTTATTTGTATCTTTTTTATCATTAAAGTGTAGGTAAAATAACAACTTAGAGGTCATTAAGCAAAAAAATTTGAATAACTATGAAACTATAACCGACACTATGCCAAACTTTTTTTTTAAAGGCTTCTCCATGGATAAATAATAAAAAAAAATATTGTGTGCCACTGTATTCTGAAACAGCATTAGTTAAACTGTTATTTTAAGCCGACCAAGAAGCTTTATTTACATTGTTTTAGTTCCATTTCACCCATACAATACATTAATAAACTTTAAACGGCCATACTGTAAAATGAACATTTTCGTATAGTGCCATTTATATTCTAAGGGTGCGATATGTAAACAAACTTTTTCAATACTAAATAATAATAAAACAAAAAATCGAAACCGCCTTGCAAATGAAAGTTTGGAAGCACTTTTACGTGTTGCTACAAGTAAATTTGAGCCAAATATAAAAAAGATTGTAAGCACCATGCAGTGTCATGCTTCAAATTAATAAATTATTTTCAATTTTAAAACATTATTATCAATTCCTTATTGTTTTTAATTACCTATAATTCTGGCGGCCCGCCATCAGTTCATGATTTGCCCGAGTGGCCCCTAGTCTTAATAAGTTTGTGCATCCCTGCTATAAAGTAATTCACCCTTTGCGTATCATTGACATAAATTTACATGCATTTCATTCATAAATCTTTTGTTTTAACACAGTATAGTAAGGGTTGCTTATCACTGTTATGGGTTAAGAGGCACACTAGTGTGTCTGGAATATATTAATATTGAAAGCATAAGAGTCAAGCACATAAACTGTATGAATCAGAATAATTAAGAAAAAAATTTGAATAATTCGTTATTCATATTTTTTTCTTCATTATCTTGCTTGAATTGAGACTTCAGTCTCAATCCAAAACATTGTTTGTATTACCAGGAAAAGCAGTAACACTTCATTCATATTTCTTCCAGTCTTTAAAAATTTAGGTTTTGATATTAGAAACCATAAGAGTTAAATAGGTATTCTTTTTAGAATTGGCATAAATAGACTCAATATACCGGGAATAGCAGTTCTTCCTTCATATCTCTTCCAGTCTTTTCTCAAACGCCAATACAGCACAGCACAACCAATTATAACAATGATAGAAACCACAATAGCAACAAGTTTCACTGCATCCATTGGCGAGAATGTTGAGCCAGAGACGAGCATCTCAATTTCACCAATAGAGTAGGCAGTGCCATCTAATTTTTTGGATATGCATTTGTAGAATCCGGACTCTTGAGGAGACACATTCTGAAAAAAAATTAACTTGTCAACAAACCCTTTAGATGGTACTTATGATAGCTAGCATTATTTTATTAGTTAACTATTAGTACTTATTATTATTGTTTATTAAAATTTATGAAATATACTCACATCAATATGTAACTTTCCTGATAGAACCTCATATTTATATTTCCTCTCATCATAGTAACTTGCACCAGGACCTATGACTTTGTTTTTGTCAAATAACCAAAACATGAAGTTATGGTCAAAATCATTGCTGTGACAATTTAACACTGCAGTGGAACCTGCAGGAACTTCCGTTACCACTAAACTCTTCAATTCTGAATCTCTTCCATCAAGAAACGAAGCCATTTATGTAATTATTAACTTATTCAACGTCTTTAGTGGAATATTTATGTCACCAAGGTTTCTCAAAGACATACTCAATGTGACTGGATCTTGTGCCAAGTTTATATTTAAACAGATCACATGTTATTCCACATTGAAAATTATTATTTATAGTTCATACATAACACATGACTGTGAGTTATGTATATTGTTAGTTACATTTCAGTATCTACTGCTCCCACTAGAGTGTTTAATGAGGTGCATAAACACTTCTACACAGAGAACAGGGAGTAACATCCATATAGGCGTCATTACTACGTATATAGGGAGATTCACTTTCGTATATTCTAATTTGATGCAGATTATAATCTGGGCACCCATTTTGAGTCCTATTGCAGCTATGTACCATACATTTTTATTGATAGTCCCTCGAAATCTTTCTATACCATTTCTGCAGTGAGAGATCATGTGGAACAGTACGTATATTAAGAGAATACTGTCGTAAACCCACATCGGTATAAAAACAATGAACCAGTTCCAATGAGTTCTAGATTCTAATCGAAGGCAAAGTAAAATCAGAAAAACCAGGAATATAAACCATGTAAAGAGCGCTCTATGCAAGACAGCCATTATTTCTAAATTTTAGTTCCGAGTTCAGTTCAGAACTGACTGTCCTCTGTCCTGACGAGTGAGTGATGAGTCGTACACCGTCCCGGAGTAGTCGTGGCTGTAATTTCAATTTAATTTTTAGTGCGGTGGATTCTCGTTTATTTCTTCCAACTTCTTCGCATTTAATTTATAATTTTATTCCAAACCAAAGAAGCACATCTAGCGTAGCGTTAATTCTCTTTGGAAGCACAGACTATAAGATACTACATATCAAAGAGAATACAATAGAGAAGAGACAGGACATCATAGACAATAAAAAGTGTAATATTTAAACGTCAAAACGGGGCTACCACCGAAAGCGAACTTAACAGTTATGCCAAAAATAGGGATGTGGGGTGCACTTCCCTATTTTATCACTTTTCTGATTCGAAATTTATCGATATCGATTCCATAACTACTAGTTATGATGCCTATAAGAAAAATATGAAACGTGTAAATTGAGCCCTCTCAATTTATACTTTTCACATTTTTCTTATAGAAACATGGCTATGTAAAAAAAATCGAAAAGTGTAGATGAGAGTGCTGCAGAATGTAAGAGGCCAACAGAACTTCGTCAAAACAAGAAAAACGGCATAGTGTAATCGAGTTTCAATTTATTTTTGGAACTTAAAATTGATATTTATCAGCAAACTAACTATTTATTACATTGTTTTAAGTTGGTATGGTACTGGAATGTCTCAATAACTTTATGGGACACATGAATTAAATTTCGTTCTAGCAACTTTTGAGGTTATAAATCCATATTCATGTAACATAAGTATATTTGCGTTATTTTTCTTCATTTTGTGACTTTTAAACGAATACTCTGCAACTTTGAAGATAGTATGCCATTTTCAAAGATAGTAAGAACGAAAATCCTGTTAGACGTATGGTACGGTGGTGAAATTCAGGAATTAGCATCATGGATCAAATAGCTATGCTGATGCTATATTTTTGCTGAAAGCATAAAATAATAAATAATATATCAATGAACCGCCCCCTCAAATAAGAAAAAGATTTATATTGAACAAGTAGCTCCCCGTGGATTACACACGGTATATAAGTACCGTGTGTAATCCACGGGGAGTTTACACTTATTAACACTTATTACACTTATTAACTGATTATCAAAAGAAGGAGGTTATATGTTCGTCTGTATGTTTTTTTTGCGTGTACCTATGTTAATCAATATTTTCGCCAGTTTGTGGACCGATTTAAAAAAATATTTTTTCATTCGAAAGAGTGTACCAAGCCCAAGGTGGCCCATTATCAAGTCATGATCTGATAATGGAGTCAGGAGGTGGATAGTGGAACTCCGCAACAGCGAAATGTATGACACGAAATTTTGTAAATTGGTTTTCTTTAATATAGCCTATTCATTTATATTTTTTTTCCTTTATACTCCATCATGACATAGCTGCTGCACCCAGGGTTATCTTTCGGCGAGGGAAATTTTTCTGCTTAATATATATCGGGGCCGAGCTATTTGCATTATAAGAATTTTCAAAAAATCACTAAAATATTCATAAACAAGGTCTTTGTTCATTAGTGCAAAATATTGAATGGGGTGGTTTAGAATTGATAACTGGTCATTATGTGTAAGAAAAAAACACATTTTTTATATTATTATGAACCCATGTTGATTGATCCGAATCTATTTACCATTGCGCGAATGAACGCATCACAGAATAGACACCAGTAATAACGCCAGTCATACCTACCCCCTTAGAATAGATACAACGACGAAGGAACCTACCTACTCGCGAATGCTTACGCAGCTTATGCCTAAACCTACTGCCGACGGACGGCTGGCCCGGGTGGGTCAAAGTTCGCACGTCGTACCTATTCTAAGCGGGTAGGTATATACTTTAGGCAGTTGTTGTACAGCTATAAATTGTTTATTTTGAAGACTTCTTTCGAAAAACACTTGTTTCATTAGTGGCTGAAGAAACTTAAACAAACGCCACTTTGCATATTGCCTTTTGTGGCTGCCAAAAAGAAAAACAACGCCACAACTCCATACAATGTTGCGCAAACCCCTTTATAACCAAGAACGGGGACTCTTGCTCGGAACACTTGAACATTTTTTTTATAAAAGCATGTATAAATTATTATTGTATTAAATAACATTTTATATAAATATATAAATTTTGATAAATCTTTTGTTTTAGGTACCTTTCCTTATTATATTAAAATCTATCAAACTAGAGAAGTAGATCTACCGTTTTTACCATGACATTCTACCAATGTATACCGATTTTAGGACTTAATCTACCATTTTTCCATAATGTGGGCAGCACTTTTGGTACTCTTGTTGTTTATTTACTTTGTAGTTTTTTATAAAAATAATAAAAAAACGCTTGATTTTCTTTATAAAGACTAGAAAAAACTAGCGAATTGTGTTTTCGTGTGATAATTATTGTGATATTGCTCGTTAAAAGTATATCTATGTCAGACACGTGTTGCGTTCCGGGCTGTACCAGCTCTAAGCCTGATGTATATATTCACGCTTTTCCGAGAAGCCAGAATAGATTTCAGATATGGGTAAAAGCTATAAATTATTTGGCTTTGTACAAGCTCAACAAGAATGTGGTTATAATGCGACGAAGAGTGTTTCGAAAACACTATGCATCTAAGTACATTCGATAAAGACCGACACAGGGAACTCATTTTGGTCTCACTTCTGATGCGTATCTTACTAATTACTCTATTTTCCGAAGAAGAAATTGCAAGTGGCATACGCAATCATAACGATTCCAGTAAGTGTAATAAAATCGAGATAATAGCGATGTTTTACCTACAATTAAAACATTTATTAAACATACTTACCTGATTCGAAACCTAATTATACATGAGAGTAGCGTACTCGACTTCCGTTCCGAACAAGTCATGCTGTGATTGGTCCGCCCGCTCTCCTCGCCCAATCAGCGTCGACTCCGCCCCTTCCGCTCCCCTCAAATGTCAACCATCACCCCAGGTAGTGCGCCTAGCGCAACTTGGCTTCATTGGCGTTTGGATTTTCATCCGGAGCGGTCGTAAGTACGAAATATTTACTTTACTGACTGCGTCGTGCTGGTGAAAGTTCAGGTAAAGTCCTGAACCAACTAGTAAGTTCATGTGCAATTATATATACTTACTAAAAATATTTTAACGGTGTTACCGTTCGCTTCAATACTAATTATTTTTTGTTTATAGCCAGTGCAACCACTGGTTCTAGATATAAATGAAATATTTTAACTGTTTCACACTGTTTCAGTTGAATTTTAGATTCTTTAAATTGATAGTTATACTGGTCCAGCCCCAACGATGGAAGAAGCGGAATAAAAACAGGAAAAAGAAGATGATAACCTACCAACGGTATCGGATTCAAGTGCTGGTTCATAGTTTAGCTCCGGCTCATCACCAAACCGTAAGTAACACTTACTTTTTTTCATCAACTATAATATAATCGTGGTAAATTACAATCCAAGCTACAGTCATTCTGACTTGTACTGCGATTTGAGCAGACCCAAACATGTGTGGGTAATCAAACGAGGATAAGCCCTACTGAGCACCTCAAATTAAAACCACTGAACTTTCAAATAGTTAAAGCGTGTAATAATCTTAGTTTACGCTTCAGAAAAATAAAGGTTATGTAGAACAGCCCATAGAACCACAACCTTTTGAACAATATTGTAATAATGTCCAATACTATAAAACTCAAACGCTTCTATCTCCAATGTTATGAGTTCATTAGCTATGGTGTGATCCCCATAATGAAATCAAACGCTACGCTTACTTTTCGCCTTGCTTAACCAGTCAAAGTCGTTCACTCGTTAGTGAAAGAGTTCCACAAAACCAGACTTAAAACAGTTTAAATGGTTTCTTAGATGACATGCAATCGACTGATTAATGTACCAGATTGGCTAAAATCTGTTAAAGCTCATTCTAATACGAAAATGTAGAAAGAAAACTTCTACATATATTCATGCACTTTCACACCAGGTAAAGTAGCAAAACTGAAAAATTCAATGTTATTTAGGCAGAGCTGGTAGAATAACATATATTCTCAGGTCGCGTTTTGGCTTATCTTCGTAAAGTCCCTGGATTATATGTAGTTGTTAAACAACCTACATACGAAATATTGGCCTGGACCTCTGGTAAAACAAAACGCAAAGAAACACATCTAAAAACTATGCATCATAAGATAAGTTTCTGAACACCACGGGCTAACTGCCACTACCCTAGATACCACATTGCTACGTCAAAGTAGGTCAGTCTAGAAAGTGACACAGCACACGCCAATGTCTGCAGTGGCCAACTGTAGTTTGCAGTCGCTGCTGCACACCCAAAGATGAGTTTGTTTTGCTTGAAACCCGGGTCGACATATTCGATCCCTAACATGAGGGCGTTGCCGGTGTAACTAACAAATTTTACAGCCCGACAAGAGGCATAATTCCTCCTCATCCCATCGGGATAGGACAGGAAATCATAATATGGAAGCAACGAAATAAAACGAAAAGATTCTGACTCGAAACCCTTCCGTGCCAGGCAGCTACCAAAAAAGGTTGCAATCACTGGTTCTCAAGAAAAATTACTCGTTGAAAAAGTCTTGGGGCTCCGCTCTATATTCTAAACGTAATAAATGGCTTCCGTACACCATTCAAAAAGCTCAAGAGGCTTAGTTTGCATCGAGATAGGTGATAGGTGATATATAATAAAATATGCATACAAGCAGCCCTTCGTGAGGGTCATTAAGCAAAGTTAAACTCATCGAAGAATGCCTGGAGCTCCGCTTCACATTCTAAGCATAATAAGGGACTACTGTGTACCATTTAAAAAGAAAACTTCATTGCTTTTATCCAGCGACCATAACAAAAGTTAAGCACATCGAAGAATGCTCGGAGCTCCGCTCTACATTCTAAGCATAATAAGTGATTACTGTGTACCGTTCAAAAAGAAAACGTCATTGCTTTTGTCGAGCTACCGTAACAAAGCTAAACGCATCGAAGAATGCTAAGAGCTCCGCTCTGCATTCTAAGCATAATAAGTGACTGTATACCGTTCACAAAGAAACTGTCATTGCTTTTGTCGAGCTACCGAACGCATCGAAGAATGCTCGGAGCTCCGCTCTGCATTCTAAGCATAATAAGTGACTGTATACCGTGCAAAAAGAAACGGTCATTGCTTTTGTCGAGCTACCGAACGCATCTAAGAATGCTCGGAGCTCCGCTCGACATTCTAAACATAATAAGTAACTACTATTTACCATTATACACGAAATTGTCATTGCTTTTGTCGAGCGACCGTTACAGCAAAATATCTAACTAAACTGAAATGAAAGTGGTTGACGAAATGCACACTCGAGGTGTCATAAAAATGAGAAGCCAGTCTTTTCCAAGCTGTTAGCAATATTCTCAGACTTAAAGGCAACGGCACACCAAGACCGTTTTTGGGATCTGAAAAAACTTGAAGAAGTACCTACGGTGCTCTCTTAAAATTCAGATTGATTAACCATAATTGCGTGCTACTTAGCTAGTTAGTTCTCCAAGAGAAGACTGGATCGAGCATTGCGTGCTACTTTCTCTAAGAGTAGACTGGATGGCCAAGGTTGATCTTCCTCTGGACCACTTGTCGGTCGATTCAAACAATCACCGTTTCCTTCAGTTCATTTACAATGACTATTTCTAGACTATTTTAGTTTATATACGAATGACTCAAAAATATCTGCTTGCAATCTGTCTTTAGCTCAGTGCCCCAAATACATGTGCGCTTGCGAGCATCACAAAAACCCTGACACTGAGCAAGGCTGGGGATAATTGTAATATTAATTTGAATTCCTTCTGACGCATCAGATACTACTAATACTGCAAAACCTTATTGTATTAACCGTGAATATATGCGCGTACCTCGTTTACGCATCCTCGTATTCGTTGCAAAATATACACAGAAATGATTAGTTATTCTTAAAAACCTACTACGAACTAGAGTAAGATCAAAGCTCACAGCTCATGGAAAAGCTATTTATTTTGGAAGCTCTGTTCCGAGTGGTATTGCCAAACAGTGATCTACTACAAAACTAACAGACACAGTTTTTGTAAAGTGGGGCAAACAAGAAACCTATCTTTTTGCCTTTCGCCAAGCTTACGAGTGCCTACAATTTCTGCACAATCGACAGATTAGATTCCCAAGGTCACTGTTACGCCCCACCGGCTGACTTGGAACTTCAGAGTAGGGTTGGGTTTATCCCCCGGCATACCATAAGAAATACTAGCCGATTTAAAACAAATCAACAGGAATTTCCCTGATCGCTGAATTACAGTGAGAAACAGTCGTCGCATTAGCAGACCTCACGATTACTCAGTTACCGATGCTATTAGGTATGTTTTATTCTAAACGATTCAATGTTTTTCAAACATTGGTACCGCTAGTTATCGTTTTTTTTTATGAAGGCGCTGTTAAATTGATCGTTGGATTACCCGTTCACGATTACAAATCTATCCAGAGTCCCAACAATGCCGACCGACTGGTCGGCTTCCTGTATGGGTGACTAACCATTGTCGCGTGCGATAGAAATGATACAAAAGGTTTGTACTCGTAGATTTACGAATGTATCAAAATCTAACCGACTATAATGCAAGAAAATGTTAAGGCTTATCTGCTCCTTGGAGAAAGTTTAGCTTGGAAAAAAAAAAAAAAAAAAAAAAAAAATATAGCACTCTTCGTGAGATAATTACCCAGGAAACCAACAAAACCCAAAGTGGTCTAATCTTGCAAGATTCTTAACCAATCTTATTAAAACGACCCTTAGTATATTCTTAATTCACAAATCTGGAATACTTACCTCATGCATTTTTAAGGCGAAATTATAAAAATACTTAAATATAAATATTTAAAGCTAAAATCACTATTTTAGCCAAGACGACCGCGACCCCCAACCTGGAAGTCGATACCTTAATAAATCAATAATTTTATTCAGAACATTTGTGAAGAAAATAGTTTTTATCTACCTAATTCAAGGAATATAGTAGCCATCGTTATTTCTATGTCACAATAGTTTATAAGTTTTTTCCAGAATTAAATTACGGAACTGCAAACTACTTTAGCACTGCTATGGTCTTAAAACAGATACTCTCACGAAACAGACAGTTGTAATGTGTCCAGCACACTGACTGCACTCGGCATTTAAATATATATTTAAATGCCTACACTCATTCAAGAATGCTCGGGGCTCCGCCCCACATTCAAAACATCATGAGTGATTACGAGAGTTAAAAGATGGGTTGAAATCAGCACATAAATAAACCTTGAACAGCAACACGTGCCAAGGTTACTAATTTGGTAAAACTCATAATTAGTGGAACGTATTGATGAATTGACCTTGCCTCAAGTCTGCAAGCAGTTCCATTGAGAAATTGGGCGTACCTTCCTTATTTACTCTTTGTTCGCAGTGATTTGGCAGACAAATCAAATAATGGACGTTTCATGTACTAAAATGAGTAGTCTAATTTTCCTACACCTAGAATTCATGCTTACGCAGACAACAAAAGTTTTGTGAATGAAACCTGGACCGCTGGGCGTCAGAACATTCAATACCTATTAAAGATTTATCACATTGGCGTCACCATCACCACCAGGCGATAACAAACACATCTCTCATGTATAATTAGGTTTCGAATTACGGTACAGTTGTTTAATAGCGATGTTTTACCTACAATTAAAACATTTATTAAACATACTTACCTAATTCGAAACCTAACACTTTCTATACCTGCCTGGTGGCATAACACGAGAAAACCAATGAAGCCAAGTTGCGCTAGGCGCACTACCTGGGGTGATGGTTGACATTTGAGGGGAGCGGAAGGGGCGGAGTCGACGCTGATTGGGCGAGGAGAGCGGGCGGACCAATCACAGCATGACTTGTTCGGAACGGAAGTCGAGTACGCTACTCTCATGTATAATTAGGTTTCGAATTACGGTACAGTTGTTTAATGTTTTATTTTGATAGTGATTTAGCGGTGTGCCATATCTATGTAAAGATCGATAGTATGTCGATAGTATATCGATAGACGGACAAGCGAACGGTCAGGCACTGTCACTTTTTAAATCTTATGTTAGACATATAAAAAAAAAGACATGGTTTATAAATTATGTTAACAAGTTGTTTAAAATTAAGTGCGTAGGAGAAAAAAACAGTACAATAAACATATATAAAGGCACATTTGGCTCGTATCAGGATCTTTATAGGATGGCATACTCCAATTTCGTGGCTAGGCGTGGATTAAGCGGGCGAGGAGGATAAGATATCACATATACAATGACTCTGCTTTTATTACGTCACACTGAGATCTATTATTACAGCACATAGTGTTTAGAGTGGGTCAAGGTATTCCACTTAGTAGCGTACGCTGCCACGATCAAACGCAAAGTAAGCTCCTCCGAGCCTCCGAGCGTGTCCGCGCGCTCCCCCCAACGCCTCTGTCGGACGATGACTAATTACTCAACGGTAATAGGCTCTCAACGACCGACCAATCAGCGAACAGCACACGCTACCAGAGATATACCAGAGATGGCGCCACTTTGTCATCTCTAGTCCACCAAAAGTAAACTAGGTGGCACTTGACTTAATAATAATGGTTAAAGCTATGCTCTGACATCTAAATAAACAATATATAATAAACACGCATAAAGACGCGTAAAAATATATATGGATTTTCAGAGTCAAAAAACTTCTTTATATCAAAAAATATATAATATACTCGTACTTTTTAAAACTGTTCATAAAATAGTTATATTATATTAACGGGGCTTAATCGCTTTAGTAATAGTGTTAACCTCGACGTTTCGATCAAGTTGCATTGATCGTGGTCACGAGCGAACTGAAGAGGCGGGTGTCACTGTCTTGAAGTATGGAGATACTTTTTAATATTCCCCCAACAGTTGTTATAAAAAGTCATTGTCCCGACACACAACACTAACGATATCGACAGATTTTTCTGAGGATAAATCGCGACGGGAACACTTTTTAATCACTGAATTCCATGTTGCCGCCAGTTTGAAACCATCCTCCCGGTTGAAGTTACGGTGTTTTTTTAATCTCAACCGCTTCACGTACCATTCTCGAGTAACAGTGACGCTCCGTAGAGAGTATTTTGGGGTCGTGAAGTTCAATCCAGTGATTAGGTCCTGACTCGAGCAGATGTTCAGCGATCGCAGATTTATTTATTTGGCGGTTCTTTACAGCTGCAATATGCTCTTTGACTCGTTCAGCAATGGTTCGCTTAGTTTGTCCAATATACGAACTACCGCAGCTGCAATCAATTCTGTACACACCCGGTGTTTGGAATGGTATCTTGTCCTTGGGTGACCTGACAGGTTGGGTGACTTGGCAGGATGTGTCAGGTCACCCAAGGACAAGATACCATTCCAAACACCGGGTGTGTACAGAATTGATTGCAGCTGCGGTAGTTCGTATATTGGACAAACTAAGCGAAGCCGGCTGTATAAAGCCGGCTGGTCCCACAGGGCCGAGAGGCCCTGTGGGACCTTATGGAACCAAATAGCTCCAGTTTTTTGCGGAGCTACATTCAGACCCAACTGACGTATGTTATTTACTACGCATGCTACTCCGCTTTGTGCAAGCTGCCTAGTTTCCTCAAAACTTTCACCATAAGCCAGAACTAAAGTATCATCTGCATAGCAGACAACACTTACTCCATTAGGTAGGTCAACTCTTAGGACAGCATCATATGCGAGGTTCCAGAGAAGTGGACCCAGTACAGACCCCTGAGGTACACCGCAGACCATTTCCCTCCTTTGAAGTGTACCGTTCTTATCCATGTATTGCACGCATCTGTCTTGAAAATACGAATTGATTATTCGTTGCAAGTAAGTTGGTATATTGTGGTACACCAAAGCCTCTTTAATTGTTCGCCAAGGGAGAGAGTTAAAAGCATTAACTATGTCGAGACTTGCAGCTAATACCTTTCTACCATTAGATACGGCCTGGTCCGATAACGTAAAAGTGCAAACCAATATCTGTGACAAGTACCGCAAGGTACAGCGAGGGAGAAGAGTCGGACTGTTCAATAATGTCATACTCCTCTCAGGCATCGGCAGTATCGGAAGGCACCAGAGCCAAAAAAAGGGGACGGAAAGCTTTAGAAAGCAATTCACCAACTGCTTTAACACGCTCTATATTTATGAAGAAGAAGAAGACAATCAGTGATGAGCAGGATGAGTCTGAAATCTTTGACTCTTCAGTATTACCCACTCAGACTCGGGCCAAGAATAAACTGCCCACAGTACTGAGTCTTGGTACAGAGATGCAGGAAAGACCAACTGCTGAGCTGAGCAGGACCGAATGAATCTCCACGAAAGATCTCAAATAAGAAGAAGGCACAGAAGCTACCCGTTTCTGCGCCTGCAAGCCGGCTGCAATACCGGTACCGCCAAGATCAACTAGCAATTGGTCTACGGTAGAGGGCCAGAAGAAGAAAAGGAAAAACGGAAAGAAAAAGCCATCTGCGGATCATACAAGGACAGCTTTGCCGCATAAAAAAACTGTTACCAACAACAGAAAGGCTAAACCGGTAAAATTACCAAATACTGCGGCTATTGCGGTAACAATTCCGGAGGGATCAGAAGCCACCTACGCATCAGTCATGACAGCTGCCAAACAGGGCATCAAGTTCAGTGAGTGTGGGGTAAATGCTATTCGTCCTAGAAGAGCAATTACTGGTGGACTCATACTAGAGATAGCCGGCATAGACTGTGCCTCTAAGGCAAATGTGCTTGCGGCGAAGATGAGGGACACCCTTAAAGGCATGGGCGTGCACATCATGCGCCCTACAAAAATGGGAGAGGTAAGAGTGATGGACCTTGATGAGGCAGTCACTCCTGAAGAGATCGCCTACGCAGTCGCTGAAATTGGAGGTTGCTCAACAGAGGAGGTCAAAGTTGGAACGATACGTCGCTCACTTAACTTTTTAGGGACTGCGTGGATTCGGTGTCCGCTAGCTGCAGTAAAGAAACTAGCGGCGGCCAAGCGCATTACTATCGGTTGGATATCGGCAAGAGTGGAAATACTTGTGGCCCGTCCGTTACAGTGCTATCGGTGCCTTGAACTAGGACATGTGAGACGCATGTGCCCGAACACAGTGGATCGGAGCTCGCGGTGCTACGCATGTGGCGAATCTAACCACCGTGCAAGCGAATGTACACGGCCTCTTAAATGCCCACTGTGCTCAGATTTAGGTCGCCCTGCTGATCACTGGTTGGGTAGTAAAAAGTGTACTCCACCAAGAAGTAAGAAAAGAGGAGAGTCGGGACTACGACCTGTACAAACTGAAAAAGTGAAGAAGCAGATGCCTCCGGAGGCAACTGTTCAACCAGACAAAGTCTTGGTCGAGGAGGTTATGGACGCTTCATAATGGACAACAACTTAAGAGTTCTCCAAGGCAACTTGAATCACTGCAAAGCAGCTCAAGACTTGCTGTTGCAAACTTTAGCAGAGAAATCGATAGCAATTGCTGTCATGGCGGAACCTTATCAGGTTCCTAACCATCCACGTTGGTTCGCCGATGACGTGGTCAGCGTTGCAGTTTACTGGGGAGGTGGAAGTAATTACCCTTCCTGTTCATTGCTAAGCAAAGGTCAGGGATTTGTTGCTGTGGAGTGGGGTCGCTTAGCTGTGATTGGATGCTACGTTTCTCCAAATTGTTCTCTTGCCACCTATGAGACGTATCTGGATAACGTGAGTAGTTGCATCCGCGTATGTGCTCCCCGTCCTACTCTTGTCATGGGTGACTTCAATGCACACTCGCGGGAATGGAGAAGCTCCAGAGACGATGTAAAGGGTCAGACAGTATCTGAGTGGGCTGCAACAATGGACCTAAGACTGCTAAATCGAGGCTCTGTTAGTACATGCGTCCGGTGGCAAGGGGAGTCAATTGTTGATTTATCATGGTCAACACCCTCTGCTCTGCACTTGCTATCAGGATGGAGAGTAGCGGAGGAAATCGTCACACGTCAAGCTTGTCCTAGTGTAACATAACATTTTACTTATACATTTGACATGAATTTTTATGTATCAGATTCCTTGGTTATTCAATTATCTCTGACAAAAATGTCGTCTCTTACTCTCTTTAGGCTTATGCTTAACTCGCTATAGGCATGGCACAAGAGCCATTTAATCCCAACTCGGCGCAAACTTTTGACGCGGGCGCAGGTCGTAACACTCGGGAGCAATCACGAGGGCGCCACAGGGCTCCTTAGGCAAGTTAGTCGGTAAAGACATTGTAGAAATAAACAAACACCTGTCACTTTGAAATTTCAGCCAATAATGATTTTTTTTTCAACTTGGGGGAAGTTGAAAAAAAAATCATTATTGGCCGAAATTTCAAAGTAGCTCTTTTTATTTACTTTAGCTATTTTTATGTAATTATTAACAACCTAAGCATATGTTACTAGGTAAAAATAATATTTCTGTTCTAGACATTCAAAATATTTATAAATATCAATTCAAAATCCTGTCTTGGTAAGCATTATTTATTGATAAAACTTAATTTTTGTGGTCAGATTGCAAGTTTTTTTATTATAATATTTCTTCTACAAATTCAAATATTTGAATGTAATTAGTTAGATATGTGTTTTTACTATTTAATTACCGCAAAAAAACCTATAGGAAGAAATGTAAAATTTTTGAATTACAATTTTATTTTCACATCAACTTAGGTTTTTTCTGCTACGTCAAGCTTGTCCTAGTGTAACATAACATTTTACTTATACATTTGACATGAATTTTTATGTATCAGATTCCTTGGTTCTTCAATTATCTCTGACAAAAATGTCGTCTCTTACTCTCTTTAGGCTTATACTTAACTCGCTATAGGCATGGCACAAGAGCCATTTATTCCCAACTCGGCGCAAACTTTTGACGCGGGCGCAGGTCGTAACACTTGAAAGCAATCACGAGGGCGCCACAGGGCTCCTTAGGCAAGTTAGTCGGTAAAGACATTGTAGAAATAAACAAACACCTGTCACTTTTGACAGAACGCTCACGACGATTACGGTGTAGAGCATGGTTCATGTAATCGTCAATACGAGGGCTGCACTAAAAGTATCGGGAATGGAATATTTTCACTGTTCCTGTCATATTAAAATATTTATAATTGAAAACTCCTTGGTTTTAAAAATCGAATACCATTTATTTATTTAATAAAAGATTCTCGGTCTTGTCACAAGGTTTTGTCAAGCTTGTTTAGTCGTTGAGAAAATGGAATTGACTCGAGAGAATTCAAGAGCGATGATCTATTATGACTTTCGAAGTGGTTTAACACAAAAACAGTGTGTTGACCGGATGATTTCTGCATTTGGTCATGAAGCCCCATCCAAAACCACAATTTATCGCTGGTTTGCTGAATTTCAACGTGGACGTATTGTGACTCAGTGATGATACCCGTCAAGGTCATCCAAAAACTGCAGTCACCCAAGAAAACGTTGATGCTGTGCGTAAGCTGATTGAGGAATATCGACATGTGACATACCACGAAATTTAGGCAACTTTAGACATTGGCATGAGTCAAATACAAATAATCTTGCATAAACAATTATATGTAAAAATCGTATCGACGTAGCGTGGGCCATCGTAATCAAGCGTGCCTATCTAATCTATTAAAATTTTGTTATGTAAACCTGCGTTTATGAAATTAAAAATCAAGATTAAGATAATTTATTCCATTTATTGAAGAACACATTCTAATATAACAAAGATCATAACTTATTAAGAGTAATACATATTGTTTACCTTACATATTGAATGCACTTATGTTTTGTGAGATGACGATTCAAAACATGCATAATTACAATTTCTTATTAAACTTTTTCGTTTTGTTATTTAGTGAAGTACCTAACAATAAACTAATATGCATTAAATAACTGTAAATACGTACAAGTTAATCATAATTATGTGAAAAAAATGTGTATGATATCAATTATGTTTTTAACGAATGAAACAAGTGTTTGTTTATTCATTGCATGATGCACAACAAACAATATAGCACAAATACATACCCTGTTAGGGTGTAGCAAACAGAATGTAGTTCATAAAATTATTTTTCTAGTCTACATAGCTACGTTATTAATTATATGATTTATTTATTCCACTATACATTCTTCATTCATTATGTTTATATAAAAATCAAAATGAAATTAAATGTCACAATTATAAATAATATGTCATCGAAATCAAATAGGTGTATAAATATTGTAAATTCACATTTTATGAGGTACTTACATTATCTAATTCATTTAAGCGTGAAAAATTTATTGTATACCCATATCTAGGATCTAATCAAAAATGAGATAAAACAGAATTAAAGATAATGTAGATAATCATTGCGAGTTTAAAACATTAAATTTACATATTTTGTAACATGATTGAACGTAGTTTTAGCCTATGTGTTCGAACGCACCCGAAAGCTTACCAATTGATACCGAGATATCCTGACGAACCCCCGCCAACCTTCCGAAGCTCGGCTTACGGCCGAGCGCATCGCGGAAACAGACGAAGCTCGACTACCGGCTGCGATACACGCGCCGTGACTTTGTATTGTACCTAACCTTTATTTTTTTGTCTAATAACTATAACTAAGTTTGCTTCTACTTTGTGAAACGCTAGATTAAAGTCATATCTATTGAAAATCGTGCATCGAACTTAATATTAACTCAACATGTCAATCCTGAGAACCTAACAAGTCCCATCCTTACAGTGGCGCCCAACGTGGGGCACGATAAAATAGTGACTAAACAGTGTGATCCCAAAGTGCGGGTTATTTATCGTGTGTTAACACATAACTGAATTCATTTCAATAAAACATTTCACCGGAACTATCCACAAACAGTGCAAAACACGTCCATGAAAACACTTGGGCGAGTCCATTTTCACATTTACGCCGCGTGCCTAACAAATAGGAACGCAGGAGTGCGCGAAAGAGAGTGAGCGCTGAGTGAGTACATTGTGCACGCGGAGATAAACACGCGACACAGTACACCTACGCTTACCTACCGCACTCAAGTCGTAGAGTAGGTACTTACTTTTACCTTCGTCGAGCTACCCATCGATTCTCGATAGTCAAGTGGACCCATCCATTCTCACTTACATACCTACCATCGTCCGTGCGTGTGACCGAGCGTGAGGCAGCGCGCGCAATAACGTACACATCCTGTTACCATGCCGCCGGAAACACGCACCGCTGGAAAGAGTAATGAATCTGAATCGGACACCGACAACGAGTCAGAGAATACGATAGTGGCATCACCGAGTATCGCCATGACCGAGAATATGCTACAAACCCTTGTTCTCAACATCACCCAGAGTCAAGCGGAGGCGAACCGAGTTCTTATAGAGAGTCTACTAGCAAATTCGAATAGAGAGCAAGCACAGTGCACACCATCACCGAGCTCACAGATGATGATGAATCATTCTTCGTGTTCTGGAAATTTCGCCAAGTGCACGTCGCGCTTTGACGGGTCTACGAAGACCGCAGATGAACTCGAGGCATTCATAGACGCTATTGAGGTCTATCGAGATTGCACCAACGTTAGCGAGGAACATGCTCTTCGAGGACTACCTATGTTGCTGGTCGGCGAGGCTGCCGTCTGGTGGCAAGGCGTGAAGTCGTCTATCAAATCTTGGCCGGACGCCCTACATCGACTACGAGCAATGTACGGAGTGCCGCGACCCGCGTATAAGATCTTTCGTGATATTTTTTCGTCCGAGCAAAGTAGTGAGCGGGCCGACGTGTTTATATGTAAAGTGCGCGCTCTGTTATCTAAATTGCCCTACGAAGTGTCGGAAGTGATGAAATTAGATATAGTGTACGGGTTATTGGATCGTAGAATAAGAAAGCGAGTGTCTCGCGACACGGTGGACGAGTTGGAACAGCTGATCACTAAGGTCAGGTTAGTCGAGGAGGCGTTGGCGGAGGTGAGTTCTTCTCAATCTTCTAATAATGTGAGCTCCACTAAATCTCTCACTGTGCGGGATCGTTCGAACACAAGCGTTAACTCTGCAAATGCCGTAGGTGATTCCCACTTAGCAACGAAAATTGTTGGAAAGTCAACGACCGCGAATCGTAGTGATAGTGAAGGAATAAAGCGCGTTCGACCAAAGTGCACGAATTGCAAGCTTTTTGGTCACACTATCGACACGTGTCGCCGTATCGAAAAAAAAGAATCGTCTAGGGTAGATGACGGTGTTTTGAACAAACTCAATAATAATAGCACACAGCTACGATGTTACGGCTGCGGGCAATTAGGTGTAGTTCGTTCAAAATGCGACAATTGTAAGAGTGTGTCTAAAACGAGTGCTCCTAGCACAAGTAAATCGGAATTTTGCACCGCCAATGTGGAAGACACTGCCGATTTACGTCCTCTAGTAGAGATTGAAGTAGAGCGCCATAAAGGAGTCGCTATCTTGGACACAGGGGCGACTCATTCGATGGCAGGCCCTTTGCTGTACAAATTATTGTTAGATGCAGGTATCGATTTTAAACAGACCTCACGTACAATAGGTTTAGCCGATGGCTCTCAACAAGTTTGTACCGCACTTGAGTGCGACGTTAATGTTAGCTTAGTAGGTCGTGTTATACCTACCACGTTTTTGATTCTACCTAATGCACAGACGCGAACTTTATTAGGGAGAGTTTTTATTTTGAACGCGTGCGTATTGTTAGAATTGCCTCAAAGTAGTTGGTGTTTTAACAATGAGCCAGGCCGTTGGTACCCATTTATTAGCCGGTTTGACTTAATCGTTGCTGACGAGATGGAGCTGATGAAGGTAGACGCAACCAACCTCATGCTGAGAAATGATGAGGGTACCAAACTGACAGCTGATCAGAGAGCTCAGCTGAACGCTCTACTGGTGAAAAGAGCCGACCGCTTTGCGAAGGAATGCCCGCCGACCGAGTACGCTACGCACCGTCTGAAGATAGACCCAAATCAGGAACCGATTGCTAGCCCACCCTACCGAATGTCCCCGGGCAAGAAGGCAGTCCTGGAACAAGAAGTGAAGAAGCTTCTGGATGCCGACGTGATCGAGGAATGCGACTCACCCTGGGCAGCTAACGTGGTCCTCGTTACGAAGAAGGATGGTGGACTCCGGCTCTGTGTTGATTACCGGAAGTTAAACGCCGTAACCGAGCCAGACCGCTACCCGCTCCCGCGTATAGAAGATGTCCTACATGCAGCCAAAAATACTAGCTACATGACGACCTGTGACCTCCGATCAGGCTACTTTCAGATTAGCGTCGAGCCCGACGACAGGGATATAACAGCGTTCGTCAGCCCCTTGGGATGCCATAGGTTTAAACGGATGCCCATGGGATTAAGGAACTCTGGTGCCACCTTCCAAAGGCTGATGGACCGGTTTAAGTCTGGTAAGGAACTAGCCAACGTATCCATACTGTGCTATCTTGATGATGTCATCACGATGTCAGAAAGTTTTTCTAAGCACCTGGAAGACCTGGATGCCGTATTTGACAGGCTCGAGATGTATAATCTCCGGATAAACCGAGAGAAGAGTTGTTTTGCGCGTGAATCAGTAAAGTTTTTAGGCCATGTGATAGTCCCAGGTGGAATAAAAACGGACCCCGAGAAGACTATTGCCATCGCAAATATGTCCCCTCCTAAGAATATTAGGCACATGAAAACCTTTTTACAAACGTCAAGCTGGTTCCGGCGGTTCATACCTAATTACGCCGAAGTTGCCAGACCACTGACGGATCTCCTCAAAAAAGACAGCACCTGGACTTGGACTTCGAAGCAACAGGAAGCCTTCGACCGCATCAAACATCTGCTGGTTTCCGCCCCAATATTACGACAGGCAGACGAGTCAAAGCCGTTTACTTTGAGGACGGATAGCAGCGGGTATTGCCTTGGTGCAGTTTTGATGCAGGGGGAGGGTCCCGACGAACGACCGGTCGAATACGCAAGCAGGATGTTGAACAGCGCCGAGAGGAACTATAACACGACGGAGAGGGAAGCACTGGCAGTGGTATGGGCCGTTACAAAGTTTCGCGGTTACATTGAAGGATCAGAGGTTGTGATAAAGAGTGACCACCAACCTCTGCGGTGGCTCATGACCGTGAAATCGCCCAGTGGCCGCCTAGCGAGGTGGGCCCTAACACTCCAGGAATACAACCTACGCATCGACTATATTCCGGGAAGGTCAAATGCCATCGCCGATACACTTTCACGCCCGCCCTGCGCCGATGGATCCAACTGTGATCTTTGCTTCGCTGAAGTTGACTTACCTTCACGAAGCCCTGCGGATGTCCGCGAACACCAACTCAAAGATCCTGAAGTATGCAAGATTATCGAGGATTTTGAGACAACCGACAATCCGTTCAGGGGGAGAAATTGGTCAGACAAGGGGTACGTAGTGTCAGACGGCGTACTATATAGATATGGACCAGAAGAGTGCGAGGAGGAAACCGCATGCCTTGTAGTACCGGAGCATGAGCGCGAGAGCGTTCTAAAGGAATACCACGATGCACCGACGGCTGGACATTTAGGAGTGGAGCGCACACTAGACCGTGTGAAGGTGAAATACTACTGGCCTGGGATGAGACAGAGTGTCAGCGCCTACTTGAAAAAGTGCGTCGAATGTCAGAGGTATAAAGCCGAAAACAGGAAACCAGCCGGATTATTACAAACGCCTGCTACTAACCGCCGATTTGAAGTCGTAGCTATAGACCTCTTTGGCCCACTACCGGAGACAGCCGATAAGAACAAATGGATCCTGATCGTAGAAGACACTTGTTCACGGTGGGTAGAACTGTTTGCCCTACGGAATGCTACCAGCTCAGACTGCGCTAAGGCACTTATCAGTGAAGTGTTCTTAAGATATGGAGTTCCAAGGCGAGTCGTGAGTGACAATGGCGTTCAATTTATCAGCGAGGTAATGCAACAAGTGTGTCATTCATTTGGCATTACCCAGTCACTTTCACCGGTGTATCACCCGCAAGCAAATCCGGTCGAAAGGAAAAACAGAGACTTGAAACCCCAGCTTGCCATACTTGTTGGAAGAGATCACGACACCTGGGACATTCATTTACCAGCGGTACGTTTCGCAATGAACTCAGCTGTGACGAGCAGCACCGGATATTCACCGGCGTATCTTACGTTCGGTCGCGAAATCCGTGCACCGGCTGACGTAATTGCGGACATGCGCACTATCGTTGAGAGTGACAACGTAATAACTAGCCTTACTCCCTACCTTCGGCGTATCTCCAATGTGCTGTTCGAAGCAAGAGAAATACATGAGAAGGCTCAAACGAATCAAAAGCGTTTCGCCGATGAAGGGCGTCGCCCCGCTCCAGACTACTCCGCCGGCGATCTTGTCCTACTAAAAACCCAGGGTAGCAACGATACATCCAGCGGCCAAACAGCAAAATTTATACCACGTAGAGACGGGCCTTATCAAGTTAAAGAGGCTGTAAGCGCGACAACTTATATACTAGGGAGAATAAGTAATGGGGAAACTTTAGGTAGGTATCACGTGTCTCAGCTTACGCCATTCATCGGCGATGTTCAACCGCCGATCAACGAAAAGCGGAAGCGCGGTAGACCTAAACGTTACCTGAACTGACCTAGACGCGGGGTCGCTATGTCTCGGTCAGAGGGGGAGGATGTAACATGATTGAACGTAGTTTTAGCCTATGTGTTCGAACGCACCCGAAAGCTTACCAATTGATACCGAGATATCCTGACGAACCCCCGCCAACCTTCCGAAGCTCGGCTTACGGCCGAGCGCATCGCGGAAACAGACGAAGCTCGACTACCGGCTGCGATACACGCGCCGTGACTTTGTATTGTACCTAACCTTTATTTTTTTGTCTAATAACTATAACTAAGTTTGCTTCTACTTTGTGAAACGCTAGATTAAAGTCATATCTATTGAAAATCGTGCATCGAACTTAATATTAACTCAACATGTCAACCCTGAGAACCTAACAAGTCCCATCCTTACACATTGAGAATAAAGATTTTTGAAGAAAATCAAGTGTTTTTCAATAGAAGGTTTATTTACGTAAATATTACAATAAATTATGATTTCTTAACTTTAATTGTATCATATCATAACCAGATTTAATTAAAATTCAACAACGAGTGCCTTTTTCTCTAGAGATTTCTTCCTTTGTATTATTTATCCGTTAATAGTGCAGTATCTTTGGTGCTTGTTCTTGAGTCTGCACTGCACTGTATGAATCCTGAATAGCTTGGTCTTCATATAGTCTATAGAGTTTTCCATTGCAAGTCTCATTGGTTGAACATATTTCGTTAAGCCTTGTAGCTTTGACAAAAGTCTGCAGTGGTTGTTTCATCTTCAAAAGCTGACCTTAAAACTTACCATGACTCCTTTGCCATTTTTGCATATCTGACGTGAACCAGGCAATATGATTATCCCTCCCGAAGGGTTGCCGCATTGACGTGGCGGGGGGGCTCAGTAGCCGTAGCTTGGATCACCACGGTGAAGCCAAGAGGAACCCATGGGCTGCGCCGGCGTTGGGGTGCGCTGGCCGGCTCAGGCGGGGCCGCTCCTATGGGCTTTGGCTGCCAAGTCCACATAGGAGTGGCGGGGTCCGGGCGCTTTGGCGCAGACTCGAGGAGGTGGGGCCCGGGCGCTTTGGCGCAGGCTCGAGGGGGGCCCGGGCACTTTGGTGCAGGCTCGAGGAGGTGGGGCTACGTATCCGACCCACCGCAGGAAGACCACGGGCGTCCAGACACGGGGAAGTCTGGCACTTATTGTTGGCGGGTTTGGTCTCCGAGGTAGTTGCGGCGCGCCATGTGTTCTGGCGTGCCGCGAAGAGAAGGGTCCGGCAACGGACAGCCGCGGCGGGTTCGCGGTCGTGTGCAAAATCTGTCCCGCGTTCCCGCCAAAAGCGGCAGTGACGGAACACCCCGGGGTTTTGGTGGGTATACGGACTTAAGGACTTTTAAATAAAAGTTTTAATAAATTAAAACAATTTGAAATAAAGTCAAGTTAAAACAATACTGACTAAATAATGATTCTAGATGATCAGTTCAGAATAAATAGTCTGGAAGATATATTTTCACTTAGTCACAGTATATAACGCTTCTAAAATAGTGAGGCAAAAGTTGATAAATTTATTAATAGCTGTGTAGTGACACAAATTGCAATTATGCATTTTCGTAGAGCGACTGCCGAGCGTCCCCCTCCGCAGTAAGTCGTCTTCCGTATCGCAGAGCAATTACACTGCACACTAAAATTGTAACTAAGTAAATGTTTGGACAATACCAATCGTATATACATCTGCAGTGATTTTATTTCATTAGTGATAGAGCTGGGTCAACTATAGACATAGGAGGACCCACATTGGTGACCCCAGACATTTAGTGGCACTTGTTTTGTTTTATTTTGTGAATTATTACGCAAGCAACAATGAATCCCAGTATGCCGCAACTACAGCACGCGACCGCGACTGTACCTGTCAACGTACCCAGTCCTGCGATATCAGTTTCTGGAACAGATGAAAAACCTGATTTAGCTGCAGTTACACTCAGTTCAAAAATACCAGACTTCTAGACGGACCAGCCCCGTGGTTTGTTCATTCGCACGGAAGCTATTTTGTCACCGCAGAAGCTGGGGGATAAAGCAAAGTTCAATATCGTCGCGTCAAAATTAACAAAAGATGCAAGTTGAGCAGTTTCCTGCAACTATACGATCGTGGAAAAGGGTGTTAGGATAGATACCTGGTCTCCAATTGGGATGTCGGATGAATCTGGAGCTGATGGGTAGGCGTCCTGAGTTCCTCTGTGGAGGCGTCTTGCTGTGGACGTCGTGCTGAAGGGGGTGACGAACTGTTCACTTATAGTTAAATGTTTGTATTGTCTTATGGATGCACTGGTTCACGCACTCGCGTACGCGTATTTCTACGTCGGTAAAAGTTGGGGGCGGATCCGGGTCGTAGCGAAACGCGGCGGCGCAGAGCGGGTCTCGTAATTTAGCGTGCGCGCGAGCTGAATGCGTCTGGGTCACTGGTTTACGCGTAAACATGGGCTGATTTAGGCAGTCACTCGCGGCGAAGTCAGTCGCGGTGACTCGGGGCTGATAATGGCGGTTGCCATGCGGTCGCGACGCGGAAGCGGAGCGGTATACGTCCGCTAGCTTCGACTCTAAAATGGTGACTGGTTGGCGGGCGAGAGCCGCCTCGCTCCCGTTTACCCCTTGCCCGGCCGACGATCGTCTTATCGCGTGGGGGCGGCGGGGTGCGCACGGGGGGTGAAGTGACGTAACGCTTTCGCGTGAACAGTTTCCTGCAACTATACGATCGTGGAAAAGGGTGTTAGGATAGATACCTGGTCTCCAATTGGGATGTCGGATGAATCTGGAGCTGATGGGTAGGCGTCTTGAGTTCCTCTGTGGAGGCGTCTTGCTGTGGACGTCGTGCTGAAGGGGGTGACGAACTGTTCACTTATAGTTAAATGTTTGTATTGTCTTATGGATGCACTGGTACACGCACTCGCGTACGCGTATTTCTACGTCGGTAAAAGTTGGGGGCGGATCCGGGTCCTAGCGAAACGTGGCGGCGCAGAGCGGGTCTCGTAATTTAGCGTGCGCGCGAGCTGAATGCGTCTGGGTCACTGGTTTACGCGTAAACACGCGCTGATTTAGGCAATCACTCGCGGCGAAGTCAGTCGCGGTGACTCGGGGCTGATAATGGCGGTTGCCATGCGGTCGCGACGCGGAAGCGGAGCGGTATACGTCCGCTAGCTTCGACTCTAAAATGGTGACTGGTTGGCGGGCGAGAGCCGCCTCGCTCCCGTTTACCCCTTGCCCGGCCGACGATCGTCTTATCGCGCGGGGGCAGCGGGGTGCGCACGGGGGGTGAAGTGACGTCACGCTTTTGCGTGAACAGATGCTATCCAACAGGTAACGGATTTGTTAATAAACCCACCGGCAAGTCATGAATGCGATGCATTGCGTAGTAGACTTTTACACATTTTTGAAGAATCTGAAACGAGAAAATTACAAAAATTAATCGGTGAGATGGAGTTGGGTGAGCAGAAACCGTCTCAATTGCTTCGCCGGATGCGCGACCTCGCAAGGGGTAAGGTTCCGGACGAGACCCTGCTGATGCTGTGGCAAGGCCATTTGCCGCAGGCAGGACGTGCGGTATTAACGGTAACAGACTATTGACCCGGAAAGTTTAGCTGCTATAGCCGACAAGATACTGGAGACGATTCGGCCTGCAAATGTCATTGAAGTGGCACAGGTCTCATCCAGCGGAAGTGACAAAATAATGGCCGAAATTGCCAAAATCAATGCCAGACTCGACGATATAGACAGGGGTAGATCAAGGTCAAGACCGCGCAATGAGAACAACCGCAACGATCGCTCATTTTCACGTGCACGCAGTACTTCGCAGCGACGTTCTCCGAGAAGCCCAGATTGGCTATGTTTATATCACTTTAGGTTCAAGGCACGTGCGAATAAATGCGTAAAGCCTTGCGCTTGGAAAGAGTCGGGAAACTAGCCCAGGTGCAGCCAAAGGTGGATGTCTGCACAATTTCGCCTTCCCACCGTCTTTGTGTGACCGACAGTAACAGCGGTTATAATTTTTTAGTGGATACAGGTGCGAATGTGTCAGCATTACCCGTAAGTAAAAAACTATTTAGTGACAATGTGAGCTCGGACTATAAACTTTACGCCGCGAACGGAACAGTGATAAAAACATTCGGTACAAAATCTATGGTGCTTAATTTGCAATTACGAAGGCCTTATCGGTGGACATTTGTAATTGCCACCGTTAAGCAACCAATACTCGGTGCCGACTTCTTAGAACATTATAAACTATTAGTAGATATTAGTGCACGTAAACTGATAGACAAAGTGACTAGTTTAAGTGTTATCGCGCCGATAGTGGACCATTGCGACCCGCCTATACGTACTGTGGACAGTTTACATCCGTATTTTGAACTTTTACAGAAATATCCGGATATAACTAAACCCGCATCTTTCAAGGAGCCGTCGAAGCACTCGGTATACCATCATATTGAGACTACCGGCCCACCAGTGTTCGCGCGAGCAAGACCCTTGCCGCCGGACTGGTATCGTAAGGTAAAAGAAGAATTCCATATCATGCAGGAGATCGGCATCTGCCAGCCTTCTAAGAGTCCATGGGCCAGCCCGCTCCACGTTGTACCAAAGAAAAATGGTGAGTTACGACCTTGTGGAGACTACCGTAAATTAAATGCTGTAACTAAGCCGGATCGCTACCCTATACCACGTTTGCAAGATTTTACGTATCTGCTCGCAGGAAATAAGGTACTTACTCGTATTGACATAAATAGAGCCTACCACTGTATTGACATCGCTCCGGAAGATGTGGAAAAGTCCGCAATAATAACCAGTTTTGGCCTATTCTAATTCAAAAAAATAAATTTCGATTTACGTAATGGATCGCAAACTTTTCAACGTTTTATGGATACTGTTGTTTTGCAGGGATTCGATTTTACTTATTATTTCATAGATGATATCCTAATTGCTAGTGAGGATAGTTTTAGCCATCAACGCCACCTTGAAATGGTTTTCGAACGATTTAAGAAGTATGGTATTTCGATAAATTTGTAAAAATGTTGTTTCGGTCAGCAGAAACTAGAATTTTTAGGTTTCGAAGTATCGACTGAGGGTATACGACCTTTGGAAGAAAAAGTTAAAGCGATTAAAGAATTCCCGAAATCGCAGACGGTTGCAGAGCTACGTCGGTTTTTGGGTATGGTTAATTTTTATCGTTCACACCTTCCAAAAGCCGCATCATATTAGTCAGAGTTAAATAGGTACTTGCATGGTTCTAAAAAGAACGATAAGACAAAAATAGAATGGACTGAAACATCCGATATAGCGTTCGAACATTGCAAAAACAGCTTACAAAGCGCTTGCACTTTGTTCCACCCGGTACCGGATGCACCGCTAGCTATTATGGCTGATGCCTCGGACACGTGTGTTGGATCGGTAATTCAGCAGTATGTCAACAACGCATGGAAGCCGTTAGGTTATTTCTCCAAGACATTATCACCAGTTCAACGTAAGTACTCTGCTTACGATCGCGAACTATTAGCCATATACATGTCTGTCCTACATTTTAGAAACCTGCATGAAGGACGATTACTTACAGTATACACCGATCACAAACCTTTAATTTATGCATTTAAGAAGGTAGGCACCGACAAGGAAACACCTAGACGGACCCGACAACTAATGTTTATCAGTGAATTCACGACGGATATTCGATACGTACAGGGCAGCAATAATCAAGTTGCCGATGCACTAAGTCGCAGTATAGACGCTATCGAGTGTCCGACAACTGTCGACTATGCAGCGTTAGCACAAGCGCAAACACTCGACGACTACGTGACGAACGTGCAAGTATCAAATAACATTCAGTTGAAATGCATAACCTTACCAGGTTGCGATAAAAGAGTGTATTGTGATATATCAACTGACTATGTTAGACCTTATGTACCGAAATCTTTTCGAAAGATAGTTTTCAATAGTATACATAATTTAAGTCATCCCGGAATACGTACAACACGCAAAATGTTAAGTCAAAAGTTCTTTTGGCCAGGCATGAATCGCGATGTTGGTAAATGGGCTAAGACTTGTATACGATGTCAACGTGTTAATCTGTCCGAATCAGCAAGACCCATTAGAGGCAAGTTTCATTCATAAATCTATTGTTATTTTTTGTCCTGATGCGGACGGGTTAAGGTGCAAAGGCATACGATGTCACAATTATTGCAAAAATTTCCATCGTGTGGTAGACTTGAACACGTCCATATTGATATAGTAGGTCCTTTACCTATTTCAGCTCAAGGCTATAGGTACGTAGTAACTATGATCGACAGATGTACGAAGTGGACTGAAGCTTTCCCAGTTATAGATATAACTGCGGATACTGTTGCCAAGGTTGTGTATGAAGGATGGATATCTCGTTTCGGCATTTTTCGTCGCTATACTAGTGACCAAGGGAGACAGTTCGAATCAGCCTTGTTCACTCGGTTGATGCGTTACTTTGGAGTGGAGAAAATACGCAATACGCCATATCACCCTCAAGGGAATGGAATGGTTGAGAGATTCCACAGATCTCTGAAATGCTCATTATCAGCCCGGTTGGACTCGACATCGTGGGTGGAAGAACTGCCAACGGTAATGTTAGGCTTACGTGCAGCCATCAGAAGGGACTGTGGAGTAAGCGCAGCGGAAATGGTTTACGGGCAAGCGTTAAAACTGCCCGGTGAGTTTTTTGACATCACCAAACAGCCCGTATGTGAACGAGAAACGATAGTCGAAAGAATTAGGGATACTATCCGGAAACCAAACCTGTGGCTAAATTGCAACAAAGTTCACGCTCGATATTCGTACATCCTGATCTACAAACAACTGACTTTGTGTTCGTAAGAAATGATGCCGTACGAAAACCTTTTCAACCGACGTACAACGGTCCGTACCGTGTCGTACAACGAGGAAGTAAGGTATTCGGGTTAAGAAATAATGATAAGATAGCGCGCATTTCGATCGATCGTCTTAAACCGGCATATGTACTCCAGGACGATGACGTAACCGATCCGCAGAGAAGCTTATCAAACCCTGTACCACAGCATAATGAAAAAGGTGACGATAACGATGCAGCGCCCAAGGTTACCAGGAGTGGGCGAATTGTAAAAATACCGTCTCGCTTTCTAAGCGAAACGCTAGTTAAGTTTAGTACATAGTTGAACATACTATATGATAAGCTAGATTAGTATGAATAGGTATTGAATGTACCCGGAATATCTTAGTTCAGAGTATAAGCGATAATAAAGTTAAATACTTACGTTATGTGTATCGTATAAAATATTTTTATGTATACTTACTTACGTTACCGCGCGGGTGAACCCACTGCGCACAGCTAGTCATTATATAAGGCGGATATAAAACCAGGCGGGATTTTCAAATGCTGATGGTTTTTTTTATTACTGACCTTATAAATATTAGACTACAACCTACATATTCCTCACGATTTATGACACTAGCGTGTACAGATACTGGCAGAATTGTGACAATCAGTTTAGTCACAGCACAGAAACCATAAACAAAAAACATAGGCAAAACTGTTCTCAAACAGTTTGCCATTAAATAAATAAATAAATAAAAACCATCTATTTATGAAGTCAAGTCAATTATTTTAAATATATTATATTATAATCGATTGAAAATCTTAATAGCTGTTCAGTTAGCATTATCGATTTATTATAATCTATAATGCCCATCATTAAATTCAAATTCTTTTCTTTCAGTTTCAATTTTGTTTCCGTGAAAGTGTTTCAATAAATATCTTTGATAAATTACACTACTTTTTATTTGTTTACGGACTCCGACCACTCTACTTACAATTGCTCGCCTCTGCTACGCTCACTGGACTCTGATCTGCTTAACAAAGACTTAAACCTACTTGGAAAAATGTCTGATTTCGCAAGAAGTTGCTGTGTACCAAAATGTGGAAAAACCAGTAAGTACAATAACTTAAACTTAATAAACTAGTAGTTTCTGTAGTTCTGCGAACAGTAGACCTCACGGGCACAGTCTATCTTATATTGAATAGTACCTAGAACATGCATACCAAGTTTCGTCAAGATTGGTTGAAAAATGCAAAATTATGTCTAATGCCCATGTTGTACCTTGTTTTTTCGTTTCATTTACGCATACCCGCTCGTCGGGGATAACGTACGGGATATGTCGGACTCTCTCTACCGACTAAAAACCCCACGATGTCCTTCGGTAACGACTTCAAACAGGGTTACGGGGCCGTTTGCGCATTGTCCGCAGCCCTGTCTTGCCGACGTCTGCTCCTCGATGTTTCAGGGCAGACCCACTTCGGAGGACGGACAGATTGCCCCCCTTCGTACTGCTCCAGCCACGCGCTGAGATATACAGCGCGTCGCCACCTCAGAAGGACCTCATGGATGAGGGGTGCCGAACGTCCCCACGTCCGACAACCCAGGCCCTGCTAGCGGAAACGGAGTGCGGGCTCGAATAGCTCGCCTCCGTGTCCGCGCCCTCCGGAGCGGGAGAGAGAGGGGATTTATCTCTCTCTCGCGCTCTTCGGTCTCTCTCTGCGACATCACGTCCTCACAGAAAGAGACCATCGCCTCCCATGACCTCTCGTCATCGACCATCCTGGCTATGATGGTCGGTAAAGAGAGGTCCGCCCCTACTACCGAGACAAGGGTCTGCCGCAGTTTCTCTGCCCCCGGGCACGCCTCCAATACGTGCTGCGCGGTTTCCTCTACGCAGCCGCACTGGTAGTACCCAGGGGTCGCTTCTCTCCGGGCCACGTTACACAGGTACCTCCCAAAGCATCCATGCCCCGAGAGGACCTGAGTCATTCGGGAGGTAAGTGACCCGTGCCCCCGCTGAACCCACTCCTCCAGTATTGGCCAGACCGCCTCGAGAAACCGGGTGGCTCCGGCTCCTCTCCGCGGGCACACGGCCAGCCGTCTACTCCAGGACGCCAACGCTACCTTCCTGGCGTCCGTTCGCCATTGTCTCTTCTCTTGGAGGCAGGATTGAGACCCTCCTGTCGGGCCCATGTTCTACGCCAGAAGACCGAGGAAAGAACCTCGGCCTCCAGGTCCCATGGAAGGGAACCAGCGAGAACGCAAGCCACCTCGTGTGACAGTGTACGGTAGCCCCTGCACACTCTCACCGCCATGACTCTCTGGGCCCTACATAGAAAGCCCATGTTGTACCTAACCCAATATCAGTTGGGAACTCAGTTCTCGAAGTTGTTGACGAGTACATCTACCTGGGACAGACAGTCAAACTAGGCAGGTCCAACTTCGAGAAAGAGGTCAATCGTCGAATCCAACTCGGCTGGGTAGCGTTCCGGAATCTTTGCGAAGTCTTTTCGTCAGAAATACCTCAGTGCCTCAAGACAAGCGTCTTCGACCAATGTGAGTTACCAGTGATGACTTATGGCACTGAAACGTTGTCTCTTACTATGGGGCTCATAGATAAGCTCTAAGCCGCACAACGAGCTCGTTGTGCGACTCGGGGTTTCTCTACGTGATCGAATCAGAAATGAGGAGATCCGTAGAAGAACGAAAGTCACCGACGTAGATCAGAAGATTAGCCAGTTGAAATGGCAGTGGGCAGGTACAAAGCACGCAGAACAGATGGCCGATGGGGCCGAAAGGTTCTGGAGTGGAGACCACGGACCGGTAAGTGCAGCGTAGGTCGTCCACCGACACGGTGGACAGACGACCTGATGAAGGTCGCAGGACGATGTTGGATGCAGGCTATCTTCAGCAGTGGACGTCCTACGTCTGAGATGATGATGATGATGAAAAAGGGTGCTGAGTCATTAATGCTATGTGATTACATTAAAATATACCATCAGGTTCCGTAAATGTAGGTACCCACCAATGTGAGTTAAATTAGATACCTAACATAACTAATGTCTTTGGTAGTTGTCAATACAAAGACACAATATCTTGAATTTTTTTTGCGATCAATGCAAAAGTAATAATGTAAAAATGGCCTAATTAGTAATGCTCCAATTCTAGGTTAAGCCTATTTACCATCTTTTATCACCTCATCAGTTACCATCAGGTGAGGTTGTAGGCTCATCTTCAATCAATCTGAAACATATCTCATTATTAGTATTTCCACTTTTAGATAATCAATCCCATGAAATAGTAGAGTCCTGTGTGTGTATTGCCAGCCCACTCACATAAACATGAGAAATGTATTCTTGATTTCTGGCTAGGTGTCGAGGTACAACATAAATTAACAAGTCAAAGTACAACATTATAAATCAATTTGTTTATTTCAGGGACACATGTCAACAACAAAACAATGTTTGTGCAGATGTTAAACAAGATTAAGAAGAAAAAGTATACTTATGCAACAAAACTGGAATAAGCTCTAAACCTTTCAAAAATTTAACTTCAAATACACTAAGAAAATTTACAAGCCTTGCAGCTCTTTTCATAATGATGCTTGTGGCGGTTCTGCCACTTTTGGACTGTATGTTCCTATTCAGTTCTTCCTCAGGGTTCCAAATAAAAGACGAGTTCGCACGGTAAAAACTGACATTTATTTTAAATCTTTAGCCTACTTAAGTACCCAACTGAGTCTCGCAACTAGTACATACTCCTCACGTATCATTTTACATTTCGGCCTATCCAAAGGGTTCTTATTCCTATCTCTTTCTTTATTATTAAGTTCTCTGTCTTATTTTGAAGGTCATTCTGGAGAAGCTACGTGATTGGTTACAATATACCTATGCTTATACGTGACGTTAATTTTAACAATTATACAAACTAATTGCGATATTATCTCTAAGTTACTCTTAAAAACTTAATCTAATTAAGCTGACGGCGGGTCTAGCTCGCGGTCCTTAACATCCTCCCCCTGGCGGAGCCTCTGCGGAGCCTTCTACTGGCAGGACGGCGAGCTTCGTAGTGGGTCGTCGAAACGTTCCGGTTCGTGTTCTCACATCGGCGCTGCGTACAATACCGTCCCGACCTGGATACACGCGCTCGACGACTCCTCTCGGCCAAGTGTTTCGTGGTAATGTCAGATCTACTACCACCACCAGGTCACCCTCTCGCAATGGCCGAGCCATATTCTGTGCGTTTTGACGTGGTACTAAGGTCGGTAAGTATTCCTGTACCCATCGTCTCCAAAATTCAGTTGCGAGTGCTTGGCTCGCTCTCCAGGTGCGACGATCCGCCTGTTCACAAGGCCCAACGAGCGGCATGCCTCCTGAATTGCCTAGCAGGAAGTGGTTCGGTGTTAGCGCCTCTGGATCTGTTGGGTCTACGGAGACATGTGTCAATGGCCTCGCGTTTATAGAGTATTCAACTTCACTCAATAGGGTCTGGAGGACTTCTTCCTTTGGTGCCTTCTGGTTCAGGACTACACTGAACGCGGCTTTCACGGACCGCACAAGCCTTTCCCAGGCCCCTCCTTGACTTGGGGCCCCTGGAGGTATATAGCGCCAGGAGACACGCTGTTGCAGACCATACTTGCTCAGCACCGGCAGCCATTCTTTATAGGCTGCTCGAAGTTCGGCGTCAGCACCCTTGAAGTTGGTACCGTTGTCGCTGTAGATGACAACAGGCCAACCTCGTCGCGCCGCCATGCGTCTCAAAGCCATGATGGCGGAATTTGTTGAAAAAGAACTCGCTATCTCCAAATGGATGGCGCGGGTGGTTAAACAAGTAAATAAAGCTCCCCATCGTTTTTCATGCCTTCGGCCGATCGTGACTATCATCGGGCCGAAATAATCTAATCCGCAGTAGCTGAACGGTCGTTGATATGGACTTAGTCTCGCCGCTGGTAAGTCCCCAGTTACTGGCACCTTAGGCATGCTCTTTCGAACTCGACATAATGCGCACTTTCTGGCTACTGCTTTAACTGCGGGTCGTATTTTTAATATGCAATACCTTTGTCGTTAGTCGTTCACCACGCGCTCTTGATTTGCATGCCCTGCCGCTCGGTGTTCTCTGTTTATGACTAATTTGGTAAAGTTTTTCTTACCATCCAATATTATCGGCTGTTTTGCGTCTTCAGCCACATTTGCATTTCCAATGCGCCCGTTTACACGAAGTATTCCTTCCCGCAGAATAGGGTCCAGTTTAAAGCTTAAATAAAATACATAATGGGTTCTGGCGGTTTCCGTGGACCAGCACTCTCGTGAAAGTACACTGCTGTACTTTTCTCTGGGTTGATAGCGATACGCCATTTGCGGAACCATGTTCCTACATGGTGCAGGGCGTTTGTGACTGACTTTCTCTGCCTGGTCTTGAACCAGCCAGTGCAGTAGAGTGCAGTGTCGTCTGCAAACTGAGCAATCTGAACATTGGGTTCGGATCGTGGGATGTCGCTGGTGTACAGCGAGAAGAGGACGGGTGAGAGTACAGAGCCCTGAGGGACTCCTGCGTGAATGGGGTGAGGGGAGGAGAGCTGTCCCTCGACGCGGTATTGAAAGCTACGATTCCTGAGAAAGTCTTGTATTATGAGTACAAGACGGTCTGGCACACCAAATTGGTACAGCTTGTAGATCAAGCCGTTGTGCCAGACTTTATCGAAGGCTTTCGCTACATCGAGGAAGACAGCTACTGTCCCTTGAGGCTTTGGCTTCTTATTGAAGCCCTCGAGTATGTGCTCCGTGATGCGGTGCACCTGTTGGACGCATGAGTGTCTGGCCCTAAAGCCAAACTGCTCGTCAGGAAGCAGATTGTTGGATTTGACATGGGACCAGAGTCGACTCACAATGAGTCGCTCGTATATTTTCCCCAAGGAGCTGAGGAGACTGATAGGGCGGTAGCTAGTTGGCAGTGAGGCCAACTTGCCTGGTTTACGAATGCCAATTACAATGGCATGTTTCCAGGTGTCTGGAAAAAAGCAGTTGTTCATAGCCACATTGAAGATGCTGACTAAGAGATGGATTAGTGGGACTGAGAGGTATTTCAGCATTTTATTACTGATAACATCAGATCCAGGGGATTTGCGCGATTTTAGATACTTGATCAGGGCGACCACTTCTGAAGATTTGATTAGTGGGAGGGGTCGGAGGTCTGAGATGGGTCCAGAGCTTTTACGTTCGACTTCAGAGTCCACCGTATAGAGGTGACCCTGGTCTACGTGGTCTACATTGAGAGTACACTGATTTTCTAGACTATCAGCTAAACACTCGGCCTTTTCATCGTCAAAGAATGCTAGGGGTAGGGGTGGGGGCCTAAGGAGGGGAACCATAGTCGTCTGTCCATCCGATTTCATAGCTCGTGCCAACCGCTAGTACGCCTGGTGGGTTGGTTCGAGTTCTGATAAGGTGTCGTCCCACCTTTGATCACGCAGCTCACTCATGCGTTTCCTCACAGCACGCTGAAAGTAGCGCATGGTGGCCTTGTTTTCGCAGGTTGGTGTCGAGTCATATGCCTTTGTGGCTGCGTTCTTGGCTGTCAGCAGCCTCCTCGCATTCTCGGGCAGTTCAAAGCGACGGTCATCCGCCACCTTGATCTGCTTTGAGGATTCACCTACTGCGGTGCGGAGGTGGTCGCCGAGAGCTTCGATCGCCAAGGAGACGTCATCAACAGTCTGTATATCGTCAGGTATCCTATCCAGAGCGGCTGAACTGATCGCTCGTAGGGACTCCCTCAAAAGCTTCCAGTTCACGACCGTTTTAGTGATAGGGATAGAGTCAGTCGGGTAAGGGCCGAGTCGAAAGATGACTGGGCGGTGGTCAGAGTCGAGTTCGTGTAACACCTCTACGGCGCGTATGCGGAGGCTAACATTCCTAAGAAGGGCAATGTCAAGTATATCAGAAAGTCGTTGTCGTTCCTGGTTGGGATATCTTGTGGGCTCCAGAGGGGAGAGGACATCAAATTCTAGTGCGTCGACTAGTGAGTCTAGAATCTTACCGTTGGGGTTAGTTTGGGAGCAATTCCAAAGGATATGCTTACTGTTAAAGTCACCCATCAAAAGGATGGAGTCACCCATAGAAAATAGCGCTTCCAAGTCGCTGCGTAGTAAGACTTTATTCGGAGAGAGATAGCACGAGGCTATGATTACAGGTTGATGACCTGTCATCCCTAACAGGCAAAGTGACACTTCTAAGTTAACTAGAGGGGGAGGTACTAAAGGAATACAGTGTAGAGACCTTTTGTAGTAGATAAGTGTTCCGCCTCCATGGGTCATTCTATCGTTACGGACTAACCTAGGGTCCGCTTTTCCCGGTTTCAGGAAAGTTTCCTGAATGCGTAGGACATCGACCTGATGGGTCTTACAGAATTCGTGAATTTCATCACGTTGACTAGAAAAGCCGTTAGCGTTGAAGGTGACTAACGTAACTGCGCGGGTTTTTACTCTTATTGTTGTACAATCCATATTAATTGTACTAGTGAGTGTTTGGGACTGAGTAGCGCTTAATGGCGCCGATAACTCCCGCGTGCTCGAGCGTAGTTCGTAGGCGGTCGTTTTCGGATTTTGCCGTACGAAGTTTGTGTGCGAACATCCGTACTTCGTCTAAATCAATAGCCATGGCGTAGTCCATGACTAATGCTAGGTCTGCCGCCAAGTCAGATTGGCTTTGTTCGCCCAGCTCAGCTATTGCAGCCTTTGGTAAGGCCGGAGTGGGCTTGCGGGCAGGGGCAGGGGGAGAGGGGCGGGCAGTCGCTTTAGCGGGAGCGGGGGTTGGGGGATGAGCGGTAGCAGATGCTGTTACTCGAGCGGGAGTGCTTTTCTGGACCATGCTCAGTGGCTTGGCCCAGGTACTGTGTGCGGGGGGAAAGCTAGGCACGTTAGGTGTTACCGGAGTTGGAGGAGTAAGCGTCAGCTTAGGGCTGACGCCTTGTGTGCGCGAAGGTTTCGCTAGGCTAGAAGGTAGCGGAGCCCTTTTTCCCGTTACCTTAGCGGTACGGGGCGCCTTAGAGCAGCCGCGATAATTTGCGGTGTGGCCTTGATTGCCACACAGAACGCAGCTTGGGGGATCCGGCGAGTCTCTAGTGCGAGAGCAGCTAGAGGTGCCGTGGTCACCTAGGCATTTAACGCACCGGGGACGGGCGAAACAAAAGCGAGCGGCATGCCCGTACAATTGACAGTTGTGACACTGTCCAGGGGTGCCATTACGATAGGGGGCCTGTACGGTGATACCCGACAGATTGACAATTGTCTTTATATTAAAAATGGCTTTGCCCTTGGGAGAGCGGTCAAGGATGCCCAATACTAGGTCAAAAGTGGACTTGGTTTTCCCGCTGTACATGCGGTGAACCTCGCGAACTGGGAAGCCTTGGACTTTTAAATCGGTGCCGACTAACTCTGTCGACACCTTCTTAGGGACGCCACGAATAACTACTCGTAGGAGTTTTTCCTCCTCGAGAGCATACGTATGGAAGCTAATTTTCGCATCTCGAAGAATCTTCGTGAGACCTCTGTTGTCAGAGGAGGTCGGGAATTGAACTCTAATGCCCTGCTGCGTGGAGCGGGCATTGGTGAAATTGAGCTTACGCTCGGTTAATAACTGGGATATGCGGTCCCATTTCGCCTTCTCTTGAATAAAGAGAGGTGGCGGAGGCTTTTCGCGTCTTGGCGCGGACGACCCCTGCGTAGGGTTTTCTACCTGAGATGCAGGTAAGACGGGTGCGGGAGGAGCCGGTTTTTGCCGGCGGAAGTGCAAACCGCTTCCGGCGGTGGGACAGGGGCGGGGGAGCCCCCCTTTCCACCGTGCTTTCTCTTGCCGGAGGTGACGGTAGTAAAACCGCCGTCGTCGTCGCTAGGGATAGCGGAGGGGACGGGGGGAGAAGTTTCAACCTCCATATCTGAATCATCCGAGTCGGATGCTACCAGAGGGGTAGGGAGGGGGAGCGGGGGAGCGGGGAGCGCGAGCGACCGCGCGTGCGGGAATGCGGGCGTGGGCGAAAGCGCGCGGGCGGGCGGTCAGGGGAGAGGGGGCTGTCGCGCATGAGCACGGCCGAAGAGCGAGATGGCAAGCTATTCGCAAGCGAGCCGAAGGGCGGAAGCAGAGTATCCTGCGTATTTACGTCCTGATGGGACATTAATTTTTCAAACATTAAGGGGGCGGATTTCATCACCCAACTGAGAAAGGCTTGCGCCATTTCGCCGTCGGGCAAGCGTTTTACTGACGTCATCCTGAGAGATATCTCAGGATGCGAGAACGGGAGAGGGTGACACTCCCCGCCAGGCAAGGGCGGGGAGGGTGTGTACTTAACGTGTGTGTACCTACGTGTGCCGTAAGGCACTTACCCGCTGACCAACGTCGCTTCACACACGAATGACACGAATCTGCACAAAAAAAGGTCCAAGTTATCACTGCAATCCAAATCGCACAACACAACACTGTAACAGGAACGATAACTGGTTTCAAGCATCGAGCGCGAATATGCAGCGAGCGCAAGCGTCTAGCGACCGTCTCGGGCGAGCGCGGTAACCGGACTGACAATTATTTTACATCTTTAGCCTACTTAAGTACCCAACTGAGTCTCGCAACTAGTACATACTCCTCACGTATCATTTTACATTTCGGCCTATCCAAAGGGTTCTTATTCCTATCTCTTTCTTTATTATTAAGTTCTCTGTCTTATTTTGAAGGTCATTCTGGAGAAGCTACGCGATTGGTTACAATATACCTATGCTTATACGTGACGTTAATTTTAACAATTATACAAACTAATTGCGATATTATCTCTAAGTTACTCTTAAAAACTTAATCTAATTAAGCTGACGGCGGGTCTAGCTCGCGGTCCTTAACAATGCTATTTAGAGAAGTAACAAAAAACAAAATGGGTAGGAGATTCACACAAAAAGAAAAAAATATGGCTCTCAGTCTTTACAAGCAGAGACCATAGATGTAGACCATGTTATAGAATGAAGGAAAATTCTAAATGAGCGTCATGGTTTTCATTCAAAACTATTTAAGCCAGAGAGTTGAAATACATAGAATAGTTATATAGGAACAAAACTGCTCTAAAAACTAACTAGAGTTTACTTTTTTACATACCTATGCACATGTATATGCAGTTTGTAATGACAAGGAAAGAATATTCAAATATTATGCGTCATATCTGTTGTTAGAAAGAGATAATTATGCAATTTGTGTTACGGTGTTATTAGCTACTAGTTGATTGGCCAGAGCGCCGGCTGGTGTGATATTGCTGTGAAAGAGGAGAGTAGAGCAAAACAGACACTCTGATAGGTCGTATTAAAAATTGTTAGTGGGAGTGGTGTCTGTGAACCTAGCATAACAATTTCCAAAATCTCAATTTTTTTCGGAGTTCTAGTAGCATCCCCAATAGTTATATAGCTCCGGATAATTATTTTGAATAGTTCACCTATTATTGACATGAAAAATGAAATTAAAAAATTAGATGTTAACTTCGCATGCCGTCACCCAGCATCTCAACAATTTTCAATTATTAGACCACAAATATGGTTGAAAATACAGAGTTCTATCGACTGCCGACGTTCCAACAATAGTTCTGATAAAAAACATTAAAAAATCAATTTTCAAAAAATGAGATGCTAACTTCACACACCATCTGTTAGCATCTCAGGAGTTCTGAGAAGTTAGGTTACAAATATGCTTAAAAATAACTAGTTCTATTCATTCATTTAGAGCGCTAAAGCAATAATTGCACACTAAAAAGTAAAGTCATTATTTTTAAATAAAATCGTTAAGTCTAAGGTGCTGCAGTTATATGTAGCATCTCAGGCGTTCTCAACTCCAGGAGCACTAATACGACTAAAAACGCAAAGTTCTGCAGCCACAAGGTCATACAGCCATAGTTCTAGTCATAAACTTGGAAAATATTGTAAATAAAATCATTAAGTCTTGAGATGCTGCACTATAGCTGGCAGTTCTACGTAGCATCTCAGGCGTTCTCGACTCCAGGAGCACTACTACGACTAAAAACGCAAAGTTCTGCAGCCACAAGGTCATACAGCAATAGTTCTAGTCATAAACTTGGAAAATAATGTAAATGAAATCATTAAGTCTTGAGATGCTGCACTATAGCTGGCAGTTCTACGGCGTTCTCGACTCTAGGAGCACTTAGGACTACTTACTTTAGACTTACTTTTACTTACTTTAGACTTTAGGAGCGATTGAAACTGCAAAGTTCTGCAGCCACAAGGTCATACAGCCATAATTCAAAATAACTATCAGGAACTATAGAACTATTGGGGATTTTACTAGAACTCCGAAAACATTTTGAGATTCTGGAAATTGTTATGCTAGGTTCACAGACACGTGGGAGTGTAGTCATTTTTCCGTAGTTATCGAACGCAGTGTATGGTTGTGTATGTGGTACGAAAAATAATTGATGTGCGAATTATGATCAAAAAATTTCCAGTTGGACAGAATACATCAAATTTTCGATATATTTTTAGAAATGAAAACACATTGGTTTTATCGTTATAAAATATTTAATTACAATTTTAAATTCTTTCGAAAAAACTCATATTATTTCTTTTTGTCTCTTTTAATTTGGTTTGCACTTTGGATTATTTTTGTGCGTATAATGTATACGAACTTTAAAAAAAGTTTCTTAATCAAATCTGTATTACACGAATACAAAGGTTTAAATATGTACTTACTATCAATAAAAGAAAATTGTTCTTATAAGAAAATAATATATTTTTTAAAGGTAGCAATCAAAATGCATTTTCATACAAAGTAAATCGACCCTAGTTTCCCCTTACACAGTCATGTAATGGTCGCCACGAGACGTTTCGATCACCAGTGCGTTGCGATCTCTTTCACTCTCTTACACAAAACGATCCACTCATCTCGCTCGTCCATTTCATGGAGGCAACAGTCGCCCAAGATAAAACAAAATGACGATATTTTCTATTTCAATCAAAATAGCCATACTCATGCGTGAAATGAAATATTTTTCTTATCTCTCACAATGCCTGTATAATTAGTACAGTCTCTAAAGACAGAGGAAGGCATTTTGTCCACAACTTTTTCCTAAAAAACACGATTAGTGGTGACGTATTTACCGGACGCTTGGAAGTGCAAGACTGGTAGCGACTACGGCAATTACCTTGCATTCGTCTAGTAAAAATGGGGAGTTGACAACTCATCTACAGGTAAAAAATCTTAGATTTAAGCCAGGTTTAAGAACTGCACGGAACTCGCATGGATTTTACAAAGCTGATGTAAGAAAAACTTTGATATTCAGGGGGAATATCAAAGTTTTGAGTAGAAATAATAATCCTTTCATTATGGATGGGGATATGTTTAGGTTTAAAAAAATTGCCTTGTCTAAATGTTAATTTTTATGAAAAATAAATATTTACGTTAAACTTAGTAGTTTTAATAAGCCTGTCAAACCATAATTAACCATAGGCTGGTATAAACTTGGTATTTAAATATTTCTTTATTTTGAACAGTATAGCTGTTCAAAATAAAAAACATATTTCATTATATTAATAATTTTATATTGATATCAGGTCACGTGATGTGACGTCACGTAAATTAGTTGATTCTCTTTGCGTTAGATGACGCTTTGAGCGTTTCTTAAGCTGATGTCTCTATCTACATATTATATATAATTTACTCTATGATCTGTGTTCCAACATTAGAAGAAGAAGAATATTGTTGTTTTGATCATAATTCATATCCAATTAATTTACTCTTTGATCATATCATAGCAGGATACATTTCTATGATCATAGCAAAGAGCATACATATTTTCATTGGTTTGGATTCAGTCTAATTTCATTCAAGAAATAAGGCTGCAAAACTAATTACTGCGCTATGGCTTCTCCTTTAGAGCAATTCGTTAATAATGTTCGGACATTGTCTGCCTCTGGTACGTATTATGTTATATAAATTCCCTAATTCTCTCTCGAATCGGTACTTTGTCTCTAACTAAATAATATCCCAAAAAAATATTTTTCTAACAGGAAACTTTCGTGAACTATGCGACTGCATTGGCAAATCAGATGACGTTTTACAAAGAAATAGCGCACACCTTACCACAGTGCTTGAAACTTTAGACATTCAGCAACATTCTCTAGGAGTGCTAGCGGTCCTTGTCGCAAAGTTTTCACTACCTCCGGTATGTAGAAGTGCTTACTTTTGACAATAACAAAGATATACAAGCTTGACCATGTTCCTTGAAGTTTTGAACACCATCACAGAGTACCTAGCTAACCTCTTGATGTTCTATTGGTTATATTTTGGGGACTGTGAAATGAAAATACATTTATAATATAGCTTTAGTCCGTATTTCAACATCAGATGACCAGACATACTGCAAGTATGTCTGGTCATCTGTGTGTGGTGATGTTGAAATACTGAATGGTGGGCTCTCATAACATGGTAGATATAAGGCCTATACACATGAAATTTATAGTTTTCTCATTGATAAGTACTGCCAATAAATGTAGATCATTTCCTATGTCCTGTGATATCTGATGATCATCAACTTTGAACAATTGTTTTGGTCAGGGGTTTTATCTGTACATACTAAGTTGGCCACCACTGTATATATGCGCGCTTTTTTGCTTGATAATATGTACACATACCATTTTTATTATGTATGCAAAGTTACCTAGAATTTTTAAATCATTTTGTGTGCCATAAGTACTGCAATTATGCCAAACATTGTTTTCTTTCCCTAGTAAATCACTTTCACTACTTGACACCCTCCTATATTGTTACATCTTCTTATTTACAGGGTAATGTAGATGTGGACAGAACAATAATGTACCAACAAATTCATGATTTCATAAACAACTGCAATGGAGAGCAAGTTAGATTTGCACCAGATTTGTGTGAGTAATATATTTTCTGAATGTATACAAAAGAACACTTTAAGTAGAACATAGTTAACTGATATCAGGCCCACCTGTCATTCTGCATTTTAGTTAAGTTTTAGTGTAGGTTACACATAGTGTGCTTCACATATTGAAGCAACTGTGATTTAATATCCATATAAAATGCTGTTGTGATTGTGGGTGTCTAACTAAAAAAACAAAGAATCAAAAATACATATTTTGAAAATTGTATGTTTAAACACGCATTTAAGTGATACATGATCACATAATATGGAAAAGAAATCAAAATACAGCTTGTATACATAATACAGCAAGCAATATTTAATTGTATACAGCTTTTTATAACATGATGACACTGCCAGGACACTTTTCAGATTGTGTTACAAAATATTAAGATGTTAAGTGTATCATATGAATGTACCAATGGGGCTGGTATGGCTGCGACAAATGTAGCTAAAAGCCCCCTAAATAAATTATGAATAAATAAATATAACATGATTTTTAAAGGACAATGCCTGCTTATCAATACCAAACATTGCATTCAAGAGAAAAAAATCACATCCTCTGGATGGATGGGATTCAAACCTGCATCTTCTAACAATCCGTGTCTGACCACTAGGCCACCGAGGCTTACCATCTGAACATAGATTTTTAAATCTTTATACTATATGATTTTATCCGTTGCATACAGCTTGCTTACAAAAGCTTTCCACATTTCTTATCAGTGTACCTACTCTAATACTGAGTGTTATTTTAAAACAAAAAGCAATTAGGCAGTGGCAATCAGACTTATTATTTATGAAAGATATAAAAAATAAACCTAAAATTGAATTTTGTGACTGTTTTGATAAATCTATAATATATAATATCAAATATATCATATAATATGTATCAGCAATATAATTATCTCACCAACTTTTGTAGACAGTTTCAAAAAGAAATTCTTCTATTCATAAATTAGTGAAAAACATAACAAACATGGACATCAATAAGTATTTTTAGCTTTAAAAACCAGTTTATAACAGTAAAGTAATTTTGTTTTGACACATATAAGACAAGACATGCAATTAGCCTTCATTCTGGATTTTTATAGAAATGTAGTAAATCCTTTGGTGTGTTTAGTTCTGTAAATTTTTGATATTGCATAAAACCATAAAAAAAGAGTTTTAAACAAAACAATTTGTGTCAAATTAACTAAAGTTCATGATGAGTAATACCATAGGGGTAGATAATAATAAGACCATAGGGTCTAACACATTTAGGAACATAAGGAATTTTTTTGTGACAATTGCCCCTGATGCTTTTAGCTATTATTATTATTCAACAAACTTCAGGGATTTCATCCGGTCCTTTACAAAGGCATGAGTGGGGCTATAAAACACTTGAGCAGGGGTCGGCAACCTTTTGCTATAGCAGGGCCACAAAATTTGCCATAGCATAAGTGCGAGCCGCACATATTTTTATATGTATGGAGATGCATGTTTAATAATACAATATTCATACAATAATTTCTATTTAAATTGAATTACTATACTAACATAACTAGTGAGATTTTGCGGCTGCATTGGACATGCTAGTTTTTTAACGTCTGTTGTCATTTTATCCGCGATATGATACGCGCAGTATCGCGTCTAATGTTCATCTACCTACTAACCGCGAACATCCTTTAACTGTAACAAGTCAGTGTTTTCCTTAATTGCCGTTTTAAGTGTAATATTACTTTGTAAATCTACTACTTATTTTTATTTGCAAATTGCTTTGTTTAAATCCTTGTTAGTGGATTGTGGATTGTCCTATTTGCTTCGGTATTTTTTTCTTGCGGACCTCAGGCTTGCGTGCCGCACCGAGATCATTCACGGGCCGCATACTGTCAAAGCTGTTCAATAGATGTCGCTCCGTCCTCGTAAGACGGTTAGGCAGACAAAGAGTTAAAATTTGATGCTCGGACCTCGCTGGCCTAGTTGGTCAATGGCGTCGGACAAGGAGAGTCACAAGACGCGGGTTCGAATCCCGTCCGAGGATGTGAATTTTTCTCTCTATAAATTTCAATGTTTGAGATCGCTAAAGCAGGCGTTAGTGCTTTAAAAAGTTATACTATAAAAATGTATTTATCAGTACAATGAACATAAAATACTTTTGATATTTTTAGATGCTGAACTCTGCCACCAACTTACCAACCATCTAGTTGAGATAAAGCAACCCATCAGAGGTATTGAAATACTGAAGAAAGCAATCAGAAAGATCCAGTTGTTTGACTCACAGTTGACATCAATCCACGCAGACTTGTGTCAACTGTGCCTGCTCTCTAAATGCATGAAGCCAGCTCTTGAATTCTTGGATACGGATATTACAGGGATTGGATCCGAGGTAAATAATTTCGCAAAACTATTCTAATATTTCTATCAAGGAATTAAATAATAATCAATTTGTATCAGTTGGTATGTAGATATCTAAAAACATAAAAATATAGAATAATAAAAAACAAGGCAAGAATATCACAAAGAAACAAATAGGACTCGCTCAAATAGTTCTTACTTTCATGCTTTCAGAAATGTTGCCCATAAGTGTAAAAGGGCTAAAGGACAGTATGTTTACATAAAGTTTTGTATTTCCCTTCCAGCTTGGTGGTAACAACGACTCTAAACACTTCCTACTCTATTATTACTATGGAGGAATGATCTACACAGCTATGAAGAGCTATGATAGAGCACTATACTTCTTTGAAGTGGTAGTTACAGTGCCGGCTATGGTGGTTTCTCATATTATGCTAGAGGCATACAAGAAATATATTTTGGTATCATTTATTTTACATGGAAAAGTAAGTACCATAGATTTATCAACAACTTTATTTGTATTTGTTGCTGCATAAGAGCGCCCTGAATTCACCGTTACGTCATATTCTGCATCTACATCTACATAATTATAAGTATGAACTATGAATGAATACGATGCGCAGGACAAGATGTTACATGAAATTGCTTAAGCCACGGAGATGTGCTGGTCGCGCGTTCATGAGTGGACGTCCCATTTAACACGTATTTATCGACTGGATTCGTCCTTAAAAAGTAGAGGTGAGGAATCTCGAATAAGTAGGAGGTGGTAGGCATTTGATGTGGCAGGCCTTGTGGTCTGCCATTCTACCATCTTGGTTGGTATCGCCACAGATCCAGACATTGGGCCGCGAAGCAGTAGTGTACTAGCACTACTGTTTTTAGGTTAGAAACACACTATAGCAAGTGTGCTTCTAACTGAGCGGATTAGACTCAAACCCTATCTCTCAGAGTCATGCTATAAATAATGCTTAGTGCAGTGCTACGCAAAATTTTGCTTAAAGGCATCCCAGTTATGCCGTATTTGAGTCGAGAGTCGTAACAGGGCAGGGTCGTTATTACCGGGTGGAAATACTCTTGGTGAAGAGATCCTGGTTGCTGGTACTACTACCACATTTCCTGACATCTTGCCGTGATAGCGATACACCAGTGTTGCTAGCATTGTGTTATGGTAAGAAAATCAAGGTAACAAGTGGAATTACTGGACAAATGAGTCTAAAGCTCAGGGTGACTTGTCGCGTCAATCAAAAATATGAATGTAAAAATTCTAATGTCACATGAGATTTTTTTAATTCCGAAACGGCTTGTCCGATTCTTATGAAATTTTATGTGTACACTCAGCAGGTCTGAGAACAAGTCGTAAAGTACTTATTATCACCATCATCATTATTATCATCATCTATTATCATGCGCGTGAAACCGAGGGGCGCAGCTAGTAAATATATATAATTCTCAACAATATATTTTCATTGCAGATCCTGCCAATGCCTAAATACACTTCGCAAGTAGTGTGCAGATTTCTAAAACCTCTGTCAGTGGCATACCACGAATTGGCAACCACAGAACGTGCTGCCATCAAACATCGGGATACGTTCGTAAGGGACAAGAACATGGGCTTAGTCAACCAAGTACGTAACGTAATTGCACTTTTGATATCAGGATCCAAAAATAACTTTCTTGCAAAATATTTTTAGATAGTATAATATCGCGCTACGAAAGATGAGACTCGACGAGCGTCAGTAGTGGGGGGGGCTTGTGCAGGTAAGTGTTTAATGACATTCGAAATTGAATATAGCAATATTATAGTTTAGTGGCTAATCTTCCTCGTGGTTCATTCTTCAAGTCGAAGTTTCCACTAAGAAAGCGGTTAAGCCAAAACACTGTGCGTTAGTCCCACGTCGGTAATCGTATTCGAAAATTACTCTGATTTTAGCTGTTTCCATCATCACGTTAAAAACTGAATGTAAAAACAATTCAAATTCAAACACACAAAATGCATCTTTTTTTTTTATTTAGATTTTCGTAGGAAAAATGTCACTCTGAAATCTGACTCGAAGTAGTGCGATAAAACGGCAATTTTCTTTTTTAAACTCCTATAACAGAGTTGTTGTACATTCTACAGTAAATGTATATATATCTCATTTGTAGGTGCTGAGCTCCATGTACAAAAAGAACATCCAGAGGCTCACGAAGACATTCCTGACTCTCTCTCTAAGTGATGTGGCGGCCAGAGTAAGCTTGCAAGGGCCAGGCCAAGCGGAGTCTTATATTCTCAATATGGTAAAAAGTTGTCTGAGCTCAATTTGTATCTATTAGTACTTCTTACTTATCCAATAATCTCTATCCGTCTGTACTTTAAAATATATATTCGATGGTGTTCTTTTCCCCATTTGTTCACAGCTTCTGAAAATGGCCTTTCGCTCTGAAGTAGCGTTCAGACTCTGAACGCTACTGCTAGGACGAAAGGTATATTGTAGCAACCCTTGACAACTGTGGGCACTGATTCAAATTATCTGAACTGAGAACAGAATATTCGGCGTTCCGGCCTCGTAGCTTGCCGAAAGTCCGGTATCCGGCCAAACCACTATACGTTTCATCTCTTACCATTACACATTCCCTGCAAAAATATCTAAACTGCTTTTCGTAGTAAAAATAGATAATTTATGATTATTTGCAGATTGAAGAAGGCGAGATCTACGCAATGATCAACCAAAAGGACGGTATGGTAGTATTTCTCGACAGTCCAGAAAAGTACGCGTCGCCGGAAACGTTGTGCATACTCGAACAACAGATGGCAGCATGCACCAAGCTGCACCAGTATATTCAGGAGATGGATGAACAGATACAAATTAACCCGCAGGTTGGTAGATTATTTATTTTTCATACCATCTATCCGAAAAGAGGACAAGGGTTTCTCGGTAAGTGCGAGCAAAATGGGTCATTTCGGCGCACTTAATAATGACCGGGCCGCATCAACTTTCCGATATGTCGTGGTTACACCTACGGATCATTGCGATAATCAACGGCATTTCTCGTTGATGTGGCTCAACCATAACAGTGACGAAATAACTGTTGATTTGATTTTGAAAACTAAAAATTTTAAGTTTGAACGCAATTCACTTCGACAAAGTTCTGGTCGGTAGTAAAAAAGCGAAAAAAATAGGCGCGACGGGAACTTCTTAATTAATTTTTATATTTTCTATCCAGATTATTACAGATAATTTGAATTTCATTCACACAAGTTTTAACAAAACATATAAGAAAACGCCGAAACTGTCAAACTTTTTACTACAAAACAAATAGAGAGAAATATATCATTTCTCATACTGGGGAATGAAAAGCTGAGTGTGTCACATGGTACCAAAGTAATTTATCCTTGAGCTGCTTATTTTCAATTCCTCGCTACGCTTAAGATTCTACTCGATTCCGTCAATACGATCTGGTTTCAAACAATCGCTCTCACCTGCACTACATTATATTGGTCCCTCCCTTGTGACACAATCTACTATTTTAAATAGATAGAAAAGCTTTTTAACAGGAGTTGAACTTGCATACTCAGATTTCGGATGACTTATTCTATATTTGTGTTTATGATTACTTTATTTTTCTGTTTTCTGTCATCATATGAATCAAGGAAAGGAATAGATCTCATTGATCTGTTTCTCACGATGTTTTTCTAACTGTTTATTTCAATTACAGTATGTGAAGAAGTCAGTTGGGAGTCATGACGAAGATCTACCTGCGACTAGCCAGAACTCCAAGACCAACTATTCAATGTAATTATTCTTACCAACTTATCGGCTAACAATTAAAAGCACCAGATACCTTGCCAAACAAAACATATATTTTTCCATTAAAGCTACAAAAATAAATATATAAAGTAACTAAATTGCTTCATGAACAGATTCTGTGAAGACAGTCATGCTTATTATTGGAGTTTGAGGAGTTATTCCATGCCCCAAGTTGGCTATGTATCTTGTCTTGCCAAATTTTTGTACCATTTCTATTGTCAGTTTCTTGAGCTCTTCCTGAAATTAACAGACATCTACATAGATTATCTGTTTTTATTTATACTTACTAAGTTCAAATAGAAATATATATGTATATATATAGAAATATATAAATGTTTGTTTTATGTCATCACTTAATCGCCAGTTAAAGTTAATAACCTCTAAAGCCCTATAAAACAAGTGATTTGATCGTAGTTGATATGCAACTGCAGTGACGCTACTTTCTTATATTTCGTCATCATCGCAACAAAGAATAGTTGAATCTTATGATTTATGAAGTAATATTATCAGTAGTGCAATTATAGATAAAAAGAAAGCCGTGGCGGCGACTGAAAATCTGCCGAATCGTTTGGTCAATGATTTTGCTAAAAATGCTTGTGATAGGTGTCATATTGTGTGATGCAGTAATCAAAGCGTTTCGTTACATAGAGGATCCTGGGTTTTAGTGAGTACTATGTGTAGATTACTTACTATTCACTCAATAATAAATCTAAGGTGTCATGCTGATAGTGATAGTGATAGTTTATCATAAACAAAAAAATAATGTACACAAACAATATGAGACTTATCTGGACCTAATGAAATAAAAAGTATTGATAACAGCAGTGTCACACTTACTGGGGATTTGTACAAGTCTTGTGGATCGAGATTTCCCTGTAGTGTTATATTTTCACCAACAATCTTTCTGGCTTCTACTGGATCTATAGTCCAGTCTAGACCAATGGTTTCATAGCCTAGTTTTGCTTGTGCATCTAGGGAATGTCCACCACCTTTTGCAAATACAGTCTGTAAAGCAGAAAAAGAAATATTACTAATAAAGAACAACCTTATCACAGTATCTAATTTTAATAATCATATAATAATTCAATTCAATCTTACCATAGGTACTTGTTCCAAAGATTTTTGTTCCAATTTGTTCTTTACTCCACTTCTTATATCTCTAAGGTATGGTATACAAACATCTAAGAACTGATCTTTTGTTAAATGGTCAGCACTTGATTCAAATACTTGTAAAAGTTGTGCACCACTTTCAACCTGGATGAGAAATAACTAAATTGGAAATATTTTTCTACTAAGGAAGGTACTGGATTTCCGTCACAAACTCTGTCATAGGATCAAACACAATTCTTTACCTTTTGAGTCTAGAGACCTTACTTTATCGATTCCAAACCACCCCGTTCAATATTGTGTACTAAACAAATACCTTATATATGTTGTTTAACTTTAAATATTTAGTTGTGTACACAGCAAATTTGTTCTGTGCCATACTAAGTGACATTATTAAAATGTAAGCAATGGTTATAAGTAAGGCCATAGTAATTCGCTGAAGTAATCGTAAAAAAGTAGTGACTTGGGACAAATAGATTCAATATTTTAAAAGTACAGATTTGTCAATAAAATGATAACCATGAAATCAAACTCGAAATTTAAAACTTTCAATAACAACTTTACCTGCATAACTAAATAATCTATAATAAGTTCTGTCAGCAGCTTTAGAAGTTTGTGAACATCCTTAGGGTACTTTTCTAGCCAATCTTTAGTCTTTGACATGGTCTTGCTTCCACCACCTTCTATCATGTATCCCATTAATGTAAACTGTAAAAAAGAAGCATAACAAGCTTGTAAACCATGCCAATTGTATAATAAATGTACAGTCACACAATTCTTATAAATATTGTGTGACATATTTTTTCAGAATTGAATATAAAAACAACTTATTTGAATTTTATTCAATTTCTTACTTACAGGTGCACCAGTGAAACCTATTAGAGGAACTTTGCCCTCAATCTTGTGTCTTGTCAACGTAATGGCATCACCAACATAAGACAACCTGGATATTGCACCTTCAACTGTCAGTTGATCTATTTCCGATGGATCTTGTAAAGGTGTTGGGAATACTGGCCCCTATAAAAGAAAGTTAAAAACTGCTTATAGTAAGGTTGATTAGGATTTATATGTAATATAATAAATATTATGTGGTATTTAATGGATTTTTATTTATAGAGTTATGGAAAATGTTCAAATGGTGCAAGTCATTCAAACCATCATTCTGCAAATCAACATGATATTGCTGTATTATTATAAAAAATTGCTGTCTAGATGTGGCATGTCCATGGAAAAAACAATACAGTGGAACTTGTCTGAATATAAGCTATTGTAATTCTTAATGCATTTGATACCTAGTAGGTACAATGATGTAAGAATGGTAAATCCACTATGTATAACTTTTGTATTTATAAGCATAATATAGAAACAACCTTAATATGATTTAAGATTCTGAATAAAAGTAGTTTAAACGCTGTCCATGATTTGGTTTGAGACAACAACAAGTTTTAAATACTTACAATACCAGGATGCATTTCTACAGTCATGCCGAGTGCTTGAGGTATCACAAGAATGTCGCTAAATATGATGGAGGCATCCAAGTGCTCAAACCTTCGGAGTGGCTGAAGCGTGACTTCGCACGCTAGTTCAGGGGTCCGGCAGACTGTGAAGAAGTCATGTTTTGCCCTCACTGCCTGGAATTCTGGCAAGTATCGGCCGGCTTGGCGCATCACCCAGACTGGAACTTTATCAACCTCTTTACCTAACGCAGCGCGGAGCAACCTATCGTTTTTCAACTCTGGAAACTGCTGTTTGTGAAAATAAGTATTATTATTAGTTTTGTGAAAAAAATGGTTATTACACATAGAATGTATAAAAATAAACAAACCGTATTTTGGGCCATGGCGAATTTAACGAAAGTAATGAGGGTTAAAATTCAACTGTAGAGTTAAATGTAATTTTAAGGAAATGTGGTCGAATGTCAATTTATTCGCTAGGATAAAGTTAGAAGCTAAACATAAGTGGTTAACTTGAAATAATAATCGAAGTGAGTGAACTCAATATATCTTGGTCTATGAGTGAACTCAGAACTGACAAGACAACTGGACAGTGTTGCCAGGTCTTGATCGGCCAAATTCGCCAAAATTTAATCATAACTCTTCGAGGAGGTAAAAATAGTTATATAACTCATTAAACCGTAGATTTCGAAAAGATAACACTTTTTGGTTTAACAGTGCTTCATTACTACGTTTTAAATGTGATTTTCACAAATCTAAAAATAACGTGCTAACTCTTTTGCTAGAATAAGGTAACGCTACGCTTGAAAAGGTCGTTGAAGCTTTCGGATGATGGTGTGGTTTTGTGGTGTAACTTCGCGACTGTTAAACATATTGTTATTACGGCATATTGGCATCAGTCATACTAAACCGTTAAAAGATTACAAAAGTTGCAACATCATATTATAAAGTGTGTTAACTATTTTACAAATAAAATAGGTCAAATAGCCAGGCTGGAAGATGCAAAAAAGTACTATTAGCACTGCAGAATCCTGAGAGTTTTTGAGAATTTTAATGGTTGGTTGAAGCATAGAAATATTTTGAAACCAGTTTGATCTAATAATTTTTAAAATAATTTAGCTTAGTTTGATTTAAACATTTATTTTCACTTCGCAGGCTTCTCTCTCCATGAAGGCCCGTAAAATATATCATTGTTGTATCCTCAGCTTAAAAAAATATTTCTAAAATTATAATATAAATGCGGAAGTATGTTCTATTTGTTTATTACCTTTCTTTTGGGCCAAAACATTAGAAGTATTTAAACTGAAAATTTAGAATAAGCTAGACGATGACTTGGAGTTACACTTACCCACAGTTGGGCTACTTTCATCTGAGAGAAAATGAATGTAAAATAATAATAAGTTGGTAAAATATACATTTTCCAATAGGGTGGCGCTGTAGGGTGCAGCTTGCACACACACATACATTCTCAATTATTTCATGAAAGGGCATTCACAGATCTTTTGCCCAAATAGAATGACCCAATGCGGATACAGTTTTAGAATATATGAATGCATTTTAGAGAAACATCATACCCCAAAATATCAATTTTCAATTTCAATCAAGGTGATCATTTACTGATTTCTATTTTTGTACGCTCTGATACCCATGAAGGTATCCTTAATAGCGAAAAATCGGCTTACCTGGCACCATTGGCACCTGATTGTAGGTTGAATTTGTATTCTGGCTTGTCACATCTAAGTTTGTAGTTGACAATCAGCTGATCGCTTTGTTTCTTTATTTGTGGACTCGTAGTTTTGTATATTTGCCATTCCTCAAGTTAAATTTTGTTAAATTGCAGCTCTGACTCTGAATTGTATAAAATCATGGAACGTAGTTTTGGGCTTTCCTCGTCAATTCGGTATGCTAAAAAAAATTAACCTATGCCAATTCCGAAACCATTTCGAGATTTTATGTTACAAACCCTTATTTTTCTACTCTGACCTTTTAAAACGATAAGATGCCATTTATTTTAACAAAAAACCGACTCGGTATGTAAAGTTTTTTTTTGGTATTTTTTTTATATTTTTATTTCGTAGATTAGGTCATTATAAGAAACTAATTTCAATATTTTTGTTTTATATTCAGTAGTTATTTTATAATATTTTTTTGAAAATTTGAATCCTATGACGTCACTTTTTTGCACAAATATGTAGTTGCGTTGAGGAGCCAAGAAAAGCACGCGAGTAAAAAAAAAGAAACTAGAATTTACTTTGACACTTGACAGTGACACCTACTAATTCGTAAGTCTCTATTCAATCAAAACAAAAGTCCGCTCGTGTTGTTAGATAAAGTTTTACTTCAATAGTCACACAGATAATAAAATGCAAAAAAGTGACGTCATTTAGAGGTCAATGAAAGTCGAATTATTTCATCGTTTTTTGTTAAAATAAATGGCATCTTATCGTTTTAAAAGGTCAGAGTAGAAAAATAAGGGTTTGTAACATAAAATCTCGAAATGGTTTCGGAATTGGCATAGGTTAATTTTTTTTAGCATACCGAATTGCTTTAGAATGTTTTAGTAATGAATTCACCGCATTGAAGCGCTCGTAGAGGAGCTTGACTTGGCAATCTATCAGACGATCAACGATATTGGAAGGAAGGCTCAAGTCCCAGCAGTGGCACTGTGGAACACACATGGGATGATTATGTATCCACCGCATTGCTATAACCGACTTAAAAAGGACAACGACTTGACGGCTGACTTATTTATGTGGCTGTGACTTGACTCTGACTGCTTGAATGGCTACATACATATATTGAGGAATTGAAAATGTACGTACAGAAGTACAAGACCAAGTACAAACGAAAACTAAATAATTGTCCAGTTTAATGTTTATACTGTACTTTATAGGTGTGCATTCTACTTATGTTTATAAAAATGAACCCCTATTTGTCCTTGAGAACGGTTTGACCAATTTCATTCATCTTTTTTAAAATGTTTTCTAATACCTACTTTGTAGAAGGTTCTTACTTTAAAAAAATCAAGCAAAGACGGGAGGTTATGGCGAGGCGGAAGGCTGAGCCTACTACTCGAACGAAGTCGCGGGCCATCGCTAGTGTATAATATACCTAAGGCAGTGAAAATAACTTTCTCCATTTTATATACAGCCATTTATATTATTTATATATTTTATTTATATTATTTTATAGATAACCACACAACATTAGCACCATCCATCATGGAGTGATGCATAGACCAAAATATATACTAGGAAAGAGTGATGCATATATAAATCAGACTATAATATGGAGTAATGTCAGATCGATATGATTTCTGTTTTCTCCCTGATGAAATTTTAATAGGGACGGATCTCCTTTTTTCGGATATAGTTTGCAATCTGTTTGATAGGTGGCGCTCATAGTCCCCATACAACGAGAGATAAACTCGTGGCAGTCGTGGCGCGGATAACGCGGATGATAATACGAGTATAATTTCTGTTTTCTCCAAACTGATACAATTTTAAGCTGCGTATTCACTAGGGGACATTTGTCGCGCGACTCTGTTCCTCGACACGAAATATTGGACGTAACGGAGCTCTTCTTTTCGGTACCTATAGCTTGTCAAGCTGTTTGATAGATGGCGTTCATAGTCGCCATACAATGAGCGAGCGATAAATTCGTGGAACGGAGAAGTTACCTAGTGGCTTTTTACTACCGGAGCGGAGGAGTCATCTTGAATATCAAACATTGTCAAGATAATAAATGAAAACTACCAAAAATACATGCAAAAAGTGTGCCTAATTGCATTGAAACATGTCGATAGAGGGCAAGTAATAACGAGAAACGCGAATACCGGGAGGGTAATACTCGTATATAAAAAAGTAACGAAATCGGCACGAGACCCGCATACGAGTATCGAATTGTCGCAAGCAACTTTTTAACGACGCATGGTACAAACTAAATCAACTCGCAATCGACGATCGTGTAGACGCGATCGAGTAGTGACTATCGATGACATTTTATGTTGCGAACTCGTGGTAGAGAGCCTGTAGTGATTCAGGGTGCAGGCGGGAATACACCTGTAGGTATACTGCCTGTATTTGTATCTTACAAAGTATTCGTATCTACATAAATTTGTACATAAACGTCTTTATTTTTAGTATTTATTATGACCTCTGGTAAAACCTAAGATTAAACATTAATGGCCAATAAAAGCTCGAAATATGCTGTTATTGAATGACTAGTCTTATAAGCTACAAAATATTTTTTTTGTCCCGGGGAAATCCTTTATGGATACTATCTACTACGGGGAGGTAGGTGCTTATGTGGGAGTCCGTATACCCACCAAAACCCAGAGGTGTTCCGTCACTGCCGCTTTTGGCGATAAACGCGGGACAGATTTTACACACGACCGCGAACCCGCCGCGGCTGTCCGTTGTCGGACTCTTCTCTTCGCGGCACGCCAGAACACATGGCGCGCCGCAACTGCCTCGGAGACCAAACCTGCCAACAATGGGCGAAAGACTTCCCCGCGTCTGGACGCCCGTGGTCTCCCTGCGGTGGGTCGGATACGTAGCCCCACCGCCTGCTACGTCAGCCACAGGGATACTAAACTCTCCCTCCCCTCCGCGACTCCACCTCCTCAAGTCTGCGCCGAGCGCCCGGACTACACCTCCTGGAGCCTGCACCAAAGCGCCCGGGCCCCACCTCCTCGAGTCTGCGCCAAAGCGCCCGGACCCCGCCACTCCTATGTGGACTTGGCGGCCAAAGCCCATAGGAGTGGCCCCGCCTGAGCCGGCCAGCGCACCCCAACGCCGCCCGGCGCGGCCCCTGGGTTCCTCTTAGCTTCACCGTGGTGATCCAAGCCACGGCTACTGAGCCCCTCCGCCACGTCAATGCGGGAATCCTTCGGGGGGGAAGCTACTATAACATAGGTCAGCTGCCTATAATTCTAGAGTCATTAAAATTCCTGGAGAAGGACTTCAGCACGGTAATATTATCTATCCGTGACTTCAGTGTACAGCAGTGTCACAAGTAGGTATGGGTAAAAACATAAATTTTCAACTGCACTACAACAACATACAATAACTTCCACTTGCAGTTCGCAAGTTCTCTACCTGCTCTCGCACCTCTATCAAAACAAAAAAAAACTCAAATGAGAGGGGCTTACGATAACACCATGGTTTTTGTCAAGCGATATAGGCGACCTTTCACAATACGCCGTTTTTTGTATCAAACCTTTATTCCACTTTCCTAATAAACTTTATTCGCCTGACAAAAAATACATGACGTTCGAATTCAGCCAGGAGAAAAAAGTCTGTCGAAGAATGTATAATAAATTCAAGTGGATGGTCCACTAACCCTGGCTGTCCCTTTGATATTTCATATGAACTTTAGAAGCCTTTGTCATTGAATATCCCTGCAGGATACAGATTTCATAAGATGAGACTGCAAAAATAATTACACAAGTAGGTAGGTACCTAACAACTTACCTCGGTACAATAAGTAAGTACATAGGTACTTACTTATTTTTATGTGCTTATACTTTTTTAAATACCTAATGTTTCCTCCATAGCACATTTATTTACTTATTTACATAATTATAATAATAGGTACACATACGTACCTTACTTAGAGAGATGAGGAGATATAACTAGCTTAAATAAGTAGAGTTTACGTTACGAAACACAAGTATAGTCATGTCTACCCAAACATGGTGCACACAATCTCTGGTTATAGGATCACGGGCAAAAACTGAATTTATTGCAAAAGAACAGCAAATCAGTGGCTCCCTAATTAAAGCCTTCGAGGGTTGAAGTTGAAAAGTGTGGGAATGCAACTTTTTATTCTTAACAAAAACAAAAGAAATAACAAAAGATTACACACTATAATTCAGAAAGATCCCGTTATTCGTAAAAAATGGTCGAAGAAGTTAATGGCTTGCGTATCTGCGATTTCTTTTAGAATTTTTTTTTGCAATTAAAGATAAAGTTCGGTGATTCGGTGCAGTAGGGTATTGTTTAGAAAATTAGATTCTTGTTGGGAACTTCAGAGATTTGGCAGTATAGATACCTACCTAACGAAAACAAAACCTTCCTCAGATGTTTTCCTATAACGGAAGTATCTATCCTACATTATTTTTAGTATGATATTCATTCACAGTAAATTATACTTGTACTACACAGTATATTGCCTGCAATAAGATGTATTCATTTGACAACTTTCAAAAGTGCCTCAGCATTCTTCATAAAAAATTACATCAAAAATAATCTAAAATGACGTTATTTATATTATTTTCTTGCTTAAAATAATCTTTATCTAGGTTGATTCAAAATGTAGTACTGTATCATAGTTTTAAACATTTCGAAATGTGTACATATTATTGCAGGCGACTGTACCTACCTTGTAAGTGTTTGAACCTCAACCCATAGACCAAAATATATACTAGGAAATCAACCTTCTAATCAAGAATCAACACTTGGCAATATTTAGTACGATAGTTTTGGGTCTATTCGTTAGCGGTGTAGATAGTTAAGTTTATAGTTATGTGTACTCAACACTGGGGGTTCTTCTATTTTTTGATTAAAAAAAATTCCATCTTTTTAGTGACCTTCTTACTTACGGGATACACCGTCAATGACTAAGATATGCGAAACACTTTTTAGTTATTGAAGTATAATTGAAAGACTGCTTTACCGAATTTAATTACATTTATATGGTATCACCATTATACTCTATCAAGCAAAAAAAATCATCAAAATCGGTTCATAAACGACGAAGTTATCCGCGAATACACATAAAAAATATATACCTGTATGCGGTCGAATTGAGAAACCTCCTACTTTTTTTGAAGTCGGTTAAAAATGGATGACTACATTATTTACCTGTATAGGTTAAAAATGGATGACTGATGAAATTAGTTAAAAGTCTATTCATGTACAAAAAAAACAAGCAAAAATGCCCCTCTGGCCTCTTCTTAAATAATTGTATGTGGGGCACATACAATTATTTAAGAAGAGGCAAGAAATTAAAAAAAAAGTTTTGTGCCCTTCAGGCTAAGTAAGTTTTCAAAGTGCACTTCAGGCCTTCACAAATGTATTACTTAGATATGTAAGTTTAGTTAAGAAAAAAAATACCCTCCTGTATTCCGTTAATAATTATAAAAAACAATGATTATCCGTATTATTATGGTTGAAGGTTTAAACCTCAGTTTACTAAGTCTCGATCTATGGAAACTTTTGGTTTAGACTCGGTCTGAGAAACATCCGTATTATGGTCGCCGAACTATCGAAGGATCACATAGTCTCGAGTTTTCCCACAGATAAGATATTTTGTTCATTCATTTTCATTAGGTACTATTCATTCAAAACGATCATATTTACTCATCCATACTTTGTACATGTACTTAAAGTTAATAAATAAATAAAAAGAAAGTATGAAACAATACATAATTCCTAAACGACAATCCGGATAAATAATAAAAATCTGAGAAACATCCGTATTATGGTCGCCGAACTATCGAAGGATCACATAGTCTCGAGTTTTCCCACAGATAAGATATTTTGTTCATTCATTTTCATTAGGTACTATTCATTCAAAACGATCATATTTACTCATCCATACTTTGTACATGTACTTAAAGTTAATAAATAAATAAAGAGAAAGTATGAAACAATACATAATTCCTAAACGACAATCCGGATAAATAATAAAAAAATAATAAATAAATAATCGCAAATAAATTCTAGCTTGGTAGCAGGCTATAAATACCTTAAAATATCAAGGAAATTAAGGCGATTTACCTAAACTAGTATCTACGAAGCTACGAAGTAAATGTAACGGAACGTATACGTTTTCCTTAACAAATTTTTTGATTTATCTATGAAGTTATGTACACAACTTTTCTATCGGCATACAAATATATTATTTTTAATTAATCTTGGTTTGTTGATTTTTCAAATTCTGCAAAGAAATGTAAAAAAGAAAAGGTGCGAGAATTGTGGAGAGGAAGAAAAAGTGAGTCAATAAACACATCGTTTAACATTGACGAAAGTAAAATGTCTGCTGTAATCCACTCGATTCATATATTACGTCAGGAACATATGCGACAACTTGTAATGCTAGCAGCGCAGTCTAATTCATATCACTAATTAGAGGACGAAGGACAGACTTATCTTTTCTGTTGAGAGTTGAGTTCTATTGAGAACAAGATGAAAGAAAGCTCAACTCGGGCAGAAATAAAAAAACCAGAACTAGTGAAATGAGATGGCAGACTTTCTCTTATAACTTGGAAAATTACAACGGGCATGATGCGTTTCCAAAGTTGAAATCAAAGAGCATATAATACTAGTTGAAATAGTAAAAGATGAATCATCATCATCATCTCAGCCGTAGGACGTCCACTGCTGAACATAGACCTCCCCCATGATTTTCCAAAAGGACCGGTTGGAAGCGGCCTGCATTCAACGTCGTCCTGCGACCTTCCTCAGGTCGTCTGTCCACCGTGTCGGTGGACGACCTACGCTGAAAAGATGAATATGTCATCATATTTGAATAATATGTCAACAGGGCACAACCATGCATGGATGTTCCAGCTTCTCACTTACCTACAGTTGGTCGCTGCAGATCAAACCTGTGTAGGTATATGGGTGTCTAAGATCCTAATCTCATTGAATGTGATTGAAGCGGCCAAAGTACCTACTTTGACTCATGTAGAAGAAGAGTATCTGTTTATGAAGACATTGATACCTAATAGAATTACAATATTTACTTTATTTGTGTACATATTTTTCACTTAAATATTTAGTATGGTTACTAATTTTGAGACCATAGTGTTTATAATAATAAACAATTATTATACAAAAGTGTATTTTGTTTCTGTTATTTACCATATAATTAGTTTTGGCAAAGCTCACTACTATAAATATTAAAATATGTCTTGTACAATTGATGCTACATGTTTATTATTAAATATAAAGTTCTCATTAATTTATTATGCTCTTCTATTAAGATGCAAACATGATTTATTACATGTGGGTGTGCAGATGCCCTTTCACCTGTTAAATAGTCAGATTTAATCAACGCTTATTATTATAGGCACCTAGCTTGGGCATTTGAGGCCTAACTTACGGGTATCACTACAGTTCATTATTAAAAAAAGGCTAATCTTTTGTTGTAGGAACTTAGAGTTTTTGCTTTTCTTACAGAATACGCTAAGTGCCACAAAAATCTTTTTTGTATTCGGTCTAATCTTAAACAATGTACGGCATAATGTGGCCTCCAGACGGGGCTACAGTATTCTAAAATACTGCGTACTAGACAATTGTATAGCAAAATCTTGGTGCTAGATTTACGAAACTCTTTGCTATTTCGAATCATAAATTCCAACATCTTAGAAGACTTCTTAGTAGTATCTTCAATATGAGGAATAAACGTTAATTTTTCATCAAATATCACACCAAGGTCTCTTATTGTTTTGACTGTTTTTAACTCAGTGGATCCAATTTTGTAATTAAAATTAATATTATTGATTTTTCAGCTGAAGGTAATATGATAACATTTTTCAGTATTTAATGTCATTCCATTTAATTCACACCATTTATTCAGACTATTAAGGTCATCCTGTAACATCTCAGCATCTTCAATAGTCTTTATTACTTTTAAAATTTTAAGATCATCGGCAAACATAAAAGGAATACTATAAGTTAGACATTCTGGTAAATCATTTATAAAGTAGTTAAAATAATGAGTCCCAAAATGAGATCCCTGAGGAACACCAGAACTTATCCTAGGTTGTAATGTCGATGCAAATCCAGCAGCTACGACATAAAAGCTACGGTTGTACAAGTATGAATGCACCCAATTCAGCATAGAACCAGAGAAACCGTAAGCAGATAGCTTAAGCAGAAGCACTTGGTGTGAAACTTTGTCGAAAGCCTTGCTGAAGTCTGTGTATACGACGTCCACTTGCTTATTGTTGTCTACAGCTTCCACAAGGTTCTCGACAAAAGTTAATAAGTTCATGCATGTGGACCTTTGCTTTATAAAACCATGTTGATGATCAGTGATAAATTGCTTAAAGTGTTGATACATGTAAGGGATAACTATGGATTCTAGAACTTTTGCAAATGTTGAAATTATCGAGATTGGTCTATAGTTACGAGCCATGTTATCATCACCGCTTTTAGATATAGGGACCACTTTTGCCGTCTTCCAAATATCTGGGAATGAACCTGACTGTAGGGATTTATTATATATTAAACATAAAGGCACTGAAAGACCCAAAGCACAGTTTTTGATAAATATAGGAGGTATGCCATCTGATCCAGCTCCTTTTCTTATATCAAGACTTTCGAAAGCTAATTGCACTGCAATTTTAGATATTTGTAAATTAGAGAAACAGCTACTATTATCCATTACTTTGATTAGCTGACTCAATAGTGTGCTGATGCGTTCTTCGCTCATGTCATCACTTTCATCATGGTAGACTGATGCAAAGTATTTCGCGAAAAGATTGCAAATGTTTTCTCCACTGGTAACTGTTTCCGCTCCATTATGAAACAGGATATGTAGAGCTGCCATTCCTCTTAGTTTTCATGAAAGACCAAAATAATTTAGGATTACTGTTTATTTTATCTTCTACAAAGTCTTTATATTTATTGTAGCTTTCGGTAGCCAGTTTTTCGCAACGTTTATTCAATTTCTTAATGATTAGCTCATCCATTGGATTTTTATAAATTTGATATCTACGTAATAAGTTATTTCTTTCACGCACTGTCCTTATTATATTCCTGTTGAACCACACTGGGAATTTACAATTTTTTGACCTGCTTAGAGGAACATGTGTTGTAATAATATCATTTATTACAGAATAGAAAACATCTAATGCTTCATTGATATCATTGCAATTATCCACTAAGTTACACCAATCAATTTTATCAAGAATTTTATTCAAATTAGGATAGTCACATTTATTAAAATTGTGCTTCACACTAAAGTTAATTTTAAGTTTTGTTATGTTCGTGTTTCTCATAATAATATCCATTGGGGGATGTTGTTTATCTATTTTACTGATTTCAAAGTCAGATCTTATCACTTCAACACAGTCTATATCGGTTAAAACGAGATCCAAAATTTTGTTATTACATCTAAAAATTCTATTAAATTGTTTAAAATTATTAACATTACAAAAATCTATAAGGAGTTGTGCAATTGTCGCAACTAAATATTGCCTATGGGGATCCTCTAATAACTCCCACTCTATGCAGCTTAAATTAAAGTCTCCCATTACAAAAGTGTTATAATCGGTATGATCTGAAATACGATCATGTTATTATTAGATGTCATATCATGTTAATATATAGATAGATAACATTACCGTCGTTTGGTCTCGCTTAGCAGGCGTTACCTAGTGTTTCAAAAAGCACAATATAAAAACTAAAGAAATAATTAAAATACAGTTTTGCTTTCAGTTTCAATCAGTCGCCTCTAAAATAGAATTTAAACAATCTTTATTGTACAGAATTTGGCTCATCACAGTTTTATTACAAGTAAGTATAGAAGATATTTATATTTATTAACTATGCACTTTACGATAATTATTGATGATATTACGAAGTTGGTAGTTTTTACCTACTTACATTAATCGATTCAGAGGGTTATATACAGCAATATATTTTAGGTAGGTACCTAAATAGTACTCAAACTATTATCTATGCTCTCAAAGAACGTTTTAACTTCCTTAACTGTCCTTCACACCCACTAAGGTCATCAGAAAATCTTGTTCTTGCGATTCCTCCACATTCAAGTTCTTTTTACAATGGTTCATTTACTGTCCAAGCCACCCTCCTGTGGAATTCCTTACCTATTTCAATCAGACGTGCAACATCTATAAACATTTTTAAGGATCAAATAAAAAAATTATATCTAAACATATAATACTGCACTGCACTTTTTTATTGTCCCTTAATTGCTTTACGTTTATGTATTTATATATGTATTTATGTTATTATATTGGTATTTATACCTATTGGTTACATATTTTTATTGTTGGGTATGACACTTTGCTAGTACATGGTAATAATATGATATTACAAGAGTACGTATTGTCATATCCTTTTTGTATTATCTCGCTATGTTATTGTTATTTTTCCATTGATTTTTATATCCATGTTTACTTATGTTTTAAAAACGCGCCCATGTTGATGAATTTTAAATATATACATTCCATCCTAAGGTTGCCTGGAAGAGATTGCTTTTAGCAATAAGGCCGCCCATTGTGACACAATTTTTGTAATCATTACATTTAAGTTTTCATATTGTTATGTTTTTGTGAACAATAAAGTATTATCTATCTATCTATCTATCTATCTATCTATCTATCTATCTATCTATCTATCTATCTATGCTTTTATGCCTTAGTTAAACCAGTAGTAAGTATTATTTATTTTGTGGTTAAGTGCACATTCGATACGATTCCTTACTATAATACAGAACACTGCCTAGCCTTACACATCAGTAAGGTACCCACCTAGGAGTAGGTATATACACAATCTAGTGCCGTAACTTTCATGAGACGTGTACACGCGTTGTAAGGTGCATGGCGCGGCGGCAATAGCGAACAATTGCCACTAATGCAGGCTCAATTTATTTACGAGCCAGCTAGGGGCGTCAGGACAGAGTGGGCTTTCTGAGTGGAGTGGACCTATTGGTGTTCGTTATAAAATTATTTGTTTGTGCAGAAAGTGAAGCGTCGTATTTTGAGCGGAAAGTGAAATAATTACCACTTTCAGTAAATGAAACACTTCAGCTATATCATCATGATCATCATCATTGTCAGGGCTTATGTATGTATGTTATGTATGATGTTAATAGTTAACTGTAGGCTAACTAAATCTAGGCTAATTATTAGTCAAGTCGTCTGTCAAATATGTTATTCTAAATATCATTTAAGGCGCGGTCGTACCCTGATAAATAGTAAAAAGCAGAGTCTTTAAACATCGAGTGTTACGAAACGGTTCGATAATAATGTATGAAAAAAAAAACTTAGGTTAGAAAAGGAACAGGCAAAGAGTAATAACCGAACAGAATTCATAAATATTACTCGCTCTCTGCAGAAAAAATCTTAAATAGGTGCATAAAAATAAACTTTCACGTCCAAACTCTCAGAATTTTCAGCTATAACACTATATTATTTTTTAGGTAATACATAGCCAACATATAGTACTAAAGTAGTAACCAGCAGTTTTTTCAATTGTGTTAGTATATATCGAAAGATATTAAGAAAACGTACAAAATTACCGCATTTTCGCATTACATCATCCAATCTAACAAGCGATTTTCAACCTTACCTAAAGCAACGTAAATTATTTTAAAATTGGGGTTGGACCGCGTCTTAACCAACATATTTTGATATTAATCGAAAACTATTTTTTTGGTGTAATTTAGTGTAAGATTTGATATGACCCTAAACAACTTTTGCACCACCTGCCGATTTCCTTTTGGTTAGACAAGAAGACATAATTTACAAACATCACACACGTGACTACAAAATAATAAAAACAATAATTCTTATTATTAACAGAAAACAGTTCGTAATGAAGGACAACTGTAGGCAAAGTGAACAAAATCATAAAAACGTTGTTTTGTATTTTCTTTTTGTTAATCGCTTTAAAATCTTTTTAGGAAAGTACTACTTTTAGTAATGCATCCACCGTATTACTGGTACGGAGTTAGACAGGACGGTGACGTATTTAGGTTTGTCTCTCTGACTGCTTGAAAGAAAATCTAACGTGAGTATACACCGTTAATAACGATAAATAGCGCCCTAGTATATTATAGGACAGTGTTTTTTAACCTTTTCTATGACACGGCCCCTTTAGTATGAAGAAATATTTCACGACCTGTTGCTTTTTTTCATGTGTGTATTTTATTTTGTGACAAATATTACATCCAACATTTTTTGTTTTTAACCGACTTCGAAAAAGGAGGAGGTTTCTCAATTCGACGATATATTAGATACGTTTGTTAATTTCATACAAATGTTTATGATTTAAGAGAGGTCATATCTTATTTTATTTTTGTTTATTTGATACAAATTATTAAGTCCTGTAGTTAACATTTTTCATAATATATTTTTTAAACTTTCTTGGTTTATTTTTACTACAGTATCTTTCCCGAGTTTTTGCAACTCCCCTGTAGAAGCTTTGCGACCCACCTAAAGAGTCTTCGCGCCACCCCCTGGGGTTCGTGACCCACACGTTGAAGAACACTGCTATAGGACATATTTCATCCACAAAAATACACAGGTTCATGTAGACTTAATCACCACTCAATGCTGCCAATTTTTAACGTTTATATTTGTTTGAAAGGAACTATTAAATGGTATAGTAATAAGTGACACCACCAGGTATTTCAAAGAAGATCAAATAGTATTTAAGTTAGGAAGAAAACCATCACAATCTCACATAATAAACATCATCATTAACGCACGTAACTATAACTATACAGGAATTAGAGAACAATAGGTACCTACGTGAATATTAATTTATTTACTTACGGCAATCAGAGATCAACGAACTTTGAAGGTTTTGTATTGGTAGGCGGAAGACATAGTACGAAGGTACTAGTATTAGCTACTCCAAGGTTTTCCTTGTCAGCACTGGAGGAGGACATTGACTCAAGTAGTGTAAACAGTTCCTTATCTCAAGTTGCCTCGAGTTTGGCTGCAGACTGGCACAACTCGCAGCTTTTATCTAACAAAATTGTATTTTGAACATACACAAAAGTTCGAACAATTACGGTGTTGGAGTATATCATAGTTTCTTCTTGCTTGGCATGAACAAGCCTTATCGAAGTTGCCTAGGTACTTGCTCTTAGTTGATTTACAATTAATATTTGGGTAGATATATTATTAGCTGGCTGAATTTAACATAATAAGCTTTATCCGTGAAGTAATTATTTAACCTTTATGATTTGTGTTTTACCGTCTTTAAATGAGGCGCTTATAGCAAAATATCCACTCTTGTTTTTGACTGCTAAGTAAGTAAGTAGGTATATGTGGAACGAGAGAATGTAAACGTACCAAAAAATATTTCATATACATAATAGAGTCCCTACTTCACATAATAAAAATAGGTCAACAATGCGAATCGTATAAAAAACAGAAAAAAGTTCGTTAATTCAACGGGCGCTCTAGGCCAACGTATATTTTATGCGGAAGCGCGTTCTTCCGACTGATTGTGATCTCAAGGCGGGTGTGCACTAGAAGAAATACGTGGTTGATAGGAGTCATTTAGAAAGTGCCACGGATAGTGGCCACTAGCCACCAATCAAAATATGCAGATACTGATATTAAAATGTCTTTTTTACACTGACGAATATACCTGCATACCACACAGCTCATTAGGTATCCCGCACATACGGTAGGTAGGTATGTCAGACCAAACATTGCAATTTTAGAGAGAAAAATTCACATCATCGGATGGGATTCAAACTATGTCAGATCAGTTCAAAATCAGCCAAATACGAGTAAAATAAATTTCCATAAACACCTACTGCAATACTACTTATATTTTCAGCACAATTTCAGATATTCAACGTCGTACGTTGTATCGTAGAAAGTCAATATTTTTTCTGTTCATTTTTGCCCATGTGAATGTGAAATTGATAATAATTTTTAGATTGCCTGCAAGTAGATTGGGTGATAATGCCTGCATTGTTTTTCTATGTTTACAAAGCATTAGGCTCTCAATGCTATCAACTTTTAATATACATGTACTTAATGACAATTTTATACGTCAATTGATTTATTGGGATATGAACATGTGGGTGGTTACATTTTTTTCACCACAGGAGCTCTAAACTTACACACTAGTTTTTCTCCATGATATTTTTTGAAAAACAATGTTATTAAACAAAAAACTGACTACCTTATGCGACACCAAAATGGTTATGCGAGACCAAGGTAGTATCCAATCCATAGAATAAACCTACTTAAACATTTTTTGTTTAATGAGTATAGGTACCCTTCACAACTTGTGAAGGCTTGTGAAACCTATATTCATTAATAATTACATTTATTAATTTTATTCATTAGGCTAGGGAGTCACAAGCCTTTTTTTTCCACATAGTTTTCCTTTATGGTTACCACCAGCCCCGCGGGGAGCATGGTGGTTATGTGGAAGTGTCTGCCAGGAGGGCAGCATACCCACCAAACCTCTGTGGTTTTCCGTCAGTCACTTTTGGCGGGAACGCGGGACATATTTCGCACACGACCGCGAACTCGCCGCGGCTGTCCGTTGCCGGACCCTTCTCTCTTGCAGCACGCCAGAACACTTGGGGTACCGCCTCAAGGGACCAAACCCGCAAATGGACGCCAGACTCCCCTGAGTCTGGGCGCCCTAAGTCCCCCTACGATGGATCAGGTGAGTAGCCCCACCGCCTGCTACTTCGGCCGCAGAAGATAGGGACAGCGGCGGTGAGTCACAAGCCTGCAACAATATCATGTTGCTTACAAGCTAGTCTTTTCTTAAAAGCAAGAGAAGCCCGCTACGTCCGGCTAGATCTACTGAATTCGATTTAGCTGGAATACGAAGACTTCAATAATAAATTTAATTTGTGTCGAATTTAATTCAGGTTGTTATTTTTGTTGCAGCCGTGGGGTAGAGCCCGTGAATAGATGAACTATAATTAATAAACAATATACATATTACAATATACATATTGCAATATAATTTCGCAATAGAATATCCTCAATATTTAATTAAAATATTGATTATATTGAATGCTGCTAATTTCCGAAGTTTGATTCTTAGTAAACACGTGAGTAATTTTCGAACAAAATGTTGTTATATAAGTATACCTACATACGCGTAATGCGTAGGTACTTTTATTATCGATAGTTGCACAAAGAACACTCATTCATCAATTTATTATAAGCCGAAGCAGCGAGTTAAGTAGCACAATCCATTCAAGATGACCACTGATTTTGAATGAGTCGGACAATTTATCAAGCGAGCGATCAAGGTGAGGGCTAGGCCATTGTTAAGTTACCGAGACGCAACTTACGGTCAGCGAAGTTTTTATGAAATAATATAAGCTAACGTGTCAATATACATACGTAACTAGGTATATCTACTATCATCACAAACTAATTACAAATGTGAATATTTATGAGTGAGTGAGGATGCGAGTGAGTGCATGTTTTTACCTACTAATTTTAACGAATTTGGATGACTTTTGGCATGGTTTCAATAACATTACCGTGCATTTGGGATGGAAGAAAGAAGGAGGAAGCTCACGATTTGTTCCTCGCGGACGAACTCACTTACATAAAAATGTATAGGGCCCGTTCCCATAATCAGTGTAAGTATACTATTTGTTATATTTTTATTGAAAACATTATGACAGACATACAAAATACCTACCAGTATAAAATATCTAATGATAAAACTCCATATTTAGACATTGTCTGTGTGTGCAAGCCTCAAGCAGACACGAATATATATTATATTTTAAATAGGTATACTTAAGTATAATAGGTAGCTATAACTTTATTGTAGAAGTACACCATATAAATATCTACAAAATAAAACAATATACAATAAAACTTATAAAAAAACCCATTGCACAATAGGCGGTCTTATCGCGAATAAGCGATCTCTTCCAGACAACCTTTCGTAACCTTATATATCATTATTTTATCCCGGTAATTAATAGATTTCTGCGGTATTAGCGATGAAAGTATTTTAAGTTTATAGAAGTAGGGTTTAAAATAGTAACAAAGCATGTATGTAAATGTATAATGCTCTAAATAGGTAATAATCTTTTATGCTAAGATTTGAATATTAAAAATGAGTTCAAGCGTTTTTGAAATGTTGACACCAGATTCAATTAAAGACGAGGCAAAATGTGTTATTGAAAATAATTTCCAGTATTTCTTACATATTTTAATGGACTGTGTAGCAAACTACAGCCTTCTACGCTATGGAGCCGATATTCAATGCTCAAGAGTACACTTAGTGTAAAGCACAATGTAAATTTGAAAAATATCCATAATTTAACATCATTTTTGAAAAGACAGTCTCACGGGTTCAAGAGTAAGAAATCTAAGGTTTTCACCTCTCATGAAGTGGATTTTTTTTAAATGATGCTCCTGACGAGATATATTTGGCAGTGAAGGTAAGTTTACCTAAGTATTCATGGATTTATTCTAAAAATGAACGTATTTATTACACAAATACTAAAATATTACATGTTTTTCACAGGTGGTATTGATACTCGGCATAAGCGGCGCTTGCAGAAGCAGTAAACTTTGACAATTAAGGACATTGAAAGTCAAGGCCAATTATTATTAGTAAAACTGACTAAAACAAAAACAAGTAGGTATTGAGCGCTCGTTTGTAGTACAAGAAGAGTTTACACAAATAGTAATGAAATATCAAAAAATGAGACCCAGTGATGTAAAAACGGACCGTTATTTTTCTCAACTATCAGAAGGGAAAATGCTATAAACAAGTGATCGGTAAAAATAAAATCTCAGGTATGCCGAAGCAGATAGCAACATATTTTAATTAACAAAAATGTGAGCAGTATACCGGACATTGTTATAGACGAACGTCAGCAACACTTTTAGCCGATTCTGGAGCAAACATGACAACCTTAAAAAGACATGGAGGCTGGAAATCCAGCACAGTCGTCCAACGCTACATTGCGGATTCAGTCCAAAATAAAACTAAAATTTCAACCAAATTAACTGAAACTATAAAAATACGCCGCAATTCGCCTCAGCCGACAACTTCCAGGGATTATCCGCCATGGAATCCATCGTCTGATGAAATACCAGAGTCTCCTACTTTTACAGATATCCAGAACAGCCAAATTTGTCATAATACGAGTATATCCAACAGCATAAACATTCCAAACAAAAATGTAACTTTTAATTTCACGAATTGTCATAATTTGGCAATTAATTTTAAATAGGTACTACTAATATTATTATATATTATCAATAAATAGTTTAGATAAACAACTAGTTTTATTTTCCTCATATTCGAAATGAAAAGTGTAAAAGAGTGTTTAACACGGGTGAAAGAATCAATTCCTACTCGGACTTTAGCCTAAATACCTCGGGAATTGATTCTTTCGACCCTCGGTTAACAATCTACTATTTTAATAGGTTCAGTTGTTATATAGTATGTCGGTGACTTTCATTCTTCTACGTATCTCCTCATATCTGATTCGATCACGTAGAGAAACCCCGAGCATAGCCCTCTCCATAGCTCGTTGTGCGACTTTGAGCTTATCTATGAGGCCCATAGTAAGAGACCACGTTTCAGTGCCATAAGTCATCACTGGTAACACACATTGGTCGAAGACTCTTGTCTTGAGGCACTGAGGTATTTTTGACGAGAAGACTTCGCGAAGTTTCCGGAACGCTGCCCAGCCGAGTTGGATTCGATGATTGACCTCTTTCTCGAAGTTGGACCTGCCTAGTTTCACACCTATAAGTTATACAAAAGTTGTACAAAGGACTTTCAAACAAACATTTTTACCCATTTTTAGCCCTTAAATTTCGAGAAACCCTTTCTTATTACACTTCTACCCACCGAGTCAAAAACGCCCTCCGAGGTTCAAGTCTCTACGACCAGCGGTGTACGCTGTCAGTCATTCAGAACTTAGGTTACTAAACATTGATTAATAATTAATATATAGTGTAAATAATTTAGTAACTTAAAATCTAGTGCACGGTAGAAGCACTACTACTAACTTAGTTAAAACAACAATATTTAGCTACACTGCAAATAAAAAAGTTGAATACTAGGTCCCACAGTGTCTAGATAATATTGATCATTATAATAATGTATGTTCACTATTTTTTAATGGCGGCACAAAGTATGAGACTATAATATCACTAACCTGCAAGTCAAGACATCAATAAAATAGTGGTCAAACGCTAAAAACGTAACAATCAAGAACAAAAAAGCCAAATTAGTGTTGTAAACGCCGTGCAATTAATTTGATTTTGAAGGATCAATTACGAGAAATATGGAAACTTTATCATTTTAATTTTAACTACGTTTAACATTTTTTACGCAAGCTGAAACCCTTTTTGAATCGTATAATATAGGAAACTTTACGTAAGTCGTAGGATCTTTAGGCGGATAAAATTACGCGGTAGAGTTAGTACTCTACTCTACTTGGTTATGTAAAATTACAAAGTTACATAAACATTAAACACTAATAAAAGCTGTGTCCGACCATATCCCTTTCATACGCATATAGTCCCATTGGGTAATTCAAGTTAATTTCCATAATTTTAAATTGGTTAAGTCCGAAGGCGGCTTCGCGTAGGCGGTGAATGTTGTGGGGGCTTTGTTTTCTACCTTTTTTGCCGCTCTACCCTTGCCCTACCGACTCTACAGTTTATGTAAGGTTTTTATTCCCTCCTCAGACGGAGTTGCAGGTAAATAATATTCGTTTTCTTGTTTTATTCGCCACGGGAGGAGCTTGTTTCTTTTTCGTGTCGAATCGAATCACCAGCCGTGCTGTTTTTCGGATATGATTGTTATGGACTCGTATAAAATTGTATTGGTGTCGAGCTACTTTCGTTATATAGAGCGGGAAGTTTATCCTTAATTTTTCGACTTAACTTATCTGTGATGCTTATTCTATAGATCAGTCTAATACAAGAACCAAAATGACGAAATACCTACTTCATAATAAACATGTTTACTATGAACGACTCTACAGACTGCTCTATTATTATCTTGTGTTGCAGGATCTGGTTATGACTAAATTAGTTTTGAAATGTGATCAAACAGTTTGATCACCTGCCTGCCACCAGCACTGAAAATAGCAATTACCATCAGTGCTGAAATAATGAAAAAAATATAATATTGGTTAAAATGAAAAATGATAAATCACCGTATTATTTGTCAATACAATCTCATGTAATGATATAAAAAACATCAGAATCGTCCTCATAAGATTGGTTATTTATATTGCATCAAAATTCCTTTGACGCAGACGGTCTACCTACGATTCACAAACAAATCCCAACTGCAACCAACGTGCTCACGATTCAAGTAAAAAACTAAATAGTCAAATATCCTTTGCTCGCCCGCGGTCCTCGCAATATACACTACTCGATTGCTCCCAGTCGTGTACGATTCCTATTAGAAATTAGTAGGAGGGTAAAGGAAACCGGCAGTGTGGAGCGAGCCTCGGAATTTGGGTATGGGGTGAATACCCTCGAGCCGGTAAAAACTATTTTCAAGGTTAGCTGACTTGGAGGGGAGCGACACAGCACGATGTTTGAAGCAGTGACTTAGCTCCTTGATTTGATTTATGTTTCGTGCATGCAGAAAGAGCACAGATATACACTATTTCTGGCAGGATAGCCATGCGGCAGAACAGATTCAGGCCTCCACTTGGTGAAAATCTGGTTAAAAGCCTGAAATGCTGATTTTGTCAGAAATGTTCTTTGCTGTCCGATAACTACTACGTAAGAGACACGCAAATCTGACCATTCAATTACGTGTCTAGGCTCTCAGGAAGTTTCAGTACTGTCTTCATAATTACATTATGGTCGCGGTTAGAGGTGCAGGGCAAATTCGGCGGGTGCGGGGCGGGACGGGCCGCGGACGCGCCGAAATGCTGATAGGCCTCCGGCCCCGCACGTCTCCAGTCCCGCCGCCACTCCTGGCTTCGCTGCACCCTGATTGTTGCACTAGTAGGATTCTTATTAACTTTTAGATAGGAGATAGGATGATGTTTTATGTTAAAGTTAGATAAGTGGGGATCTTAGGATTTGGGATCTTGAAGGTTGACTGAACTGAAACACTTTGGTGTATGTTTAATGTGGTTTATGTATAATGGTGCGCTCAGTTAGATAAATAATTTATATTAAAGAAATATGATTGACATGAACCTATGTGTAGGTAGGCTGCAAATATAAATTAAGATGCTTTTGGATACCTACGAGTACACTACTGTAGTAAACTACAAGTAGTTTAATGTAAATTTTGCCCGTTAACTTTTCGTAGAATACCTAGTTAAATATTGTAATGCTTATATACCTACTATAAGGTTTAAATAGTTTTGTATGTTGTATAGTATACTTATAATTATGCGTAGGGACAAAGGTTTCGCGCCTGGCCTAGACAATATCAATCCCAGAAGATCTGTAGCGCACTGTGCTGCGATCCTCGCACCAAAACGTTGGCACTGTTCGAATCTAAACACTGCTTATGCACTCTATTTCTTTGAGGCAGAATATGGAGCAGGTTACATACTGCAGAGGTGATTCTAACACTTAATACCTACCTACTCGTATAAAAGAGTCCTTGCACCAGATACATATACATAGATAGTCGATGCTGTACCTAATTGCAAAAATAAGTTATCGCTAAAATATTTTGCAAGATATGAAGACACACTGGTTTTTATTGATAATTTTGAAACATATAAAACTAAAGCTGTGTCAACTTACCCCTGTATCACCCCAAATAGTTAATTTGTTAAAATAGTTGCGATTGCGATTGCTAGGTGGCCGTTTTTGGAATATGCGGCTATCGTTCCCCTTCGTGTAATTCGCCATTAGGCGTCGTTTGCACTCGGCTTTTTACCTTAATGAGCTCCCCCCCTTGTGACACGCACACGCAACCAATACGCATTTTTGTGCACCTACCCTTAGAACGTAAACGATTTTTTGACGAAAAAACATTTGATAAGTTATTTAAGTCCGACTTTGTACGAATATTTAGAAGTTTTCAGTTTGATATACCAAATAGTATTAAAGGTCAGCAAGACAATTCTAGACGTCGAAATGTTTAAAGCAGCTTAGTTTACATTTGAGTACAAAAAACCATAGGACCTAAAGGTCCTGTCAATGTTTACAGGTTAAAATAACATTGCGTGTATTTTCACATATTACTTACTCGTATACTTAAATGGCTAATTAAAGTTACAGCACCTATATTTATAATTATTGCTAGGGTTAGTTTTCTTACCATTTACCATACGGAATATTTATCTACAGTTTTTTTGCTGCTGATGAGGATCGTGAATTGAATGACCCTAATCATAAATTCAACACTTTTTACCAACATCCAAAGCAAAATACAAAATACATGCCTTCCGTAGCATATTGAAGATATCACAAAGGGTTACGTAGTGAGAGTTTTTGCTGTCATTTGACTAGGAGAACAGGTTGCTGGGGCAACCACCTGTCGTCTCGTCTGCTGGGAGAATTTAGATATTCGGTCATCAACATCGCATAAGTGTGTTTTTTTTAAATCTACTACACATATACATGTTTGATTACATAAATATACGCAAAGTTTTGAGATTCCGTCAAGGTAAACGTAAATATTGCATTGTGCAATAAACAAGTAAATACAAGTACTTGCTTATTTCATGATCATACATCTAAGCAATATATAATATACCTATACTGCGATGTAAGAAGACAATTTTAAATTTTACGTAACTATCATAAACCCTTGAAAAACCTAGATTTTGGCCTTTCAAGTTACTGTAAACAAAAATGTAATATTGTTCTATGTTCTTGAGATTTTCTAACGATGATACAAAAATGAGAAGCCGCTTGACAAAACTGTCAAGTGTCAAGTGACAAGGGCAATACAGTTACATGTTTCGCCATAAACTGTCGCTTTCACGTATCACATTTTTACAGTAAATATTTAGGCTTTGCGGCGTACATAACAATTAAGTGGCTAGTTTTAGGATAGTGCGTGCATTGGGTGCGTGCGATAGCGATCTCCCTTAACCCCCCCGACCCCCGCACTCCTCCAAACAACATTTTGAGTTCGTGAGGGTTTTTTGCGCGCAGCCTGAGGGTGGCGGAGCGCAATCGCTTACCACAGCACAAAAAACACTATTAAATAACTCAACAGAAACGCGCGGGGCGGAATCGTGATCGCGGCTACACTACGAATTATAATACGTTTTAATTAACGTCACCGACGAATGCTTACTGCTGACTTCGAAAATATTTACCACTAGTTGACTAGCCAGCGAATTCGCTCGCTTGATCTTGGTGTAGTCGCGAGAGCTGTTATTTAAATTTAAATAACTTTACCTATATATAAACCGATTGAAATGAAACAAAACACGGCTGTTTTCAATAACCTATCTATCGTCGGTTTACCTTACTAGAGATAGATATTTGACACTGGTTGTATGGACGTTCTCAACGTCAAATTTCTATGGGTAGTGTTAACAATATATAATTATTTCACTATAAAAAAACATACATTATAGACAAATTAATTTCAGTAGGTTGAAATTAGCAAAATTGTTGTATTATTAGATAAATGGAATGTATTTGACTCGCAGATGTTTTCTAAATTCACCGCAAGGTGACATTGTTGACGATCATGGTAGGAGAGTTGTTCTACCGCTAAAATATTGTTATAAAAGTAGTAAGCGTGGCGGAAAGCGGCCAGTTTCGGATGGTCGCCGCTTCGAACTGCCCGAGGGTGCGAGGAGGTTACTGACAGCTAAGAACGCCGCCACTAGGGCGTATGACTCGATGCCAACCCCAGAGAACAAAGCCACCATGCGCTATTTACAGCGTGCTGTAAGGCAACGCATGAGTGAGCAGTGTGATCAAAGGTGGGACGACAAACTGTCAGAGATTGAGCCAACTCACCAGGCATACTGGCAGTTGGCTCGAGCTCTGAAATCTGACGGACAACAGACAATGCTTCCACTCATTAGGCCACCTCCCCTCTCCATAGCGTTCCTTGACGAAGACAAAGCCGAGTGTTTAGCTGATAGCCTTGAGGCTCAGTGTACTCTAAATGTAGATCACGTCGACCAGAAACACCTCGATTCGGTGGAATCTGAAGTCGAACGTAAAAGCTCTATGTCCATCTCTGACTTCCCACTCCTCCCACCGGTAAAATCATCCGAGGTAGTGTCTCTGATCAAGAGCCTCAAGACCCGTAAATCCCTGGTGCTGATGGTATCAGCAACAAGGTGATTAAACACTTCTCAGTCCCACTAGTCCATCTCTTAGTTAGCATCTTCAATGCGGCTATGAGCAACTGCTCCCAGACACTTGGAAGCATGCTATTGTCATTGGTATTCATAAGTATCCATAAGTCTCCTCAGCTGGGGAAGATTTACGAGCGGCTCATTGTGAACCGACTCTGGTCCCACGTTAGGTCCAATAACCTCCTTCCCGATGAGCAATTTGGTTTTAGAGCCAAACACTCTTGCGTCCAACAAGTGCACCGCGTAACGGAGCACATCCTAGGCGGTTTCAATAAGAAACCAAAGCCCCAAGAGACCATAGCTGTCTTCCTCGACGTAGCGAAAGCGTTCGACAAAGTCTGGCACAACGGCTTGATATTCAAGCTGTACCAACTGGGTGTGCCAGACCGTCTTGTACTCATCTTACAAGACTTTCTCATGGATCGAAAGTTTAGCTATCGCACCGAGGGAACGCTCTCCTCCCCGCATCCCATTCACGCAGGTGTCCCTCAGGGCTCTGTACTCTCCCCCATTCTCTTCTCGCTGTACACCAGCGACATCCCACGATCTGAACCTAATGTTCAGATCGCTCAGTTTGCGGATGATACTGCAATCTACTCTACTGGCTGGTTCAAGGTCAGGCAGAGATGCGCCATCCAACGAGCCATCACCGTAATCGGTGCATGGTTTCGTAAATGGCGGATTGCAGTAAATCCTAGCAAAAGTGCAGCAGTGTACTTCACTGAGACCCGGCGGACTCTCATGCCGTCACCCATAGTCCTATTCGGAGAACCCATCCCTTGGGCTAAATCTGCCAAATACCTGGGCGTCACCCTTGATGGCCAACTCACTTTCGCGAAACACATCCAGATTGTTCGCAATAGGGCGGCCTTCATTATGGGTCGTCTTAATCTCCTCATAGGCAAAAACAGTAAAATGTCTCTTAGAAATAAGACGACTCTTTACAAACTTTGCATCCGCCCAGTCATGACTTACGCTACTGTAGCGTTCGCCCATGCTCAAAAACACGACCTCCACAAACTTCAAGTGATTCAGAATCGCTTTATGCGCAGGGCAGTGGGCGCTCCGTGGTACTTACGGAACGCCGAACTGCACTGCGATTTCACCCTCCCCTCTATTACGCAGTATATGAAAGACTGCTCCCGCCACCACTTCGACAAAGCTCCCCACCACTCGAATCCCCTCGTGGTCGAAGCGGCGACCTACTCCACTGACATAACCGATCCTCACTTCCTTCCCCCCCCGTCACCGTCCAAGGCATATTTTGGGTGACCCGGACGACCCCATCGCAACCGTAACTTCAGCAGCTTTAGCGTCGTCCCAAAGGAACCCCGGTAATGGTTGTAGACCCGACCAGGGCTGTGATCCCGATCGCATTGTAGGCTCCGGCCGAGATCTTCTTCGCAGCCCCAGTCGCAGTCGAGGTAATCCACACACACACGATTGTAGTCCCAGCCACGGTGCGGGTGGGAGTATACACCGCGTCCCGTGTCGCGATGTATCCTCCGGCCCGGGCAATGGCTGTGGACGAGGTAACACTGGTTTTCTATGTAGCCCCAGCCACGGTACGGGCAGGAGTCTACACCGCGGCCCTGGCCTCGATGTAGACTCCGGCCCAGGTAACGGCTGTGGGCGAAGTACTACACATTCTTATTGTAGCCCCATCCAAAGTACAGTCATGAGTGCACAACGCGACGATCCTGGTCGCGGTGTGGACCCATGTCGCGGAAATGGGGGGAGGCGAGGTATTTCCGTTTGTAGCCCCAGTCAAGGTAGTGATTCCGATCACGGTGTAGGCTCCGGCCGAGGTAATGACTGTGGGCGAGGTACACAAGGTTATGATTTAGTGGTAAACACAGTCAAACACCGAGCTCGCCGGCGAGCTCGAGGCAAAAATTATGTCTTGGTTAGATTCTCTCCAAATAGTCGTAGAGTTAAAATTCATAGGGCCCACTTTCAACGGTACACTTATGTACCGGGGCGATTCTCTCCTACTCCCCTTTCTCCTGGCGACGGCCCAAGCCGAGGTCCGTACCTTAGTGGTGCCCTTGAGCAAGTCGCCTACTCCTCTCCTTGCGGCGAAGTGTCTTCAACGCTCGCCTTAGGCGGTGCGCCCTCTGCGCCCGCATCTGGCTGAGTGCCATCTGCGCTCGCCAACCGTCCGGTGACGCTGTAAATGCCGGTAGAGGCAAACAGCATTAGTCCGTTCTAAAAACAAAAAAAAACAAGGAAAGCGGCCAGTCTGTTGTCGTTAGCCGAGGTGAACACTAGGAAACGTTGAGCGTCGAATTTATGTCGGAACAACTATAAAATCTGAGCACAAGTTGACTAAAATCTTTATTTAAAGGGATATGTTGTTATACTTTAAATAAATAATTAGAATAGTTTATACTTGTGGTTTAACATTGTTGAACAGAGAGAAATAGTATTAAATGCGAAGTATAGTGATTAGTAAATTATTAAATAAAATGTAAAATAATAAGTGAATGCTCTGTCTTATTTACAATACCTTATTAAGGGATACATTGCTTATCAAGTATGCTTATTACAGCGATAATGTTAAATGAAATGTTACAAATCAGAATCGGGATTACTCACGTATAGCTGTTTAAATTTAAACATTATTTAATTATTCCCAAACTGTATTTCATCAAGATGTTAGTTGCGGTCTGAATTTTTTTATAGAAAAGAGATATATCGCCCAATTAGCATTAAAAGCGTGCCATCACATGGATCTTGGGGGCTCGGATGTGCGACGTACGAGCAGCGAGGGCTTTGCTGTGCCACGTACGAGACGCGAGAAATCTGTTGTACGACGTACGAGACGCGAGGCTCCGCTGTGCGATGTACAAGACGCGAGGGCTCTGGCATGCGACGTACGAGAAGCGAGAGCTCCTCCATGAGACGTACGAGATATGAGGGCTCCGCCCTGCGACGTACGAGATGCGAGAGATTTGTTGTGCAACGTACGAGACGCGAGGCTCCGCTGTGCGACGTACGAGACATCAGGGCTCCGTTGTGCGACGTACGAGACATCAGGGCTCCGTTGTGCGACGTACGAGACACGAGGCTCCGCTGTGCAACGTACGAGACATGATGGCTCCGTTGTGCGACGTACGAGACACGAGAGATCTGTTGTACAACGTACGAGACGCGAGGCTCCGCTGTGCGACGTACGAGACATGAGAGCTCTACCATGCGACGTGCACGACGTGAGAGCTTCGACGTGCGACGTAAGTGTGCAGTAAGTGCAATCCCGAGCGTTCTGAAGTGAGTCACCGCAGACGCGAGCGCTCTGTCGTGGATTGAGAAGACACTACTCCAGAAGTGAGTTGTTATTTAATATAACTAATGTTTTAAGTAAAGCCAGTTCTTATGATTATCATGGAAACTTGCTAATACTCGTAACAACATTGTGCCAGAGTTTATTCCGTCCTACAAAAACCAAAGTATAGCACATGGGTGCATAAAATCAATGAAATTCGTCTACTTTATAAATGGTCAGACAGACAAATCGTTCAAAATGCTCTATAGTCCAATGCACTATGATTTATTTTTGTATATTGTTGACAATAATTCTTCAAACTACCTACTGTGCAAAACTTTGCGAAAACCGCTTCTAGCTTTTGGTGGAAGGTTCTTCCGTCCGACATTCTTTCGCTATATCGTGGTTATTTATATATCTATTTATGGGTATGGGGCGGAATCCGGAAATAATTGCGTGCCGAAAAGGCAGAAACTAAAAAGAAACTATTTTGTGTCATAACTTGTTCGGGAAACATTCCTGCGTATTTTTTATGATTATTAATTTCTTTTCTCCACACGTTGCAGTTCCTGGAAAAGTGGGTTGATTTCGGCGAAGTCTATTGTATTATTGGCCAAATATGGCGAATCGCGAGTTGGCGGGTTAAACGTACAGCTTTGTACAATTATCAAAACGGTAATGTAACTATCATGCTATTATCCACTCGATAAATTACATAAAATTGTGTTTGTGAGATGCAATGCGTTTATATACATCAGTTAAATATGTGCTTTCAAAGGTCATCGCAAACTTTATCAATGTGAGTTTGATGACATCCAGCCTCCGAAACGGGCTAGTTGGGTATAAGACACATACAGGACTGTGTTATCATTAATCACATTCACACGCCACGGGTTATGGGTTTTTTTTGCCAACAACTTACTTACAGAACTTACTGATTGTTGATCTTCTCCAATTTAATAATTTAATGCTTGCAGTGCCCGCAGATAAGTATTTTTTTGTATATATCATATAGTTATTATTTTTTGAATGATATAAGAAAACCATACCACATGCACTTTGGTAAACAAAGGTTATTTTTGAATAAACGTACCTATTATATTTGGGGTGAATCTCAAAATGATGATTTTAGTAAAAGAAAGAGAACACAAACTGATGTTTGGTTCGTCATTTAATTTTGTCATGAGTCAGAATAGTACGGTGATATGGCGTCTGACTCGTAGCCACCTCAAACATCCTATGGAGTGAAGAGTTCGAATCTCTTTAGAGTATATTTTTGTATTTATTATTGTTTTGTAAACTCGCGACTGTATTTGTCGCGGGTCTCGCTTCACTGGTACTGGTCGCCTAGGTGCCGTCAGCTGTGTGTGGTCACGTGACGCTGTGACGTGCAATGACCGGTACGGATGGTTTTTTCTTAGGTTGAGGGTGTATTAACATTTATGTGTTAAAAAAACGAGTGGAGTACATCGCGATCGATTGCAAGATGGTTAATGTAAAAACGTTTTAATTGTATTTTTATTGTGAATACGAGTACATCGCGGTCGAGTGCTTTAATATAAATGTGCGCCGATATATTTGTATTATTATTGTGAAACTAAGTGAATTTGGTTATCGCGGACGGACACAATATCAGAGGGCTACGTATTTCTGTGTTTAGGTTAAGGATGGCCGTCTGGGCTAGGATAATTCTACGGTTAGCTAGATCAGCTAGGTACTTGCCACTATGACACGACCCACGGATGGATCGGGAAGGTCGCTGGAGCAAACACTGCTTCCCCGCCTTGACGGACCGAAGAGCCGCCTGGATGTTCCAGGCATTGTGAGTTTTACCCTTAATTTAATTGTCTATGTACTGTATTGTTTGTTACTTTTGATTAATTAGCGCTACGTATCGTAGCCGATGTTCGCTGGAGGCGCTTATGGGCCCCGCCTCCCGAAGACCCGAGTAGGCTCTTCGACAAAACCTATTGGCCCACGGTTGGGCCAAGTTTGGTTGTTAACAATTATGTTTGCATTTCAGTTTTGTATAATATTCTCGAAACTGAACATGGCTGATAAATATATGGGAGAAGAACAGAGATACTTTCTGGAAATTTGACTAATAAACTAATTTGTGAGAGGTCTGCCTGCCTGGTCTTGCCCATTTCAATATACATATAAATAAATAAGGTGTTACTAGACTTGAGCATAATTAGATACGACCGAAGAGAATTTAAATACACAAAATAATTGAAGTTATATTAAAATTATAGCTCTTTTTTTTAATAAAAACTTAGCATCACAGAAAATTTCGCAAGATAAATCCTACGTACAGGGGCTGCGAATTGAGGCGGACTCGCCCTACGCATTGACGCCCTTACTGATAAACGCTGCTTGGATCGTGAATCGTACAAACGAACCTGTGCACGTAGTTCTCGCCGAGTTGCTGTCAGGCTTGTACGTCACACGGTCGTAATACAAAGAATGGGAAAGTATTACATATTATATTATTTATGTTCAATACGTTGATAATATGTATACCTAACTTAAAATTGTAATCCTGTATTATTAGTTCTCAACCGACTGGCAAAAAAAGAGGTTCACAATTCGTAGTAAAATTATTATGTTATTTGTATCATCGCGTAACTTTTTGTGAACTGAGTAGTTGTTTTCAAATTATATTCAGCACCGGGTATAATAGAATGGACTTCCATTATCCAACGGTTGCGCCCTGCAGTATTACTTGCAAATATGCACATACTATCCACTACATGTGGGCTTTTATGGCGGAATCTATATAATAAAATTATCATTTTAAAACTCCACCATGTACCACACGTCAAGTAAAACTACTGCCTTAATTAGTTACCGAATCACTAATAAAGGTCCGAAGTGGCTTGTAGCAAAGGGGGCATGGCAAGTATAAAATTTTTGTTATGATGACATTGGTCAAATTTCTCAAAAAAAAACGTTGGCGCAGTATCACATTCGATGACTGGTTTCCCAAAATTAGTAGTCATACAAAAGCTCTCGGTAGAGAGTGATATATTCCTTGTACAAAAGACATTGTCAAGCCTAGATTCAGTGTGCTCCTGGTCCTCCAGACTTAATTCAATTCTAAGAGTGCCCCAGCCTATTCATACTACACGCACACACTGACCATTTTGGTCAATTTAATGATGGTAAAAAGAAGACTAAATATATATACTATTGGATAACATAGACGGGTTCACAAATTTAATTGTTGTCTGTGCGACCCAAGAATACAATAAGTAACACCACTATAAATGTGTCTGAATATGTTGCTGTGTTTAGTGTACCATATAGAGTTCTCTAGTAGACTTAGTTCAGCGGCTTCTTTAGGCTGAAAAAATAGTGCATTAACTGATGTAGACACAGCCAGTGTGGTTTATTTTGATTATTTCCATATCGTTGTGACTTATGGCAAACTGCTCTGGGGATTTTATGCAGGATGCAGATCTTAATTCTATTATCATTCTGCAAAAGAGGGCTATACGAGCTATCTACAGTTTAGCTCCCAGAGTTTCCCTTAGACAGAAGTTTAAATATATAAACATTCCAATTGGTTTCTCAGTTTATCTATGAAAATTTCATATATTTCAAGAAAAGTGTTAACAGTTTTGATAAAAGGAGTGATGCTCATTCCATCAACACGCGGAATAAGCACAAGCTATCCGAACATGTGACGCGTCTCCACAGAGTAAGTCATTTTTGTATGGGACAATATATACGATGCTATAAATAAACTTTCCAATATTATCTGAGATTTGCCTATTAATAAGTTTAAAATTACTGTTAAAAGTAAACTCTGTCAAAATGGTTATTAAAAAATTTCGGATTACTTGGAGGATAAGGATCTATGTACTTGTTTATTACGATGTCAAAGTGTAGCGTGTCTGCCCTACTGATGCTATTATTATGGTCTCTTTTATAAGGCAAAAATAAACGGACAATTGGTAAATACATTAGTTAATTGGCATAAAATTTAAATATGTAAAAGACAAGCTCGCCGAGTTTCTTGCCCGATCTTCTCAGTCGTGGTCGCGTTCCGATCCAGTTGTAGATTTAAACAAAAAAAAAAAAAAGATGACAATAAGTAAGTGCCCCCGTAGGGCTTTACAGAATAAATGATTTGATTTTTATTTTGAGAAAAGTATCATGATGTAAAAACATGTAAAGAAAGAAAGAAATAAGTTGTATTCCGGATAAATGTTCTCAACGCTGTTGCCCCACCACTGTCAAGTAAAAAGATTTAATCGCAAGAAGTCAGCTGAGAAGCTCAGGGTTGCATTGAAAGGAATGGAGAGAGCTATGCTTGTGTTCGCCTTGCGCGACCGGAAACGAAATGAATGGATAAGAAGCATAACTAGAGTGGGTGACATGATGGTCGAAATAGCGAAGAAACAGTGGACATGACACGTTATGGTGAGAACGGGTGCGAGTCGATGGGTGTGAGTTCTTGAGACACTGGACTGTCACAAGAGGGCAAGGCTACCCACCGCAGCGCTGGGTTGACGACATCAGGAGACACGCAGACCGGGACTGGATGCCCAGACTGGAAGCCGCGATTGGACGAAACAAGATCGACAGGAATGGAAAAAAGGAAGAGGTTTACATCCAGGAATGGAGTACAACGAAGCCTTTATGAAGATCAAGATGACTAAATTATAGGTATAAAGTAGGAGATACACTTATAACATGGAAAAGGACTAGCATTATATGTCTTTATGAACGTAGAACTCACCTGTGGCTTGTTTTTAGATCTACTAGGTACTGACATTGAAAGTTCCTCTGATAATAATTTTAATGAAATTGGATAAATGGCTTAAGAGATGGTATCATTATTTAAAATTATGTCTACTCGTTGAATAATGATCGTTAAAATATATTAATACAATTATTATAACACATAATTCAATTATGATTGTTTATGTATGGCTGATTAGGGTTAGTGTTGTTTTCGTCCATTACTTAGCACGAGGACGTGCTGGTTATGTCAGGATGGACGAATGTTAACAATATATAATTATTTCACTATAAAAAACATACATTATAGACAAATTAATTTTAGTAGGTTGAAATTAGCAAAATTGTTGTATTATTAGATAAATGGAATGTATTTGACTCGCAGATGTTTTCTAAATTCACCGCAAGGTGGCATTGTTGACGATCATGGTAGGAGAGTTGTTTTACCGCTATAATATTGTTATAAAAGTAGTAAGCGTGGCGGAAAGCGGCCAGTCTGTTGTCGTTAGCCGAGGTGAACACTAGGAAACGTTGAGCGTCGAATTTATGTCGGAACAACTATACAATCTGAGCACAAGTTGACTAAAATATTTATTTAAAGGGATATGTTGTTATACTTTAAATAAATAATTAGAATAGTTTATACTTGTGGTTTAACATTGTTGAACAGAGAGAAATAGTATTAAATGCGAAGTATAGTGATTAGTAAATTATTAAATAAAATGTAAAATAATAAGCGAATGCTCTGTCTTATTTACAATACCTTATTAAGGAATACATTCCTTATCAAGTATGCTTATTACAGCGATAATGTTAAATGAAATGTTACAGTAGTAAGGAAAACTATGCATAGATAGAAAATTGAAAACGGCCGTAAATGTTACAGCTTACCTTAATATATTAGTATCACATCTAAATCGGATAAGCCGTTTCTGAGACTAGCGTGCACAAACGCAAAGATAAACAAATAAACAGACAAAAGGTCTAACAGACATTTTTTTTTTCATTTTAGTTTCGTTTAATCCTAAAAATAAAAGTCCCAATATTTTTTCTCATATATCTTTCATGTACACATCACATGTACAGGGATCTGTTATATTTTTATTATATGTATAGATTTAAGCAATGATTGGTTTTACATCCGCTGGGCAAATTGCGTCAAGGCAAACGTATCGATTCGTATTTCGATTTGTCCGTTCGATTTTTGTAGTGTAGGTAGGAATATTAATTACCTACGATCTGCTAGTTTGTTTTATAATCAAGGGCAGGACCGTTAATTAAGAGTTCGCTTCGTTAAATCGTCTTGTGTTACGTTTAAAGTGTCATCCCCCCGAGGGTTCCCGCCTTGCCCTGGCAGGGGGCTCAGTAGCCGTGGCTTGGGTCACCACGGTGAAGCAAAGAGGAACCAATAGGCCTGCCAGTGATAGGAGATAGCTGGCGAGCCCGAAGTGGGACCGCTCCTATGGGATTTGCCCTCCAAGTCCACATGGGAGCGGGCACTGTAGGTTGCGGTGATGTATGGGAGCCTCTGAAACTGAGGCGGGCTGCGGTGTCGTAACGTATGGGGGCACTGGGGCTGAGAGTTAGAGGCCGTGGCGGGAGAGGAGTGCCGGTATTACGGTGAGCCGCTCTCCCTGCCTTCCGTGGCCTTGACGGGGCCGTCACCGTTAGATGGCGGATGCGGTGGGGTTACAGGGGAAGAGGACTGTATGTATTGAGAGGCGCCGCTGTCCCTATCCTCTGCGGCCGAAGTAGCAGGCGGTGGGGCTACTCACCTGACCCATCGTAGTGGGACCTAGGGCGCCCAGACTCGGGGAAGTCTGGCGTCCATTTGCGGGTTTGGTCCCCCGAGGCGGTTGCGGCACGCCAAGTGTTCTGGCGTGCCGTAAGAGAGAAAGGTCCGGCAACTACAGCCGCGGCGGGTTCGCGGTCGTGTGCGAAATCTGTCCTGCGTTCCCGCCAAAAGCGGCAGTGACGGAACACCGCAGAGGTTTGGTGGGTATGCTGCCCTTCTTGCAGAGACTCCCTCATAACCACCGTGCTACCCCCGGGACCGGTGATGTCCATAAAGTATTACAGTGCGTTAAAAAAAACGTTTAACAAATGTAAAATTATGTAAATAGTTACTTCGCGTCTAAAAAGTCAACGGCTTCAAGATTTCATGTCACATGTTCTACAGTTACAAAGATATGGTTATAAGTAAAATTAAATTAAAATTTAATTTAATTGAATAACTAGATGGCTCGAAACATGAGATTAAGAAAGTTTAGCTGCTTCTTTAAATTATAAATACTTACTGATCGTTTAAATTTGTGATAAATAAAAATGTTAAATTAGAATATATAATAATAGGATACGCACGCTTCGAACGCTAAGATCGATAGATTTTATTTTGTAGAGTATTTCAGTAGAGCTTGATAGCTCTACTGAAATACTCTACAAGATAAAATCTATCAAGCTCTACTGAAATACTCTACAAAATAAAATCTATCGATCTTAGCGTTCGAAGCGTGCGTATCCTATTAACTACTAATTCATATTACAAGTCCTGATGTGACTACAAATGCTAACAAGATGAAAGATGTGACTTAATTACAAATATTAGGCATGCTGTATGTAGCTTTTACCCAAACTCTAATTTAAATTACAAAAAATTTTGCCAATTTCAGTATACTGATGAATTTAGACTTCTTATAAAAATTATAACCGCAATGACTTTGCTTGCACTAACATGGTTGAACAAATGTATATTTTGTAAATTATTTAATGTTCATCGACAACACGTGGCTAGAGTTTAACCCTTTAAAAGAAAGCTACTGAGCTATTACAGTACCAATTACATTTTACGATGTTTGTACACTTGTAAGGTGAGGTGCTAAATACTTCTGTTTATACAGAGTAATCTGGTGGTACCACCGCCATAACTTCATAATCAATAAAAATTAATTTGATTCTAAATATAACTAACACATTTGTTCTATTTCGACTTTTCTGGGTGTTATTGGTTTCGACTTCGGGTAGGTCCGGTCTGGTTAAGTCTTGTGTAATTTTAATGATCATGATATCTATTATTATTTATTACTAGTATATAAAATGGATGCTTTCGTTGGCATACATCAATTTATAGATCGTATCGTACAGGGTAAGCGATATTTTAGTGAAGTGGTAGTAATACATAGGGTAAACGATATTTTAGTTTAGTAAATATCATTATATATAAATATTTCTAGGTTTTATTGTGTCGACACTATTTTGTACCGACTTCCAAAAAAAGGAGGAGGTCCTCAATTCGACTGTATTTTGTTTTATGTTTGTTACCTCATAACTTTCGACTGGGTGAACCAATTCTTAAAATTATTTTGATTTGAAAGCTGGTGCTTCCCGTGTGGTCCCATTTAAAATAAGTCTTATTTTAAATTTGATCAAATTCGGTCCAGTAGTTTTTGAGTTACATTCCAAAAACTAAATAGAACGGAAGTCGGTTTCAAATTTTACTTGTATTGAAATTTTTTTTGTACATAATTAACTGTGTTATATTCATTTTTAATAGTACCAAATATGCCTTGTAGCATTTATTAGGTGGTAATAACAAATTTATACCATGTGTACAAATTTGTTTTACGAACAAAATACAAATGATACAAAAACGGTACCATGTGTAGACCTCAAGATTCTTTCCACACCTTAGCAACAGGCCGTGTCAAGCGTAATGGTTGGAACTTCATAAATCACTCAATTATCCGTTTCTAAACTCGTAGAAAAAATACTAAAATGAACTGGAAGAATTACAAAACACGCAAAGAAAAAAATATCGCAAATCCCTCGCAAGTAAAAGGCATCATTTGTCTTTGGTTGATTTTGGTTTTGGACAGACGATGGTGATAGATTAGCTTCGCTTAATTAAGGCTTAAACGAAGTGGAGTTGCATTTATGACTCGTTCATGGCATAAAAACAATTGATGGAATTTAGAAATATGATTTGTGTAACCTCAGGGTACACTTAATTTATTTTCTCAGTACACTAAGGTTTTCCATCCACTGTTTGTCTATTATGCCAACGAATTATAAACGATTCCCCTAAAGTCGCACAATGAGCTATGGCTCTCCATGGGCTATGCTGAGAAGTTTATCTAAGAGATCGAATCAGAATTGACTCCTCATTTTCTATCTGTAGACGGAGGAAAGTCACTGATCAGAGGATAAGATAGTTGAAGTGACAGTGAGCAGCAAATATAGCGCTTAGAACTGATAACCGGTGAGGTAAGTGTTCAAGTGGAAACGACGGACTAGCAAACGCAGCAAAGTCCACCAATGCAAACCTTTAAGTCCGTGACTTTTTGAATTTCTGACCTCTTTACTGAAAAAGCAACACTACTGCTGTCAACTGGCAATTGAACTTGCTGCGTCAGTTAGTTTGTGTTTGACAGCTATCTTTATCAGACTACCCAGTAATTTGAGGAAGAAATGGAAAAAGTGAATTTCGTGTGCTTATTAAGCATTATTTTTTGCGAAAAAAAACCATTACCGAGACCAAGGCTAAGCTTGATAAATACTATGGGGACTCTGCACCATCGATTTCAATGGTAAAAAAGTGGTTTACTGAATTCCGTTGTGGCCGTACAAGCGCTGACGATGCCGAACGTCCTGGACGCCCAGTTGAGGTCTCTTCACTCGAAACAATCGAAAAAATTCACGATATGGTGTTGGCCGACCGAAGATTGAAAGTGCAAGAGATTGTGGAAGCCGAAGGGATCTCGCATGGCTCAGTGGTTTCAATTTTGAATGATCACTTGAGCATGAGAAAGCTTTCCGAAAGATGGGTGCCGCGTTGTTTAATCGCAATATGGAGGAGTTTTTGCGCCGTTTTGTAACCGTGGACGAAACATGGATCCGTCACAACACACCAGAGACCAAACAACAGTCAAAACAGTAGGTTTCTAAGGGTGAATCGGCGCCAAAGAAGGCCAAGGTGGGTTTGTCAGCCAATAAAGTTATGGCGGCTGTTTTTTGGGATGCACGCGGGATAATCCACATTGACTACCTTCAAAAGGGAAGAACTATCAATGGGAAATATTATGCCAACTTATTGGACCGATTCAATGACGATTTGAAAAAAAACCGACCTCATTTGGCCAAGAAAAAAGTTCTTTTCCACCAAGACAATGCAAGGGTGCACACATGTGCAGTTGACATGGCAAAAATCCATGAATTGGGCTATGAACTGCTCCCTCATCCGCCCTATTCTCCAGATTTGGCTCCGAGTGACTACTTCTTGTTCCCAAACCTGAAGAAATGGCTTGGTGGAAAAAGATTTGACTCCAATGATGAAGTCATCTCGCAAACAAAGGCCTATTTTGAGGACCTCGACAAATTATACTTTTTGGAAGGGATAAAAAAATTGGAGAAGCGTTGGACAAAGTGTATAGAGCTCAAGGGAGACTACGTTGAAAAATAAAATAATTTATTTATCAAAAAAACTGTGTTTTATTCCAAAAGTCACGGACTTATTGACCCGCCCTCGTACAGTTCAGCAGTAAACGTGTTACGTCTGAGATAGTGATGATGATGACCCAAAGGTTGGTTCTAACTTTGTGTCCAAATGAAAAAATTACTAAGTTGATAATATATTTCAATGTCGGTTAACAAAATGCTTATTACAAAACCATTGCCTACTAGAAACAGCTGATAGTCTAAGATGATATTTGTGTGCAACCTTTTATACTTTAACCACGGTTTACTGTAATAGGTCAAAAACAATCGATCGTACCTATATTATGCTCTGTGAAATAGCACGTAATCGTCAAATGATTTATTTACCTAAACTACTCGTAGCAACGTTACTTTTCTAGGGCTGCCAATTTCTAGATTTTGTAGACCAGCAGTATTTTGTATCTCAGTTGCACACAATGTTGATTGATAAAAAAAATGGCAACTCAATGTCACTTTTGTCAGCTCCAGCCATCAACTTACTAACATTTTTGCTTCTGCAGTTGTCAAAACTAACATAGAGCCGCTATTTTTCAAGATTGCAATCAATTGTTATTTCTACGAGTACTATTATTACATTTTATGGCTGGCAGATGACAACTTGCAGGAAGTGGAGTATTCCATACAACATAATTTGTTTTCTATATAATGTCGGACTTTATGATATGCATGTTTTTATTAAAATGTTTTTTTACAGTCAAATTGAATTTTCCCTCTGTAAGCTCAGTTATGTGTCTTGGGATTTTATTGTATAAACGCACACAATTTACTAGGAACGACGTCTTCGCAAGTCTAAAACTAGGTATCTATTTACAGCTATCCTACTCTTATTCCTAGTATTAAAAGGGCGGTGATCACTATTTAACTTATATTTATGTAAATTTTTACTATCATACATTATATTTGCAAATACATATAAGGAAGGCAAAGTTAATAAGTATATTAATTTTTTTAAACAAATCTCTCACAGATTCGCGGGGACCCATTTCTTAATAGCTCGAATAGCACGTTTTGTAGGATAATAATGGTCTCTATATCAGCCACTGAACCCCATAGCAATAGCCAATATGACATTACGCTGTGGAAATATGAACATAAAAAATAAAATAAAATTTGATTATCCTTTATCCCTGCTCTATCTTTACAGCTAATTAGTATAATAGACTACTATAATATAGAGCTAAAGATACAGCAGGGATAAAGGGTTACCAAACCATTTTATTTTGTTATATTATTATATCGTTGTATAAACGCAGTCATACAGCGTTTGATAGCTCTTGTAGCTAACGAAACAATTGACAGCCCTAGTTATTACTCGTAACATGAGTCTAGCCGCTGTTTCATTTATGATTTAGCATATGTCAATACTATCAATGTCACAGGGGAGAGACAAGGAAAATGGCGCATTACTAAAGCTTTTGAAAGGTTTGTGGAATCATGGCAAGTTCGCTAGAATGGTAGCTAACGATTTGTAATTGTTAATTCAGTACACAAATACCTACGATTCGTGTACCTAGCTTTGAAGTAATTTTCTCTTTGATTTAATTATGTTGTGCATTTGGCATTACGTTGCATGTTTTTCCACTTTAACACATTTTCTTCATGAATGGATGACCGCTAGTTGACTAATGGCATTTTTAACTAACTGCTTCTTTGCTTCGAACAACACGTTAAGCTGTAGAAGAGCAACTTTGGTTCGTATTTAAGTTATATCAGCCAATTAGTGGTTCTATGAGCTGTAGTCCTCGCGAATATGTCTTTGCATAGCTCAAACTGAATAATGATTCACCGCGCACTTTAAAACAAAATCCTTAAAACTTAATATCCTTAATACTTAAAATCCCAAAAAACTTTAAATCCTTAAAATAATGTCGACTTGTTCTGTCTGCAGATCTTTTTATATACTTAGTCTTGTTAAGGATTGTCAAACTAGGCAGGTCCAGCTTCGAGAAAGAGGTCAATCGTCGAATCCGACTCGGCTGGGCAGCATTCCGGAAACTTCAAGAAGTCTCTCGTCAAAAATACCTCAGTGCCTCAAGACAAAAGTCTTTGATCAATGTGTGTTACCAGTGATGACATATGGCACTGAAACGTATTCTCTTACTATGAGCCTCATAAGCAAACTCAAAGTCGCACAATGAGATATGGAGAGGGCTATGCTCGGGGTTTCTCTACGTGTGATCGAATCAGAAGTGAGAAGATCCGTAGAAGAACGAAAGTCACCGACATAGCCCAGAAGATAAGCCAGTTAAAGTGGCAGTGGGCAGGGCGCATAGCACGCAGAACAGATGGCCGATGGGGCCGGAAGGCTCTGGAATGGAGACCACGGACCGGCAAGCGCAGCGTTGGTCGTCCACCGACACGGTGGACAGACGACCTGGTAAAGGTCGCAGGACGACGTTGGATGCAGGCCGCTTCCAATCGGTCCTTTTGGAAAACTATGGGGGAGGCATGTGTTCAGCAGTGGACGTCCTACGGCTGAGATGATGATGATGATGATGATGGTGAAGGATTGCCTACGCCATCTTATTGAATTTTAAGATATATGTACTACTAAAAATTATGAATATATATTTATTTTGAAAATTTTACTTAATCCTGTTCTCAAACAAGAGAATCGGTTGAAAAATGCTATCTGTATAGGAGAGAAGCACTTTTGTCCAAGCTATTGCAGACACTTCGCTCGTCTTTTGCACTCGCTCGGTGAAGAATTACAAGTCGTTACTCACATGTCTAGCATCAAGACTATACATCCACAAACCAGATAGTATACCTACCTATATTTGCCAATCATGTTCTGACACTCGTCGCCGAAGAACTGATCTGATCGAAATAATAATGCACATTAATTAGTCGGTTTTTACTATATTTGCGTGATATACGAGTATTAAACAATGGCAGTATTAATAAGATTAAATACTGTGAGTTTCATTGACCGAAAGTCTACGAACTACGTAAAATTATTTTGTACTAGCTGCTCTCCGCGGTTTCACCCGCGCGGTGATGGATGATGATGATGATGAATCTTATATATTCTATGTTACTCAGGGTGAATGTAACTTTCTAATGGTGAAAGAATTTTTGAATCGGTCCGGTTTTTGAGCTAATTCGTTACAAACATACTTACATACAAATCTTTCCTCTTTATAATATTAGTATAGAAGTACCTATAGATATAACTGAAAATTTTAAACTTAGTTTTTTCCTTATGAATTACATATACTAGTAGTTCTGAAAACTGTATAGACTTGTTAGGAACTCACTCACTACTCACTACTCACTACTCAATGCTGAAAGGCTGGACGGATTTGGATGACCTTACTACTTATTTATAGGCTTTAACTTTCGTCCATTACATGCTGTCGACGTCGTGGGAAGGATCGACGGTGCACAAGACTTTTTATAGAACGGCGACACTTGTATTTTATGTCATACGTAGGTGTTAAAATGAATAATTCAGCACGGATGAATGTCTGTTAATATTAGAGAAGTGAAAAGAACACTAGTAGGCCCACCACCCAGCTTACTTAAACAAAATATTAGCAGAATTCGGTTCAAAGTACTTCAACGAGATTGTGACCAAATTCCATGTAAGCTTAATTTTATTTGAAGTAAGAATTTAATGTTTGTGGCTCATAAAGTTTATCGCGATCGGCATTCCGTTTCGTGTGTTTCAGAGGTTTCAGGGCTTTAACATTATTTCGCAACGTGAGTGACCTTTCGTGCGGCGAGTCGGATCGCGCGAAAATATTGATTATTCTTATCTTATCGTCGGCTATCGGTGGCGTGTCGCCGTCCACCGCTGCCGAAGGAATGGAACCAACCTCACGCATTGCCATTGGCTAGTGTTAGTTCAATTCTACATGCATTGGACTTCATTACTTTAAAATTAATCTGTCTCACACATGAGGTAGATAAGCTTCTACACAAGTACTTACCTAAATTAAGCCCGTATATTCCTTGAAGAACTTGAAGGATGCTCTGTAGTAGATATTGATACAGGTAAATTTTGTATGGCACTTACTGTCAGATAAATAGTATTGTGATTGAGCTTGTGTGTGTGTGTGTGTGTGTGTGTGTGTGTGCGTGTGTGTGTGTGTGTTTGTTTGTGATATATGTGGTATGAAAGTAGGAGTAGTAAGGTAAATAACATTCGTAAAATTTACTTTTATAAATGTACTCATAGTGACCTATGTGTTCGCTTTAATAGGAAGTTCTGCAGCACCAACCATTTTGCCTTGTCTAGGTTAGACGGGTACTTGGCAAGATTTTATTAATAAAATACTTTAGCACTTAAGCACTCGTGGAGTCACCAGCATAGTGTTGTTGGACGACATACTTTCAGTAAGTATTGGGCGCCACTGCAATGGTAGAAAGAAAGAAAATACATTTATTCAGCTTAATAACTACACAATGATATTATGAAAAAAAATTATTAAAAAAATACTTAAAATAGAAACTAAAAATAACCTACTTATTTCTAATAGTTAGTAGTTGCTGAAAAGGCCTATCTCAGCACAAAATGTTCAGCAGATCTGAACGCTGATTTTCAGATAGGCCTAAAGCGGGTGTTAGACTAAAATGAAAAATATGAGAATAACCTTATAAAAATTTGAAAATGGTTAACAATTAATTTAAAAAGAACTTGATCAAACAAACATCGATCCCATTCACAAATAGTTATTGGCTGAGTCAATAAAATTAAAATTATAATTATAAGGGCACATAATAAAACCATACACTACCTACTAGTACCTACTAGTATGTAGAACACACAATGTATACAATATTTTTTTGGGAATATATTAGCATGTCTATACTAGACAATTTTATGTCTGATTGCTTGATTAAATAAACCGTTAAATTAGTGCACTGAAAATAAATCCTATTAATATTATAAACGTGAAAGTTTGTATGTATGGATGTATGGATGTTTGTTACTCTTTCACGCACAAACGGGGGGGCTAATGTTGATGAAATTTGGTATGGGGGTAGATGAGGCGCTGGATTAACACATAGGATACTTTTCATCATCATCATCATCATCATCCATCACCACGCGGGTGAAACCGCGGGGCGCAGCTAGTATAATATATAGTAATACATAGAAGAAACATTTGTTTGTTTGTTTGAATTGAATAGGTTCAGAAACAACTAAGCCGATTTGAAAATTATACATCATCCCTGATGAACATAGGCTATATACATTTTGAATCATCATCATCATCATCATCCATCACCACGTGGGTGAAACCGCGGAGCGTAGCTATACTTACATGAAAAACATCTAAGTATTATTAACCACACACGTTGCAGTTCCTGGAAAAGTAGTTTGGTTTCTGCGAATTCTATTGTATTTGGCCAAATATGACGAATCGCGGCTCAACGGGATTAAAGAATAAAAAATTTAACGCACTACCTTGAAACTGTGCGTAATATCCTTGGTAATATATAATACCTCTCGAGACTATTTCCTTTATTCAATTTAAAATTATAGCACGTGATAACACATCACAAATAATAAACTCCTCTGCAGAAGACGCTATCACGCTCTACTCGCTTATTGTGAGTTGACCTAAATAGTCAATAGACGGTATAAGTGAACAGACATTTTGCAGTTCATTGCAAGGTTTTGCTCTGACATCATACGCAAACGAAAATAGCACGCGATTTAATTGTCTGTGTATCTGAAACCACGTGTTTTGCTAAGACATATGGTTTGTGGTCGGGGTGAAGATCCTTATGAATATTTCTTGTACTTATTGCAAAAAGTCTATAATTGCTTCGTTTCATGCCCCATTCTCGTGAAATCGGGAAGTACCTATGCTATAATTCAACGAGTTGTTCTGTGTACTTCGAACTCTCGTCACGTTGAATTCTCTTTATAGTGAATTTATTAGCTAACATAGGTAAATTCGCGTATAGAAAATAAATTAACAGAATAAAATACTAACTAAAAATGAAATAAAGATAAATCAAATACCAGATAAAGTACCAGGTGAGCATGAACTAGAAAGAGGTTGCTAAGTGCCATTACAGACTTTCCTACTCGTAATATGTAAATAATAATATCGATCCTTGCTTGATATGCTTTTAAACAAGATTAGGTTTAGGTTGCAAGTTTTTTTTTACTGGAAGATATGGTTATTTATTGTGTAGAGATACAGAGCTTTCCTCTAGAAGGGATAATGTGGATTAGTTCACTAATTGCTATTGCTACCCATAGGAGATTGGATCTTGGTGAGGAGGGGATTGATTGACAACTAGAAACTCATCTATATCATCATCATCCCTAGAGAAGAGAAGTATCTAGCAGTAGTACTTATACCAGTAAGAGTAAAAAAAAAACAAGCGGTACATTTATATTTATTTTATAATTTACCCTCTACCTAAAAATCTACGTCATGTGCTAGCTTTGCTTGGTCCTATATCAGTTAAATGTACTAAAATGTATAACAAGATAATCTACATAATAAAATACAATATTTTGAAATAGGTATGATTTTGGTATTACACTTTTGAAATCTTAATTTTATATATTCAATTAATAATCAAACAAATTGGTCTGTGTCGGTGTAAGTCAGCCCTACATTTTTAGTAAGGGCAAGGTCATTGGCGTTGATATAATCCTTAAAACACGTCTGTACTATCCATTCCTTCCAACCTTTTCGAGCCAGACACGCTCAGTGCTTACACGCAGCTAGACTGAGTCGACCTATGTAACCCCTACGTCGCTAGTACATGTTTATAGCTTGACTGGCTTGCGCATGCGCCATGAACGGCCTTGCATTGGACATTGCAAACTCCGCCTCCCGAGGCATTCGCGATTTATGTTTGCAAATCGTTGATGCGCGAACTGCTCGTAATCGTGACAATTTTATTAAGAGAGGGAATAATAATGCTTTCCCGGAATAGTAAAAAAGGTAAAAAGGTGTACTTATAGGTATCCTAATAGTAAATTAGGCGCTTTTGAGCACTTTGGGCGCCTATGCTTTTAAATAATCAGTATGCCAACAAGCTTCATTCGGAAAGCAGTGACAAATTACTCCTAGATTTTGCTTCTAACTTTTTGCGTATATCTAGGTACGCCAGGAAAATATAGTTTTGGTGTTATTATAAGCACGGTGTCTGCTGACCCTTTAGGACTCGTCAATGCGTAATTGTATGTATCCCAGAAAAAGAGAGCGTTTCGCCATAAAATAAAACGGGAGTATCGAAGATATATAATTTCTACCTACCAGGGTAGCAGATAATTAGATTACTATCATAATCGCTTGGAACGTGCCTACTATAAAATATATTTTTTATTAAAGCCACGAAAAATTCCTACAAGTTTTGCATACAAGTTTTACTATGTTATGCATGCTTAAATATTCACAAACATGTGAAAGCAGTTATTTAAACTCGTTTACGGCACAATCCACCTGCTATATAATCCGCGCTGTTTCGCAACTGGTTGGTATCTATGTCATTGCGTGGGAGCGGGAGAGGTATAAGGAAAATGTGTAAGTGTGAGAGAGACGGCCGGAGACCGGATTCTGCGAGGACAGAGGACGGAGGGGCTATATCTACCTACTCCGTTATCTGTTCGCGAATATACTTACGCAATGTACACCGAGTCGAATAAGTTCGCACATTGTGAATGAAACTATCAAATTTGGCTACCCTTAATCGATGTTAGGATATTGATGTTGGGTCGAATTTTCATTCGGTTCGGTAGCCTATAGGTAGTGGCCTGCTGCCGAATTACAAGTTGCTTCAGAAACCGGCTTAATCGATGCGACATAAATTATTAAATTGCGCGTTGGACCCGTTGTACGTGGCGGTCGAAATTTTAGTTTGCGTTTGGACTTAAACGGAAAGTAAAATGTTTCCAACTGACTATTAGACATTAACGGAATGTGGGCGTTATGACGATTGTAATATGAAAATGATGTGGCTATTTTGAATGTCTGTTATGGATTAATCATTTCAGTATTTCCCGATAATTTTCATTCAGTATTATTATCTTTATCCTATATTATTATTATCTTAGTATATATATCGATACCTATATAGGTCATAGGCGTTGTTGATTGTTATACGTACGCAGGTTTTATTTATAGGCATATCATTTCAGGTGACGATATGGGCAAGTGATATAACTGATGATAAGATCCACGTATGCCCATAACTGTCAAGTTATGGGCATACGTGAAGTAAGTACTATTATACTGCGATCGTCATTATGTCTTTTGCCATATCAGCATAGTAATTGAATTTGCTCCAATGCTCTTTCAATTCTCACACCGCATAAACTTACTTAGTGGTTGCACATTACTGGTTTCAGGAAGGTACCTAAGTACCTACTTCCGTGTTATTTAATACAATTAACGGGGTAAGTTCTTTAAAGTATTATTTTGGATACAAAGTCTAAGTGCTGGTTTACTGAATGCAATGTGCGTTTTGAAGTTACAGGGTAATTTATACTTAATAGTGCGAAAATTTACGTACCTAATGCAGTTTGTCGGAATACCTGTGCCCATTTCACAAAGTAAAGTGCGTGAATTAGAAATATCTAAGTAGGTATTGATTTTATAGGTATTGATGAGACCATATTTGGTAAATTTTATGGTCAAAGTCCGAAACGATAAAGTCAGCGAGGCGTAGCCTATAACATTGCGAAACTGAAGACGAGGTGCTCCGGAGTTCACGCTTCATTGCTAGAGGAGGGGCCTTCTGCTAAGATTATAATGTTCAAATTGGTTTTTGCTAACGTGAACTTATCTATCCACAAGATAGAATTAAAAACAAATTTAATCTAATCTTACTAATAACAAATGCGAATGAAGGTTTGTTATTGAATAACGCTAGAACGGCTGACATTAGATGAAATTCGGTAGGTATGTAGATAGATCATCATCATCATCATCTCAGCCGTAGGACGTCCATTGCTGAGCATATACTTTCCCCACATATATTTCCAAACGGAGCGGTTGAAAGCGGCCTGCATCCAACGTAGGGATAAGGCACTGGAAAAACACAAATGATACTTTTCATCATCATCATCACCTTATCACCAGTTAGTTGTTCATATTTTAAAAATGTAAATGGATGATTTGTTTTAAATGCGTGACTTACCTAAGTAAGTATACCTCCTTACTGGAGGGTGCTAGTATGGATGAACATATCCGCTAAATAAAGGCAGACTTTTGTAGAAAATCATAAATGACAACTAATAAGCATCTTTGTTTCTTTATAAAAATGTGTCATCCTTGGATGGTAGTTAAAATAGCGTCTTCTGCTCAACGTGTTTTGCATTAATAGGCCACCGCGGTTCCCGACTGGAGCACAAATTTCTCTTTCTATAGTTACTTATAAGTAACAGTCGTAGCGGAAGAAAGTAATCTGCAAATGGACAGCATGACCTCATGTACCAGAATTTCCTGTACTAAATGTAGAAGGCAGAATAGTCCTGAGGAAACGTGTGGTTGGAAAGCAAGACCTTTTCTCAGTTTTGATCAGGTTGTTTACTTCAAATAGGTATGCTATCTCGCTTGTTGACACCGCGCCCGCGCCCGCGTGTTCCCCCGCTGGCGCCCGTCAGTGTTGCCACCGCGCAACACACGTCCATCGAGTCAATGGCCTCGACGTGCGCTTGCGCAACTGCACGCGCGAATCTCAACGGCAAAACAAAGTCTTCGCCACGTATATACGGCGCACGTAACCGCGCACGCACACACCGATGTTGTTTGTTTCGCTGCTGCGCTAGTTTTACTACGCGTGTGTGTAGCACATATGTGTATGTGTGAAGGGCTTTAACTGTAGGAGCAGTCGACCAATGCTGATTAATTTAACGATAAATAGCTGTTTGGTGAACATTTTCCTCAACTGTGACGAAGGATTTTTTGGCGGTCGTTGCTAGAGGCGCAAACGGCTCTAAGATAAACATTCATAAATTAAATTTAATCTCTTGTATTTTTTAATAGTCTGTTGGTATATTTTATTTTACCTTACTGGCAATGCTGAAAATAAAAATTGTACGTAAATATTCCTGTCATTTATTTTATTTCTCATTATTATTCTTAATACTTTATTATAATATTAATGTATGGTTTTGTCTGGAGAATCATTATTTATATAGAATACAAAAACAATTATACTAACATAATTATGATACAAAAACTAAACTAGCTAAATAAAGAGAAAAGGCTTTCAAATAACCTTCAATAAACTCAACCTAATTCAAAGTACTGACTAAATAATACATCGTATTTAGTCAGAGCAAATGTTTTGCTGCTTTCGACTTATCATTCGATAAATAATAGCATGATAAAAGGAAGGTTTTTATTCAGTTTATTCAGAATATTTTTTGAAATCGTATTACACTCACTCAATACGTTTTTTCATTTGGTTAGGTTAGGTTAGTATATACTCGTATCACAATAAATCCGATATGGAGGTTAAAACTTCATTAGGTATAGTAAATTACAAGTAAAACCAACTTTACGTTAATAGGTAAAAAAAAATCCAGTGACACTCCGATAACCCATCAATCATTAAATAAAAAGTGTCAATAAATGACAGTAGAGTAGCAGCAAATGCTTTTTTTGTCGAGTTATCGATCGGTAAAGTGGAGCACGTATAAACGGTAGTGCAAAGCCGTCGCATGTCCCGTTAATAGCGGCTTCTTCTTTCTACCAACTTGTAGAATTTGGCACAGGCGTACTATTGGATAATCTGTGGCAAACGCATTCGCAGGGTCCAATGTGAAGCAAATGATTGGTAGAATTAGTCCTCAATTCACAACGTTAACTATTAGCATACCTATCCTACTTTCTAGTAATATTATAAACGCGAAATGCATTGAAGTATGGATGTTTGTTACTCTTTCACGCAAAAACTACTGAATGGATTTTAATCAAATTTAGTATGTAGATAGATGAGGCGCTGGAACAACATATAGGATACTTTTTCATCATCATCGTCATCATCCATCACCACGCGGGTGCAACCGCGGCGTGCAGATAGTATCTTATACAGCAGATATCTTCATACAAAAATCGACCTGTTTCAAATTGATTGAACATGGTGCACACAACTATGGGCAAATCGTAACACTAGATAAAACTTAATAAAAGTTATCTAATGGATAGAGCATACTTACAGATCGTAAAACAGGCATTTATAATTCTATTTATAAAATAAATATTTTATATAGATAAATGTATATTTTTATAGTAGTTATTATGGGCTGATAATGACGTTAATGATGAGAAAGAGTGTTAATGCTGTATTGGCGTAAGAGATTCAGGGTAGAGCTTTAATTATCATAAAAAGAGATTTACATATGGGCAAACTGAAAATACTTAATTTTTGATCCTTCGAGCCGGATTTTTAATCTTAAAATAAGTCTGAAATTGAAGTTGATTTAACTTTGATTTTAAGCTTATTCAAGATAAGTAATCTACTAAAAAATATGAAGTGAAACCCAGACTGATCGAAAGTAAAACGCTCAGTAATGTGTTGCGTAACAAAGTATCGACTACCTAACCTAATCTATGATGTTAAAATGCGCGAGCTGCTTGGCATTGGCGCATTATCTACCAATGACGTTGTCATCACATAAACAGATATTAGCTGTTGTAGGTAGTTATAAATTTGGACCAAGGTTACGCTCACAATTGGTGTTTTGAGTAGTAAAATGAAAAATCGTGTATGTTGTTGACATGACTTAATTATGGACTTATGCAGGTATTTTTCTATGTGTCGTATCGTAATTAACTCATACTATAATGTATAATTTACAAGTAAATATTTCGAGTAAATGCTTTGAGTAAAATTATTACTCTTACTTTTTCAATAGTATAGACACTTCTATATATTAGTTTTTACTTCCATTACTGAACGTAGGTACCATCATTTATTTAAAAACTAGCTGAACCGCCAGGGCCTTCGCTCGCTTGGTCTTTGGAATCTGGAGGTTCTACCTAAGCTGGGTTCGATACCTGGATCGGATAGTTGTTGGGTTTTTCTGACAAAGGAATTCTCAATAGCAGTCTGGAGTGCCCCGTAGATGGCAATATGCTCGCCCCCTATTACATGAGATCTGAAACATACCTCTCTACCGAAACGTAGGTGTTTAAAACACCGCTGTTTACCCCTTTGAGGGTATATAGGCGTGGCGATTTGTTATGTTGTATTTAATGTTGTTTGCTAAGTTTTATTGAGGATAAAAATTAATTATCTATTGTGTCTGGTTCCGCGAAAGCTGAAGGCAGTGTGTTTTCTTCTTTGTAATTTTGAGATTGATACATAATCTAAACATTATATTTACTATTAAAAATAAAAATGATATATATACCACATAACCACACCCACCCAGAAAGTGTCTCATTACTCGTTCATTAACGGGTTACAAAGTTCGTCATTTCTCCCTTATAAATGTGCGGCGGGAAATGTTATATGGAATTTAATTCATGATGCCCGCCGTAGCAATGAATAAAAATGCATTTCTGCCCTGCTAGCGTTTCTTTTTGTTTTAAGCAGCGAACATAGAAAAAATACAAACGTCAATACTCAAAAAGGTTTTATAAAATAATTCGAAAAAAGAAGTGAGAATTTTTTTGTACTCGATTTTCATCGAAATGAGACCTTTTTCTGCACTACGAAAAAAAGGAGCGCGGAAAATTGTTTTCAACTGATTTGTTTTGTAAATTTTTTGACTTAATTTATAATTAAACAGTAATGTTTAATTATAAATTTAGTCATTTCGATGAAAATCGAGTACAAAAAAATTCTCACTTCTTTTTTCGAAATATTTGATATAACCTTTTTGAGTTTTGACGTTTGTATTTTTTCTATGTTCGCTGCTTAAAACAAAAAGAAACGCTAGCTTTTAATTTTCGGTAATGTTATCTGATAGTCAAAGTGACGATTTTATAATGATGACGCCACCAGAAATACGATTGTCACACAACATGGATATATATCCGATTTTTGATATATATCGGATATTTTCGTACCCTGGTATAAAGCACTATGTATCTCTGGAGAAACTTCTATATCGATATAAATAGATCGTTTTCTCCCCTCGGTGAACAATGTACCATTATTTGTTAAACGAATGCGTACACATTTTTGCCTTGATAATAACATTATACGAGAGGGAGAGGTGTTGCTCAACCACATATAATAAATAAAGTACTTAAAAACTTTTAAATAATATGTTAGAACATTCTAGATTCCTACACAAAATGCGCTTATATTCCTCAATAAATTAAATAATGTTCCCTATGAGAACACCCAATGTGGTCTAAATTTCAAGGAATTGTTCGTCAGTTACGACTTTTTGCTACGTGCTACGGCCCGCTACGAGCAATTTATTGCTAGACTGTACTTGTAGGTGTTACGAATTTAGGTCACAAGCTGAAATTTGCATGAGAATACTCTTTGATTGGATGGTTTTATAATGTTCCTGCTGGACACGTGGAAAGTACTAAGAATATATTGTATTCCTAATTTAAAATATGCTTGAATCCTGCAAACATACTTCTTGTTCCTTGGATGGTTGGTTGATATATTTATTGTACCTTGGTTGGAATAAAAGCGAAAAGGTGATAAAAGTGAAGTATCGAAACATGTTGTTTGCCTTGTATATAGGTAGATACCTCTGTTTATTTTATCAGGTGATCATTAAAATTTGCTTGGAAAATGATGCCTTTCCTATATACAGAATGTATTAATGATTTATAGTTAACGCCAGTACACATTTGAATAAATAATATAATTTTAAATGAATTCTAATTTCTTTACTAAACTTTGTGAAGATCTCAACGATTGTTCGGAGTATATTTAAAAGTTAGGATAATTAGCAAGCATTGCCAGATAATCATTACCATCCGGGGCTACAGCCCTCAAGGTGTACCTTCAAAGGTTTATTTCCGTATGTATTACCTTCGCCTTTCAATATATTCTAAAGTTGTTTGTTGTGCGAATCGGAAGTGTTCGGAAGAGGTCGGGCGTCGACGTCGACGTGCGCGAGCGCGACACGTGTAACGCTTGCGCAACGCAGCGCAACCTTGCGCTCGCGAATAATATGGAACGGCTACAGAAACGCTCGAATAGTGAGGATAAGCCCTTACACACGGCCACATAATAATAATAATTGTAGCTATTTGATTATTTAATGAATGTAACCAGCGTTTCTATAAAAGTATTTTGTATTTGTGCTTTATTTCTCATTTATCATCAAAACAAACTGGATTAGAAGAGGGATGCTTCATGCTGTACTAGTAGCGTTCAGAACCCTTCTGAATTATGATTTCCTAGTAGGGAGTAATCTCTATATTGTTCATGTGGTTTACTTTTGAATGTGTCAATAGGTCTATATTTAATAACTAAATAATTAATAAATTAGATTAATTAATTGCTGAAGCTCATAAGCGTATACGCTGAGTCATCCACCAGCAAGGTGATGACCTCATCAAAGTTGCAGGACTACGATGGATGTGCATTGCTTCTAACCGTTGATTTGGATATACATGGGGAGTCTTATGTTCAGCATCAAGAGCTGGTCATCTCCATTATCTCGGCCGTAGGTCGTCCACCTACGGCTGAGATAATGGAGATGACCAGCTCTTGATGCATAAATTGTATAAACGGTTTCTATTTTAGAATTATACCCGTCTTATTACAAGCATCGTTAATAGCAACAGGACCTCTAGAAATAGTAATAGCAATGCTGGCAAATAGCACAAGCAATATTTATGGGTTATGTTATGACAAGACTTACTTCTATGAACAAATAACCAGCAATGAGTAACTAAAGCAGAGAATGCGCATTACAAAGCTATAATATATTTACTTTTGTTTTGTAGGTGGTAGAGTAGGTAGTTCAGAACATCACCTCTATTGTCATTGTGATCACGAGGTCAATCTTATTTATATCGTGAGTTTTCCAAAGATTTCAATTGCAAAATTTATTCAGTAGTTTGCTGAATATTATTTGCATGACTCTGTTCAGAAATCGTAAGGCCATTTCCACAATATGTTGTCGGTGCGTCAAGTGGCCTCATGGCGAATCAAAGGGCCTCGTCGATGGCAGCGGAAGGTCGTTAAGACCTTCTGTCCATTGCCTGTTGCCCACGAGTGTAGCATTGACAACGGCCCTTATGCAAATCATCTATGCGCGAGTTCACTTCAAACTACCAAACTACCGCTCGCATTAGTGATAACCGCGGAGCTTACAGTAACGTGCTGCAGATGTACATACACATATATATGTATAGGTATATACTTCGCATGGACCTTCAATTCGGACGTTTCTCTATTCGTGACTATCAGCTGCTTACAAACATTTCCTTGTACCAACCTCGATATTTGAGGAAAACGCGTCAGTACGAACACGGCCTAGGACCGGGTGAATATTTCATATCATCCTGAATTGAAAATAAAATACGAATTAATATTAATTTTTGAAGATACGAGAAAGCAGTTTTTAAACGAGTTCATGTTTGCCAAAATCGTATATTTTTGCATTATTGTTTTACATATCGCACAAACAACATGAATCAACCCATAACTACTCAATTTGCAAGTCTGTTTTCTTGGTTATCACGTTAAGAAAATACAGGCAGTTTATAAAAGCAATCGATGACAGTGATAAGCAAATAGAAATATACAGAGAAAGTAGATATGAAGAACATACGCTCGATTAAGTCTGCGTATATGAGCATGTTCTGGATAAGCCCAACCACTACATCCGGTTCGATAACCCACACATTCTAACTATATGTCGACAATGTTAAGCGAGGCCATATAAATTAAAAACACCCTTATTTCAATAGAGATGATAGTTGACAAGTACCACCAGCTAGGGATCCAGCGATCAAGGTAATCAAATTTCAAATTCAGCACAATACTGCAAGACCTCTAGACCCTGTAAGTGACTACTTCGTGCATCGGGACGTTTTGATGGCAATATGATAGGCGGCACACAAAAATAATTTCCCTAACTTTATAACTATGCTGTCATCCAGTCTACCCGTGACCATGTTCACTGAAAGGCTTCGAAATGTCGGGATAAAATTCAAGCTGTAACCTTCAAGTATACTATTATATATATTATAGGGTACAGTGTATTATAGGGTCTACCTGCATCTGCGATACCCGCCAGGTCAGATCTGTTATCTTTCAAGCCTGAATGGCACGCATTGTTTAATCGATTACTGGACTCAAGAACGGTAGTATAATTTGAGAAATAGTTTTGAAGTAAGAAATTGAAATACGAAAAAAAAAATTATGATTTATCGACTTTCATACTTTGTCTTTCGAATTAAATGTTTCTATGAAGTTTTTTTGACATTATGATTATATTTTTCCGTGATTGTACAAATAAACACTTCACTATACTGTTCATTTGAAAGGTATCCTCTAGGTACTAGCACACTTTGACTGTTGTAAACATCCTTAACAAAATAAACGTGTTTATAAATAAAATCTGGTCAAGTTCTGAAACGAATAAGCATAAAGTACATGCAAATAAAACGTCTAAATGTCAAAAAAATATCATCTTAATTACCAAAAATTAATAACTCACTCGCCATATCGAAAGTAAAACTAGTAAAACATAGTAAACTGTAATTTTACTTCCTCTGTCTCTTCTAAACTTAGCGATTTTATCGAATTTGAGATTTCCCCGTAAAAAGTTGTAAAAATATTTCTTAATCTCGTTTTACTTAAAATAAATTAAAAGATTTGTTTTTCTATATGGGTTCGCGCAAACACGATACTCAAATATTGGTAGGATTCGTCTAGAAACTTTAATAATGTATCTATTTAAAACATAAATAGCAGCTATATATTAAGTCTCAATGATAAATTGCAACACCTAATTTAAATGTTGATGAATTAATTTAAAGGAAAACGAGTCCCTTTACTTAGAATTGAGGACGCTAACAAGGTTGGGGTAGAGTTTCAGTGCGTATAATAACAAAAATGGCGTGCGCACGGAATCAGAAGGTTACATTGAATTTGTTTATATTTTTAGCAGAAAAACGAGCGCAAATTAATAGAGTCAAGCTGGCGATGGTGGCTGGCGGTTCAAGGCGAGCCCTGCAACGAAGGGCCGCGGCCGCGTCACGAGCCAACATTGACCCACTTACACGTAGCTCTACCTACTGTGCGTGTGCGCAGCGTACACTCGCGAGGAAAGCTCTTCGCGATATGTGCGTGTCACGTATGCAGGACGTAGCTCTACCTTGGCGGAAATGCTCGTTGAAATTGGAGCATGAAGAAAAAAATCTGAGATTTTATTGTTAAGCATTTATTTTTATATTAAGAATATGGCGTGGAATACTATAAAGGATGCCCTACAGTTTGTATAATGCAGTAACGCTTCAGGGCGTTGTCAGTTTCTTCTATGCCAACAAGTGCCAAGCCTGTCGGTAAATATTTCGCTTACACCCAATAGTGGCAGTGCCACTCAGACATTTAGTCTTGCTGTGCGATAGATATTAGGATCACTTATTATGTACTGTTATTTCGTAGTAGATGAAACAGGTGTACGATGAACTTGGGAACTTCATAAAGAGGAGAATTTATTTTATAAAGACAATTTCAAAGGAATAAATGTACTAGTTTCAACTACATTACAGTTACAACACAGAAAAATAGTTTATTAAATAGCATAAATGGGCGACAACAAACTCACTTTATGAAAACTATTTGAACAGTCATGTTAACAAAAGGGACACAACAAGTTACAAAGGGTAAACAGAAATATAAACGGTGTTGTTTAACTAAATATTTAAACCATTATCTTGTGAATACTTATTGTACATATAATTTATTGGCTCATGGCATTTATTCTCACATCTGTGATTTAAAGAGACGCAACTTTCAACTGAACCACCACAATCTTGCCAGTGTGACGTAGTAACTTAGTAAGATTGGCTACCAACGAAGGACTAAATATGTTTCGGCGCATAAATAAGATTTACCCGGTTGTTTTGATTTATTAACAAACAAAATAGTATCAATCAACCGCTGAAACAAAATAGACTTAAACTACAACTCAATACATACAAAAACAGGTGAAAGCTATACATGCAAGTTAAAGGTTTTCATAATTACAAATATATATATATACAAATATTTTTCATAATATATCTACGAATACTCAGGGTAAATATAAACGACGTGAAAACAAGGGAAATGAGACATTTGAAGGAATTAGGACGTGGGATGTTAGGTGGGATAAGGTCATATCAAGGAAAAAATACATATTTTTCCTCATTGAAACTGGAACATATAAAATGAAATAATAATAAAAAACATATAAATATGGAAACAAGAAAGCTTACGTGGCTACCTTGTAGTCCCTTAGCTCGGAAAATGGAATATGTAGCTGCATGTACTTACTGTTATCAATTAATTTGAAAAGCTTACCTTAGTCATTTTAAAATGATTAAGCAAAATAACGTTTCAACCTGCTTGTTAACAACTTCTGAAAATTTTCAAATAAATGCCTTAAATTGTAAAATGATGATTTAGTTTAAAAAGTGAAAACGATCAGTATAATAAAAAACGTTTTCCTTAGAGAGACCGAGTTACTGAAATCCTTTTATATCATAGTGATGCAAGGAAACCGATTTACAAGATGTAAGAGCATTTTGGTTGGTATCATCATGCCAAATATGATGCCATAACGCAGTAATTTCAGCTACACTTTGGGTGGCATTGTACTTGTCGTGATTTGGCTACAGACGTATTGCATACCATCAAGTGCAATACTTTTCCGTCTTGTCACTTTACATCACAAAACGATCTTTCAATTCGACACAGTTAGGTATCGCGTAGTTATGCCATAATCACTTTCGTGTGCGACGGTAGCGCCACAGTTTCAGCGTAGTTCGCTACAGTTGTTTGTAGCGCATCTCAAGGCGAAGCCCTACGCGCCGCAAATAATTCTGCTATTGTGAAACACCGCCTTATCACCGGCCGCCCGCCGTCGCCCGAACCTTGGCTAGATCATACGAATTACGGTCAAGTTGACGATTTCACGATTAAATTAGTATTTCTCGACGATAATAAAAATTCCGTTCCATCCGATGTTCAGAATAACTAATGATGTAGCCGCTACTTTATCTGCTAGGTAATTAGAGTATTGAAATGTAAATAAGGGCGATGTTTCGAGAATTTTCATAGGTTATTCAATTATTTAATAAGTCATAATAGCAAGCTACGCTTAGTTATATAAAATCACGATAATATATTGTTCAATCAAGAGATCATATTATGAATAAACAGTTTACTAAAACACCACAATAACTACAGATGAACTAGGTATAAGTAAGTCATAAGTAAGACCTACTCTTAATATCTTACGAAACCTATGGGTTACGTTAGTTCATTTTATTTATTCGTCATGTAAAATAAGTAATGACGTACTACATATGTCTTGAAAAACTAACCGTCAAAAACTTAAAAACTATTTTAATATTGGTGTCGATTCTGTAAGCATTCTCTTATCTAAAAATCTCTAAATTATGGCAGTACTTATTCTGTTTAGGCTAAAATCCAAATTAGTATAACACTTTCGAATGACAGCACTAAAATTAGATATTTCTCTTTAATTGTGGGCATATTTTAGATAGCATAGTTTAGTCGTCACTTAAATTGGTGCTCGCTAAGCTAACCTAAAATATTGAATTGAATAATTCTATTCTTACAAGTGTCATTCTTAGTGTTATATGAGTTTGGATTTTATTTTTAACAGAATAAGGACCACCATAATACATTTTTAGTTCGGTACTTTAGTTAAGTTTTTTTGAACAAGTGAATCGTACATTATCTAACTAAACTTATTAAAATTTTAAACTAAAAACCTTACACACAACCGTTTGTATTATATATTTTTACTTTTCTTATAATCTCGTACTTCAGGTAATGCGATTGATACTTTGCACCGTTTATACAGGATTTAAGCATATTTTAATCGAATCGTTTCTTTAATTTTCAAACACTTATCACAATTTAGGTTAGTTATAAACAAATATAGAATACAAAAAACTTGCTTGTTAACTTATTTTGATAGGAATCTTCCTACACCAATCGGTGGATGGAAAATTGAATAATTATTATACAGCTGCGTATTCCCATGTTACCTTTTATGTAAATAAACATGAAGATAAAGTTCCTTGCTCTTAAATGTAACCTTTTTCACATTGTCCAGTGATAGGTTGAAAGTTTCTGAACTTATAAGTGATTCTGTAGAGTCAGACATAACAACGCATGTGTTATTCATCGCCGGAGAGCATGTTCTATGCATTATCTCGTAAGAGGCATGCCAGTGATAAGTGCGTCGGCGGAGACGTCAATGCACTCCTATGCATGCCCCTAGGTCAGTTCCCTGTGACTCAGTCACTGCACCGTTACCTACTAATGCATCGTGATTGTTGCATTTATCATCTTAGAGCACCATTTCTTCAGCTATATATTTTTTTAGTACACATTGACGTGCTAGAACATTATTTGAGCTCATAACAACGCTTCGACGCAGCGATGTGTCCGTTTTAAGCAATAGGGCCTTGGATGGGACGGATATTTTTGTTCTGTGGTAAAAGTGTCGAAAATTTAGTTCCAGGTTGTTGGAGCTTGAAGCGAACAATCACATTTGCCCGGTGCTCTAGTGACTCCACAATAATAAGTACATATCGTTGCTTTCTTTACGACTTTCGTTTTCGATTTTATTGATTATTATCTATTTGGAGATTTCATACGATGTAAGTATATAATATAGGTACTTACACGTAGTTTATATTTTTGAAATGTTTTTTTATCTACATCTACACTATAATATAATACAACATACTCGTATATATATATATATAATTATAATATAATAGTATTAGTATAATTTCATAAAGAGGAAATATTTGTTTGTTTGTTTTGAATAGGCTCCAAAACTGCTTGACCGATTTGGAAAATTCTTTCACCTTTAGAATCCTACATTATCCCTGATGAATATAGGACATAGGAGATTTGCACAAATTCATGGAAACGTATGAAAACTTCGATAGTGAATGAAACCCAAGGTGCGAAAAAATCCTTATATCGCGTACGCTACGAAAACTATTGACAAAGAGCAAATTCTACATCACGTAGTACCTCTTTTAGAAGGCGTCAATGTCTACAAAAATGTCAGTAATACCATACGTCTGACTTTTAAAGTTATGTCAAAATAAATGCTTTTTCGTGTTTACATTATGCAATTGTAACGCCGAAAAATTCTTAAATCGCATACGCTGCGGAAATTACTGATATTAGAGCAAAGTAATGTAGGTAAGTATTATAGGGGACATTAATAACTACAAAAAGCCTGCAGTGCCATATATCAACTATTACCGTGCTTATCATATGGTTGCCAGGCATGGTCGCTTAGGAGAAAGACAAAGAGAAAATGACAATTTCCCAGCGAAATATTTCATTGTTTGTTTGTTTGTAATAGAAACACAAAAACTACCAAACGGGTTCAAAAACCTTTGAGCAGTAAATAGCTACATTCTGCCTGAGGAACATTTATTTAATTGATTCATCATCATCATCATCCAACACCACGCGAGTGAAACCGCAGAGCGCAGCTAGTTTGTTATAAAAACACTATATGCCTGTAGGAAGCTTGTATGCAGTGTTGTTTTGGAGGTCGACTCACCGACATCTGTAAGAGAGCATACCTTAAGCATTGTTAAAAACCATTTTACATGTGGAAAAAGGATGATATATATAAATTAATTTATCATGAGCCATTAATTTTTTTTTGTGATGCAACCACTTCAGACGAGTCGGATATGAAGTTTTTTATTATGATATTTATTCTATTAACTGATTCATAAGTGTTGTACATACGACATTCACTTCGTTGATAAATGTAATATGTACCTATAGGTGGTAAACTAACCACATACATTATTGTAAATGGTTACCGTTTACGCTACAATATATTGCCAGAGAACACATGAGTGGTGTCAAATTATGAACGTTCAGATAAAGGTTCCATTGCCATTGCCAATGCCATTATAAGATCATCAAATTTTCTCTTAGAAACAGATACTTTCTCGTGAGTTTGACACATATTTATTAAATCTTAAAACTGACTTTACTCACGTAATTAGCCGACGTTATCGACCTAGGTTTCGGGCATATCCGATGCCCATCCTCAGGGAGTTTACGCTGTAAGATCGCGGCGACCACTGCGGGCTGCAGCGCGCTCGACCCGGCGCGAGAGCCGCGGTGCGTGCGCGGGCGCGGTATGTGGTGAGGGGGTGCGCTCGGTACTGGTAGTGCGCCGCGTCATCTCCCGTATGCACGGAGATTGCCCGAGTGTTGGTGGTATTTCTTCTTCGTCAGTGTGGTCTGTGTCATCGCCGAATGTGCCGGAGCAAATGCTGCTGACTGTGTCACACTCTAGACTCCCTAGCACCTTCAGAAGGTGCTAGGGACTACGTGCTACGTGAGTAAAGTCAGTTTTAAGATTTAATAGATACTTTATCACCCAGAGCTTTTTACTTTTAAAAAGTTTTATTGCATAAGATACAAGGAGAACACAACAGCGCTACATCCTTGGACAACATGTTGTCGGAGACGAGTGTGTTGACTTTTGGGAAGTATCACTCATGGAAGTGATGTTGCACTATTGAGCAACAGTTGCGCAACTAATGTTTACCATGCATACTAAACTTAGGACCACAATTATTAGGTCATGGTGACAAGAACATAAAAACATTGATTAATTACGAGTAACATAGACCTTTGACTAGCAACTAGGGATAATTGAGCAAAATATTGAAGCGAAATAGTGCATCGCGAACTATTTTTGTATTGACTCTAATGAGATGGATGGTATATATGCTATATATTCTCTATACGGTGCATACACAGTATAATTAAATTTGACTAAAGATAATGCGAATAAGCGAAAACCCGTACGAATCCACACTAAAAGGAACAAATTACTCGTAATCATTTTAGAACGACTTGACGTACTCCAACACTAATGCCCTACGTGCCTATTCCAGAAGTACTCTCTACTGAGAGTACTTCTGGAATAGGTACTACTGCAAACACATGCTTGAGTAAAGATAAAAAATTTGGTATGGCATTTACCGTCCAATATCTACTCAAATCAAGATTTACATCTGTGTTTCTCCAGTCTGGAACACTGACCTAACAACTCCTCTCGTGCGTTGAAAATTCGTTTAAACTCAGCCTTAAAATAGTAGCCATTGAAATACAATACCTCACTTAGCCATTGATACCAAGCACAAATATTCGATAGAGCTTCAATGGGTTGATGAACATTTGCGTCCGTCTAGTATTGGTGCACTCATTTGAATACTATCGGTGTTGATTGTGTAACTGTAGCCACGAACATCTGCTGTTTGCCTCCGGTCCTCTTGCCCTCAGGAAGGGTGATAGCCACCCTTACACGACCACCGGCCATTTGACTTTTTTATAGTAGGGCAAACAAGCAAGTTTTAATGAGAAAGATCGGTTACGGAAACACTCCATGCGCATATCGTATTGTCAAATATTTGAACGCAGACTCTGGTGAGAACGAAGCAGTTTAAATAAATGAAATCTACTATCAAAAGAAGACATTTTGTGAGTATTTTGTAGTACCTTTTAATTCACTACCTTTCAAAACATGCAGATGAATAGATTTAACAGCCGCGGTACTCAACACATTCCTGCTCTTCCATGAAACCTTTTATATCCTAAACCGAGTCTGATCTAATTCTCTTCATGCATGCACTGGACTCTTATATCTTTTATCTACATCGAATATAGTTGCTGGGGATGTCCATAATATACTACTCGTACCTATAGATAATCTATAACTATACTTTCTCTGTGTCTCCTAGTCACCGCACGTTGCCTTTCCAAATACTTTATATCGCAATAAATGGCTATGATCTATATTTTTTAGCAATATGTCGCGTGGTAAATCCCGAACACCCCCATCCCTTACGAAATCCGTTCGTACGTACTATATCTTTTGTAGGTCTTTTTTACGAGTATTTCAATTAACGCTTTTGCATACAAGTTTCTTACGCCGCATAGTATGCTAATGCATCTGTAGTTTTTGCAGTCTATCTTTGGACTCATAAGGCTTTGTTAGCCTTTTTTGCGTTTGTCCTTAGTTTGTAGTCGCCCTGCCTTAGAACCAATTTGTTCTCAAGCCTTAAGATGTGTTTATGTCCTGAAAGAGAATCCTGAGTGTGCGTATTTTTTAACCTTTTTAAGCTTTATGATAACAGTATGATGAGCGTGCCTCATCTAGTCTTCATCATCTCGACCGTTATCTTTTCATATCCGATCTCCGAAGAATCATACTTTTCAAACCCCTATTTAGGTAACTTTATTTAAATCACAAGTTTTCTGCACTTTTCTGTGATTGCGGTCACGGGTAGACTAGAGAATAACTTTGGTATACGAAGAGTATACCTATATATTTTTATAGAAGTCAGTAGTCTAGTGTTTAGAGCGTAATAAACTTATAATCATTAACTAATAGAAGTATAACCACAGATAATATATACACTCGAGACATAGCAGGGTTAAAAGTTTGCTCATCACTTCCCAATTATCATTTTACTATGATAGTGTATAATCAGTTGTTTATATACTGACATGTACGTACATCCACAAAGCCTACCGTCGTTTTTTTATTTATTATAAAAAAAAAACTTTGTGCCTGTAGGAAGCTTGTATGCAGTGTTGTTTTGAAGGTCGCGTCACCGACATCTGTAAGAGAGCATCCCTTCAGCATTGTTAAAAACCATTTTATATGTACAAAAAGGATGATATATATAAATTAATTTATCATGAGTGTATAACACAGTTTTAATATTTAAAAAAATACGTATTATCAGATTAAAATCCCCTTATAATTGCATCACAATTGAGGGCCCTAGACATATTTGTAGATTATTTTATGGGTTTGGGTGGGAAGTCAAAATTGTACAATGCTAGGGCAGATGTAAAAAGGCGAAGGATAAAATAGTTATATCGTGATCTGCACATGCATGTGGCTAATGCAGCTTGTGCGCCTTGACCAATGGCGGCCCTGAGGGCTGGGCTGAATAGGCATGATCGAGGAATTAATTCATGGTGATTATGGAGCGAGCGAGGGGAGGGCTGTTGTGCTGGGAATTATAAAAAATATGTTAACATTAAAAAACGGATTTATTTGGTATATTTTATACCATGTGGTATGAGTGTGTAAGCGTTATTACTTTACTTTATTTATGGGACAACACATAGACTGTAATCTTATCTTGTAAAAGTAATCCCTGTGTCGCTCTACCCGTTTGCCGGTCTCTCTGTGTGCAATTAATTTAAATAATAGTTCAAAAGGAGCTTTATATACAAAAATATTTCAGGATGAAGATGAAACTTTTACGCCGCTTCACCTATCGTGTGATCATCATCGAAAAACGGTAATGCAACGAAGGTAATGTGGCGCACACCCCTTTGTTATCAGGATTCGTTTGCGAAATATGGACCACAAAAGTGGTTTGCATTTCTTCCCTCCACCACCCATTTGACCCAGTGACGTAGAAACTTATCTTCCGTATTGATAAACCTTAAAAGCTCTCACTCAAAGTTATTTCAACCAAATTATGATACTTTTCGAGTATTAGAAAGCAAACTACAAAACACTTAAAGCATCGTAGACAAATAATAATTCTACAAACATACACAAGGATTTTAAAACACCTTATTCCTTTAGTTATTTCAATTCAGTTTATAAAGCTATATGTGGTATATGTATACATAACACACTTCTGACATTTTACTTAGTTTAACGAGCTTCTTAAATCGTCCATAGTACTACTAAAATCCCTAGTTTTCAGCTACGGAATTATATTTTATGCATTACATGCTTAAAGAAAACTTCATTGAAATTTATGTTTATCTCGTACTTTAAGTACTCTGGCTTTATACATAACATAAATATTGGTATTAATTCTCTTATCAAATATCTGTACCAGCGTATCTTCTATAGCCCGGCTTTGCCCTACGTTATAATTATCAAAATTCAAAATACCCCCTGAAATGTCACTTCCGCTTACGAAAAATTATCGCCAAGGCCCAACGGAATGGTTCGCTATATAGCCGCGGTCTCACAACGGAAACGTTTCGTGTAGGGTTCTATAGGGTTGCGATTTATAGCAGGCCGGCAGCCGGTGTCCCTTTGCCTTTAATTGGCTACAAAACACATCCCAGTTTTACAAAGACAATGGCGATAACGGTTGTTTAACTTTTTGTAATGAAAATGTGCACAGATTAAGGATACTATGGCAATGATAAGCTTCCTGAAGTTGGACATGTCACAGGGTTTTTGTATCTCGTTTACGGTACGCATACATTTACATACGGTATTTTTTGATGCGTCAACTATGTACCTATATACATAGGAACAATATACATACTTTAATACGGGCTTAGTCATATAACGAAGCCCATTTTATAGTATGTCTATTGTATGCAGTAATACATAACCTACATTAAGTTTCGTATATTTATTCTAATTATAGTTACATCACTTTATTGATAACAAATATTAAATCTTTAAATTCTAAAACATAATAACGATGGTAGCACAATAAACTAGAACATAAAAAATAAGCGTTATATCTAAATTTAGGGAATAAATTGTGCAAAATGCATGACTTGCACAATTATGATTTTTCACATAAATGTAAAAAAGGTTTATTATTTGTACCACTAAAATGCTGATTCATTTACCCAGTGTCAAGGATCAAAAGGTATTTTACATATCCACCCGATACGTTTATTCAGTCCGAATCAAAGGGCAAAAAATGTTAGGATTGCATTTTATCCACAATAAATTTAATGATACGACAGCGTCTATAAATCGGAACAGGTAGAATTTGGAACTAATGACCGCTTTGATTACATAAGGTCTTATAAGTCTACCAATTCGTTAGTCAAACGGAGGGTTAAGGTAATGCGGTTCAGGTTGTTTTGAGTTGAAAGTTGAAGTCATGTTTTTGTGCAGTATCAGAGGGGGCAAGGCAGAACGCGCGGGGGCGACGCAAGACTAGCTCGACGTTGCTGAAAGGGTTGTGTGGGAACGGAGGGCACCTGCGACTGCACATGGTGCTCAAAAGACTTTTTTATACATTTGCGCACACAGATCTGTCTATTCTGTCTAATGCAGTTTTTTAGTCGTCTCTATTATAATTATATCTTCTAGCTTCTACTCACGACGTTTGCCTCGTGGTACGCTATTTTTTTAAAACAAGAGGTTGAATTTTAATATGTATAAAACCTATGTGTGAATCCAGGGTATAAGATACATCTATAAGGAATTTAAGTTTAAACCTATAAATATCATATTTCATGTATGATACATACCTAATTATAAAATGTAAAGAAATAAAATGTATGTATGTCATTGAACTACGAGTACCTACTACCTATGTTAAGTTAATCAAGAAAAGGGGTGGTTGCGAACCTGTCGATTGCAACTGTTTGCCGTGACATTATCGTGTCAGTGTACGTACTCGTGTTCATTACGTATGCTACGTTTCACATTGTCGGCTTTACAGCTAGTGTAACAAGACCTAGGGGCTAGATAGCTGTGCTTGATCAAAGGAGGTCTTGCATGTTGGCTGTTAGAACGATCTGCATTATTGAGTTACGGCGGCCTCTACGTTAGCGAACTGCCCCTATTTCTCGCCTGTATATATTCATTTTGCAACACATCGCCTGTCGGCCTTTTCACTCTCCCCTGTCGGCTCACGCGTTCTTGTCAATGAATTGTTAATGAGACACCTCCGTTTCGTTAAAGGCCGCCAAATTCACGTAGCCCCTTGTTGTTGAGGCGCTAACCAAAACATCGACACGCACCCTGTTTGGTAAACAACTCTTCAACTCGCATTTGTAAAAATATAAGTATATTTACAGATTAACGTAATTAAGCTAAATAGTGACGATTTCGGCACGAAAAAAGCTGCTGTGATTTTTTTTTAAAGAATTTGTCAACCTAGAACTGTCAAGTATAGTATCTCTATACTTTGACATCATGGTTGAGCTTTTTAAAAGCTCAACCATGATGTAGATAACATGATAAAAATATGTCTCGAAGCACCTAATTGAGTGTGTCAGCGGTCCTTGAGTGCCAGTCGCCATTATTCTATTTATAGCGTGATACCACTTTCGACTGCATCATCACTATCCATCAAGTGTATCATAGTGGTCAATACTAACGTACACGTTATTTAAAAAAAAATATTATATAGTATTACGTTTCGTAATTCTGTCATTTCTATGAATTCATCAGAGTGAAACAATTGGTAACATTGTCTGTGGACATGGACATGGTTGATGATGAGCATGAGAAAGGCTTTCTTATTAGAATGAAAACTGGAAATAGTGACTAGAGTCATAGAAAAGTCAGAATCTAAAAGAGAGTGACAAAAGTTGAGAAAGGTATCTAGAGATGGATTAGATACCTATATAGCTAAAGAGATTAGTTCTGTAATTTCTGAACTAATTACAGAAGTTCTAGAGAAAGAATTGTAAACAGCACCTACTGGCATACTAATTTCGTTGCTAAAGTAACAAAAAAAACATAGGTATATGTATCAGGCTAAAAAGTGTTTTTCATTATTATATTAGCTGACGGACAGATCTGTCAAAAATGAATAGTATAATTTAAATAAATATAACGTATTTCCGAGTGATCCCGTTTCCATGTGCCTTATGGAACATGCGAATTTTTTTTCCAAAATGGCCGACCTGTTCTCGAGTTTTGCGTTTAGCAACATTAATTTTTATTTAGATAGATAGGAGATTAAAACTTTCAATGTGCTTTAATGAAAGAAAAATAGAAGTATCAGATCTGGTCGAGCCGTTCTCGTGTTTTGCGATTAGCAGCATTCATTTTTATTTAGATAGATTATGCAAATTATGAAAAACACACGTCATGGATAATATGAATAAGACTATTAACACATTTGTTAGAATTTCAAAATACTGAATCGTGTATTGTGCAAGTGTTAATCGGATAGGAAAAGGTTTTTTTGCATAAGCGGATAACCCTTCGATCGCTACCTGCGCCTGCGCTGAAGTTGCGCGCTTTGTGCGTAAGTTTGGTTGCACAAGAAGGTAAGGTGCACAAATGTCTGGTATTTACGAGGATAAAACACTTAAACTGACATATTTGTATAGCTTGACCGCAACGGCTGTACCGCGCCTTACGTATGTGCGCGGTACAGCAGTTTTGGTCAAGCAATACCTAATACATAAAACGTTTACTTATACTTGTGTTTGTTTACATTTAGTATTTATAACAAGGTAAAGAAAATAGATGATTAAAGTATGAGAATAACGTGTTGAAATCCCTAAAAGAAAAAATCTCAAAGCCCTAGTAAAACCTACTCTATCATATATGAATATAAGTAAATAATATAAAAAAAAAAATGTAATCCCATGAAATAAATTCTGATGGTCACCTTCAATAAACGCATTCTGTTGTTATCTACCTACAATGAGAATAATGAGCAAAAAATGCAAAAGAAAACATTTTTTTAATTTAATGTAGGTCAGGTGCATACTCAACCCTTTCGTAGCGTGGGAGGATTTTTTGCCCAAAATACTTGATGCGGTGTTTTGTGCAAGGGTTTTTTGCGAAGCTACGAAGTGTTTGCGATAATTTGTTCCCACAATTCATCGAGATTGAGGAAGTGATGACAGCTATTGAGATTGTTCAATCGACGTATAGGATAGTACCGTTGTTGGTGTAATTGTGCAAAAAGTGCAAGGATTTATTTGCCAGGTGAATGATATGAGCGGGACCGTTGCTGATATTTTCCCGCTATTGCCGGATACTTGAGTAAGACAATTTTTATTTCCATAAGTTAGATATGTAAGAAATATAAGGACATATATTTTTGCGATAAAAACGGTGGACAGCTTATTTTGTATTTTGTATACGTAGTACGTATAGTTTTTTTCCAAAATGTGTATACTTGTAAAGCGTTCCATAAGTAAAATGACAAAAATTTGCATTATTTGCCGTAGCCATACTTCAGCCTAAAACAGCATCTCATGCTTTGGATGTAGGTTGAAAATAGATTGGCTTTTTGAATAGTCACGAACGCTGAACGAAAAAGCCCGCATTACGATAATTTTAGTTTCCCTCACATTCCCAATACCAACGCCCTTGTGATCGTTTTTAGCATAATGAGCTGTTATTTTTGCCAATTCGAGCCTACCCAAACGCAATTGATGAAATTTTTTAGAATTTATTGTTATGACTAAAAATAGGAATCAAGTACATAAGTAGTCAAGTACTGTATAATGCATTGCGAATTTTCCTAATTGGAAACCTATGGGAATCAAGTCCATAAACAAAGTTTTGAGATATTACAACTGATAGGAACTGGTCATTTATCATTTTTTATTTGTTTCGATTTCAAAACAAACCTAATTCACATGTCCTTCGTTCATATTAAACAATACCTAGAAAAAGAACGTCATTGTAACAGCAATCGATAAAATCAACACCATCGTCAGTCTCGAAATAGGTAAGCAAGTCATATAAATATTAGTACTAAAGTGCCCTACTATCTATGATCTCATGTATATCGGTATTATACATGATCGAAGCCTGCTATAGCCCACGGCATGTGGTGACGCTTCACCCTTTAATGATCTCTAATGACGCAATCATTTTAATGACACCGATACCTTGTGATGGCCACAACGGTACCTTGCGCATCATTTGTACGCCTCGGGGAGTTAAGGGTTAAGTCAAAACATATTTGCTGAGTGAATAATATGAATACGCCGCGGGACCGGAAATAGAACATTCGCAGCGAAATGCTACTTCCGCTGCTGTCACATCACATGCTGTAGTTATTAGCCCGATCTGCTTTGAACTATGCTTTCATTTGTCTGTATTTCATAAAATATTTGAGTCCAATTTTCTTGTACTTACAGCTAGGACATTCAGAAAAGAATGAAATAGAAAGCTTGAAGAATTGACTGATCGGTTGGCCCAGTTGGTAGCAACCCAGAAGGCATTCTGATTCTGGGTCTCGGGTTCGATCCCTCGACAGATCAAACATTTATGTGCATGAACATATTTGCTTGACCTATGTCAAGGTGGATATATAAGTATGTATATCAGTCATCAGGTTACCATATTACAGACTCTGCTTAGTTTGGGATCTGGTGAAGAGCTTGTGTGGATATTGTCCCAGTAGTGTTTGTAAAAACTACTGCGCGTTCGTCCCGTAGGCCTAGCACCACGCTCTAGGACGACGCACTACAGAGTTTTATTCGGTGCTACTACAACATACGCGCTCTGTCACTCCCAGGAAGTGGTTATACATTAATAGTTCCCCAGGTAAAAAAAGGGTAATTTTTAGAATAAAACTAGGCATTTTCTGCTCCAAGAAATCAATAATTTAGTGTCCTACGAGGCCCATGCATGGATGAAATAACGGTGGTCAAGATAATCTTTGAAATGCGCGCAATGACAACATATGCAATCCAACAACACATGAACATTCGAGAATACGAGCACACTGAAATAGTTTGCTGAGTTTTTACCGGTGTCGGAGTTCACAAAACTTCTGCTGAGTTTTTACAGAGTTCAGAGGGAGGCTGGCTCGAGGCGTGAGAACGCAATACACTGAAACTCGCGGGGGAGTTTTTGTTCAGGAGGGTTCAACGACTCGCAAACGGCAGCTTTCAAGCTGGGGTGTATTGATAAACGTTTTGGATTTTTTAGCTGTTAGTGTTTCGGTAAACCTGGGTAAACGTATATGTTTAAGTGACTATCATATAGTAATTTCATATACGTAGGTATATATATCACAACATTGTTTTAATTGTTGTTTAAATCTTTAATTGTACATTAGAATAAGTTGACCAGAATGTTCGACATAACTACGAGTACAATAGCGTCTACCGGATGGGAGAAGCCACTGGTTGCTGAAATACAGTTTTCACTAGTTCGGCAGCCTATGGATTCACAAAAAAATTGTACAACAAGTTATATCAATGAATTATTTTTTACTTTTACTTTTATTGTTTATTTATGACTAGCTTCGCTCCGCGGTCCCGCGTGGTGATGTTTTATAATATAGTCGTTAAGTTTCTTAATTTTTTTTATTTTTATGCGACATCTTCTTCATTTGTTTTGTTTTATAACTGTTTGCTGCTTGTTTTTCTGTTTTATATATTTCGAGGAAAAGCAAAATACGCACTTTAAGTGGACTCATGCGATTCGAAATATACCGACAATCCTACGAAGTATTTATTTAAGTAGTTAGAGTCAAGCCACAATCACTTATACATATAACTCTGTAATTAACGGCCTGTGCCAATAACCTATCTATCGCCGGTTTACCATATTAAAGATATATATTTGACACTTTGTTTTATGGACGTTATGTCAAATTTCTATCGTTAGTAAGGAAAACAGTGGATAGATAGATTATTGGGATTCCCTATATAAGGTGCTGTCAGCTCCTGACGTCGATAAATAGGAGGATTTTTAAAACAGTTTATCTCATAAACGGTGGTTTACTTAAAATTACAAAAATATATGACATTTCTAAGACTTTTAAGTACAAATTGACGGATCTAAAACATATTTTAACATACTTGAGTGCATTTAAAAAATATTAAACATACCACTTATTTCACCTTTAAACAGTTTTTCTCTTTATTCACAATTTTATTTGACATGAAATATATGTAATAAAATAGCAATTTTTAATACACATACATGGACTGATTAATTTATTATTTAATTAGAAACATTATTTTTATGAATTATTAAACGTTTTTACGAGGTGCAATTGCTTGATTTCACCGACGTCCGCACGCGCTAGTAGTTGACAGCGCCTTAAGTCACTGTCCTAAGACTCATTCTTGTAAAGCGGTGCGGTGGATACATTACTAAAGCTTTCTAGGGTGATAGACGAAGATCACAAAAACAATGTTTTATGATTTTGTAACACTTTACCTATGCTCGAACACTTAATGGTCCGCATCATTGTTACACGTCAAAATTAGAGTAGGAAAATTTTACTAGGAAAGTTCAACCATTGTTGAGTCTTTACCCACCAATGCTACATGTTTATATGATTTAACAGTAATGTATACAGTTGTTAAAATGAAATGATCTGTGTAACCGATTAATATCCTAGTTTTGCGCACAATATAGTTAATGTAGGTACATAAATTATTTTACATCGTAATGCCAACTCATACTTGTGCAAATATAATGCCTTTGTCTATGTGTTAGCCCTTTTTGTAACATAAATGTAATGATTCAAGTGTTTGGATGTAATGCAGCTGAAAAGAAGATAAAATATTTTATATCCTTAACAACTGAATAGAATATCTTAATAAAATATAAATTAAAACACTCAAAAGCAAATGTGTCATAGTATTTCAAGTCACTGCCAATTTGCTCATTTATGAAGCACAAAACGACTTCCAACTCGATGTTATAAAATTGCTTAATGTACTCCAGACCATCATCATGAGAGGCTGGTGTTCTTTTGTTTTGAGGAAAGTTGTGCGAAGCAAGAGCTGAACCACGGTACTGCATGAGCATTTGATTTTGGCGTTACATCCGTGCGATTCTCTAATAATTCGTCGATGTGCTCGTCACGAGCTAACCGACGTCAAATACTTTAGAGATATCGCCCTTGTACACAAGGTTGTTTTTCCAACGCTCCTTGCCATCTCGTCATTTGTTTCACGGATATTGTCAAAGTTGCAATTTGCTTTGCATATTTGCTCTTAAAGAATATATATAATACGACTGTAAGCGTAGCGTTTCAGTACTATTACGGTGGTTTCAAATATCAGAATTTGTTGGTCTCGGTTATTATCGATCAGTCGTTGCAATAATGCAGGCTGTGTTTTGTGTTCAAAATCAATCGCATTAATCAGTTTTCGATCATCAAAATCGGGATCGAGACTTTGTAGCGCATTATCACCATTTTAAGATTTGTCCCACTGGAAAAGTTCACGTTGAAGTTGAGCAAATCCTCAAAAAGCGCTTGTGCCGGAAAGTTTTTTTAAGTTTTCCAAGCAGCCAAATCATGCAAAAAGTGCCACTTTCCACACTAGTGCTTTTACACAGTCGTCAGCCCGAAACAAAAGTAAGTATTTTTTACTATTTGAGAACAGCTTTACAGATTAGTCAATTAAGTCTTAAATTTAAATAAGTCTTAAGATTAAGTCACCCACAAATTTTCTTTCATAAAGCATAAAAATTTATACATATATCATTAAACGTATTATAATTTTTTTAGATTTTGATCAACAAATAAAATTTCTTGAATCGTCACTCGCATTCGACATTTTCAACAGATTCAACATAGGTTGACTCCAAACTAAACAAGGAATAGTTAAATGGCTTTTTTTAACAATTCACACTCGACATTTTTCACATTCACCTTTGTACTACTGCGCATATGCAAAGAGCGGCCATGTCCTATCGTAAAAAGGCACAGGCAAAATATACGCTCAGTCAAATATATTTAATAAATATTTAAAAACTTTTTTTAATGTATATATTTATTTACTTCTACGCTTAATGCATAATAAAATGCTATTATGATACATGTGTGTAAAAGTGATTTCCGCACCTGAAGCGTCACACTCAACTATTATTAGGTACATAGCTTTAAACTGAGTTCTTAGTAAGTAGGTACGTAACGCACCTTGCTTTACTCACTATATTAAGTTTAATCGCCTCAGTGATACACTCGGCCAAATACCTACGAGTAGTAAGCCGATAAAACTCGAATCTCCATTGCAAAATAAACTTATCACGTTACTAAAGTTAAGGCAGATTTATATTTTTTGTTGGCAGTTTTTGCACAACATTCTCTTTCACAAAAAAGGATTTCATAAAAACCGTCAAACCGAATTGTTTATTTTAGTGACAAAGTAAACTTGAATTTGCCGTTTTAAGAAATTTTCATTCGTGACGTTGGGTTTGATCTTGTTTTGTTTAAATGGATGGTTTAAATTGAGACGTTGAGAATACCTTTAATCAATTTAATGTTGTTATGAAACTGATTTTCATAGACTTAATACTTATTCATTCATAGTTTTGAGCTTATAGCCATTATGTAGGTGTATATAATAAGACAATGATACAATTACTTTATTTGCCTATGAAAACTATGTAGGTGCTCATAACAGGTGTTAACCTGAAAAGGTTTAAGGTGTAGAAAATTTTCATAAAACAAGTTAACCACTAACAATGGTTTTAAATTTTGCATAATTATGGTAACAGGCTGCATTCTAGGTCCTACATCTAGAATGCAGACATTAATATAAATGTATTTTATACATATATCCATCTATTCTAAAGAAAAAAGATTAATGTTCCGGGTCGTCTCTAAAAGTACAGTTATATCATCGACCCGTCCCACGCTTTTGCACAATTTTGTCAAAAAAAAAATGAATTTATAGTGATCCTCTACCTGCTCGTGTGGCTTGCAGAATTTTGATATCTTTTGTAAAAGATTTTTTGCTTTAATTTGTGACAATTATACCGGTATATGACTTTTTACCTGTGCCCTTTTTTGTTGTGAGTTCGGAATCCGTGGACCAGACGTTTTGCACGATTCCACGTTTGTTTTGGTGAATACATCGCAGGATTTGGGTTGTATACTGTTAGATAAAACAAAAAAAGAATGCAAAAGTATTGACTTACAACTTTATAGTTTTTGTGGTAATCTACACCAAGTAATAAAAGTCGCACCGCGAAATTTAAGCATTAGTCAGACGTACGAGTATATGTTAGTTCATGTCAGTATATGTTCCAACCTAACCTGCCTACAACCAACTTTCTGACAAATACCGACCAAATACTGGTCGAACATGCTATTTTCGGTATCTTTAGTAGTAGGTAAATTACTTCTTATAAGAAACAATAAACTACAAAAGCTGAATGATGTACGTTGACGACCTTTGCCAAGCTTTAATCGATTATAGACGAGCTATTAAAAGAATAGATACCGAAGCTACCAAAGGCCAGGTAGGCTGATGATATTGCATTTTAACCAAATAGGCTGTGCCTAAAAAAGCTCTCTCTCTGCATGTGCCATTTAAAAAGGAGACGCACAAAAAAATGGTTGGTAGGCAAAGAAGGGCTGCGAAGCCAAGACATGGGAAGGGTTGAAAATGGTACACGAGAGAGCGCGGGCAAAAAATTTGATAAAAGCTTTGTTTTATTAGATTTACTTTATTCATAGAGAATTGGCCTCTTCGATGGAATTACTCGAATTTATTTGCGTTGTTTAATCATATTACACAGACTTCACACATACACAAATAAATACGTTTAGTATAAATTTGTTGTATTTATTTTTTATTAATAATATTTCTTGTATTTCTTTTTATTTCACTCACATACTCACAGCATTTTAAATATAATATAACACGTACTACAATGAGTTTTACATTATACTACTTAGATAACCTAGATGCTGCTAGGATACAAGAAGTGCGATACATATTCACTTCTAAAGGTACTGATATACAAAGAGCAAAGAATCGTACCACGTCCAATTCAAGCCAAACTCATCATCTCAGGGTACAAATTGCGGCCAATAATCAAAGTTTATGTCGAAACAAAGCGAATAGAGGGTTATTTTTTACATCGCTTTCACAACATGTGCAATTCAATATACTGTCTGACCTACTTACCTACACTTCCTCTGCATTAAAGGGTTAAATGTTGTATCCGCGTATTTCATCAGCAAATACCATAACGGAGATTTTAGTTTTTTGTTCATGTGAAAACTGGCAGCCATTTCCCGTCTGAGAATATGAGATGAGGTATGATTGTTCCTAGAATGGCTTCCGATAGTAAAAATATTTATTTTCAGAATGATCAGTACAACAATTTTTGGCTTTTGGTGCATAACATTATTGAAAATGTTTTTTCTTTAAATTTTACTGGCCAAGAAAATTACTCCGTTATACCTATTCACATTCATATAATGTGTTTAGTGAAATTCCAGGGCAAAGAGATATGGCGTCTTATAGGTACATGTATCAAGGTGATGAGCGCAGTGCATTGTCACGCAGGGTTTTGAACTCTTGTAGTTTAAAATTCTGAATGACACTGAACTGATTATAAACATGAGTGACGCTTTATATCAGGACTCGTCTCGTAACCGATTGACATAAAAAACGCATTAAATGGTGAAATAGCATGAGCTAGTTTGTACAATGATGTAAATTGAAAGTATCGATTGCCTCTACGTAATACAAATGAAACGAAAGATAACCTATTTTTAAAAAGTCATTAAAACGTTAAAGGGTGCAGGCAAAGGCGCTTAAGCATTCAGCCTCTCAAAGTAATACCAGAAGAGTTGACAAACTGACAGCTAATTGAAATACGCCCATGTGCAGTGTGTTTTTGCTTAACGGTGGAGGGCTAATCGCGACATCCCCTCGTGGTTTTTTGCCACGTATCATAAAAGGGTGGATTTACTAGTAGGGGTACGAATTATGAAGTCAAATTGACGAAATGTTAGAGCACACTACTATTATCAATTTGAAGATTAAGGTAAACTACGATAGTAACTGTAATTAGGTATATAACCTTCGCGTGTTATTTAATTTGTTAGGCTAAGGAGGTATTTGTAGTAATCATTTATTTTATGGATACATACATCTTTCTTTATTCGGCCTGGTCCATGTCGGTAAAGCGATATAATGACAAATATCTTTTTCTAAAATATTTTGTTTCCTCAGTATCCTTGATACTATTTCAGACTAGGGTTACCAGGACTTTAAATCAAGACAATATTATTATAAGACATAATAGTTACTATCCCAGAATGCGCTCTCTCTCCAATGAGGCCATTCCTCTCGGTCATGGATGGCATGGCACTGCTTGCAAACGGACGTCAGTTAGGTAAAAGACAATCTATTTCAAAATTATTAATAATTATTATACAGTGGCCAGTGCGCAGGAAAATATTATATATGCGTTTTTTTCTAAATATGATAACCGAAAATGAATATCGTGGTATTAATTACATCTTCTCATAAAATTACCTACTCTGCTCACTTTATACATGCATTCTGTAAATATGTTCGAGCTAGAGTAACGCAAAGCTTGAAGTAATTAAGTGGAGTAGCAAGTCATGCGTTATCCCGTCACCTCTCCAGGGATCAGTGTTAAAGTAAACACGTGTTTAAAACGTTTAAAATGAGATATTTTACACGGAAGGGTTGCACTCTCCCGCACATCGCGCATTGCTAAACATAGAACGCTTATACCCTTGCCAACAATAATTTCTCATTGGAAATAATCCTACTCTAACTACCATTCTTAATAGAATGCACCCCTTTGCTTTTGTTTTTATTCATCCGGCCGAGAATTGAAATTTTTGACGTTTCGGCAACCGACATATTCATTGTTATCGTACGAAAGAACTTTGTATTCGCGTCAAGCTACCAAGGCTCCATGATACGGAAGAGGTATGGCTATCGGCTACGTCATTGTGACTGTGAGATAATTACCTACAGTTTTTTATTTGTTTATCAGTCGAGTCGGCCAATGAGAAGCTCAATTGTTGTATATATACTTGGTATATAGGATAAAAATATTGTATATAAGTGGTTATATCTAAATTTAATGTATATAATGTGTCTGTGATGTGCTAATTTATTCGCGATATCGCTGGCGGCCGCGAGCGCGCCACGAGACGCTTTGCGATTGGCGGAGGCGCGGGAGGGCCGTTCCTCCTCTCGGATGATATGATTCGCGAACCACGCACTCATAGCGAATCGCCTGCGTCCTTTGTAATTCCGAGCTTTGTTCCTTTTGTTACATTCCTTGTAGACTTTTTGGCGAGACCTGTTTAGACGCTGAAAATGTAGTCTTGTTTTAATATCCAACATGGATCTTCTTATGAATGTTAATATGTACATGCAAAATGGCTTAAATTTATAACTTTACAAGAATGAAAATGTGAGTAAGTGCAAAATGTATGTTTTGAAGAATTGATTCAGGCATATTTGATATGTTACCTATTGTGTAACAAAGATGCAAATTTTTACTTCTCCATATTTTTCGACAAGAAGTTCAAGTAAAGTGTCGTTGAAGTGTCCACTGCTTTATGGGCTACAAAAAGGGAATTTTAGACATAGATAGCTTAGCGATAATGCAATTTTACTTGTGTTATTATTTTCGAATATTTAATAACTATATTTGACACAAACAGTTGCTATTGACAGACCGTGCGACACTAACACTAAAATATACCTAGGTACCTATATGAAAAAACGACCGCGAGATTGTGGGACCATGTGAATTCTGATGATGAATATTTGTTCAATAGATTCGCGATGATGGGACATCGTTATCTACAATCAATATTTAGATACGTTCTCCGTTCTCACTAAATATTAACATCTCCAATCCGGTTTTCAGCCGCGATTCCTTTGTGTAAATGTTTTATGATGAATTGATTCACACAAATAGAACCAGTCTTTGCACAATTGCCTAACGGCTGCAATAGAGATCAGAGGTCATTGGGTAGCCAAGTCGACACTGCTACTTGCTGGATGCGCTGGACACTTGCATTCGATTGCACTGCATTTCCTCCATTGTTAGAATATATTATATAGCGCATGTATAATATAATATGTGCACTATGTATTTTTACTAATACATACTGTCTTCATATGAAGAATCTTCAAAAAAATATTTTAGTGCCTTTGAAATCTGTCCATACCCCAAATTCGTTATAGTTAAATAATTATTTTATTTCAATATTCTAATATGTTAATATTAAACAACGCATATTAGTTCTGTATTCGACTATAGACCTACCTAGGTATGTAAGTACGCACGTACTGTGCCAACGTATAAAGTATATTTTATTTAGGTAGATCAATTACCTCTATAGTATTTATGATTGCTTCGTTTGAGCACTATCGAATGGAAACTCAAGTATGATGTACACTGTCACAACTAACTATAGGTCTCGGCGATAGGGTTTTTTTATGTTGTATATATAGCTGTAAGGTAAGCTAGCTATAGCCAGGCGGGTGCCACACAGTGTCTTATTATGCTATGGATTTCCTCACGATGTTATCTTTACGAAATGTTAGGTACGTAGCCCGAGGTACGATTCGAACCGGTGATCCTATGGAGTAATCAACTGGAGAACCCTGATGACTGGCTCCTATCACCGCTTCGAACAACTATATAGTAGTTGAGTTTCAGAGGTATCATTCAGAGGATATCTAATTTGAACTCATCTCACTGCCTCTACCTAATATAAAAATTTAAAATATATAAGTACCTACATAAAATACGTACTACCTAATTAATATTAAAATATGCCAGTATAATTTACTTTTTATTATATTATCGCATATAGTTCAGTTATTTGGAACTGTATATTTACCATAGAAATCTTTTTTTTTTTAAATACTGTATATTTTAGTATCCAGCCTTTGAAACTTGAGCACTACTCACTAACGGCCGGTCTCAATAATCTATCTATCGCCGGTTTACCTTACTAGAGATAGATATTTGACACTATTTGTATGAATGTTATGTCAAATTTCTATCGATAGTAAGGAAAACCGTGGATAACCATGGAACAGACACTGGCAGAATTGCAATAAGCAGACACGCCATTAACAAAGAAGTCAAGTCAAACCGTGGATAGATAGATTATTGGGATCCTCCATTAGACGTATTAAAAAGAAATGACAATATGAAGCAGTCAAAATTAAATATACTTACATAAATCTCACAAAACAATATGCAAATTCTTCAAAACACAGAGCAACGGTCTCGGTCAACACATAGGTATGGTGTGTGAGAAAAACGTACCGGTCATCGAGAACTGCCCATAGCCTAATGATCACCTAAACAAAAAGGGTTCACAAAAGCAAACCCTGTGCTTTTTAACATTTTACCGGCAACACAATGCGCGAAACAACAGCGAACAAAGCTGGCGATTTCGCACAATACAAGCCATATTAATTACCCTTCTCAAGAACACGACAAAGGGAAAGGGTTTAATAAGGTAAATAAAAATACCATAAACGAGTGACCGATGTCCGGTGCTCGTTGCATTTCATTCTTTACCGGTAAATTTGATATGACGTTTATTGTGGTCTGATAAACATACTGACTGCTTTTGACATACTAGGCCAGTAAAATAGAATTTAAACTCGTAAAACATTTCCGATTCAATTTTTTGTTTTTTGTCCATACACTATAGCCTGGAAATTTTGGCAAAAGACATTACGTGATTTCACATTAAAATTCGCTAGAAAATAAACGTACCCAAATATAGATAGTATGGAAAAGATGATGATTATTACAAATTCTAATAATTTTATAAGTAAGGAATGGTCCGTTACCATCTTGATGTGTTAGGTAAGGTATTATAACCGTTTAGACAATATTTTTATTGATTATGATTAATCCAAATTTCCAATGTGGCAACGCAAGCGGCAGATATACGAGGTGGTAAATTCAAAAAGAGCCGAAATCTATAAATAAATAGTCAAAATTCCCGAAAACCTTACCACGTAACTACCTTTTTGCGCAACAAATTACTGTATTATTTACTTAGTACATTAGTGTAAACTTAAATCTTAATACGATGAAACCCGGAAATTTCAGTATCTTAAACAGATTCACTCTTATCAACTGAAGCCTGTCTAGCCAGGCTACATTTACCTTTAAGCTATTTAAGTCTATTCATAAAGTCCGCATAATTGTTTACACTGGCATTCCACTGAAACAGAGAGTAATATGGGTCATAATCCACTACGGGGCCAAGTGTGGCTTGGCAGATAGGCTATATAATACCCAGCACTGGTGTCAAAGTTTCTAGGCCACCCAAATTCCTCCGTAATAACCTAACTACTGTGTCCTAAGATAATATTTGGACCTTAGACAACCATAAAGACCAACGGATTAACGTGTCCTCCAAACCACAAAAGTGCTCAGTTAAGGTATCTTTAGAACCTAGAAGTGCTGACAACAGCGCAAAGATTGCTTAAGTTTTGATATAATTAAGTAAACATTTTTCTATAAAATTGTCTATTATTATCTTCTCATGTTAAAGTGTACTGGTCATGATCAAGGGTAGTTGTACTTGCTAATCTTTATATTAGCGGACGTTCTTAGGGATGGCACTGGTCAGCCATGGGTCAGAGGTGACAAACGGCCGGACACACCTGGTTCCATAACATCGTTTTTTAATCCCCACTTGTACAATTTTACACTCTGCTCATCCATTGTTTGCTGGTAAGAAAATAACTGTATTCAAATTGCATCTTGTGAATAGGTTTTTAGAAATAGCTGGTTCGTCGTAAGCTTTTTGGCAGTTTTTTCTCGGTATCGGATACCTTCTTGCTATGTTTTGTGTATGCATAATTAGTGTAGGTACCTACACACATACTTATTGTTTTGTTAACATTACGAATACAGCTATGTGTAGCTTTATCGTAACAGCCATTAGCATTTCTATGCATTTGCCAAAACTATCCTAAACTATTTGCAGGAAATGATAACATAATTGCAAAATCTCCGAAGGTATGAAAAGACGTGGCTTTTGTGCGTCAAGCAACAATACTTTGTGTCAGGTGTGGGGTAACTTCAAAGGGTGACTTGCACGGAAAGGATTCGCAAGTGTATAGATGGTTGGATTCGCTGATCGTTGGTCACCTCTGACCGATGACCGCTGACCTCCTGGGACTGAGAACTTGAACTTAATCCTTGCAATCACGACATTGAACTTCTCTGAAACAGGATTCTCTGATCAATTGAGGAGTTTTAATGAAATATCCTATTCTAGGCCTATAACATGATTTAGAAATTAAAGGTAATGGTTAAATTGCTCTCCAGTCAAGTTGTTTTAAATAATTACTACCTATAATGTGTGCGTAGATATATAATTAGGTAAAACAAATATCTTACTGAAACATAACATATCTTTGACTTTCACAAACAAGTCTAGTCGTAACTGAAATAGCAAAAAACGCAAGAGTATTTAAAATAATGAAATATTTTCTAATTTATTTTAATACTTATTTTTAACTAGCTGGGTTCCGCTGCTACACACACGTGGTGATGGGTGATGATGATGATGATCAAAAGTATCCTAGTTTTAATCCAGCATCATCAAACATCTGAAGTAGAAACAAACATACCTACACTTCTGGTCCTCACGTAATGGCTACAACAATTTTTCATTACCTAGCTAGCAAAATAAAAGATGAAGAAAATGTGACAAAACTTGTGAAATATCTGAAAACCCTACTAATTACTAAATGCTATTATAATATAAATGACTTTCTTGACAATGACAAATTTGATGATTATTGAATTCGTCAGGCGCTCCATTACCTTTCTTGCATACCAGGGTCATTATGTTATATAAATAAGAATATGTATTTAATACCTGCATGTATACTTAAATATGAGTGCAATAAAATATTGATTCATTGATTGATTGATACAAACACATTTACTTACAAACTTTTGCCTTTATAATATTGGTGAAATGTGATAAATCTTATCATACTTATATATTCCATACCATGTGCCCCACACTTGAATAAAAGTTTTTATTATAACCCTTAGAAACGACTAAACATTGTTTGCAACATCATATTTTTAATGAAATTAGGTAATTATAATGTTAACCAGTTGTTGTCATTATGATAAACGAAATAAATTCTATGTTGTGACAGAAAAATATTATCAGTGTTGTGAAAATAGTGACAAAAGCATCAAATTTTGCCAATTCCTAGAACGTGTCTAGAAAAAGGAATCCGGCGCTATCACTAGTAATTCTTACATCACTTACCGTCGTTTTATGATATTAAACCTATTATTGCAATATTTTACGTGGAAACAGCCGAAGATAACACTAGATTACAGTTATTGGTTTCGTAATGTGTAGAAATCAGCAGCGATGTGTTTAACCTAGTTTGTGAATGCTGTGTCAATTTGGCCCTCACATTATTATTTTATATGCAGACTGGTTGTACTTAGCAGGCAATATAGGTAGCAAATAACTTATATATTTACATTTAATTACTACTATTCCTACAGATACTGCTGATTTATCAATAGATAAGTAACCTCTTATCCCAGTCGTTACGTACTTCATGTGTAATCTTTTGAAATCAAATTAATAAACTGTATTAAGTAAAACTTCTTGTTATGCATAGTGCAAGTGAAAACTCTCAAAGATAATATAAAAGAGAAAAAGGGTAAATAGCCCTTACAACCAAATTGTATGAAAAAATGAACCTACCTTTCGGACTTAGTCAGTCACGGTCAAATAGTTTTATTCGCAACCCCTGAATGTCCAGCCGTTGGTCACCCCTGACCACTGACCCCTGACCCTATGGGATCTATAACTTGTACCGTCCGAATGCTTGCTAGCGACATTGAACTTTGCGAATAAAAAATAACAGGTTAAATAAAATTAGGGGGTAGTAAAAGAAGAATATTTGCAAAAATGTACTGTTCAGAAACTATTTTAATAAAATAAATACTGGAGAAAACCAGTAATTGATTGTACGAAGTAAAAAAGCTCATTTTGAAATTGAATTCTTCCGTTTTGTATTTTTTGTCACTGATATCATGGTATTTTATTTCTTACTAAAATTTTATGTAATAAGATTTTCACAATTCATATAATACTATGTTATCAATTTGTAATACAGTCTGCGAGCCTTAGTTATTTAATTTGTATTTTATCATGAGATCAAAATCTGTGGAGACAAAATTGCTGGGACAATATCAAAAGCTGGAGTCGCGAAAGGGTCGATCGGGATGGGCTGGTCATTCGTTGGTCACCTCTGACCTAACGATATTTCAAAGGCATCTTTTTATGAGATTGGAATATTTACATACTGACCAGTGCCAACACACTTTTTTTAAACATTTCTGTTCTCATATCCAACCAGCTTTAATTTATTAGGTATTTTACGTTTATTATTAATCAATACCTAGTGCCCAAGGATTCGTTCGCGTTGGTTTGTACTAAAAGAAACGAAATATAACCTAATTTGGTTGTTCAACTCAATATTAAAATTTAGTAGTACGAGTTATATACTCAGCTTTACACTTTAAATGCGAGGAAATGTAACAGTAATATTTTAAATAGTATATTTTGAATGGTTTGAGTTCATGTCCAATTTATAGTAAAGACAGAAACAATACTAATGTTACCGCGAAATTATGTAACGTCTGGGTCTTTATATGCACTAGATTCTATTGCATAAAAGTCTGTTTTCATGAGATTATTTTTAACTCGGTTAAAACACCCATAAGACTGTGGAAACTGTGACGTCACAAAATTACGGTTTGGGTAAAACAAGTACAATTTGAAAAATTTAATACCGACTTCCATTCTATTCAGTTATTGAAGTGTAACTCAAAAACTAGTGGACCGAATTTGATGAAATTTAAATGGGACAACACGCAAAAACGGAAGCACCAGCTTGCAAAAAAAAAATTTGAGAAATAGTTCACACTATCGAAAGTTATGGGGTAAAAAACGTTAAAAAAACAGTCGAATTGAGTACCTTTTTGGAAGTAGGTAGAAAAAAACGATACAAATCCCTTGTCACAGAATTTTGTTTTTACCCAGAATGTCAAATGCTGCCAATTTGTGACGTCAGACTTCCGTTGTCTTTACCAGGCCATTATAAAATGTATTAATTGTAGTAATGTAATTGCGAAAAAAAAGTTTTTTATGTATGACTAGCTGGTGCCCGCGACTACGTCTGCGCAGGATTAGTACTACGAGTAGCTTATTATTTCTCCAAGGGCATATCTATCTTTATACCAAAATGTCAAAAAATATGCACATGATAAAAACGCAATTGCTATAATAGTATTGTTTGAGAATATTTAAATACTTAGTACATCAATCAGTAAATAATAATAATAAAATTAAATAAATCCCCATGGAAAAATAACTGTCATTACATTTCATCACCCTTGGCGGTATTTGTGTTACATTTTATCACCCTTGACGGTCGCCGAACACGTCTAGTATATCGAGCTGTCAAATTGACTTGGCTTTTGACTAAGCTATCAGAAACTGACACAAACTTTGACAGAACTGTCATCATAACGATCTTGACGTAGACGGAGATCTTATTATTTTGTCTATGCTTAGCCCAAACATTCTTCATTCACGCTTTTTCATGGATGGATTTTCTTTCGCATGGATGATGATGATAATGAAAAGTATCCTGTGTGTTAAACCAGTGCCTCATCTACCTCCATACCTAATTTCATCAAAATTGCCCCAGCCGCATGTGCGTTAATGAGTAACAAAGATCCACACATCCACACATCCATACATCCATATTCACAAACTTTCGCGTTTATAATATTAGTAGGAAGTAGGATAGTAGATTTGTACTGACCGATTACGATAATTGCATGTCTAACTCGGCGCGGATGTTGCAATTCATAAGGCATACAAACAAATACCTAAAAGTGGCCAATTGCGAGTGAGGCTCGTGCTAAAGATATGTCTGAACTTATAATATCTTTAATATAATCTCACTTCTTACTAATATAATAAAAGCAAACGATTGGATGGATGGAGGTTTGTTACTCAATCACGCCAAAACGGCTGTTCGCACTTGGTTTAAATGCGGTATGTAGATAGATAAGGCGGTGGAATAACACATATGATACTTTTCATCATCATCATCCGACACCACACGGGTGAAACCGCAAAGCGCAGCTAGTAATAAGGTGAAAGTTTGTTAGTGTGTTTATATGTTTGTTTTTTCACGTTTAAACGGCTTCAGCAATTTTTATGAAATTTGATATGGAGGTAGATGAGACGCTGGATTAACACCTAGGATACTTTTCATCATCTCATCACTATCACCACGCGGGTGTAACCGCGGGGGAACCAATGTAATTGCCGTTTATCATGAAATATGTTAACGTCATTTTTTTCTGTATATTATTTATTTTTATTAATCAAAGTAATTACCCACGCAATCAATGTATTTTTACTAACGTAGCGGTAGCCCATTGATGCCCTTTTCGAAAAAGTCTATATACCTACATAAAGTATACAATTGAAATAGCCAGTACGGCAGAACGGCAATTTCATAGGTAAAGAACTATTACAACAATTTTTACATTGTAGTGCCGAACTTTGGACCCTTCAATACGCAACTCCGATTTGCACTTGACCGTTTTTAATAAGTATTTAAAAAAGTTGCTGCACTATTTATTAGACATTGACGTCGCAGCAACGCATTACCAAGTATGTTTGCAAGACTTCCTTTGCGTTATGCAATAAAAACTTGAGTTGGTACAGTCACGGCAGTAACAAAACAAGTAGGTACTTGAACGTTTCCAAAGTTTAAAACTAGTATAACCATATTTTATTATTCACTAGCGACTGCCTGCGACTTTGTTCGCGTAGTAGGCTCGACCTTTGGCCTCGCCATAACCTCCATTTTCTTAGTTTTTCTTTCATAAGTACCTTCTCTTGACAATAATTAACACAACAAAAAAGAATTATAGAAATGGTTCCATCCGTTCTCAAGTTATAGCGTGACCAGGAAAAATTGGGGTTAATTTTTATATAATCGAAGCGGAATCTCATGTGTGAACATACAACCGCAATAAGCACAAAAACCGTGGACAAGGAAGGCTTCATCCTTGTCGAGAAGAAGAAACGGCGAGCTCGACCAGCCCGAAACCTCTGCGGCACTGCTCCTGCTGTTGAGCCACGACACACTGCCACGACCATCCATGCTGTTGAGCCTGTGTCAGCTGTATACCTCTCCCGATTTCACAAAGACACGTCGGGAGATGAGATTGTGCATTACATCAGAATGAAATGGAATGACCGTAATATCCAGACTCAGGCCTTACCCGAGGTTACATTAATACGCCTGGATTCGAAAAGAGAAACGAACTTCAAGTCGTACGTACTCCGGTTTTCAGCGAATTTTAAAAAGAGACGTTCCTGGCACCGGACTTCTGGCCTGAAGGGATCGTTTTTCGACGGTACAGGGAGCCTAAACCGAATAAAATAAATCCTGAAAAGACTGTACTTACGCTAGTTAAGCAACCCTTTATTATAGGTATGTATATATATAATATATGTTAGTCTGTAAGGTATATGTTTTGTATATGGGCCGCTGGTATTTTTATGTTGTGTAATTGTACTATTGCCTGAAATAAAGATTATTATTATTATTATACTATTATATATATTAGATACATTATTATATTTTTTTGTCTCAATGTTTACTTATTTATAAACTCTATCTAGTGCATATGCTTCTACTAAATCATATAGTTATATCAATTCGAAACTTGAGAAACGTTTACTTGTTTGTGCTCGTGACGTGACCGTACATACCAACATGAATAATGTAGGTACCTACTTGATTAACTCGGTGTAGAAGTCACAGTATTAACGTAAATTAAACTGTATAATGTTGCCATTTCTTCTCATTAAAATGGACATGCAATGCAAATGCTCTGTTTCGCAAAGCCACACAATGAGGTTCAACGATCGAACTGCCACCTACTTGGTAATGTGCGAAGTCAATGTCCGCTGTGCTGGGTGCTTCATACGTAGGTATATATAGGTATAGATTACTTAGATACATATTATTTTATTTATAGTCATCATCATCATCATCATCTCAGCCGTAGGACGTCCACTGCTAAACATATGCCTCCTTCATCATTTTCCAAAAGGACCGGTTGGAAGCGGCCTGCATCCAACGTCGTCCTGCGAATTTTATCAGGCCGTCTGTCCACCAAGTCCGTGGACGACCTACGCTGCGCTTGCCGGTCCGTGGTCTCCATTCCAGAACCTTCTGGCCCCATCGGCCATCTGTTCTGCATGCTATGTACCATGCTCACTGCCACTTTAACTGGAAAATCTTCTGGGCTATGTCGGTGACTTTCGATCTTCTACGGATCTCCTCATTTCTGATTCGATCACGTAGAGAAACCCCGATTATTTATAGTGATTATTTTTATCAATCATTTATTTGATCATTTAATTCGCTTCAGCCTGTGACTGAATTGTGGTTATCGCGATCTCAAGGGAACTAAACGTTGAATCGGGACAAAAATGAGCCTATATCTTATTCCTGGGAACAAACTAACTAGGTAGTTATCTTTATACAAGATTTTATTCAAATTCGTGCAGCCATTTCCACAATGATCATTTATGAAATTTGCACTTATAACATTAGTGTGTGATGAATATAACAATTTATGTTACTTGCCTAGCACGAATAACTGCGTAAGTGTAACGTAACGCGTCGTTCACGTGAAACAATACAAACTGACATTTATCTAGGGCATACTGTGACACAGACAACTCATAGTTTGTGCTCCGAAGCGTGACAAGTTGACGTTTGCGATACGAGTACTTTTTCGCAAATTGTTTGTGCTACGGCTTCTGGAACCATTTCAGCTCTAATCCTAATCTTGCCATTTTAATTATTTTGATCAGATCAGTATACTTTTGTACCTGCCCTAGGCCGGCGTGGTGGGTACAACTCCTACATAGACAACTACATACAACTTGTGGAACATAATATCATGCATCACAAATTCGTGCGTGTCTATAGTCTATGCTTTTTATCATAACTATACTTACTAGCTTCTCAATTACACACCTTACAACCTAAGTATCTTACTACTACGGGCTTAGTAGTCCTCCTTTTTACTGTGAGCTGCTTTTTGCTGTTTTCTGGGTCCTTACAAAATGAGCAAGTCACGCGCCTGATGTTAAGCACTTCTGTCATGGGTACCCGGTGCAGTGCATTGCAGTGCCACCCAGAGTATAGATTTTCTTCTATATTATGTCCACTGAGATTTTTATTCTATGGTATATTTATCTATTTCCTGCTACAATAAAATTAGCCTGCCTTTCTCGTGTGTAAGTACCATAATCACAAAAATAGATTAAATTGAAGTAACATAAAACCCGATTAATTAATCTTTAAGGCTGGTACTGAAATAGACCGACATGTCGGTTGTCGCACATTACCGGAACTCACACACACGTAGGTATAGGATAGAATGAACTGTGCTTATAGTACATAAACATCGTAGTCGTTATATATTATCTGGTTATAGGTATACATGTAGTAGATACTAATTTTAAAAGCAAACACACCTATTTCTAATTCTTTTTTTACTGTTTCAAAGAATGTCCAGGGCATTCAGCTCCTTTTTAACACGAACATAGTGAGAGAGGGCTTAAAATTATATTTAGGTATATATAATTATTTGTATTTATGTAGATTAATTCTACCTCTAACTTTCACTTCAGACGGTCGTCGTCGCCGCTTTTTGCCCTGAAAGGCTTTAATATACAATAACATTTTATAGTTAAACGTGTACTTTCATCATTTCTCTTTATCTTTCTACAAGTTATACAAAAATAAACGTTCATAAAACTTCATAATTAAAATGTAAAGTTTATTCAACTTCATCCGTACTCATATTACTCAAAACCGCGACTTACATTAATTCCGCATTTTACAAAGAAATTACCTTCTTTGTCCAGTTTCGAGGGTCTGCCTTACGAGCTGACCTCAGACGGATTCATCTGAGTTCTATGGTATGAAGGTACTGGGTATGTGTTTTTTTTAAATTCCCTTATGCAATTAATGAATAGGTACAAGAGGCATTTGGTTTTCAATTTTATAATGATAGGCTACCCATTTGATGGTAAGGTTTATGTTTTCACTATACAACTTAACTTGTATTGCAACATTCTCTCAAAAGACAAGCAGAGCCCGATACATCCTATTATGTACTTGGTGACAGATTTCCAATGTTACAGGGGTACCTAATCTTGAAACATTGATTTCCTCACGCTGTTAGTTATACCAAACTTTTAAGCCCGAGGTGGGGTTTGAACCAGCAAACGCCTGCTCACACTTTATACCCTTCAAAACGCTCTCGTGCGCATCGGAAATAAACGTCAAAAATATACCAAATTCCAACAAAAATAATCTCACGTTTTATTTGTTTCAAAAAACAATCTAGGTAGTTTATTATTAATAACATACGTTTACTTATATATTATAATACATTATCCGAATGAATAGCGTTACTTAATTCGTATAGCAAAACAGCCAAGAGTTGATATGATAAGTGCTCATGAAATTTACGTTTTTGCAAATCACTGAACTATTTACGCAGGTAATGATTAAATTCCATTATGCTTGAATAGATTTAACTTAAGTATTCAGTAATAGTTCGAAACGTGTCTTCAATTATATTTGTTAATTCTTGCTATAGTTTTCGATAGCGTATGTATTGCGAATACATTTAACGTAATAAATAAAACCAAACTTGTAGTTTTTATTAAGACTATGGGTCAAAAATGATAATTAGAAGGGATACAGAATAATGTGTATTAAAATAACAAATAAAAAGAAGGATTACAATTGCATTATTATATAATAGGAGCAAACTCAAGCTGGTTTACACTACCTTATTACTCATATACCTACTCATATTATGCCTTCACAAATTATATCTAAAACAAATCCCAGCGGTTAACTTTTATGAATTTTATTGCTCTTGTTTATTATTTTAAGTACAAATCATCATCATCATCTCAGCCGTAGGACGTCCACTGTACACCATATGCCTCCTCAATAAATCTCCAAAGGTTGGTGGATGCAGCCTTTATCCAATGTCGTCATGCGACCTTTATCAGATCGTATATCCACCTTTTCGTTTTAAGTACAAACACGGCGCTTATAGAACCTAAGAGAAAAGTAATACTGAGAAATTAAATACTCCAATAACTATAGTAGACACTACAAACACTTCAGTTAACTTACAGATCACGACATTTTGCTACATATTCTATAGTAGTAGTAGTCTAGTAGTAGGTATACACTCTAGCTATGTTGTAATATAATTTCAATCACATCATATCTCATCATCATTCATTGAATCCTTATTAAGTTTATATAAAAAACTATTTCAATACTGACCAACAATATGGTAAATCAAAAAAAAATTAGGTGATGACAGAGAAGATGTCAGAAAAAAAGAGGAATTTTTGGGACAGAGAGAGATTCCAAGGAATATTGAATGAATTTATCCAGGATTCTAAAAAGAGTAAATAAATGGATTTTGGAGCAGAGGGAGAGATTACGACCCAAAAGAATATACGATACTACGTGGCTAACCAATATAGGAAGATCGAAAACGATTACCTGATATTATTACGTCTCAAAAGAAGACTAGCGACAATACATTGAAGCGGTCTTATTGAGTCTGGCGTTGGAAAAGTCTGAAGAAATTAAGCAGTTCTATATAGAGTGATAGAAGAAGAATAATTTGGACCTACAATTGCAGTGAATTCCCAGGTCACGTTATTTAGCCATTATATTCATATCATCATCTAATGTTCCTTTTTATGTCCAATTAGCTAGCTAGGCCTACTAGGGATATTTGCTATTATTTTTAGTGTAGGTAATTCTAGTTTATGTATACTATTACATTACTATGTCTCTGAATGTATATGCTTTTATGAAGATCCGCCGTGAACATTCTACTATTCTATTTTAATTCAGATGCTATTTATTTATTCAATAATAAGCTGGATCGAGCACATGTCACGCATGCGCTGCGAGCCCTCGCATAGGAAGTCGGAAGCACCAATCTTTTTATTGGGGTTGTAATTAAGGAATCCTACGCTTTAATTACGGGGGCTGCTAAATATAATTACTTGAACTCTTTCTCTTTTTGGACAGTACCTACTCCATCCGCTTTCGGGGAAATGAGGAAACGCGAGGGTGGAATAATAAACCAATTTTAAATTACTGTCCCACGACCTTATGTGGGATTTGCTTCATGAATTTATAATTTCATAGCTGGATTATAAATGCTAAATCGATAATACTGTTGGAAAATATTGAATATCTACCACCGTATGATTGCGACAATGAATTCTTACTACAAAATAGGGAATTGGCGTTGTTACTTGTTCATTAGGCATAATGATGATGTTTTAAAGATGTTTAATACTTCACCTTCGCCAAGTCGTCATCTGTCGCCAATGTAAATATGATGGCAAGAAGTATACTATAATAGTAAATATACTTCATCGAACACCCACGGGCTTCTTGTCGTTTCTAGGTATTCTACACATCCGATAGGTATATATTATCTATTTATTTTTAACACCGCCCACTTGACTTGTTTTTAGTTGACTAGATTGTATTGTTTCGTTGTAAAAAGAGTATTCACCACGGTGATAAAGTTGGCTTAATTTTAGGCGAGTTTTAAATCCCTCACCGCATTTGAAGTTTTAGAGAACGATTGCGATTGGGAGTTCACTATAATATAATATTATTATAATAATAATCTTTATTTCAGGCAATAGTACAATTACACAGCATAAAAATACCAGCGGCCCATACACAAAACATATATACCTTACAGATTAAGATATACATACATACATAAATTATAGGGTTGCTTAACTAGCGTACAGTCTTTTCACGATTTATTTTATTCGGTCTAGGCTCCCTGTACCGTCGAAAAACGATCCCTTCAGGCCAGACGTCTGGTGCCAAGAACGTCTCAAGAAACGTCTATAGAAACATTAGAATCATTCGTCACGTATGGAATCCAATATGACGCCCGTAACTTAATACACTGCTTTATTCCTTTGCTGCATACTATTATACTACTATCAAAACGAGGAGCTAAAACATATAGAGCACGTTAACGAATAATTTACGTTCATAAGAACATCTTTGTTGTTGCAATTTTATCGCTAAGCAGGCGTTAGTTTAGTTTAAAAACCATACTATAAAGTCTTTGATGATGTACATAATGAAATTAGATTTTTGTGTCTAATAGAACATGGTATCTACCTATAAACTGTGCAAAATGTTGAGATTAGTTTACCCTTAATAAGTTGAATGTAATTAGAAACATCAGAATAAAGAGAATGTGTTGTTCACGACCACTCTTATCGCTGACAGACAAACATTTGTCATCAGCGTCAGCGATTTGGCCACAAGTAACAATTTGCATACGATAACGCTATCACTGTTCCCAAACTACAATTTGAACAATATTGTCATAGGTCCAATAGGGGACATATTAACAATAATACATTAATCATGTTTGAATAGCCTAAATGATTGTCTTTCACCATTTTTGCAGCGTAGAGACACTTTGTGATCATTTAGAAGACATGCGTTGATCACGTGAATTCATCGATGAAAATGAATTGCTTAACAAAAATTTAAAGTTGTTTGTACATTTTTCAGCAATCATTTCTTATGAATTTCACATTTACATGATGTAGAGCCTCTCTGAATATTTAGTAATTTGTATAGTTACATTACATGATAATATAGCTATAATAATATATATAATATACTATATACATACAAAATTTACAAATATTGATACAAACCACCCCTAAATAGATTTAATTACAACTATAGCACATAAGTACCTAATCCGAATGAATAATATAATTGAATTTGTCATAACATTCTGTAACTACTTATTTTTTAAAATTAATATAAGTATAAAGTGGACCAAAACATTATTTAAAGTAATATGTAAAAATTTAATTAATTCATATTCAGTCACATCAAGTTGACGATTAATATGATAATTTATGATGGCCATTAATCATGAATACACTCGTGAGATAAACAAAACAAGTTCATTGAACACTTAATTAAAATACTTACTAATTGTTATTAAACCTTTCAAGAAACGTGCATCATTTACGGAAAGAAATTGGCTTCGACTTTAAGTCTAGTTTCTTGGAGTAATTTAGGTAAAATCTTTAGACACATTTACAAAGTTACATTGAAGCATAGAGCAGGTTTAATATTAAAGAGTACAAGTTACCGTTCGAAGGAACTGTTAGGATGAAAGGTATCAAATGAGGTAATTTAATGATTAAAACACTACTGTTTTATTAGTTTCCCGAGAGTGCTAATCTGCCAGGCTGAATCATTGTCTACAATGATATTCAAATTAATATATAATTCCTAAAATTTAACTAAAATAAACGTTTTCTGGTCATCGTACCAAGTAGGTTTAAGATAAAAATTACAAAATATAAGTTTAATTGAAAACTATATGCATTGCTGCATTGAATGCTTGAGAAATATTCATTGTTGTTGAATATGAACCATCAGTTGAAATGAAAAAACCGAATAAGATTTTATATCGGCTCGCTCCCGCGAAATATTAACTCTATATCAATATTTGTTTTCATGTTCACATAGTTACTAACTATTGTGAGTTATTTTGATGTTCACATAGAAATTTATTACATATTAAGTATAGTGAATGTACCTACATATTCTGTTTACGGAACAATTTTCAACCTTATGGCACTTATTAACATGTACAATACGCACGGCACACCAATGTTTATTTTTATAAAAGTTGCTATAAGCGAATGAAATAAAGTCAAAAACAAATAAAAATATTTCGTAGGTATAGAAGGAACACCTATTTCTGCCTGCGGCTTCTTGCGTGTGAAATAAGAATATTGCGTTCCCAATATAATTAGGTACATAGATACCTACGTAATTATTTTGTGAACGCGATAATCTTGCGAAGTGAATTGGTATTAAAAAGTAGCCTAACTAGTTAAACCAATTATTTAATTAAATAAAAGGTATTTCAATACCAACGAAATATAATCCAAAACCACGCAGTCATTTCTGCGTTTATCCGTAACAAACATAGATAAATAGGTTTTTGTAGTAGCTGGTGAACGCGATTTTCTGAACCTAGTCACACATATAAGAAAGATTGCATTTAAGTTATAATATATGTACAGGATGCATACCAGTAGGTACTTGAATCACAAACCTTTTTTCATCCTGTACGTAGTGTTTATTATTCTCCGTATAGTTTTAATGAGCGCTGAGGAAGCGCGGCGCGGCACTGCGCAAGCGCATGGTGAACGTGCGCCGTGTTGAGGCAGGCCTGACCACCGCCCGCGCACTCCAGGAGTACTGGTAGAAGAATAATTACATTATGTTTTTAAAAATAAAATCAATTATTATTATAATGTTTGCCTTCTCGCGGTCAAAAATATAATGATGCTCTTGCCTGCGACTTCCTCCCCTTGATCTTGATATCATTTAAATACAATAAATTCCGCAATAACTGTGTTTCATAAGTTTGAAAAGTACCTGTCCAATATTAGATATTGAAGTGACATAATATGTCACTCTCCGGTCCTATAAAACAATCTCTATGAAAAAATCATGTCGATCTGTTGATTCGTAAGGTACTGTTTGAAAGGGCATCTATAAAACCAAAGGAACAGACTTTCGCAGGTATGGATGGATGGTCTCGCATGCTACCTCATTTCGTTTTATATCTTTTGTGTGTCTTTCTTCTTGGTTTAAAATTAATAATCCATTTCAGGACTTGAATGCATCCGATTTACCTGAGACTTGGCTTTATGTAACTTCGGTGACAATATAATAATATGGTAAATCCCAATGACTTGAATTAAGATGTTAAATGATACCCCATTTGATTTTAAAAGGTTTTATTAACCTTCTTTGCTTTTATTAAACTTGCTGACAAATCGTCAACCAACGACATTTTTACAAACTTAAAAAAAACTGATACAATATTACAAATGGTACTTTGCAATATTGTGTCATACCATGGAGCTGGTCTGATTATGAAGACGGAAGGTAACTTTTGGAAGTTTTGAACCACCAAGATTATCCTGTTGCTTTTGGAATCATTATGATCAACTTACGAGTACAGCAATCATGTATTTCGTGAAAATATGTTACCACAAAAAAATTTACTCCAAATTGTAAGTAGTTAGTGCTGTTTTCAGATACTGTATTCAGAACTTAGATACATTACTCTATTTGAACTGGAAAACAATGTGGCCAGTCTGTTCCAAAAGTGAATTCACTATACATTAGCACGCCAGCATGTTCGCCTGTAATTCTACGCCTATTGTGTGAGTGACGTCATAATACGTAATTATTACGACGAAAACCAGTAATATAAAAGTAACGTTATTATATTCAGTTTTATCTGTATTGTAAATGCGGAAGTGTACTTGAATAAGTTTGTCTTTTGTTTGTCCACGCTCTTAGTACTGCACTGACAACGATGAAACTTGGCAATGATAGTCAGCCCGGAGAAGAACTTAGGATACTTTTGTGTCCCAGAATATTTTTATATCGGGAGAGTATCTTTGAACTTGCGGGGCAGTGGTCATAAGGGAGATAGAAAAACATTGAAACATAATTCAAACAAATCGCAAGCGAAAAAGGGATATCATTATATTTCTTATCACTGCTACTGGACTTATGAATATGATGACTTAACTTACTTGTGGTGGTTGATATTTGTAAAATACGTAATAGGGTACTTAATACACAACTAAGTCAAGTAAGTAATATAAGAATGTTTTACACATATCTTCCTGTAAAGATTGGCATATGTAAAAATGTATCTGTGCTATTATTACATACATATACTGGTCACGGTAATACTATCCATATTACCGTGACCATTATATGTAAATTCAAATTCAGCAATTCTACCATCACCAGTACACGGTAATATAGATAATATTACCGTGTACTGGTAATGGTAACATAGCACCTAGACTATCTCATTGTAAATTTATGTTTAACGCAGATTTCACCAGTTGTATTCGTTTTGAATCAATGTACCTACTCTTTATTTATTTGTGATCTATCGTAGAACTTACAAAGTACCACTAGGTCTTACTCTACCACATAATTCAGTACCTATTTGATGTAGAAGTATATACGTACATCCATCTATCTATCGATACATCCAAATATACACTGCCCCATTTATAGCAACTATATTGTATAAGGGTGTTAAAGTTTACCTTTTGATAATGTTTTATATTGATGTTATATATTACTACTTCATTTTAGAATAGTCAAACGCTATTGAGAAAAGATTGGATTAGTCGATTACATAGAAGCCTGTACTGTGTAACTTTTTACAGTATAACCTTGAAAGATTTCTCTTGCCAACGCTACAGCATTATATAACAGCTATATATGTACTACATAGCGAGTAACGGGAAGCAAAGCGCTTGTTGGTGCATTCGACGCGCCCCGCGCCGCGCCACACGACTATACAATGTTGATGCAATAATACTTTCAATGTTAGACAGATACCATCTTGCCTATATATAGTTTTACTATAATAACTAATTCGAAGCGTACTCCTACTGTGTACGGAGAAGATTATGGAAATAAGGGAGACGATGCGTTGTTTGCCGGGTGGCGAGAACCTTGAAAATGTATCCATTATTGTAAAAACCCTGACCTCAGATTCGTGTATTCAGTACAATATTAACGTGTATTGATCTAGTGCATTACAGTGTCAAACACCACACCTAGTCAATTACTCGTACCATATCTAATACTATTATCATTACTGTTCTAGGTTTTACGTTTTTAGGTAGGTCAGATTTTTTACAATTAGCATAAACAGAGCCTTTGGAAATAGTAAATTATATGAAATTGTCTTGTGATGTATGAATGCTATCTATTAGGTTCAGTTCTTTATTTCTAAGAATTGTTGTCTTCAATATATTTCTGTGTTATTTTATGTTAAATTCAAGAATCTACTAGAAATTACCTAAGTAGGTATGACTAGACAGACAAATTTGAGCTCATTCAATTGCCCATATATCAACCTAATTTACTGTTATGTTCTTTAACCAGGCCAAGTAAAAAGCAAGGGCCATCGTCAATTTCGTCCATAAAATAAACATTCCAGCAACGGTGACTAAATAGTCAAATCCGGTCGGAGGAGCGTTGGTTAGCGAGTTTCGGCAGAGCGCGGGGGTGGAAGGACCAAGACGGACGCGGGAGGGAGGGAAAGTGCAACGTCCTCGCCAACATCGCCGAAGGGACGCCTCGGCTCTCCGCTGACGTCTACAATCATACAGATATTCGTTGGAATTTTTGAAACTATCTTCTTGACTTTGCATTAGTCCTATGGAATAGAATTCATAACGCAAAACTTGCAGAATGGAATCTTTTTTCGTCCATTATGTCTTCTGACTGATCTATTTAAAGGGATTAAGAATTATAAACAGGTCACGCTTTATTCTTTAAATTGGCACAAGTCATGTTAAATTTTGATCATGATTGCATTGCTTGCAGGTTATAAGTTACGAAAAGGGACGATGCGCAATGCTTAGGTGTTATCTACTGACATTTGGCTTTGTCCCCCAAATCGGTGTCGATGACCAAAGGGAAGCTGAAGCCATGGAAGTGTTGCTAACCAAAATGGAGCCGAATCCTGTTAATGCTTCCTCGAACTTGCACCGGCTTTTTGTCAACATATTTGAGCAACCTAACATGTAAAAAACTTTTATGTAGGTACTCATCACAGTATGTTTTTGAGTGTTTGTGTTTTTGTCAAGAAGCACTTGCACATTTTCTTTTATACCTTTACTCATAGATAATTTACATGATTTTTGAGTACTCGTAAAGTTAATATAGTTCTCGCAAATCGTTTTAAAATTAATAAATATGGGATTTTAAATTGCAATATTTGTTTGTAGTTATTTATGAATATGCGCTGTTATTCTTGATAAGTAACGCTTCCTATACAATCATATGATTAGTCTGATGTCTACTTGTTTCACACATTTAGCACGTATTTGTGAAAACTCATTGATAATTAATTAGCCTTCAATACCTGCTTCACATTGTTATATTCCTATATACTTAGTTATTACCTAGTTGTAATATCAATAAATAAAAATGTGATACAGGAGCGTTGTCGATAGAGAGTGGGTAGGTACCTATATAGTTTAGATACTGATGGTCGCAGTGATATGTTATATTTGATGCTTCAAAGATGGGTACAGACAATAGTTCCGGTTTAGTTGTCTACATTATTATCTCAATAGCAAGGTTCTTCAACGCGCTGCGCACTTCGCGGTTTTATCTCGCAACTATTAATGGATTCGCAATTAAGAATCGATTAAACAACCACCAGATCACGTTCGCCAACATTTGTTTTGACAACTTCCTTTTAGATATTTGTGTGCCGTGTGTTTGCAATGTATATCTTGTTTACAACATCGGGCTGAAGGTCTCCTGGATTTATAAATATTTCGGTAAGGTTCCTTTATCTGTGAGCAACAATGACAACATAAAATGATATGATTCTAGTCATGATTAATGTAATTGGAATTTCTCGAGGTTTTTTGTCATTCGTCGTCGGTCAGTGATGACGGTGGTGGTGTCGTTAATGTGCATATGCGCGGGACGGGTGCGGGGTAGAGGGAGCGGGAGGTGCTGCGAGACTTGACCTTGGGGCAGGATCGAGCCGAAGCTCGCGGTCCCTGACCTTACTATTTCGAGTGGCAAGTGCGCCGCCGCTGCTGTGCCGCGCTGCATGCAATGTGCATACCGAAATAACCGCTTGGTCTGATCGCCCACTAGCACGCCCTGAGCCCCCTCCCCCGCGCCTCTTGTCCCGCCGCCTCTTTGCAGGATGCACTGCCTTACCGATGCACGGCACGCCTATCACGCACCATAAGGGGAAGGAGTTCTGTTACATGAAGCCGACTGTAAACAACAAACCCTTTAACACGACTTCTTTAGTTACCTACTGAACGCTATCAACATCCTTTGAAGCTATTTCAATTGATCAATACTAAGCTTTCTTTTGTTTTCGGGTAGAGAGAGCGAAAACATTTCAATTCAAGCATGTTTGGCCTGGAAAGATTCATACAAATTATACTTACATACGTTCACGCTTTCACATTATTATTTAATTCTCTAGAGGTGTATACCTGACCATACATAATAATGTATTTGCCTTATCGCGCAAGAACTATCTCGTGTATTTGACAGGGGGCGAGTCATCTTATTCCGTAGACATGGCAAGATTTAGGACAGGCAAACTAAAAGCTCTACATAATTAAACTACCACAAAACCTTTACATATCTGTTGCAGCTACAGCGCTTCTTAAATGTCTGTAGAACATTCCAGAAGGCGTTTAAACTATTTCGTCTAATGAAGTCGCCGGGCGACTCCAGCGCACGCGAGATAAATGTCAGGCTGATAGTTTAATATACGGTATTATACTGTAGGTGAGAGCTGTGATGGACGAGGGAAAGGCCCGGCCAAGGCTGCAGCTAGGGACTCCACCGAGTCCTATAGAAAATTAGGACAGTAGTGCTCTATGGCAAACGTCCAAACATTAAAATCAGACTGACCCTGACCTATGACAAACCAACAAAATATCTTAGAGTTTATCGACATGGCTTTCTACGTGATAAAATACTAAATGTATATTTGACCTACTTTATAAATTGTAAATAAGTACATATTAATAAGCATTAAAAAAGGAATTACAAACGTACGTTACACTTTGGAAATCGTCGAGTCAAGAGAGAATAAGTATCGTCCAGACTAGCATGCTACGTTTTCGAAGGAAATTAGAAAAAAAAACATCAAAATAACAAACCGCCTTTATGGAAAAAATGGCAAAGTTTCCTTAAAACTGTGGATATGAGTCTCATTTGAACATTTTGAATGCAACGGTACCTAACCATTTAATTGGATCATCATGCAGCGCTTTACCTATTTTCTATTCCACCAGCCCTACCTGGCTACGGCAATGTATAGGGAGTCTTCTGAATGGAATATTCTAGAACGTTTCCAAACTAGTCACAGTCCGACAAACACACCAGAATGGTGGCTGTAGTAGCTGCAGCATGCACTTTCACGAGATGCCGCGTACAATTATTATGCATCCATTATGCGCCTGCGTCGTCGCTCAGATATTTTCTCCTGTCAAAACGCCCACGCTTGCCTTTGTGAGTGTTTTAGTGCTGCCTTTTGGACATTTTGTTGGTGGATAGCAAAATGGCTCTTTAGGGTATTAGTAAGTCTTTGTAGATTATTCTCATATTATGACTCCTGTCGATTTAAAAAGGGTAAGAAATCAGCTCGCAGCGTAACTTTGTCTTGTCGCATGTCGTTTTCGTCACGACTGATCAAGAATTTTGATGGGTGACATTGTGATTCCGTGCCTCAGAGGGCACGTCGAGCTGTCGGGCCCGGTTGTACTTATATCTTATAACATGTCGCAGAATTCGGGCAGTAGTTATGTGTAAAAACTTCACTAACAAAGCAATACACTGCCCGCACTGGGCCTACTTATTAGCTGGCTCATACTTTTATGTGATGGGAACAAGGGCGGAATGATTATGAGGGAAGAATCAGATCAATCGATAGAGATGAGACGATTTGTCACTTTAGTCACACCTATCTAATAAGTATGACAGTAGAAATGAGTTCAAAAGACTATTGTCTTTTCTACTTACATTCGATATAACGAGAGTGAAAAAGCACTAGTGCCCGTAGGTACATAATATACTTACATTGAACTCGATTGCTATTTACCTACTTCGTGTTAGTACTATCATTTAGGTCTATCTACATAGACCTCACTCCGCCTGCACGTATCAACGATGTTCCTAATCAGTAAATATGATATGATAATCAGCCCTCGTATAACGCACACATGCACGTCTCATGGGGTTCTAGGCTGTGTGCGTGTGTGTCATGCGTGTGACTAATCTATGCGCCCGCGCTGTAACTGTTGCGTTAGCTATGCACTCGCCGTAGTGTTTGCTACCTAATCTGTGTTTTTTAATATTGTTACTTAATCTGTGATCACCATTCAAGGTCACTGGCCAGCGGAGCGGCCCACCGACCGAATTTAACGCAGTCATCCTACTGCATTCGTTTTGTGAGGGGATTTTTCACAAGATACCGATATGGATAAAAGGTTTTGCTCTGCTCTTTAATATTTGACTTGACTTTGCGTATTGATCTATTTCATAATAGTTTTAATTACGACTAGTCTTGCCTAAAACTATTATTAGTTTACGCAGTACTATTTGCTGAAGTATTATGTTTAATTACAACATTGTAAGGTAGATCAAGTTTCGGACTTCTTCTAAGCAGCTTCTCTTCAGGTAGCTGGTTCGAATTGAATGTTACGAAGAACGTTTTGGTTTAGGTATTTTTATATCTAAGTACCTTTTAATAGTAAAGTTAAATTGTAGAACTTTATAGCTAGGTATTGAAGCTTAGCTTAGGAAACAATTTTCCAACTCAATTTAAAAACTAATCGTTATCTGAATCGTTCTCATAACGGCAGTATTAAATACAATTACTATGTATGCAAACAATATGCTTTATGTATGCTCTTGGCTTACACCCGGAGTAGTTAAAACGTCGGAGATCTGTCAATTTTTCGCTTGCAGTAAATGAAAGCAAGACAAAGCATGTTACGCCTAATATAGGTTTACGCAACGTTTATTAATAAAGGCCCTAGAGACTACAATAGATTTAATATTCTATGTTTATAAAACGTCAGTACATTTACAATATGTAAAGACTTGGGAGCGAAGTCACGTAGGCTAGAAAAAATATTATGATATTTTTAAAGTGAGTACAGAATTAACGAAAATGTGCCTAAAATAAATAGCGATCAGCACATGGCATAAGATAACAAAACATTCAACAAGTACGAAACAGTGATTTATCAGTCTCAAAGACGAAGACGTTGTGAGTGGAGGGCGAGGCCTGAGGGAGTCAGGGGTGGACGGGTTCTGCCGAATGACTCCACGTCCGGGAGCGGCCATCGACCTGTCCAATCTCCGCTGCATTAGCATGGCAAGCAATATTCCAGTCTAGCCAATCCCTTGTGTGGGTATAGACACGCTGCTACGATTGCAACTCGCAAGCAACCACGTACGTCTTCCCGTAGACGGCAGCTGTAGAGACACGGCGCGCTTCGACATACAAACTATGTATTAACTGTGTAACGGTGGTTCTAAATATATGACAGATTATACTGAATTTGAGCGTTTGATGTCAACAATACGATGGCATTACACTTTTACATGTTATTCGATATAGCACATAATAACTAAAAGTAAAACTAGGCCCATTGTAATCTTGCAGCACCTATACCAACGGATTAATTATTAATGCCAGCCATGCTAATACAACATGCCATAATGTTTTGTAAATCAATTCCAATATTAAAAAGAATAGAATCGGAAAATGTCAAGCCAACCCATTCAAATAATACGTATATTATATATTAGCATTACAAATTTCGCATTTTATAATAAAAGTTTGCTATATGATTAACTTATTACGTTGCAGGCTATATTATTCATATACCGATCATTATTATTCATTTACTGATCATTATAGGTTCTTCGAGTTCTTTAACTCTCGCAATATTATAAAGTAAATGATAGAATTCGAAGTCAAGACTCGTAGTAGTTCTTTATGCATATGTGTGCGTGATGCGCTTACGCCGCCGCCAGTTGCGACGTGCATCGTCGCGCCATCCCATCGCAAAGATGTGTTTGTAAATGCTGATAGATTAAATGCCTGTTCTATTACACTCCCTTGGGAACACAAAATGCGCAGACTATATTCAGGTTTGCCAGAATAATTAGGATAACATGATATTTTTTATGTCAACAAGTTAAGTGTTTTCAGGTAAGAGTAACTATAGTATCCCCGATTACGACGATGTCTCTCTAAAACATTTAGAGAGATACATGATTAAAACGTCATGAGTATCAATAATAAAACTTGCTTGTTCAAATGTTTCAACTTTGTTTAGCAGACTTGGAGAAACCAAATGCCGTCCATGTTGATCAATGTTGAAAATGTTGATCAATGTCGCTTACTTATAAAAAAATGCATTTATTGATGATAAAATAATCTGACTAGAAAATACTTCACAATGTTTTGAGTTTAATTAAATCTGAATGACTACTCATATATCAATGTATACTTGCAAAAAGTTTAGCTGACTTTTGCACACTCGTTTAAGTCTTTGTTAGGGTCTACGGCAGTGCTACGATCCTTGTACTTTCTATAAGAAAGAATTGTAAATTTTGTATACGTGCACGTTACAATTATAGTTAGTAACACACTGCATTATAATAATGTTGTGTGCGTGTGTGGGAGAACGCTCTATGCGACGACGACGCTGATTACTTCGAGGCGGTTTGAAGCCAAGTTTGATAAAAAGATCAAGTTCAAAGGGCTACACAACACTGAAGATATGATTTATATGTTTTTTGAAAGAAAATGATGTTTACCCATAGCATTTAATAATACTGTCAAAAGTAAGGCTATTATCCATTAATTAATATCTTGGTACAAATATATGGGACCATAGATTCTACAGATATAACGGCTGTTGTTATATAAGAAAGTAATTCAAATCGAATGCAGTGAAACAGCAGTTTCGATTTCATCGACCTAATCGACAATCATACTAGGAATCATTAATTTGTTTACAACAAGCATAATCGAATTCGGTAGCACCGGGCATTCATCACCGAGCCCTCAATTGTCGCGTTCAAATAGTGGTCATAAAAAGATTTGCATTTATTTGCATACAGTGTCATAATACCAGTGAATGGCACTTGTATTCGCAGTGCGGTCCATCATTGTAGCTCGGCGAAGCCAACCCTCGCAACAACAATAGATCCTTTTCGTACCTGCGAAGTCATTTTTTTACAATATCGTAAAACTGGTCATTGCGTAATTTTCCGCATTGTGTAAACCCTTTCCGTTTGTTTTTATTATACCCCTTTATTTAGCCATCAACATCCAAAGTCGGCATCTTTGCTAAGTTCTGCAACGCTGGAAGAATCGTAAAATAATAAAAATTGCGCTATTCTCCGCAGAAAACTTGCGTAAAGGGTTTAATGTTGTGGGTTAGGGTTTCTCTTTTATTTGAAGATAGAGACCGTAACGGTACTCTTCGAAAACATTTCTCTCGGAGTAATGGAACGCCATACTGCCCGGAGATAAAAGAAATGTTTTCACGCAACTCATACTTATCGTCATGTATCGCTTTGGGATATGTATTAGGAGTCTAAACATTTTTATGGTTGTTTAAAAGCCTCCATGACGTATGATTTGTTATGGTTGAATGTACTAGTAGCCGTAAGTGCATCCTTTTAACGTATCAGTAAAACTTCAACTGAAACTCTTTATAATAATGCCTTTGTATTAAAAGTAATTTAATTGAAAACGATGTAGTTACATAATATATATATTACAATGGTGTCGGCATATGTAAATTTTTGTATAGATTTTGGAAAGAAAAAACCTATAAGGGTATTGATCCTGAAAAGTTCCATTTTCACCCAGCATGCAATAAAAACGCCTAATGTGAATTTCATCAATAAGAAAAAATCAAATCGTTGGATTGTTTCACATTACTAAGTATTTGAACAAAACGTAATTTAAAGAGCCAGTGGTAAAATTTACGAAGAAGTTCACAAGTAAAGTTTACGCAAAATAGTATATTGTTATCATCCCACTGATAACACAACCCCACAAAATTCAATGAATACACAATACTTTTTTAACTTATTGTATTCACTTTTTTAAAATGATGGTTGGCTCAGTATCCTTTTTAGAGATTGCTAATTCTTAAAGCAGTTTAACAATGGACCTAACTGTTTCGTCGAAATAAAACTTTCTAAATATGAAAATAGTTGGCGCTAGAGTTAAAAGGTGCCGACATTTAATATCATCGCTTACAAAGATGCCGCTTTTACGGCCCAAATCTTTCTCCGGCCACCCAATACATTTGCACAATGTTGCGCATTCGTTATCATTCGAAACTGTATATTAAATAGCGGGTTTCTTAATTTTGGCATAGAACTTACTCAACCCGATGTACAGTTATTTGCAATAGGCGAAGTAAAAGAAAAATAAAAATAATAAATAAATAAAATATTCATTTATTGCCTTGAATATTAGAGTATAATACTTATGTACATGTTGTCATGCAGCAAAAAGAGATAGGTAGATATATGACTATACTCTAACTAGCTATTTTCTTATCAGCGTGCTCTATACCAATATTAGCACATAGTTCGTTAGAGTCGGTAGCATTACGCTGACCGCTCATTAGCAGCTTCTTCTACACATCGCAAACAGTTTCACAAAATTTCGTATTTAATAAGTATTCTAATGGATCACGATTATAGTAAATGACATACAGCTTTCATCCATCACCGTGCCAATCAGATATAAGGAATACACAAAACGATGTCCATTACGATTTGGTCACAAATTGTGGAGAAGGCATAGAAAAACATTTTACTGTTTGACATGGCCGAGGCAAATGACAAAAGTCAATCTACACATCAATCGCCAAACATTGGAAATTTTGGAGGTAGCACGCAACTGTTCAATAATGTACGGAATATCGATGTAGGACATCACCGCGGCCTCCACCACTCGCCTCCACCAAATGTGCGTGGACACCACCTCATCCTTTTACGCGTGGGTGGTTTAAAAGTGGACTATACACAGTATCTACACTTATTTCGTATAAGTCAAATATTAAAACGGCGAGGTAACAAGAGGGAGCTCTGTTCGAAGCGGAAGAGGACTGGGTATTTGTGACACTTCAATTGGATTAAACAAACCTCGCTCTGGTCACTACTTGGATTGGTGACCATTTTCAACTAAACGTCAGAGCAGAGTTGTAATATGACAATAGACCTCATGCCATGTCGGAGACATATGAACGATCTGAAAACTCCAACACTAGTAAAAGCCTATCCACCTAGCCGCATTGAGCCCGCGTGGTGGATAAGTTTTATGATTTAACATAGTAGATATCCTGTACTTCTCTCTCTGAGAAGGCCTGTGTATCTATTAGAAGAAGCTCTGCGTCCCAGCAATAGGGAACTTAAAGGGGTGATTATGTTTTACTTACTTACAGGTGGGTAACAATAATGTAGAGCAATATGATTTGAAATAATTAGAACCTATGGAGTATATAAAATTTATGTATTTATTAAACTATTACCTGGCACTTGAATAGTAAGGTCAAATTCAATTAAGATAATAATCTAAAATTGACAATCTTAAAAAACATTAATTACTTAAGTGTAGTGTTAGCTGACTCGCTAGCGGCTTCACTCGCTTTACCTCCTTAGAGTAGAAATTTCCAAAAACCTTTCAGCAGTAGATGCTTTCAATATAAATAAATGTCAAGTTTATAGTTCAGTGGTTTAGTGTACTCTGCGTTGATGAATCATTCAGTGTCAGTACGGACAAGTAACGTAAGTATGTAGATCTAAAACAGTAGGTAGAGTCGCAACGCAAAGAGACACAACTTGTAAAGAGACAAGTGTTGACTTTGGTGACACGGGGACGAGGGTGGCATGGTGGCGGGGAGGCAGGGGGTTGCCAAATGACACGTATCAATTATTCACAGTAATTCCCCGCCACATTTGCGTGTGGAAGACAAATAGTACGTCCGAACTTCCAACGCACCACGTTGAAACATCTCCCTGTAATTACCGGCTATCAATATGGAAAGTACTCAATCATTTCGTTGGCAGGAATGGCCCTTATTTTGTGTGTTTCACTAATAACCTAATCGTGTAATTAATTGTGTTAGTGGTAGCAACGACAAATGCCGTAATGGTAGGACTTCTCGCGAAAACTATGCCTCTTAATAAGCTCGCATCGAGAGATTGAGAGAGTGGAAAATTTGGGAAAATACAACTTCCACTCATTATCATTTAATATGTTTCTTCTAGAATCAGGTGGAAGCTTATTTTGATATCTTATAAGTAGTTATGTAGCACTCTCTAGAGTCTAGAGAATGCTAGGTTTGGAAGGATACTGCTGCCCTTCTTTAGTGATTCCGTTTGTCTTATATGGTGTCCAGCAGAATAAGACACATCAATGCATAAGCCAGTCACGGTAATAAGTTTTATATTTCCATTGTGGGAATTTCATCCAAAGCAGTTCAGTGAATCTTACCTAAGTGCAGATCTAAAATTATTTTATGGTATTATCGAGAGTTCTTCATGTTTGCACGTGTACGTTCTGTGGAAATCTCTTATAAAATAATAATAGCTAAGATACGAGTATACCGAGCCACATCTAAATATGTAATTTTATAAAGATTTTTCCAAAGCCAGACTTGAACCCATTTACCTAGCATCATCAGGCATCTGCAGATAGATCATCATAAGGGCATTGGAATTATTTAAATTTTTTTTCAGCTTTTAACTGTTCACACGTTTTTGTGTAATTAAGAACCTCTATAAACAATTATATGAAAAGTTTAATAAGAAAATGGGGAATAATCTTTATTTGTATAACTTTCAAATAAATATACTTACATGTACTAACTTGTTTTTATAAACCGGTACGTACCAATAATTTAACTACACTCTGCGTCTGAGACGTTGAAATGTAGTAAACATTTACTCATGAAAAGATGACAATGACATGAAATTCGATAAGGTTGTGTAATCCTTGTTCAACAGCCTTGTTCTACATTTGTCTTTATCCATTAATATAATTTGCGTGTATATAATCAACTGATAAGGGGGACCATGGGGTGGTATGGTAGTGGCACGATGGCCTATGATCAATTATTTATTCATGGTGCGTATTTTGGTCGTTGCGAAGGTACAGGATACAAACAACAGACTATCCTCAAACATCAATAAGTATACAATATACTTACTTGTTGAAAGGCCTTACTTAGAAAAAGAACATAGAACTACTTCAGGTATAATTAACGACACGTTCCTACAAGGAGGTCAACGATTCGTAAAAATCACCTTTGACAAGTAAGGCGAACTTCTCCATTTATTTAATTTGTGTGTGATATCTTAAATGGCTATCACTAAATGATACCAGTTTAACTACCTTCTAAAGTAGATAACCAATTTAAAATTACCTACTAGTATCTTACATATGAATATCTACATATTAGCGGTAAAACCTTGGCCCCAAATGTTTGAGTATATAGCCTCGACGGGCGGCGTGTTGTTCAACAATCTGTTTAGGTTAAAATATCGCAACGGAATAAATTAATTGTAATAAATATTTCATTTTGAAATCAGTATCGACAAATTTTGAATCCTACTGAAAATGTCATATATTAAATTAGGCAGTTTCGTCTATAGACGATAAAAGTTGTAGGTATTTGATGTACCAGGGCCACAGACAGCACTGTTAACAGACTGAGGCTTGTCAGTGTGTGCAAAACGCGTACGTGTATCGCGTATCATAAATTTGGCACCGCCTCCTTGCGAACCGGCTGCCAAAATGAGTCATCGTCATCAGCCGACCAAACAACGAGCTCGGCGAGTAGGTATTATTTATAGATACCTTGTTTATACCTATAGGTGGTATGTATTTGGGTATCAGTGGACTTCCTAAATAGATTGTTGTCTCACATCTTCATAGCTTATGTTATCCTAGTAACAATTTGTTCAATCATTTAGTTGATTGAAAGTAATAATTTCTTTCGGGATCATTTTGTCTTGTATCATCATTTAATTGCTTCTCGTTGATTCGATATCTTTAAACATAACATCAAAGAAGTATTCCTCTCGAAATTTCGCAATCGTATCAAGCCGAATTGATCTAAATGATGGATCAAATGACATCATTATTAGGTGAACAAATGTTTTAGATTGCATGTTATGATAATTATTTGCGCATATCAATTAATTAACAATGTGATGAATGATCCATCACCAACATCAAATCATTTTCACATAATAACACAATATCAAGGCCATGACCGTTATTTTGCAATAACAAAAACACTTCCTTTGAACTCATTTTCTCCTAGTACAATTGTGCGAAATTGACGTAACTTCACGCCCGCCCACAACACTGAGTCTTATTTTTTGCATGCGCACGCGCCCCTTGGCAAAACATTTGTCATTGTTATGTCATTATTACGCTGACTGCACCACAAAAGTGTACTACATTATTATTGCGGACTTTCAATTCTTTGTAGGTCGGGGATGCCCTTCATTCATTGCCCGGATTAGAATTTGCGAATCTCTAGACAGATGTTGTCCTTGTCTGTGTCGTTTTTTACACATAAGCAACTTTAGCGTTCGCGTCACACACAGCTATGTAGCGTACACATACATATATATTTGTGCTATAATACTATAGCCCGTAGAGTATAGAATCGACAAAAACGTGCTTGCTCGTATTTTAAGTAAATATTTTATTTACTGGTTGTGGAATATTTGTGTGAGCAAATTTCGTTGCGATATCAATACGGACAGTGTGTTATCGCGGCAATGGGTTGCTTTATCGGGCGTACGCATTTTATCTACGCGACAGAATCATGCGTATGCGGTGCGTTTCGCACCAACACACACTTTGTCTTCACTTCACACGTACCTCGACTAATTGCATAAAAAACACACTCAATTTCGCAAACGAATTACCAATTTTTAATAGAATTCACAATACGTGAGATTAGTTGTGAAATTCATGCGTTACGCACATGTGAAACTGTGATGATACGAGCTACATTGTTGCACGTTTACTGACTAGGCTAGATAACGATTGCTTTAGTTATTTTTGTTTTTTACGACTATAATATTGGTAATTATTAAAATATCTGAGTTCACTACATAATACTTAAACTGAATACTTAAATTAAAAAAACTATAGTCTTGGAAAAGAACCACGGCACCCTAAAAAGGAAATGAAGTTGTTTCTGATCTTAATCGTTTTTAGTTTGACATTTGAAAACTATTAAACCAAATACCACACTGATTCCCGAGTTAGTAATAAGGTTAACAAATTTTAATAGTTTTCTGGGCATGTTTTCGCGGTGAAGATAATATTAGTATAAATATGAAAAGTGATTATTTTATAAGAAATATGAGTAAGCTATAATTAACGATCACAGACACTGATGGACAGCTGATAATCGTCATAACAGGTAGCAGGTTTGAATAGGTAATGAGGTACTAAGGTTTGACTCAATTGTAAGGTCTGGTACCTTGTGAAGGTAAAAATATCACTTATAACTTTATATATATTATAACTTTACAATAGAATGAGTTTTAGTGCTCGGACAACTAGCTATCTCCCTCAAGTTACAAAATCCGTTACCAAGTACTGAAAAGTTTGTTCCAGTATCTGTCCATGAGAGTCTGCATATCAAACATAATATAGCACAGGTTATGGACCCAGTAAAGTGCTACTATCTTCGAGCATAACATCATAACTATTAAGTAGGATAAATGATTATACCTACCTACCTAATTAAAATATCCTATGCGCATTTAAAAAACTGAATATTACAATGTTATCAGTAACACAAAGCATTACAAAATAACTGCAGCTGCAAGAATTAATATAGTAAAAACTATGATAGGATTCATTGAGCTGACTATGTTTGACTTTAGGGTATCATCACAACTATTTGAAAATAAATTTATACGTCACTTACATTATTAATCCACCTAATTTTAAAACTAAGTAATGGCTATGAAATGGACGATAGTTCAGCTAGGAATAAGTAAACTAGCAGATAACTTATCTATACCGAGAAACTAATGCACTGCGATAGTGGCAGATAACGAAATGACAAATTGCAATAACGTAGATTGGAGTGCGTGGCGCACAAACTCAATCCGTAACGTTTTGTGCATTATGTTTGTGAACAGCGGTTACTTCTTAACATGTAATATAGAATATTCTTTATTTGCTTGAGATGTGAGTACTTTACAACTGCGGTGCCAGGTATTATTTCTGCCACTCAACTGTTGTGTGTAAGCAATACTGGGTTACTCCATGCCGTCTTCTGTTTTCCCTTAGCACTACAATCTAGGCACCTTCAAGAGTAGGTACCCAGAGCGAATAGATTGCTTCTATATAGTTCACGCGGCCACATTATCGCTATTACCATTAGGCGAGGTCGTGGTCAAATGTAGATACATGAAAGTTTAAAAAAGAAGACAGTTTAGCAAAATAAATTAGGTAAGTACCGTCAATCACCTTGTATTCGCCTGGTGTACCTTAATTCTCCCATTTTTTTATAATGACCATAATATGAATTGTTATTCAAGATAACTCGGCCCAATACAACCATTTAGTAAGATATTTCATTAAATGGAAATATTTTGCAAATAAATCGTAGCTAACTTCACGCATGATGACAGTCGCCATTTTCTACCGACTTCCAAAAAGGAGGAGGTACTCAATTGGATTGTATTTTTATGTTTGTTACCTCATAAATTTCGACTGGGTGAACCGAGTCTCAAAATTTAAATTTTATCAAATTCGGTCCAATAGTTTTTTCACCAGTCTGAGGTAGTATTATATTCAGACAAGTTTGTTTCAAAATTCGTCTGGACCTATGTTGTTATTTTTGAAAAACCCTGAGTAAAAGGAAGCGTTTGATATTTAACGAGTACGAACGCGTAACCGAGCTTATAGACCAGCCGTGCGATCCTCTAAGAGCAAACATCGTTGCATCTTTGACAACATCCGTGAAACAAATAAAGAGATGACAAGAACGTTGGAAAAACAACCTTATGTACAAGAGCGATATCACATAAAGTATTTGACATCGGTAAGCTCGTCGACGAGCGTATCGACGAATTATTACAGAATCGCACGACCGGATAGCATTGCATTGTCATAAGCAGGTGTGATGCTTTCCAAAGAAATGACTTGCCTATCACTTATTAGTATAAAAACATTTTAAACTTACTTAAACTGTAATTTAACGTGATGAGCACGAAATAAATGTCGAAATATTTTTATATCCTCTCATAATAGGTGTAAAAGGGACAAAAGGATCGAATCATATTTGGCAACAGAATAGTCATGGCATGGGCAATCTTTTCGTGATATAAAAATGAGAAAAGGGGTTTAACACTAAGCCTTTTGAAGCGGGTCGAATTGGATATGGACATGAACATATTCCACCGTTTTTTGCTATTATTTGAATAATAAAACTGTCAGAGATATTTTACGCATAAGTGATATTTATTTTTTGTTTTCCATATTTTTGTGAAACGATTCGAATGTGCGTCATGGTATGTAAAAAAATACGAATTTGTAGAACAGTAACAGGTATTTTTTATGCTGGATACGTTTGACCACTATTTCGCCTGATGACAAATAGTTGAGGTCGAAGATACTTGCTTAGAAGATAGTTTGCCTTGATCTTGAATTATAGACTCTTAAGACAAATGAACTGTTCGCGGCAGAGCTGCATGGGCTTGGCGATCTTAACCGATCAACAATGTTAAGCAACGCTTGCTGCGGTCAGGAGTTGGATGGGTGACCGCATGTGGCATTATTCAACTGAGCGCTTCTATGCTCCGGAACAACAGTCGTTAGGCTATTTCGAAGGCCTTCGGGCGGCTTGAAAACTTCGACTTGGGTTGGCCACTAGGCTATCCCCCAAGCCTAGTGGATTATGGCCCATCTCCTCTCTGAGAGGAAAGCTCGGATCCCAGTAGTGGGAACATAATGGGATGATTATTATAATACTAATATTGGGGAAAACAGACTCAGGTAAAGAGTTTCATTGTTTATTGTATAGGTATGCTTGGTGAGAGAAACAAAATACTTCGTGCGTATATTAGAACAAAAATAAAACCAAATTATTTAGTAATTATTCTGAGTAGATCAGGTAGGTATAATTATTGATTTCAATGTTCTATTAAAAATAGCATTTTCAAGGCAAAGTATCGTTAATATTACAGCCTTACATATCTTTGATGAATAAATAATAAGTAGAGCACCGAAGCAATATTACTCAGAACTAATCACTCTATATGGTACATTGTCTATTCAAAATGAAACATTGTCTATGCCATCCAATGTTTACCGTAGCGGACTGTAGCTCAATAAAAAGGAGCAATTATAATAAAAATACAATTTTGACCGCAACCCCTGGTATTATCACAGAGGGGTGTTTGCGAATAAACCGGCCATAAAACTTGTAAACATACTAGGGCTTTGTATCGACATATGCCTCATCATATTTGAAATAGAGATAATTTTATGATTACATTTAAATTGATACATACTGTTTGTAGCAGGTAGAAAATATCGTAGACGTAGCCTTTGTCGCTGGCAGAGTTTACCTAGTCGAAACTGTCCAACTATCTTATGTAAAGCTTGTTGCGGTCACTACTTGGATGGGTGCCCGTTAGCGGCATTTTCAACTAAATGGTTCCGTGCTTCAGAGGGCTCGGTCACCCTGGCTGTTGTTTTAGAACAACAGTTAGTTGTTAGGGTATGTCTCGAAAGATCTGAAAACTTGGACGGATCACTATAATTTAGTAAATGAGTACTCCCAAGATGGTGTGGAAGGGAAGGTTGAAGGCAGAAAGTTTGACTAGTTAAGAAACAAGTACTTATATTAAAAGTCTTCTTTTTCTGCGTTAGCCGTAGGAGGGGGAGCACCAAGAAGATCTCGTTTTTCGACTCGTAGGAATTTTGTAACAATATGTAGAGTACTAGCTGACCCGCCAGCGGCTTCGCTCGCATGGCCTTGCGGGATACGGTTAATGACTGTTTTTGAAGTATCCCACGGGACCGCATTAATTTACCGGGATCAAATATGTTGACCAGGGATATAAGCTACCACTATACATAATTCATTTAAATCGGTCCAGTCCTTTTGGAGATTAGCCCGTACAAACTGATGAACAGACAAACAGAGAAACAAAATATACTCGGTTTTCAGGTTTTTTTTTTCATTGTACAGAAATTCGAACTCTACAGTTTTATTATATGCAGAGAAGACTAGCTGACCAGCCAGCGGCTTCACTCCTTAGTCAATTTACCAAGCTGTAGGTACTGATACTTTTCTCTCAGAGAGGAAGGCTATATCCTAGCATTAGAAACATAAAAATGACTGATGATAAGAGAGAAAAAACGCCTTCAACCATGAAGTTTTAGCAAATATTTGCGGATTCAAAAGCTTTATAAAAGTGTTAAATCTAATGAAACAAAACAACATCGTTTGCGTATTACGGTCGCCAGGTTTTCTGAGAATAGAATATGGACGAGTTTATTGCAAATGATACCTGTAATTATATGATAGGGCTGCAAGCCGGCTATCGGGTCGTCCATCTATTCGCACCACCGTACCGTCAACCGCCGCCGCTGTTCCACACGCTCGCCGGAAATAACGTATGGACACAATACACCACTATTGATTGTGCTAAAAAACATCGCCCTTCACTTTGCACGTGCTATACCATAATTACATGCCGCGATGTTTACACTTGTCAATCGTGTTTTAAAATATCGCTCGTTACCTTAATAAAACACTCTCATTATCAACTAAATAGAACCTTCCAATATTTTCATAGAAATTTTATGCAGGTATATCTAAAAGTCGCCCATAAAATTGAAGGTAGCGTACATTCCATAGGTAATGGGAGTGACGAACGTGCAATCTAATGGCCAATGACTAACCGCGAGAGTTCGCACCTAAAGTTTTAAAATAATGTGGGTTAAGTGTGGATCAAGTAGCCTTAATACAACCTTAAGTTGAAACTTAGCGCTCTGAAAGAAGCGACAAAATATCACACGAATACGTTTTCTACTTTCCAATGCATTTTAAAGTATCGTGTCAGTGCAACGACCAGCATGCGATGGGACGATCTCTCGCGGCTAGCAGATCGAGTCCGCCCAAGGACGTCCACTCCGCTACAGCCTCTGAACACCCATCAACTTTATTCGTACAACATAAGCACTATATTCGGTTGTTGCACTTCGTTGATAATCCCTTGGCCGAGGCAGTAAGAAAAATGATCCTGTATAAAAAAAGTAAAAAGCCGACAGCTCGCGGTTGTTTTATTTTATCGGCCGCGGCGAAGCCAACATGGCCGCGAGTCAGGGCGAATTATCTCTGGATATACTTTATAAGATTTCTATCATGCTATCCATTACATGGAGATTTAATAATGGTTAATTTAAAGGCAAAATGAAATTCAGTTGCTAATTAAGTTCGTTTAAAGATAGCCCCCCAATTCATGTGAGCAAATATTAATACAAAGCAAACTGTAAAAATTAAGAAAAGTAAGTGACATATTTGTAAGTCTAAATAAATACAACCAAAAATTCGTTACGCGCCACCCTGTCTGAGAAGCAGGTGCTCGCCGATATTTTGACAACGATACTTAGCAGAACCGCCCTTTTTTAAATTTAATTCCTTTTTTCGTCCGTTCTTGACCTATTTTAGTAATAATCGATGTTATCTTTAAGTTTCTACTTTTTTAGTTCAAAGGTAACCGACATTTTATTCCTGACTTGTGTATAATTTGATAAACGTTTGCAGTGTTTTGTTGTAGGTAGATTTGCGCGTTTGTAGTTTAACTAATACTTTATCCTAAATATGTAATTACTCATAAAATATTAATAATAATGTCAAATATTTAAATAAATACATTCTGTAACAATACACATACAGCATTAATAAAGCAGGTTCTGAACGATTCATTTCTTTGTGATGTAATAAAAAACCTTAAACGAATAACCCACTTCAAGAGTGGATTATCTCAATTCGCGTCATAAGAACTTTTATATATTGTAACATTAATGTGTTCCGTTTGTATGAGACAATAGGAGGAAAGAGTATATTGTTTCATTTTGTCCCGGGGAGTTTCGCTACAATGAGCCGCATCCGGGATCGCCCGCCGGTCGCCCGCGGGCGATGCCACCACGGTACGCACCCGAAATTAATACATTAGGTTACTAGCTTTTCGACTTCGTTCTTTTGACTTCTTGAAGTTCGCATTTAGCAGTATAATATTGTATACTGGCTTCACCGTGGGGCCTGACCATTCTGGAAATAATAAATCATTTTCCGAGACAAAAAGCTCTGTGTATAAATTCTATATGGGCTTTACCTGAAATTAAAACTTTCAGGATCATCGTTCCATTATTTTTGATGAGAATGAGCAACAAACATACATCCATCATAGAGACATAGGTATACCAAGAGTGACCATTTTGTTTAAACATTATCTTGTATCTATCTATCTCAAATTCCACAAGAGTTTGTTGAGTGTAATAATAATTGGCTAAAAAGTCGTTCAGTAGAATGTTTTAAGGACTCTCAACAGATCACAAGTCAAAGGAATACTGAATAATTTTTATCCTATCCTCAAACTCTACGAAAGTCACTTTTAATACTTTGGCAACAATTTACAAGTACATAGCTAATCATTGCTTTTTATGTGTTTATGAATCTAATGACCAAAACCGTATTTTGTACCGACGATCAACACAATCACGTCGTAGATAATATTATGTATTATTCAATATATCAAGGTATTTGTACTATTTTACACATTTCCAATATCAATATACTTTTAAAATATGCGCATTTGCTTAGCGACGTGGATAAAAATCTTACGATATTGAATTAAACAATAAATTGCAAAAATTATCTAAGTATCATATTCATACCAGATAAGAGGGCGAGTCACCCCAGCCAGACAAACTAATAAATTCATCCAGAGCGCGTGGCAGGATGCTGGTGACAAATGACGATCGCCGCTGCTTCGCGTGAAATCACAATTATCTCTTTTTACCCTTCCCTAATTATGCAAAGTTAATGTATTAATTGTGCGTGTGCGCATATTTTATGATATTAAAAAACTTCATAAGGATTTTATGAACTACTCTAACGCCCTGACTTATAAACGCTGCTTAACTTTAAATGACGTTATTTAGTACTGCGCAAAGGATTAATGTTCTGCGCCGTACTAAGTGACGTTATTTAAATTTAAGCAACGATTATAAGTAAGGCCGTTAGTATATAACATGATTCTTTTTGTTGGTATATGTCAATGTCAATATTATAGGTAAGACAAACACGGAATGACTCGCGCTTTTTACCGCTTCTCAACTGAGTGAAACGTAGCGTGGATAGGTTGTGATATACGAGTATATATATGTCGTTTTACTTTTATCCCTTACGCTTCATCGGGCGCGTCAATTTCGGCTCAACAAGCCACCATGCGGGATCGCATTATTGCTTTTTTATTAGTATTTTTTATCCCCCGCTTTGCAGTTTTTGTAAAGCGTGCGTGGGATAGGTCGGGACGCGTCTGTTTATGCTGGTATTAGCATAATGCACTTTTGTGCATCGCTTTGTGTGTCAATTGTCACGAGCATAAAAATTTATATCAATTTAAATCGCAAGTATTTCTAATTTATATTTCCTATTTTGCTGGATCATACAGTTTATTGGCCCCAATGGGACAGTGGCTTCTGCAAATCGCCAAGCTAATTACCAAAACCCGGAGCAAGAATCAAAGGTCATAACTGTTCGTTTGTCCACAATGGAGCATTTGCATTCGAGTTTCCGGTGTAAATAGCCAAATTATCGTGAATTTTTAAACGGTCGTGTGGTTGACCGCTGATACAGTCACTGTGCATATCGAAATAAATGCATTTAGAGTGTTGTTAAATCCGCTGATTGTGGGAATTATTTATGTTGTTTCCTGTATTAGAGCTGATTTAATATAAATAGGATACTGTTCTAACACCCTATTAAGCAGCATGCTGCCGGTAGCTCAAATAATTATGTGTACTTAAGGTGCTGTCAATTCATGACAACGATAAAAATTTAAAGCAGTTTATCTCATAAACAGCTATTGAATAAAAATTACAAAAAATTACCTGCTAGAAAAAAATATTCAAACTACCACTAAATTTCACCTTTAAAACAGTTTTCCTCTTTATTCAGTACTGTATTTGTCATGAAACACATATCATAAAATAGCCTTTCTTAATACACATACATTGACGGATATTTTTTTTTATTTAAGAGTGCACATAATTTTTTTGTTAATTTTGTATGTTTTTACGAGATGTGCTTGCTTGATTTCAAATAAAGTAAATTGAACGTATATCCAAGCGCTGAGCTGACATCGCCTTAAGTATCATATAAATGGGTGCCTGGATCTGCAATTTACTTTGTTTGTAAAGTTTAAATCATGTTTGTGCCCAGTCATTTACTAAATTAACAGCATGTAAATCGCCTTTTGATCAGTTAAATGTAAGTTCAGTATTTGTATACAAATGTACTGTTTAAAATTTAATTATGCCTACCGAGAGCGCTTAATCTGGGTTGGTGCAAATATCGAAGAGAATATAATTAAAATAGCATTTATACACGCACGATTCAACGATATTCAATGCGGCTACTATCATACATTATTACCTATACAACACAATACAAAACTCAAGTACATTATTTATTTGTAACTATTATTATTATATAAATCATAAAATAAGACGTTCAAGTTATATTCAATTGAATTACTTTGTGTAAAACAAATACTTTTGAAATGTTTTTTTTAACACTAACGCAATATCTCTCTCTCTCTGTGGTCGTTTCCTCATGACTGAGGATCGTGGTCATCAGTGCATGTGGATGGTGTACACCGAGATACAAACTCGCATCGATTATGTTACTATCCATTGACTGTATTGGGAAATAGTAGCAGTGGTCTCCCGTTGCCTTCTGCCCCAGGTATTTTTGGAGTTGTTTGTACTCCAAGGCTACTGCTGCTTCTTCCAACCGGTTGCCCAGTCGAGTGGGTGCTCGGTCGCCAGAGCCTCGTCTGTTATCTAGCAGGGAGCACCACGATGGTTGTGAGCCGCCGCCGCCTATAGCGCGAGCAGGTGAGGTTGACATTTGGGTCGGATAAGCTGTCGATACCGTTCTCCCCTTACTCCCCACTAACGAAATAAAGAAGGTTATATTATAAGTAGGTAAATTTGAAAGACATAATGTATTTTCTACAGCAAAACGAATGTTTAATATTATTTGTCACTATATAGTCATAGATGGAACTTAATACATAAGTACATGTATTTCTTCTTTTTTCCGAAACCGCAACAAAAGATTACGAAACAACAAAAATTTTACCAAAAAATGGAACCGACTTCTGCACTAAAAAGTGTGATTTAGCACGTTAAAGGCGGTACCATGATGGTTCAAAAGTACCTACGAGTATTATCACAATATTGTGCGCATGGTACCGACTTCAACAAGTTATTTCACACTTTTTGGTTCCATGTGTTGGTAAAAATTTTTTTAATTCTTTTTAGTAACTCTTGCTGCTTACGGGATCGATTGTCATTCACCGTCAAATTAAGATATCATCAAGATAGGCGAAACAATTTTCAGTTATTGGATTGTAACTCAATTATCGCTTGACTGAATTTGGTAAAATTTAGGAAGTATACTCTACTAAACAAAAAAAATATTATCAAAAACGGACTACTTTGTTAAAAGTAATGCATGATCATACATAAAAAATAAAAAATATACACGTCGACTTGATAACCCCTCTTTTTTATTGGAAGTCGGTTTAAAATAGTTATCATCCCTTTCTACAGTTGATATCCCAGAAAGACATTCAGTTGCTAATCTCGACTTGATTGTAGATATGACAGTAACACGGTATAAGCTAACCTTCTGTTAAAATACTGCTATAATAATACAGCACTATGTCTTATACCTAATAAGCGGCTCAATAAAAAATCTCTACAAATATGGAACGAAATACTTACCAATGCAAAAAAATAGTTTATATAATCTGACTGCTGACTTCCTGCACTCTTTTAGAAAAAGTTACAAGGTAAAAAAGTTTACTTGCATTAAGCTTCTCATACACAGGGAATTCTACTGTTATGAGTAGGTATACTATCTAAAAAAATTCAAAAATACTAATTCAATAAAGAAGTCGTAAATAATACAATCGCAGTTTGTTCAATTGATTGAAAAATATCCGAATACTTTAAGCCCACTCAACACAAGAGCGTATCGATATGCAAATGAATGCGTGCAGAGTAGAGTGCACTCCACATATTGGGATTTTGGCGGTAGAGAGGTAGAGTCGTAGAGTCGCACGAACTTGAGCTGCTTTTGTTTATAAATGCCGTGGAATTTAACTTATTACCCGTGAGAAAATACCTGCAATTAAGCTCTTTTAATTGTGTATATGTTTGACTAAGTTTAATCGTACCAATTTAAATAATTTACTTAAAGTAATGGAAGAACACTGACTAGCGTGATAATTTCAATACATCTAAAACAGTTTGGATAGATGGATTATAGCTCTTCTTAGTTAAACCTACTGGAGCTATTGCGCATTGAAATAACAGAAATTCTATATAGGTACTTTCTTTTATTTTCGCAAAATTCTGTGGGTATTTTTATATATTTTTCGCAACGCTTCCGTGGCTCCCGCAGCTGTCCGTGCTATAAGATTGACTTGATCAGAGGGTATTCCCAATTATTGACGTAATTGATAGAATTTCACGTGTCCCCTATCATTTGTATGGTCGTAACGATCATGAAGAGTGACGTCTGATGTACTCAACTTAACGCTATATCTATTAATACATATAAAAAAGTATCAACCCATTACATCCCCTTGCCTGGACTCGAGCCTTCCTCTCCGAACGAGGAGCATCCACCACGCAGGCTCAGTGCGGCTTGATAGGTCAAACTAGAGTTTCCGAGCCGCCCATATGCCTCCGATACAGCCTAAGTATAGCCTTATTCAGTAATCTGTGGTATAGCCTAGTCATTCAAGTGCACTTGACAACATTGCCAAAAAACATTGTAAACAATCAGCAATGAGTCAACCAACTGCAGTGCCGAGAACTCTCAACTCAAACTGCTAAGATCTCTTTCTGTATGTCTGTCAATCTGTCCTACCTTTAAGGGACCTGTATCTTTTGATCTGTTATCTTTTTAACTGGGATACGCAGCCGGTTAGTTTATTTAAATAATACATTATGTGATAATAATATGTGTTAAGTATATGATATTAGATCGTTATTATTAATTATTAAAGTATAGGTGCTATACCTACAGGAAGCATGTTATATAGGCGCCAAATATGATATTTATGTCCCTATATGTGGACTACAGCTTAACACATATATTTAAGTATTACGAAACACACAGTGCGCGAGTTCGACTCGCATTTAGCAAATTTTTTTTATCTTATGGTGGACTCACTCACCAGGACTTGTCCAAGAGGCTTCTTAGGCTTTCGAATTTATTACAAATTAGTTTCGCTATTCATTTTAAATAACTGTATCCTTTGCTTGTTTTTGTGATATCTACACTACATTCTAATAATTTTATTGTTTTCAAAACATACGTTATATGACAAGACAGCGAATAGAACATTCCCCTATTTGGCTGATAGACTGTAGCGATCACCAACAAAAAATATTGCAGTACACCATCTTGTTCTATTTTTGAGTTCATTTCGCGCTATTTTGGCGTTCCCTCACCGCCAATGTGTCAATGACCTCGATTCGTGCGTTGTTCACGCACTTTTTGGAATTTTAGGACTTATTTGAATTGTGAGTAAATACACAACGGATTTAACGGTTTTAAATATTCATCAAACTCAATTAAACATAAGTACGCTTGATGTTGTTGTTGGTATAAATGTTGTCTAAGTACCTATGTAGGTACCTAGTCGACTTTCGAGCTTTAATAGGTACTTATACTTATACCTACGTCGTACTGCAATATGTATAAATGTTTATATACCTATACTAGCTATAGCATGCAAAAAAGTTGATCATGATTTTATGTTTATAGAATTACTTACAATAATAAATATCTAAATAATATCTTTTACAAATTTGATATGATACTTATCAAATTGAATAACATAGATACCTATGTAGGTACCTACGTGTTGGCTCTACAAACAAACACTGCTACAGTTACCTACTTTTAATCAGAGCTGAGCAACTACTACTCTACTGGTAGCAGAATAAAATAAAATTATTCAATATCAAAATAAAATGGCTATTGATCTTATGTTTCAAATGTAGTACAAACGCGGGAAAGATTATTAATGTGATATTAATTGTAATAATCAAATGCATCAAAATCTATTTAAAGTTACGACGCGAAGTTTCAACGTTAGCACACAAAGGTCTGCCAAGCGCGCCTACGTTTTTCATGAGCTGAATTAGACTCTATGGTGTTGCTATGAAGCGAGACGCGTTCGCGATCCACACACGCTTAGCATGCGCGCACGCACTCACGCACACAGAGAAGCGAGCCCTCCTCAGCGCTGCAATTCGTCGGGCGCGCGGTACGTTCCCCGCGACCGCGGTCCTCCGCCCGCGCCCGCAAGCAATTGCACTGCACTCCGTCTCCGCTGCGCCGCCGCGTGCGTAAAAAGCGCACGCAAGAGGCGCGGGGTGCGGGGTGCGGCGGTGGCGGCGGTGGCGCGTAGGGCTCGCGGCCACCGCGCGCTGCCTGCCGAGTGCCGACCCGCAGTCCCGCACTCACAGACAGTCATCACCAGTCGCTCGCGAGAGCACGCCGCCCCCACAAACAAGGCGCGACCTCCACTCGTGCACTCGCGATTCAACCCCTAACGTGATACAAACTTTTATCGTGTGCCAGTGCAAATTTCACATGCATTTTCTGATAGAAGAAGTTCTTTGGTGACGTTCTAATTTTGGATTAACTTTGTTTCGGTGAGTCCACCCCCTGATTTTCACAACTTTGCATGCAAGTTTTCGTAGTAGCTCGTAGACCTGCTACGGTTGGTAGATCACGGCGCTTCAACTGAAATAGTTCGACATGCAAAAAGTAAGTGTATTTTCAGAGTCTATCAGCCATACGAGTAACTCAATAAGGTTTCAAATTCAGCAAGCCGGCAAAAAGCTAAATTCACCGGGTACATAACATGACAGCAGGGAATCCGGTGTAGCCACTTTCATCGGTCCCCCAAGTTCGATTATGCTCGCCGAATAAAGGTAAAAAGTCAATTTGGCAGTGTGGAAGGGCTACCTATCGTATCGTATGTAAATTGTTGGTAGGGCAGTGCAGTCGAGTCGTACTGCTGGGCCGATGCGTACGTTCTCAGTCGCCCGTCGCTGGTCGCGAGGTGAGGTGCGAGTGAGCGCGGATTACATGCCGCTTTGTGTACAAACTGTTCGAACGCCGGAACTGGTAGCCACCGACTCTTCCAGCTTTAATAAAACTGTTAATGTCGACTGGACTTCTACGGCTTCAGCCATGTATCCCGGGACGACTTACGAGGAAATTTTACAAGGTATGAAAGTGTATAATCGATGTGACTTAATTATTATAAATATTGGAACTTGTAATTGAAGTTTTGTCTATGAGGTTAAATAATATTTACTCGTACTAACAGATATTTTGCTATTGCATTGCGTATGTATTATGTATTTTATGTATGTATTATTTATTGTATTATTATTATTATATATATTATTTATTATTTATTTATTTCATTATGTACTCTTGTCGGGTCACGAATTTCATTAACAATTAAATTTGGAATGACGGCGCGGACGTATGAGCACAATTTAATGTCGTTTGAATAGTATAACAGTAAACAAGAGTTAATTGCACGGACCGTAACTTATAAATACCTACACAAGTTTTGTTATAATGGCCCATTTATATTGAATTTTATTTTATGTATAACTTTGATGTAAAATGGTATGGTATTTAGGAACTTTCCTTCGTAATATTTTCTTTCTGCGCTGTAATATACACGCGTACAATTGTACATAACATGACGCCTGTACATCCCCGAAGGGGCCGGCAGAGTGGTGTAACAGTACTTACATATCGCCGGTAATTTTCTTGGTCCACGTAATAAGGAACGAGCCACGGTATCCCATAGTCTAATTTATTTGGATATAAAGATCTATTCTTGAACATTTTGTGGATATGTTATGTAAAGTATGAGTTAGCTAGTTTAGGCTCTATGTTATAGACAGCGTAGCACTAACCTTCCCTTATAGTAATCCTCCAATTATTCGTTTTTCAGAGAAGTCTAGACTGGGTAGACACTTACTTATAACAAAATAAAATAGGTAGTAAAACATTTTTAGAATAAAATTAAGGGAAAATCTCACGTGACAGTTGGACAGTTCCTAAACTATGGAATGTAGAACTAGTATTAGATGCTCTTTGGAATGTATATGTGTTATATACTTACATACTTTAGTATTTTAATTGTATCGTTTGTCCACAGAAGCTCAACTGAGAAAAATGGGGAGCAGTGAAGGCCAGCAGACCTTTTGCCTAAAATGGAATCATCACAAAACGAATTTGGTGGAAATCCTGGAAGCATTGATCAAAGTAGAGACCTATGTGGACTGTACTTTAGTGGTGGATGACCAGGTCACTTTCAAAGCCCACCGGGTAGTCCTGGCCGCCAATTCTCCGTACTTCCAGTCGATCTTGGCTGACGTGCCGATGGATCACTGTAGTATTCTCTTTCCCGGTGTTAAGGATTTCGAGATGCGCGCACTTCTCGAGTATATGTATACGGGTGAGGTGAACGTGACGCAGGCGCACATCCCGCGCATTATGAAGGTGGCTGAGCAGCTGGAGGTCAAGGGCTTATTCGACATGACGGAGCTTAGACGTCGGCCGGGCAGCACGGAGCGTACACCGGCAGCGTCTCCGCCGCGCGTGGTACCCGCTGCGCCCTCGAGCGTATCGCCGCCTGCACCCGCGCCCGCGCCGCCTCCGCGCTGGCCGCCTCCACCCGCAATGCCAATGCTGTCCGCTGCCTACGATTCTGCTGATATGAACCCGCTTAAGCGTAAGAAACTCTCCAGTATGTTAGCAACGCGTGACACACCTATCCTCAGAAACGTTCTAGCCCAAACATCTCCCGTGGACTCCCCTCAACCCATGTCTTTAGTATGCCATCCAGTCAACCAAAGCGCGTCTCCACGTCTCCACTCAAATGGGTCGGCACATGAGACCGAGCGACCTCCGAGCCCTCAGCGACCTTTCGATTACCGTCCGCGTAGGCTTTCTTCTCGTGCTTCGTCCCCTCACTTCAATAGATCCGACCGTTCGGAAGACGCACACTCGCCCTACACGGAGCGTTCTTTTGAAGAAGATCACCAGCGGACCTTTCATCCGTCTCCTCCGCCCGCTAATTACCAACAAGACGTGAGGGCTGGCCTGGCGCCGTATGTCCCCCCGCAGCAGAAACCCGAATGGAAGCGGTACAAACAATACACGAGATCAGATATACTATCTGCGATCGAGTGCGTGAGGAATGGAATGAGCGCATTGCAAGCGTCGCGTAAATATGGCGTTCCTTCACGTACTCTTTACGATAAAGTGAAGAAGCTCGGAATCACAACTAGTCGACCGATGAGTCGAGGTGTAAAAAGGGAGAGCAACGGTGCTGCTTTCCCATATGGGTTAAGTGGTACCGGCGGGGGTGAAGATGGCAATCATCAAGCCACTACACCACTCATTGACCCATCGTTTTTGCAACAAGCATTAGAGGGAGCGACTAGGGATGGCGGTCGTGAGGCCTTGCACGCTATGGCCCTTGCTGCCGCTGCCCATGCCGCGCTAGCACCACGCACGCCGCCACCACCTCCGAGGTCACCGCCACATTCTCCTCGGTCGCCACTACCGGATGAAGACCATGTTGAGGATCTGTCAGTACCGCGCCGCCGAGAACTCGATCAACCCGCTGGAGTCATCGTTCCTCCGCGTAACTACGCTTTGGATTGTGGAGAACGAGATTGAATGGATCGAGATACTTGGAATAGAACATTCGAAAAGACTGACTTAGGCGTACAAAGTTAGACGTAAGACTCATATCGGTAGGCTACTGGCAGGACGCGCCGCGCGCGCACGCCACTCTGACCGGGCGCTCCGGCCGGGCGATTGCAATGGGCCCCGCGGCCACTTCTATGCTACCCCTCTTCTTCTTTATTTATTTCCAAGAGCCATCGTCATCTCTAAACGAAATCAAATTTCCGTTTGGAGCTGGACGTTGCCCTATTGTGATTTTATTTTGTTTTTTTTTTCTTCTTTTATTATTTTATGTTATAACATTTACGTCTTTGTTAATGAATAGTGGTATAAGTTAGCTTTAACTAGAAAGTTACTTCGTAAGTCGTACCGGTAAGGCCGAAGGGCGGCAGGGCAGCGCCGGCTTCGCAGCCGCCGCGCCTGGGGCGAGTATGCCCAGACGAGTTTTATAATAATTGTGCAATTTGTTGTCCGCGACTGTGATGTTTATAGACTGAAACGCCGCAACTACCTCACGCTCGCTACTACAGCTCACTCTAGTCCACACCACGTCGCACCATGCCATACGAAACGTAGCAGTGTAGCTACCTTTGGAGAGTATGTGGTTAGGTCTCTGAGCATTTCTCAGCTAGACAAGTACGACATAGGTACGATTATGTCCCTTGTCTTGGTGGCTCGCGACGTACGATACCGACCTATTAATTCCTTATGTTACGGGTTAGATTAATTTATTGTTTGCCATAAAATATTCGTTGTTGATTGATACCTAGTTGTGTTCACTATTTCAAGAGTACTATTTTGCACAAGCACCGTGATTCTTATTAGATTTTAAGAAGAGTTTCATAATCACTTAGTTAAGAATGCTCAATGTTTTTCTTATTAGACTTGTGGTAAGCGATTTGCTGTTACTATACGTAAAATTCTAGTGTGTATGTCTATTAGTAAATCTGTAGAATAAAGTCTATTATATCGATATTCTGTAATACTAAACATCCTACATATATTCGATATCAAAATGTAAATAAAAATAGATTATGAATTAATATCTTTTTAATTGTTTGGATGCGTATGGTCCCTATCTAAATGTTGTTAAGTATCTATTTTGCCTTACCGGTTATATTAAACACACCTCTGTTATTTCGCTATATGAGCCTGATGTTTTATATTATGTTGCCTACGTGGATAAATTATACAAGGAATGACGAAGGTTCCACTACAATTTAATGCAACAGGCTCGACGTTGAACTATCTTATTAATTGGTAATTATTGGAAGACTGATTTGTTACTTTAGTCTAGTTTGAAAATGCCATAGATACGAAAGTATGTCTACCTTAGTTTTTGCATACCTACGTGAAATTGTAATTATTTGTAAGTTAGTTGAGTTAAGAATAGGAGTTTGGGTGTGTACAAGCTACACTCTGTAGTTGTCACTATGTTGTGCCTTTGTTTGTTGTATTGAAGACATTGTGTGTTAGGACATTCCAGTAGCTGCAATAATGCACGTTTGATTGATATCTGAGCAATTACAATGGGTTAATGTTGATGTGCTTGTATAATATTTTTGACGAGTAGTTAACTTACATAGTAGTCACAATGCTACATTGTCTGATGCCTTACATTTTGTTTTGTTAAAAATAAATGTTATTTATTACTTATCAAATTTCGTGCCTGAAACCCTACCTGTTTGTAATTATTATTGAACGATGTTATTGCATTAGAGTTCATTTTAAGTTGTGACTTTAATATATCGTATCTACTTTAGTTTGTAAGTATAGTGTATCTATACATAGGCTATAATAGATCGAGATCACTCTCGTATAACATCATATTATTATTATTATAATAAGAACTCTATATTTACATATAATATAATGTTATAAATATAAATTAAACGTTTAATATCAGTAAATGTTGTTTTCATGAACTATAGTTTCATTGTAATTAATTTCAATTCTTTATATTCAGTAATAAATAAGTACACCGTATGATAACCATTAGTGTCATGTCGGCAGCCTTTATATTATATCATTAATTAAGAAGACGGGCAAGCCTTGCGCCTGATGGTAAGCACTACGCCGGCCCATGCCAGTTGCAATATAGGTAGGTACAACCCAATGTTGCGAACAGAAGTTTTAGCACAGCACTGCGCTTGTCACTCTGAGACATTAGTGTTGGAGTGGAGTCTCATTGACCCAGTGATTTCATTTGCTACACCCTAACACAGTATTTACCTAATGGTTGCGCACTATATTGCTTCATATATGAAGCATTGTGATGGTGGGTACTGGGTACCTACCAACCTAGTAAGTTGGGTTTCTTAGCCGCTAATCCGCACGGAGTAAAGCCTGCGAGCGATTACAAGCCTCTGTCTATACCTATCGGCCAACCTGAACAGTGCTTGTGTGGTGGATTGTGCCCATAGAAAAAGGCGCGGCTACCTTATATGTACTCAATCGTCTATGGTATCAACCTATAAATTTATATTTTGGAAATTAATAACTTTGAATTGGATTTGAAAACTAGCACCGTTAGTACCTACTTTAGATATATTCTGATTAATCTATGGTTAGTACAGCCGAAGGAATTTCTTTCGTTGTGGGTACCTCGTTATCCGTAAGAGTTAAAGGGAGGTTTGAACGCCATCTATCGAGAAGGGTAAGTACCATATAATCGAATGACGAGGTGTGTTCGTTTAGTTTTTAGAGCATTGGTGGCGTTGTCATTGATGGTTTTTTTGTTAAAGCGTTTTGCCACTTTTGCCCACACCCCATGAACGCTCAACTGAGCATAAGACCTGAAATCGCATGATTATGCTGTCAAATACATAGCTGTCAAAAAACGATCGCGACCAACCCTGCACCGGACGTGGGTAAAATATGCACTTTTGGTGAAAACATACTTCTTTTTTAGCTTTCCGAACGCTGAACAAGAAGAGACTGCTGAACGACATTTTCACCCACAGATTCCCAATTCAAATGCTCACAAGGGGCCTATTCGAACGCAGTGTTAGTCTAAAATTACATTTGGTGACCAGTCATAGCGCTGAAGTCGTCATAAATTCACAGAAGTTTATTTGTAATGCGTTTCGCACATGCGTAAGACCTAGAGAAAGAAAAACATCTTAATATTTTGTAAATCTATAGTTGCTTAGATAATACGCAATGCTGAAAGTTGTACATTACCACATCCACAGAATTCGCCCTATTTACATAGGTCCAGAAGGATAGTTTTCATACAAATGACAATTAAAAGTGAAGCGAAAATATTTTTTTGAGGTTGGCCATCCTGCCAGATCTGACAATATTACAAAACAATACTTATGGTTCTATCTTGACATAGGAAATCTTTTACCCGAATTATCGGATAATTAAAATGTGAACGGATTGAGTGGTTTTCTTAACAAAACTATCGAATTCAATGTTAATACATTTGAGTGTCAAAAATACCTCAGTGCCTCAAGACAAGAGTCTTCGACCAATGTTACCAGTGATGACTTATGGCACTGAAGCGTGGTCTCTTACTATGGGCCTCATAGATAAGCTCAAAGTCGCACAACGAGCTATGGAAAAGGCTATGCTCGGGGTTTCTCTACGTGATCGAATCCGAAATGAGGAGATCCGTAGAGGAACAAAAGTCACCGACATAGCCAAGAGGCAGTGGACAGGGGACATAGCACGCAGAACAGATGGCTGATGGGGCCGGAAGGTTCTGGAATGTAGACCATGGACCAGCAAGCGCAGCGTAGGTCGTCCACCGACACGGTGGACAGACGATCTGAGGAAGGTCGCAGGACGACGTTGGATGCAGGCCGCTTCCAACTGGTCCTTTTGGAAAATCATGGGGGAGGCCTATGTTCAGCAGTGGACGTCCTACGGCTGAGATGATGACATTTGAGCTTCTGTATCATTGCATTAATGCGAAATCTTGTATGTGTGTTCGTATGTCTGTGTATTTGGTATTCCTTCACGTTGGAGGGATTTGCACAATATTTGAAGATATGGGGGTTCGCAGTGGTGAATACAGATACCATATAGATAAACACTTATGCTCCTTTTTGTATCATCATTACAATTACCACCGCGATTGTGTAATGAGGCGCAGTTAGTACTTAATAAAGTGGTTTTAATAGAATACTATATATAGTATTCTATTAAAACCACTTTATTAAGTACTAACTGCGCCACGCGGTTACACCCGCATAGTGATGCATGATGATGATGATTATGAAAAGTATCCTATGTGCGTATATATATCCAGCGCCTCATCTACCTCCATATCAAATTTCATGCGGTTCAATCTTAGTCCTGTTTTGTATATGACTTGATCTTGTCAACTCATTGATAACAGTTGGTTTTACAATCATCTGTAAACAATCTTTTATCCCAGTAATGGTCTCAAAACCCAGTCAAAAGTCTAATAAAATCCAATTTATAGTCGAAATTAATAAATAAAAAAAAATTATCACGGCTGAGTGTTTTAAGGCTTTTGATCAGAAAAGATCGAAAAAGCCTTAATGATGTGCAACAGACTATACAATAAGTTTAACAAGTTTTACAAGTTTCTGCATACGGTTTATATTTGGCCTTCGCAAATATGACCATGTCTCTGAATTCCGCACTTAACTCAAGTGGCTTCCAATCGTTGTCGCCGGAATGCTCATACATTGTCCCTATTTCATAGTATAAGTTCAATCCCTCATTTCCACGCTATCTCCAGGAAAATGTAGAATTTTCACATGTTCGAAGCTCTTATTCTCTACGATCATCGGAGAACTTAATGTTAAGTACCCCGATACACTGCACCACTTTTTTTGGTTCTTCCTTCTGGAACACTTTACCCTACGAAATTAGATGCGCACTTTCTCTGGACATCTTCAAACATCGTGTCAAAGCATTTTACTTCGCAATAACTGCCAACCTACTTACTATCTTTCGAATAATAATTAAATGGTATATGTATAGTTATGTATATATTTTGTAGTATATATGTATAGTATAATTATATAAGTATATTGAAATTTATAGAGAGAAAAATTCTCATCCTCGGATGGGATTCGAACCCGCGTCTTCTGACTCTCCGTGTCAGACGCCATTGGCCAACTAGGCCACCGAGAATCTGGTCCGAGCATCGAATTTTAACTCTCTATTTGACTAACCGTCTTGCGGGGACGGAGCGACATGGCTAGTTTGTATAATTATATTATAAGTATTTTTTTCTACCTATATTCTTGATTTTTGCTATATGTAGTGTTTAGTACACTGGTTTTATACACCACCGGCTTTATAAGTGTATACCTATTTCTTTATTTGCATGGTTGTCTGGAAGAGATCGCTCTGGGTGATAAGCCCGCCCATTGTGACACTTTTAATTTCAAGTATTTAATTGTGAAATATTTTTTAATGTATTATTAATTTATTCTTAGTTCATAACTTGTAAAATATATTTGTATTGTGGTGTTACAATAAAGAGTTAATCCATCTCTCTATCTAATTTGAAAAAATATCTGTTTATTGTGTCTACGTCAAAATAAATAAGTCGTACCAAATAATAGATAAGCCAAAATTAAAAATAAAGACGGCAATCTAAGATAATATTAATGTACAATAAATTGTCACTAAGATTTACCAATCTACATTATAACTTGTTCTTAAAAAAATATTGTTTGTTTTTTCTAAACTAATAGCATAACAAAAGTATTTTATAAGTTAAAATAAAAATATTGATATGTACCTACCAAAGTTTATCTTTAACTGGATCTTTTGGTAACCTAAATGACACCCAATCGGGAAACTAAACGAGTAGAGTGGTAACACTTATTGAGTTTTGCATACTATTAGAAAAATCTCTTGTAAAACACTTTAAAAGAGGGGTTGGAGACTGCGTTTGCGTGAAGGGCGACTGTGGTCTCCTTTGTTTTTCATAATATACTCTAATTTTCACGCAATCTAATCGCTCAAAATGGTATTTTTGATTTTTCATCATACTAGTATCCACAGCGAGTGACACTTGTCGACTGATTTTGAATTTGACAAGTGAAAAGCAAGTATCCCTGCTAGGGTTACATTTGTTTGCTTCATGAATTTTGACGTACTAGGCATCTGGAGACTATATATATATGACCACAGCTTTGAAGGACTTTTAACGCCATCTATGGTGAATAGAAGTGGAAGGTACACCGAACTCAGTACTACTCAGTAGCTTTACCATGAGTTAGCAACATAAATGTCATCTAAGGATGTTTTACGTTTGCACTTATTTTTTTAGGATATGAATTAGCATAAGTAATATGAGGTACTCCGAAATAGTGTTGATAAAATATATATGTATAAATAATATATGTATAATACATAACATAATATAATAATTAAATTAAGTACATACCTAATCAAATTACACCATATATCATGTCTATAATTTTGATCACCTTAATATAATATTTAAGTAATTATAATATTCAAGTTGTAAATTTTATTATCTTACGTAAATATAACACAAATATAAACGTTAGATCTAATCTTTGTAGCGAAATGCTCCATTACATGTGTAATAAATTAGAGCATTTACAGAGTAAAAAGTTTTCCTTTTTGAATTTATACAACACAATCGTTAGTTTTTATGGGGGTAGAATTTTTGTTTACTAACGAACACTCACAATTTTGTAGCGGCTAGCGAAATAACAACGCACAAATCGAGTGCTAACCAGCCGATATTGCCGTACAATATCTATACGATGCCATGGCAAGATCGACTGTTTAGCTTAACTTTTCGGGTAGTTAATCGAGTAGGTGAATGGGTAGGTATGGTGAGTAGGTAATTTGCACGTTTTGTTTCTTATCGATGTACGTAAGATTGTAACCACGAGTTTGACCCAGCGTATAATAGTTTATACTCTGGGTCAAACTCGTAGTTACATACGTTTATTTAAGTGTTTTGACTTATTTTAAGATAAACCTGCTTAGTAAGTTTTATTAGGATTTTTTTTAAGGTTGGTAGTTTTATGGATTTGTGAAGTTTTAGTAAGTTGGAACGGAATGGATATTTTATATGATGGCATATTTTAAGTGTTTAATTATGAAGACTTGAATTTCTTTGAAGTTCGCATTACAGATTCGCAAGTGGTGTTCCATACAGAAGCGGCATGGGTAAGGCATGGTCTTATCAGGGTGGTGTATATACGAAATAATATAGGAACTCATCATCAAGGGAAAAACTGATTGGTAGGTGATTTGATGACAAGGCAGGTAATGTTTTAACATTTGTAAGTTAGTCGATATTTTGTTATATAATCTAATCGGGTGTTGAACGCTCGTAATTTTATTTATTTTATTTTATTTTATACTATTAGGAAAGCTACAGCTTTATGACAGGTGTTCCATAACATTCAGCAGTATACAGTTAAAAGCTATTAAAAGTTTCCGCAAACGGACCTTTAATGGGCCAGTGTGGAGCATGAATTAGGTAGTCGTGACTTACCATGAGGTTGAATATGTATTAGTTTACCTGAGGTTTTTTCAAGGGAACCACTCCAGCTTTTATGTTTGCAATTCATGCCTCCCTTTAGCACATTTGAACCAAGACTTAGAACTTTGTCTAGATCGTTAGTTATAAGTTTAAATTGGGAGATTGATAAGCAGATATTACAATAATATCCTTATTGGTTACAGTTGTAAGTTTAAGTTATTACTTCATCAGTCGAACGACCCAGACACAATAGAAATTTCATTGTTATATTGACACTCGACTGGTGAGGGGTTAAATACCTATTCAATTTTCAAACATAATATGTACATCATTACGTTCGTATGTTCTATTTAGAGGTTTATATTTTATAAACTGTAGTTCTCATACAAATTGAAAAATATCGATATATTTTCGATATACATAACATCCTAAAAACACTTCGGCCATTTCAACAATTGTCAAAATCAGTTCCAGAGACGCTCGTTGGAGGCTCTTTGAATCGGTACAAAAATCAAGCCTAATTTCGTATGGCATAGCCTGTCTAGTGTACTATAAAGCTGCGCGTCCACCGCATCGGAATCGGAGCGTACGCAACGTTTGGATTTGTTGCTTTCTATTGATGCCATGGGCTCAGGTACAATGTCAAGAAGAGTGAACTCATGCAGTTTAAAGCGGGTCGGAAAAGCTACTCTGTTCCGACGGTAGAGCTTGATGGAGCTCCCCTTACCTGGGTAAAAGATTTCAAGTACCTGGGCCACTGGCTCACTGATGATATGTCAGATGACATGGACATGGAAAGGGAACGTAGGGCGTTGGCGGTTATTCGGTGCAATATGTTGGCGCGCAGATTTGCTCGATGTACAGCGCCAGTAAAGATAACATTATTTAAAGCGTACTGTACATCGTTTTACACTTGTAGCCTGTGGGCTAAATATAGGCAAAAATCTTACAACGCTCTACGTGTCCAATACAACAACGGCTTTAGGATGCTGCTGGGGCTGCCGCGTTTCTGTAGCGCATCAAGTATGTTTGCATATGCTCGCACTGATGACTTCTATGCAATCATGCGAAAAAGAGTTGCATCCCTGATGAGTTCCATGCGCACTACCTCTTGCGGTCTTCTGGCCGTCGTGGCTGAAGATATGTACTCATCTTTGATGAGACACTAGATGTCAGTGCTCAAGCCTATCACATGCTTTGTGGCTAAATAGTAGGTTTATTTTTAATCAATTGAAATAATAATAAATTTAATAGGTAACATTTGTAATATTTTATATTATTTAGTTTAGTAGTACTAACATAGTTATAAGTGCTCTGTAGGTAGTACTAACATTATATGGACTGTGGTCTGAAATAAATATGATATTATTATTATTATTATTTGTTCAAAAAGTTTCACGGATTTCATCCGGTACTTTACAAAGGCATAAGTGGGGCTGTAGCCAACATTTAGAGGCCTGTTTGGTATAAAAATGCAGAGTATCAAAAACAGAAAGAATGTTGGATGAAGGGTAACATGGTACTTATAACTATTACAAAAATGGGTAAAATGGCCAGTATTATTATTATTCCTTTTATTCAAAATAAATCACGGATTTCATTCGGTCCTTTACAAAGGCATAAGTGGGGCTGTAGCCAACACTTAGAGGCCTGTTTGGTATAAAAAATACAAAGTAGTATAAAAAAACCAGAAACTTTTGGATGGATGGTGACATGGTATATCTATTATAAAAATGGGTAAAATTACAAGGCTATTGAAATGATTTTATTAGTGATAAAAAGATAGTGGGCTATGGGAAGAGACTACGGCACCTGCCAAATTCAGTCTCATTTTAAAATTTTTGGGCAGGTGGTGACTTGCCACCCACTAAACGGGCCCCCCATAAAGGCCACCATGAATGGTGACAGAAAGGGCAACGTTGGTGTGGCTGACTAAAGGGTGTCGAGAGGTGTGCTGCGGTTTCACTGAAGCGCTACTACCGGCGTTATGCCCTTTAACACTTCCACCCTTGGAGCTTTTTGTTACTTGCTCTTGCGTCTCCACCCCCAGACGGCCAATTAAGGCAAGCCGGGGGTCAGGGGTCTCATTTAGCCCCAGGGAGAATCAGAGTCCACGGTGTCGCCACTCACCGACGGCTCGCCACAAAGCCGCCCCTGCGGTTTATTATTATTATTTATTATTATTATTATTATTATTGATCGCTATGGTACTGCGTGCACTGGATCGGCATATCTGCGTCAGGGATCGGAATTTCTGCCGATGACGTCATCCGCAGTGAACGCGCCATTCGGTTAGGATCCTGATCACTTCGAGTTCTGACGTGTTTGCGACGCTAAACTGTGCATACCTAACTACATTCAAGATGCATGAAGAAATTTTAATTTAATATTATATTATGTATTTATTAATTACTTTAGTTGAAAGATATGAAGAAATTTACAATCTAAAACATCAAAATTATCATAACCAACAGAGGCGAGACAATATTTGGGAAGAAATAATAATTAATTTCAATTAATTATTAATAATAATCATTAACATAGGCTATATATATTTTACGTCCCGAGATTCTACCCGCGTGGTGATGGATGATGATGAAAAGTATCCTATGTGCTCAGACCAAATAAAAAAGTCAAGACAGAATGTTGTGAACAGAAAAGTGAAGCCGGTAAAACTACGCCTCGCCGTGTACATACACAATTACACACACACACGCACAACGAAACTACGCCTTGACTCGTCAGTCGAACTATCGCTGCGCGTGGAAGCAACACGTAAAGTAAATGAACAAATTTACCAGTCAAAATGCCGAATTGTGTCGTGAAACGGTGTTAAAACAAACATCAAAATATAAAAATAAGGATGGAATCACATTTCACTCGTAAGTAACTTGGAAAGCAATATTTTAAATAAATAAAAATAAAAATAAAGGTTATTGCTTGGAACATAGAAAGTGTTGCCATGGTAAAGCCTGTAAGGTTTACCCTATTATTGGGTAATCTTAATATTTAGTATATATGTTACGTTAATACGGGTACGTTTTTATAATAGTTTATCAACGTGTTTTAACCGACTTCAAAAAAGAATCAATTAGACTTTTCTTTAAATATAATATTGTATGACACTCGAAGCAATATCTTTATACAAAACCGGTTCCGTCGTTTGAAAGCAAATTAAAAAAAATAGGCAATTCTCTTTTTTATTTTTAGTTTATTTTCAACCGACATCTAAAAGGAGTAGGTTCGCAATTAGGTTCTATTGTTTTAAATACTTGTTACCTCATAAGTCCGTTATTTATAAACCGATTTGAACAATTATTTTTTTGTTGGAAACCTGATACCTTTAATATGGACTCGCATTAATTTCACACTGGATTTTCAATTTCGTACATATTGAAGGCGGTTATGTATTTTTGTAAAAATAAACCATATTTCTATTGAAGTCTTTTGTTTTTAGGGTGTATCTATATTGAATGTTGTTGTGTGTAGTTAGTATGCGGAAAGTTATACGAGATGGTCAACCAGTCTTTGTCATCACGCGATTTTATAAACCAGTCGTAGAAGAAAAATGCAAAGTAGGATTCATAGGTACATTAATAAATATTGAAAGTTTAAAAGCGCTTTATACGAAGTACATAGAATATGAAAAAAGGCTGTTTTTTTATCTACTTATAAATGAAGCCAGGATCATTTGGAGATTCTATTTACGTCTATTAGGATGCATGGAGGGTTCAACGATAACTCTAACGTAAGACAGTTTACAAGCAAGCTACAAAAAATACTATGTCATTTAGAACTAAAATGTCTTGCAAAAAGTAATTGTGTTCCTTTAGAACACATAGCAATACTTAATTGCACTTCAACAACTAAAATTATAAATAGCACTTCATCGTCGTATAGAAACGAAGAAGAAGAAGAAACCATTGAAAATTCTTCGTTGCAACTTCTTAATGAAATTGTTAATGAATCAATTGATTGGGCCAGTTGTTTACATGACAATTCATATTATGGTGACTACAGAAAAATGATAATTGGTTACATATCTGGAAGTACAGTGCACTATCTTGTTAAGACCATAAAATGCTCTAAATGTTAAGATGCCTTGCAGACTGATGAGAAACTTTATTTTCACAAGCTAATTAGTTTAAAAAACAAAGGCGGTTTTTGCTTCCCGTCTAAGGATCTTTTTGACATTTGTGTCACTTGTGAAGCAGTTGTTCGAAAATTATTGAATGAAAATATTGCAATAACCGCAGAAAATCAACACCAAACTATAGTCTTGAACATATTAAAGAAATTCATTGGAAACAATCAGATTTTTATCAATTTAGAGTCAAAATATGAATATGTTGGGCAGGAACATAAACTTAATTTAATACGGTGTGTAATTGAGAAATACTTAAACATTAGATTCCACCATATTGCTAAATTAGAAAGTATTTCTAAATCAGTGCAAAATAAACGACAAGCGTACAAAAAAATAATTCAGCATAAAGGTTTTTAAATAAAACTAGCAGTTACACCGAGTAATTTTATTTCTGAAACTCTTTGTCTTTTCTCTTTCACTACCCAATGCCACTACTTTTTACCGACACCTAATGTAGGAACCCTATTATTATATTAAAACTAATAACGTTATAACTTTATTAAATTTATAACGTTAATAATTTGATAACGTTATTTTTATGGGGTAATTTAAATTATCATGGCAGCACCGATTCACGCACTACATGCATAGAAAACCGGCCTCTGTTCACAACATTCTGTCTTGACTTTTTTATTTTGTCTGAGCCTATGTGTTAATCCAGCGCCTCATCTACATAATTATATGTATTTTATAGTTAATTTAATTACTATTCTAATTAATTAAAATTAATGCTAATGATCACGATATCTTCGTGCACAGGCGAACTTGATTGCTAAGAAAATAACGATATTGCCAATGTAAAATCCGAATGCAGTAGACGCACCCAATCGGCATTTTACAAATACCGACGATTCTGACGCGGTGGACGCGTAGCTTAATAGTAATGCACTTGGCAAACATTACAAGTCTCTGGCAAATGAACAAGACGTGCGACGCCATAGTTCTCGCAATTGAGGAGAAAAAAAACAATGATGTCTTCCAGTATCTTATAGTCTGTGGTCTTCCTATAGGTGCGTTCGTTTAGCATATGAGCGCATTGGTGGCGTTGTCATTGGTGGCTCTTTTGTTAAAGCGTTCGTAAAGCTCAAAAACGTTATTTTTACCACTTTTGCCTCTTTTGCCCGCACCCTATTCGAATGCTCAACTGAGCATAAGACCTAAAATCGCATGATTTTGCCGTCAAATACATAGCTGTCAAAAAACGATTACAAACAACTATGCTCCGGGCGTGGGTCAAAAATTACACTTGTTGGTGGCACGAATTCCTCTTTTTGAGCTTTCAACGCTACACAAAAAGAGACATAAATGACATTTTCATCCACGGATTTTCAATTCGAACGCCCCTTGTGAGCGTTTTAGCATTATTTTCGCTAAAAACGCTCACGAATGGCCTATTCGTACGCACTACAAATCTCAAATTCATAAACGTAGGTAGGTACATAAAAAGACCTGCAGGTAACCGATTTTTTAAGTTATATAGATCATTAATGTATAGTACAAATATTGTAAACTAACTGCATCCCGCGGTTTCACCCCCGTAGTGATGGATGATGATGATGATGATCAATCAAAACATATACCAAAGGACGTCCACTGCTGAACATATGCCTCACCCATAATTTTCCAAATTGAATATGGGCACGAGTACGTCGGAGCGTAGACTTAAACAGACGAGTCCTCTCAAGTTTGACATTAATATTCAATGTGCCTCTCACCATTCGGTCATCACTATCGGTTTTCACTCTATAATAATCATTTATTTTTCAAGTAACATAGACTCATACAAATCATCAATCAAACAATATCAATGGAAAATAATAATAATAGTAGCTAGTCACATTACATTAATAATAATTATTACGAATTGAAATTTAAAATAATCAAACTAAAAATGTCAACATTATACAATAAATTAATTATGTCAAAGTAATAGTCATGCATATCAGTACCTACCCTTTCATTAATTAACTAGGTCTTACTGTGTGCAGTCTGCAACGTGTAGGCTGCAACAATGATTTATGTAAGGGCAATCTAGCCTACCTGCTATCGCGGCCAGCATGCTGTTGTGGCTCCCCCGCACGCGCCGCACCAGTGACGTCGCTCGCTTACGCATTGTGGTGTAGAAGCAGTCCACGCGTGCGCACGCGAACATTGTCGACGCACTACAATAGCGGGGGAGCCCCACCAACATCCTGAACGCGTTATTAAACTGGACGCGCAGGACGCTGTACGATTTTTGCGTATAGTCAGCCCACAGGCTGCAAGCATAGAAGGAAGTGCAATAAGCTCTAAAGAGAGTTATTTTCACCTCCTCCGAACACCGTGCAAACCTCCGGACCACCATGTTAGCTCTTACCGACAGCGCCCTCCGCTCCCGTTCAATGTCAGCGTCGTCTTTCAGGGTGGGGGTGCCTAAGTACTTAAACTCATCTACTCGCTCTAACGGTAATCCATTGAGTAAAAGAGGTGGCATCCCTGTCACCTTTCTAGGACCACCCTGAAAAACCATACACTGGCTCTTTTTACAATTATAAATCAGCCCATGATCAGCTGCGTACCCCTCACATATTCTCAGAAGCTTTCTGAGCCCACAGACTGAAGCGCTCAACAGCACCATGTCGTCCGCGTAACTAATATTATTAAAACACACGCCATCTATGTGACAACCGACATGTTGCTCACTGAGCGCCTCGATGAGTCCGTTAATATACAGGTTGAAAATGGAGGGAGAGCTCAACCCCCCCTGTCTCACTCCACATTTCAGCCTGTACGGGTCTGACATAGTGCCCGCCCACTTCACACAATTTGTTTGATTCCCATACCAATATTTGAAAATATTCACTAGTTACGTACACATACGACACAAGGTCAAATGCCCTCGAAAGGTCAAGGAAACAAGCGTAAACAGATGTTTTTCTTGCAGTATAGTACTTGACAGCACCCTTCAAGCACAATATAGCTGATTCGGTGGACAGCCCCTTTCGAAAACCAAACTGACTGTCTTTTAGCTGTAGGTATATATTTATATGTGTGTTGAGAATGCCGTCAAACACTTTTGCAATAATAGTAGCCAGGGAAATAGGCCTATAGTTAGCTATGTCTGATAAATCCCCCGTCTTATTTACTCTATGGATCACGGAGACATCAGTGAATATTTGTCTCATGGTGGTCATAATGAAGTCAATCTCATTTCTCGTGGAACCATTGGGTCTCAGCCAGGTCCATTTCATATGATGTGGCTTTTGAAAAAAAGAGTTCATCATAAAGAGTCCCTCTTTCTCCAGGAAGTCGGCCGACCTCTGTCCTCTACGGTTCCGTTGCCCGTAACCAAATTGCCCTACTTTCAACTCATCCTCGCTTCTCTTACCCAACTTCGCATTCAAGTCCCCCATAACACTTAGAAAAAGCGTTTCAGAGGTATGTATGTACTAATGTCCTCATACATATCTTCCACCTCATCATCCGGGTGCGACTTAGTCGGTGCGTATACCTGAATAACCTTCAGCAAATATCGTTTGGATACTCTGAGTATTAGGTACACGACTCTTTTGGAATCGATCGTAACTATGTTGTTAGTAAGGGACTTGTGGACGAGAAACCCGACACCACCTTGGGACTGCTGGTCGCCCTCCCAGTAGTAGAGCAGGTTACCTGATTTTAGGGTTATCGTGTCCCACGATGTCCCAGTGTACTCATTTCTTCTTCCAGCGCGTCAATCTTCTCGTCTGTCCTCATAGTGCGTATGTTGTGTGTTACCAAGGCCAGTCATCGTTGTTGAGGGTGGTAGCCGGGTGTCTGCCGAGAATTCTTAGCACCCGGCTACCCGTGGGACACGATAACCCTAAAATCAGGTAACCTGCTCTACTACTGGGAGGGCGACCAGCAGTCCCAAGGTGGTGTCGGGTTTCTCGTCCACAAGTCCCTTACTAACAACATAGTTACGATCGATTCCAAAAGAGTCGTGTACCTAATACTCAGAGTATCCAAACGATATTTGCTGAAGGTTATTCAGGTATACGCACCGACTAAGTCGCACCCGGATGATGAGGTGGAAGATATGTATGAGGACATTAGTACATACATACCTCTGAAACGCTTTTTCTAAGTGTTATGGGGGACTTGAATGCGAAGTTGGGTAAGAGAAGCGAGGATGAGTTGAAAGTAGGGCAATTTGGTTACGGGCAACGGAACCGTAGAGGACAGAGGTCGGCCGACTTCCTGGAGAAAGAGGGACTCTTTATGATGAACTCTTTTTTTCAAAAGCCACATCATATGAAATGGACCTGGCTGAGACCCAATGGTTCCACGAGAAATGAGATTGACTTCATTATGACCACCATGAGACAAATATTCACTGATGTCTCCGTGATCCATAGAGTAAATAAGACGGGGGATTTATCAGACATAGCTAACTATAGGCCTATTTCCCTGGCTACTATTATTGCAAAAGTGTTTGACGGCATTCTCAACACACATATAAATATATACCTACAGCTAAAAGACAGTCAGTTTGGTTTTCGAAAGGGGCTGTCCACCGAATCAGCTATATTGTGCTTGAAGGGTGCTGTCAAGTACTATACTGCAAGAAAAACATCTGTTTACGCTTGTTTCCTTGACCTTTCGAGGGCATTTGACCTTGTGTCGTATGTGTACGTAACTAGTGAATATTTTCAAATATTGGTATGGGAATCAAACAAATTGTGTGAAGTGGGCGGGCACTATGTCAGACCCGTACAGGCTGAAATGTGGAGTGAGACAGGGGGGGTTGAGCTCTCCCTCCATTTTCAACCTGTATATTAACGGACTCATCGAGGCGCTCAGTGAGCAACATGTCGGTTGTCACATAGATGGCGTGTGTTTTAATAATATTAGTTACGCGGACGACATGGTGCTGTTGAGCGCTTCAGTCTGTGGGCTCAGAAAGCTTCTGAGAATATGTGAGGGGTACGCAGCTGATCATGGGCTGATTTATAATTGTAAAAAGAGCCAGTGTATGGTTTTTCAGGGTGGTCCTAGAAAGGTGACAGGGATGCCACCTCTTTTACTCAATGGATTACCGTTAGAGCGAGTAGATGAGTTTAAGTACTTAGGCACCCCCACCCTGAAAGACGACGCTGACATTGAACGGGAGCGGAGGGCGCTGTCGGTAAGAGCTAACATGGTGGTCCGGAGGTTTGCACGGTGTTCGGAGGAGGTGAAAATAACTCTCTTTAGAGCTTATTGCACTTCCTTCTATGCTTGCAGCCTGTGGGCTGACTATACGCAAAAATCGTACAGCGTCCTGCGCGTCCAGTTTAATAACGCGTTCAGGATGTTGGTGGGGCTCCCCCGCTATTGTAGTGCGTCGACAATGTTCGCGTGCGCACGCGTGGACTGCTTCTACACCACAATGCGTAAGCGAGCGACGTCACTGGTGCGGCGCGTGCGGGGGAGCCACAACAGCATGCTGGCCGCGATAGCAGGTAGGCTAGATTGCCCTTACATAAATCATTGTTGCAGCCTACACGTTGCAGACTGCACACAGTAAGACCTAGTTAATTAATGAAAGGGTAGGTACTGATATGCATGACTATTACTTTGACATAATTAATTTATTGTATAATGTTGACATTTTTAGTTTGATTATTTTAAATTTCAATTCGTAATAATTATTATTAATGTAATGTGACTAGCTACTATTATTATTATTTTCCATTGATATTGTTTGATTGATGATTTGTATGAGTCTATGTTACTTGAAAAATAAATGATTATTATAGAGTGAAAACCGATAGTGATGACCGAATGGTGAGAGGCACATTGAATATTAATGTCAAACTTGAGAGGACTCGTCTGTTTAAGTCTACGCTCCGACGTACTCGTGCCCATATTCAATTTGGAAAATTATGGGTGAGGCATATGTTCAGCAGTGGACGTCCTTTGGTATATGTTTTGATTGATCATCATCATCATCATCCATCACTACGGGGGTGAAACCGCGGGATGCAGTTAGTTTACAATATTTGTACTATACATTAATGATCTATATAACTTAAAAAATCGGTTACCTGCAGGTCTTTTTATGTACCTACCTACGTTTATGAATTTGAGATTTGTAGTGCGTACGAATAGGCCATTCGTGAGCGTTTTTAGCGAAAATAATGCTAAAACGCTCACAAGGGGCGTTCGAATTGAAAATCCGTGGATGAAAATGTCATTTATGTCTCTTTTTGTGTAGCGTTGAAAGCTCAAAAAGAGGAATTCGTGCCACCAACAAGTGTAATTTTTGACCCACGCCCGGAGCATAGTTGTTTGTAATCGTTTTTTGACAGCTATGTATTTGACGGCAAAATCATGCGATTTTAGGTCTTATGCTCAGTTGAGCATTCGAATAGGGTGCGGGCAAAAGAGGCAAAAGTGGTAAAAATAACGTTTTTGAGCTTTACGAACGCTTTAACAAAAGAGCCACCAATGACAACGCCACCAATGCGCTCATATGCTAAACGAACGCACCTATAGGAAGACCACAGACTATAAGATACTGGAAGACATCATTGTTTTTTTTCTCCTCAATTGCGAGAACTATGGCGTCGCACGTCTTGTTCATTTGCCAGAGACTTGTAATGTTTGCCAAGTGCATTACTATTAAGCTACGCGTCCACCGCGTCAGAATCGTCGGTATTTGTAAAATGCCGATTGGGTGCGTCTACTGCATTCGGATTTTACATTGGCAATATCGTTATTTTCTTAGCAATCAAGTTCGCCTGTGCACGAAGATATCGTGATCATTAGCATTAATTTTAATTAATTAGAATAGTAATTAAATTAACTATAAAATATATATAATTATGTAGATGAGGCGCTGGATTAACACATAGGCTCAGACAAAATAAAAAAGTCAAGACAGAATGTTGTGAACAGAGGCCGGTTTTCTATGCATGTAGTGCGTGAATCGGTGCTGCCATGATAATTTAAATTACCCCATAAAAATAACGTTATCAAATTATTAACGTTATAAATTTAATAAAGTTATAACGTTATTAGTTTTAATATAATAATAGGGTTCCTACATTAGGTGTCGGTAAAAAGTAGTGGCATTGGGTAGTGAAAGAGAAAAGACAAAGAGTTTCAGAAATAAAATAACTCGGTGTAACTGCTAGTTTTATTTAAAAACCTTTATGCTGAATTATTTTTTTGTACGCTTGTCGTTTATTTTGCACTGATTTAGAAATACTTTCTAATTTAGCAATATGGTGGAATCTAATGTTTAAGTATTTCTCAATTACACACCGTATTAAATTAAGTTTATGTTCCTGCCCAACATATTCATATTTTGACTCTAAATTGATAAAAATCTGATTGTTTCCAATGAATTTCTTTAATATGTTCAAGACTATAGTTTGGTGTTGATTTTCTGCGGTTATTGCAATATTTTCATTCAATAATTTTCGAACAACTGCTTCACAAGTGACACAAATGTCAAAAAGATCCTTAGACGGGAAGCAAAAACCGCCTTTGTTTTTTAAACTAATTAGCTTGTGAAAATAAAGTTTCTCATCAGTCTGCAAGGCATCTTAACATTTAGAGCATTTTATGGTCTTAACAAGATAGTGCACTGTACTTCCAGATATGTAACCAATTATCATTTTTCTGTAGTCACCATAATATGAATTGTCATGTAAACAACTGGCCCAATCAATTAATTCATTAACAATTTCATTAAGAAGTTGCAACGAAGAATTTTCAATGGTTTCTTCTTCTTCTTCGTTTCTATACGACGATGAAGTGCTATTTATAATTTTAGTTGTTGAAGTGCAATTAAGTATTGCTATGTGTTCTAAAGGAACACAATTACTTTTTGCAAGACATTTTAGTTCTAAATGACATAGTATTTTTTGTAGCTTGCTTGTAAACTGTCTTACGTTAGAGTTATCGTTGAACCCTCCATGCATCCTAATAGACGTAAATAGAATCTCCAAATGATCCTGGCTTCATTTATAAGTAGATAAAAAAACAGCCTTTTTTCATATTCTATGTACTTCGTATAAAGCGCTTTTAAACTTTCAATATTTATTAATGTACCTATGAATCCTACTTTGCATTTTTCTTCTACGACTGGTTTATAAAATCGCGTGATGACAAAGACTGGTTGACCATCTCGTATAACTTTCCGCATACTAACTACACACAACAACATTCAATATAGATACACCCTAAAAACAAAAGACTTCAATAGAAATATGGTTTATTTTTACAAAAATACATAACCGCCTTCAATATGTACGAAATTGAAAATCCAGTGTGAAATTAATGCGAGTCCATATTAAAGGTATCAGGTTTCCAACAAAAAAATAATTGTTCAAATCGGTTTATAAATAACGGACTTATGAGGTAACAAGTATTTAAAACAATAGAACCTAATTGCGAACCTACTCCTTTTAGATGTCGGTTGAAAATAAACTAAAAATAAAAAAGAGAATTGCCTATTTTTTTTAATTTGCTTTCAAACGACGGAACCGGTTTTGTATAAAGATATTGCTTCGAGTGTCATACAATATTATATTTAAAGAAAAGTCTAATTGATTCTTTTTTGAAGTCGGTTAAAACACGTTGATAAACTATTATAAAAACGTACCCGTATTAACGTAACATATATACTAAATATTAAGATTACCCAATAATAGGGTAAACCTTACAGGCTTTACCATGGCAACACTTTCTATGTTCCAAGCAATAACCTTTATTTTTATTTTTATTTATTTAAAATATTGCTTTCCAAGTTACTTACGAGTGAAATGTGATTCCATCCTTATTTTTATATTTTGATGTTTGTTTTAACACCGTTTCACGACACAATTCGGCATTTTGACTGGTAAATTTGTTCATTTACTTTACGTGTTGCTTCCACGCGCAGCGATAGTTCGACTGACGAGTCAAGGCGTAGTTTCGTTGTGCGTGTGTGTGTGTAATTGTGTATGTACACGGCGAGGCGTAGTTTTACCGGCTTCACTTTTCTGTTCACAACATTCTGTCTTGACTTTTTTATTTGGTCTGAGCACATAGGATACTTTTCATCATCATCCATCACCACGCGGGTAGAATCTCGGGACGTAAAATATATATAGCCTATGTTAATGATTATTATTAATAATTAATTGAAATTAATTATTATTTCTTCCCAAATATTGTCTCGCCTCTGTTGGTTATGATAATTTTGATGTTTTAGATTGTAAATTTCTTCATATCTTTCAACTAAAGTAATTAATAAATACATAATATAATATTAAATTAAAATTTCTTCATGCATCTTGAATGTAGTTAGGTATGCACAGTTTAGCGTCGCAAACACGTCAGAACTCGAAGTGATCAGGATCCTAACCGAATGGCGCGTTCACTGCGGATGACGTCATCGGCAGAAATTCCGATCCCTGACGCAGATATGCCGATCCAGTGCACGCAGTACCATAGCGATCAATAATAATAATAATAATAATAAATAATAATAATAAACCGCAGGGGCGGCTTTGTGGCGAGCCGTCGGTGAGTGGCGACACCGTGGACTCTGATTCTCCCTGGGGCTAAATGAGACCCCTGACCCCCGGCTTGCCTTAATTGGCCGTCTGGGGGTGGAGACGCAAGAGCAAGTAACAAAAAGCTCCAAGGGTGGAAGTGTTAAAGGGCATAACGCCGGTAGTAGCGCTTCAGTGAAACCGCAGCACACCTCTCGACACCCTTTAGTCAGCCACACCAACGTTGCCCTTTCTGTCACCATTCATGGTGGCCTTTATGGGGGGCCTATATGGGGGGAGAATTCTTAGCACCCCCTGCCCTGCCGGGTTCAGTAGCCGTGGCTTGGATGACCACGGTGAAGCTAATAGGAACCCAGGGGCCGCGCCGGCGTTGGGGTGGGCTGGCCGGCTCAGGCGGGGCTGCTCCTGTGGGCTTTGGCCGCCAAGTCCACATAAGAGTGGCGGGGTCCGGGCGCTTCGGCGCAGGCTCCAGGAGGGGGGCCTGGGCGCTTTGGTGCAGGCTCGAGGAGGTGGGCGCCGGGCGCTTGGCGCAGACTCGAGGAGGTGGGGTAGCAGGGAAGAGTGTTGGTTATCCCTTGTGGCTGACGTAGCAGGCGGTGAGGCAATATATCAGACCCATCGCAGGGAGACCACGGGCGTCCAGACGCGGGAAAGTCTGGCACCCATTGTTGGCGGGTTTGGTCTCCAAGGCAGTTGCGGTGCGCCATGTGTTCTGGCGTGCCGCGAAGAGAAGGTTCCGGTAACGGACAGCCGCGGTGGTTCACGGTCGTGTGCAAAATCTGTCCCGCGCTTCCACCAAAACCGGCAGTGACGGAACTCCCCGGGGTTATGGTGGGTATACGGACTTCCACATAACCACCTACCTCCCCGTGGTAGGTGGTATCATAAAGGATTTCCCTGGGACAAAAAAAAATATAAAGAAACAAAAGCATTCTACTTGTGAAATAATTTTTTTATCGTTTTGAGTATGTTTCGAGTTTATTCGTTACATAAAACGCGTGCCGGTCACGCCAGAAAAGACAAGACAAAACCGCATCAGTATTGAATGATACCATCCGCTAATGTTTTGCTGTCATTTAATCTACAAACAACGTAGAACGTAGGGTGTTAATCGGAACAGCTAATTCAGCGCAAAGACATACGTATAACTAGAAAACGAATTGAAAATCAATTGTTATTTAAGAGAATAAAACTTATGCAAAATCTATGACGCTCAAAAGCTTTGGGAATCGGGCTACATTTCAAAACAATATTACAAAAATGACGGAAAACTATTTTATACAACAACTAAATTGTGAAATAAATTTTGTGTTCATAATTCATATATTCTATCTACCTTTTACAAAATAGTTATGAATATCATGAAATAATAGGTGCATTTTCAGTGATGTAGAAGAAGATTCACGTAGGAAACCGATGGATGCAAATTTTAATGGTAAATGGTCGTAAGTGTGGTGTTCTAGGACGCATTTGTTAAGCAGTGGATACCTTCTGGTTGATGATGAGAATAATTTTCAAAAAGAAAAACACTTTCCACGCTGTGAGCTGGCGCATAAAATGCATTTTAGTAACTTGATTTCGAATCATAAACAAAATTTTTACGAGGTATAGTATTATTATTTTCACCTATGAGGTGAAAATAATAATACTATATTGGTCAATATTACCTGTTCACTTATACTCTTGCTCTGTACATGTATGTACTTACGTAAGTTTTTTAATATCGTTGAAAAAGCTTTCATCTCTCATTCTCAGAGCACGCAACATATATAAATGTATACTAGCTAGTTGGACTGTGCACAGCACCATAAGAACTGTTCCACCTGTTGAATTTATTGTATACCTACCCCCCATTGAAAAAAACGCTTACCTACGGTACAAAACATTTTATATATCTCTAAGAATCAACAATAATTTAGTCGGCCTGCAGGTCCATTTTACAATATTTTATGTGCTATTTATAACGAACTTCGTTGGATTCCTTGCATTATCTATTTCTCTACAAGAAAATATCTTCGTACCGCATTTTGTAGTCACCGCAGTAGAAAAGGACAAACTACGTACATACGTGGTGTCTGACATAATTTTTCGACACAGTGCGCCGCCGTCTTGTTAGTTTATTGTCTGTGATTCAGCTTTAGACACATTTAAAACTAGTCCCGCAGACAGTTCCGTAACGCCCCTGGTGGATGATATTTGAAACAACTAGAAATATGACTTGTGTTTTATGTACTGATATAGTATGTTATGAACTCGTATATAGTTAGTACATTTGCTATCGATGTGATATTAAAATACCTTTCAATAGACTATTAAACTTGACAAATATATATATTATTATTCGAGGCCAGCATCCTATATTTTTTTTCTGTTATATTTTGTCTAGTTTATATATATGTAATACGACACAGGCATTACCGTATGATCTATTACTTAGTTGGTGGTATTGCAAAAAAAATATTTAAATATTACATGTAATATTTTTATAACTTATTTAGCAATACTTTTTTTTGGTATTTTGGTAATTCGAACGCACTAGAGTGACGTATGATCGCGCCACTACAGTTCGCGTATTCCTGACGTCCTCATTGGTCAAAAATGTGTCATCCCATCGCATGATCTGTAAATGTCAGAAAAACGTAAACAAGAATCTGTTATTGCAATACAAAATGCGGTAAATGATAATTTTTAGTGTATAAAATCGTAAACATGGATCAGGAAGAGCCATTCATTAACTCGGACGTCTTCAATGTAAATGATATCGCTGAGATTGAAGGTAAATGTCTCCCCCATTGCAGACATCATGAATGCACGTAAATGTTATGAAGTTGAAGGTTTTTCTGGTTCAATTTCAGACTTCCTGAGCGGCTGCGATGGAGACTTTATGAGAAAACTAGAGGAAGAGTTAACTTTTGTCGACAATGACCCAGGTTTACTAAGTGTGGATACTAAATTAAAGGCAGAGATTGCATCATCCCCGCAAGTGTCACCGAGTTACAATACTAGCGGGAATCCGTTAGTATCGCAGTACACACATCGTCCGAAGAATTCTCCGCAGGCTCAGCAACATGTGAACACGAGTCCTGTGCGAGGACTGTATGGAAGAGAGGAAACATACAATTTGCATCACGTGCGTGACGGTGCGCCGCTGCCCGACGTTACACAAATTGGTCATAGTCGTGTATCTAAACAAGCACCAATGATAGTCCAGCAAGTGTTACCCAGTCCCCTCTATGTGAACTTAGCTCCAGGAAGCATTCAGCAGTTACCTGATGGGCGAGTTGTTCAATTAGATGCAGTGAAACATGTGAGCCAGAAGTCTAAACCAAAGCAAACAAACCAGCCTTTATTGATACAGAATAACGGAAAACCATTTATATTGCAAAGTTCAGATGCAAACTTCTCTCCAGTAATATTACAGTCAAATATTATTAACCCTGAAACCCAAACCTTAATGTATACGAGTGCACCAGTCCAAGGTTAGTTAATACATAATATAAGTATTTTGTAAGTTGTGTTTGTCACTTTGTTTTGGAAAGTTAAGATCAAATTCGGGATCTGATTTGGCATTTTGTAAAATAAAATATTAGCATTGGTTTTAGCAGTCACTGTAAATTTTGCTTCAAAATAGTTGTAGCTGACATCAAAATGTCACTTATGCTTAAATTTAAGAAGTTAACTCTGAAGGATAGAGATAGGACTTGTTGACAACAGCTGGATATGGTTCAATTTTGATTTGTTTACATTTGATTGTATAGTACTGGTAGACCATTTTTTTTTCAATTTCAAGTCATTTATTTTGCTTTAAATTGTGGTTACTATGAAAGATCTTATAGCTATAATGTTCAGTACAACACAAGTACTGTTAACAAGTAGTCCCGAAAGTTATTGCATGCTGGTTTTCTCTCAAGCAACTGTATAAACTGACATTAATATTCCTATATTTTATAAATTATAAATTACTTACTATTTCACCTTATAAATAATGTTGGTTTTAGTCGTGAAACACACTAAAATGTATTTTGTAGATTATTAACCTGTCCAATGTCTAGTTCTTTCGGAACTATGCATAACATTTCAGATAAACAACACAACTCTGAATTGTTTGACCAACTAAACGCAAGTTTATACCTGTAGAGTGCAATGGATCTGATAAAATTAATTACAAGCATTAGGTATAAAAATGTGTATACACTTTGTGTATGTGCGATATGGCTTAGCACTTTTTTGTTTGTACACATGATGTATGCTCAACATGCGATGGGTTAACTATATGAAGAAATTTAAAGGTGATGTGAAAATTCAGCCTAGTGATCATTTGTTAATGTAAATATCATATATTAAATCATGAACTATTCCAAATTTTACATAATTTGTTACTTGCCTTTTAGCAGGCCTGCTCGCTGAAGTTTGATTCTAACCTATCAAAACTCCTTTTTGAATTTTGTCCTGAAAAAGTGAAACTTTATGCAGCCAATAGTAAAAAAATATATAATTTATAGAATAATTTATCATTTATGATGAGGTTGGTCAGTCCTTCTAAAAAGGCTTTAACACAATAATTCTTCAAAGTGATTGTTATGTAATGCATTGGGAACTTACCTAAAGACTCAATTTTCATAAAACCCTTTCTTTGCTCAGTATCCAAATTTTATATCATTAGACCAGCTGTATCAAAAATAGAGTCTGCTTTAAAATATCAGTTGATCAGTAAAAACTGATTTAGATTGACTGTTCACATGTCACTCTGTTCCCTGGTCAATGAATGCTGTGAAGATACCTTTTCTAACCCTGGAAAAGTGGTTTATCAGACGCATGTTGCAAGGGGAACCAAACCACCATAATTAATTCTTTTACTTTACACACAATAAAGGAGCAATATTTATTTGGATGTAAGTTTACATATCTGTAGGCACTTAGGTGAAAACAATGATCTATAAATTCTATTATCTGGTTCTTGATGCACCACTCAAGTAGGATAGACTTTTCTTCTGATTTGTGGTCTCCACTCAAAAACTTTTAACAAACTTAAACAATGTGGCCCATTCGACTTAAATACTCAGTTAGCTATGTTTATCAAATAAGCAGTATTAGATGCGTTTGTAATCAGTTAATTAAACTGCATCGGCATGCCCTTATCCAAGCCATTGGGCCAAAATTTGCGCATTTTCAAAGGAAATGATGTAATCTGTTTAAAATATAATTTTATTAAAACCTTGCGAAGGAGATCACCCTGCATATACTTTTGGGCCAACTACTAAAATAAACCTAATATTCTAGTAGAACATGACAAAATAAACCTTTTTATTATTATTAGAGTTAAGTTGTAAATTAAGTCTGAAAGATAATATTCAAATTTAATGTATCTATTCTTTATGTGGAACAAAACCTAATTATTATAAGAAATTAATATTTCCGGAATAATGTGCAAGTTGGAATGTACAAAAAGTATGTATCACCACAGGTAGTGGCCTGCGCTTGCATCGCATGTTATCTTGTTTGCACTCACCGCGACACTGAGTACCTTTCACTGCACAACTTGCCTAGTTAGGTCTCCATTCAACTTCTGTTAGGTCTCCATTCAACTTCTGTTACATCGGATGTCTACCTTTTTTTTACCTGAGTTGTTTTTACACAGATTGTTTTGCTTCCGCATAGGTCTCCTTCAGTTTCTTCCAATAGTTGCCGTTGTAATATACTCTGCTCAACTGCTCCTGCAGTATTGTTTTAATCGTCACTCCATCTTTGTTATGGTCTCCTACACTGTCTTGTTCCTTCTCAAGGTTACCATTTGGTTAGTTGTTTAGACAATTTTCTTTGTTTCAGTGTTCTGAGGTTAAATATTCAAAGCTAAATATAATCTTAAAATAACCTTCAAACTTAGGTGTAGTAATAAGAAATATTTATAATACTGAGTGCTATTAAAATAATGCATTTGTATTTGATGGCCGGCAAATAAAAATTAGCCCAATCTGGGTGATTTATGATTTCTGGTTATATCCAATAAATAATAGCAAGCATGAGCAGTTGGCTGTTGTGCTTTACATGATTATTATAAGTGATGCTGATACAATGAAAAGTAACAAATACCTACCATGCATTACAGGAACAACTCAAACTATCATCACAAATGCGAAGTCAGGAACAGAGACACGTCCAATTCATACATTCTTTGCTAGCAGCACTCCAACTCTAGTTACGACTGGGATACCTGTTGTACTAGATGGAGACAAGATTTCTATAAATGGACCACCCAAAGTAAAGGAAGTGAAACGGAGTGCCCACAATGCTATCGAAAGAAGATACAGGACAAGTATTAATGATAGAATTGTGGAGCTTAAGAATATGCTTGTGGGAGAGGAAGCTAAGGTAAAATGAAAATGATTATTACATAGTACATAGTATATATTGCAAAGGCCTCGAAATAGGCAAATGCAGGTTTTGAAGTCCTCACCTACAATTCGGCCTTACACATATTCAACTACAGGAGAATAATTGTATATATTTTGAGTTGATCTTTAAATATGTAAGATAGTTAGATGTTTTTTGATTATACATAAACTATGTTTTTTTAAAATAAATAAGCATTTTCAACAAGTAATGCTACAAGTACAATTTGAAAATTTAATACTGACTTCCATTATATTACTTTATTAGAGTGTAACTCGAAAACTACTCGACTGAATTTGAAGAAATTCACGGTTGATTGATGGACCACACAGAAAGCACCAGCATTCAAATTTTGAGAATCGGTTCCCCCTATCGAAAGTTATGAATTAACAAATATAAAAAAAGAAACACAGTCGAATTGAGTACCTCCTCCTTTTTGGAAGTCGGTAGAAAATAATAGCTTTTCTATGAAGAGGTTCGTCAACATGTCCTCACTTTTAATTATAGTCTTGTTTGCTACACATTGATGATGATAACTATAGCATGATCAAAATTAAATGACCAGACATGTTAATTGTTCACCCGATGCCAAGCCCTTGCCCATGCAGTCGTAGTATCCATAGCTTAGATTTGTACTTTAGCGCCACACTGTACTGCATTCACCATCCCAAGACGTTACATTTTGAGTTTGGGCTTATTATTATTTTGATTGACAACTTTTTCACCTAGTAATTTTATTGCTACTATGCCCATCACACCCAACACAGAAATGCTTGCGCATTATTGCTATGTGGCAAAATAGCTGGTACTGGTGCTGGTACTATCTTCATCTTCATCACCGCCCTTCAATTTACCACACGGATAATAACAAAATATTTGAGTCTCCTATTCAATAAACTGAGCATATTGTCCTTATTAATATAACAAAGCATATCATACATATACATGAAAAATCGTAGATATTTTAAGTAGGATTTATTCACACAATTATTTATATATTTATTACAATATGTGTGTAGTTACTGACAAATTAAACATTACAGTTAAACAAATCGGCTATACTAAGAAAAACTATAGACTACATAAAGTTCCTGCAAAACCAGAACGCAAGACTAAAACAAGAGAACATGGCCCTCAAACTGACATGCCAGAAATCAGGGGTCAAGGAGCCCGTATTTGAAGGCGGGTATACCCCACCCCACAGTGATATCTCATCACCCTACCATTCACCACATTCTAACTCTATGGACAGTGATTCTCCATCATCACCTGAATATAAGGTTGGTATTACATTACAGCTATTCTGCACAAAAATAATCGTCTCGTACTTTTACCTTATGGATTGTTTTAGTGAATTGACTATTGAATACTATTGAATGACAGATAGTAATATATCTTATTATCATCAGTCATTTAATTTAGAGCCGAAAGTGAAGCGAATTATTTAAGGTGAATACATACTCTCATTTTTGGCGAGAAATTCATAATTTTTATGTATTACAATTACTTCTGAACTTAGTCATATAGTTTCATTAGATTTCAAGGATATGTTTTTATTCCAGTAAAATGTAACAGTAATAAAGCAAAATCGATGTAATAGCTCAACTGTCTTGAATATAATTAATGAAGTACATAATATCACCTATGAATTCTTAATTAGTTCTTAAATTGCTTAGTTCTTGTATACTTTTAACTAGATGGCAGCTTGTGCATAGCACCAAACTAAATTAGCGTGCTTAAATCTATGCTTTACTTAAATTAATTATTACAGTTCTTATTCTGTTCATACTAAAGTACAAATTAGTAAACCGCTTGTGAATGATAGTTTTAATTAAATATGACGTTTCTGTTTAATTGTGGGTATGTTCAGCGCAAACTTCTCGTCATGCAAGTTCGCGCTCTGCTGTTGTATAATTAGCCACAATTGAATAGAATAATGACATTTTTAGAATTGTGATTCTAAGTTTTTATTATATGGTTTTTAAATCACAAATCATGTAATAAAAATTATGAAGGGTCAGCAATAAGAAAGTTAAGTGTTTGAAAACTCTCTGTTTGGTTGGATAATGCTTGTCAAGCTATTCAATAGATGTCGCTCTGTGCCCCATACGACGGTTAAAATTAAATAGAGTTAAAATTCGATGCTTGGGTGGTATGCCTCGGTGGACTAGCGGTCATTGCGTCTGACACAGATTGTCGAAAGAAGCGGGTTCGAATTTCGTCCGATAAGTGTGTATTTTTCTCTTCAAAATTGCAAAGCCATTCATTCTTAGTTTAACATGAATGTGGATTGTATTATAAACAGATTAAGAACTTTAACAGAATAAAAACTTTTAAGCAATAAGCATAGGCAATAAGAAGTTTGGAGAACTTAAGATTTTGGTTCGGTAGTTTAGTTTGCCAGAAAAGATGGTGACAATCTGGAAAAGCTGATGGTCACTGACAAAATATAAGGAAAAAGATCTCAGGGTCGCAGTCTGACGCGCTGGTCCGACCAGATACGCTCGAGATTCGAGTATATATATATATATATATATTGAGGAAATCGCTACCGATGTATACAATATTTTTCAAAGCTTCGAAATAAATTAAAACAAAATTATTTTGTATTTTCCGCTAAAACGAGAGCAATCTCACTTTACTTCATGGCACAATGGTGTGCATACAAAACAAAGCCTAAAACATGTGATAATAATCTTTATTTGGAACTTTAACAATAGATTAATAATTCGATGAAAACGATGACAACCGCGAAAGTTTGAAGGACAACTGTGTTGTGTGTCACAGATAATGCTGGCCAGGTGTGGCGTTTAACATCACGTGAAGGACTTCTCTATCTAAATAATGATGTAGCCAGTGAACAGTGATCCTTAAATTATAACTATTAACGATTCCGTGCACCAAAAGCAGTAAACAAGGGGCTAGCATGACATGCTAACAGGTTGCAAACAACTATAGAGCAATATCTACGTATGTACAGATAATGTACAATTCATGTAATCATAGATTAATAACTACACTAATGATTTACGTTTCTAGGCGGAAGAAAAATACTCAAAGATCGTTATGGGGATGGGCGACCACTCCCGCTTGGCGTTATGCGCCTTCATGGTTGGTCTGATCGCCTTTAATCCATTCAGCACTTTCTTCGGAAACTTCATGGGTGAAGCCTACACGAATGACTTCACATCGAGAGTGGATCAGCGGAAAATATTGTCTGATGATAAATTTGGTAAGAATTGTGAATTCACTTGTATAAAGAGTAAACTGAACGAAACCCCTCGAAACTGAATATACGAGCTCAAATTCTTAGTTGAAGTTGCTGCATCAGTGCTTCCAGATCCTTATGACAATATGTGTGTAGCCGAATGTTTAGGGGATGTTTGAGCACGAAAGCGCTTTGTTGTTTTAGTCTAAAATGCCGCTGGTGGTCACCCATCGAAATAGTGACGTTACCTAGGTTTACCTTAACATTACGGATAAGTTAAGAATGACACGACCCCTCAACTGCAAGTGCTTCATAGTAATTTAATTTTAGTTTAATATATGTGGTTCATCTGATTGATTCTATAATGAACAGTGACAAACGTTTTACGATTTCGAAACATTTGTTTACCAATAACTTTCTATTATTTAAGATAATTGGAGCACTGGAATCTCCTGGGCAGCTTGGTTGTTCAATACATTTTTCATATACATGATAAACTTCGTGGTACTAGGCGGATGTCTAGTTAAACTATTAGTTTACGGCGACTCCGTTCCCAAGTCACAATCGAAGGAGGCTGGACTATTCTATAAACACAAACGGCAAGCTGAGGACTATATTAAGAAGGTATTATTGTAATATTATTTCGGAAGTAATACTAAAGTTCGAATGTAGGTTAAGAATTATCAATTTTTTGTTATTAGTATATTTGACAATTATTAATTGACTAAAATAGGGGAGGCATCTGGCATATGTTCAGCAGTGGAAATCCTACGGCTGAGATGATGATGAATTAAATAAAGTGTTCAGCATGGCCATCACTCTGTATTGCGACTATAAGTAAGAGACTTTTCAAAACTTCAAATAAAACTTCCTTCATTTTATATGACATCCGATTGTACTGTCATTTATTATTTCTGTTAATATAAATAGGGAAGTCTAACCATTTTAAATCTTCCGGAACTCAGACTTTAAACTGATTACTGGAAAGATTTCCATAAATACGTATGTTTCTGGCGGTTTCGCCCGCTCTGTAAGTGATTACCCCATTGGAAGTTTTTAGTCTATCTGTTATGCCAGCAGGGCTATTATGTATCTCAATTTCTAACAAATGTTCATTAAAAACCGAATAAAATGGCGGCTCTATGTCACTTTTTTCAGCTCCAGTCATATTTACTAACATTTTTGCTTACTGGAGTTGCCAAAACTGACATAGCCGCCATTTTTCAAGATTTCAATCAACATTTGTTAGCAACTGAGATACATAATCGCCGTGGACGTCGTCATTTGCCTATGTTAAAATTGTAAGTCAATTCCATTCTATAATTTCAACGTAAAAGAGTAAAACACGTTCAAACACATATAATTACTCTATTTTCGTATTCTGCAGAATTCTTGTCACCAGGAGTTATATTTACTTTTTACCACCTTTTTACCAAGTAATTCCATTCATACTACATTACATTCCATTATATACTGGAGCATTCTTGTATTAGGCGGAGTACCTAGAACTGCGGTAATAGAAGAGTCCAGTGGGCGTAGCACAAATAACTGCGTAAGTGTAACGTAACGCGTCGTTGACGTGAAACAGTACAAACTGTCATTCATCTAGCTAGGGCAACTGTGACACAGATAACTCATTGTTTGTACGCCGAAGCGTGAAGCGTTAAAGCTTACGATATGAATACTTTTACGCAAATTGTTTGTGCTACGGCCTCTGCTACACAGTATAATGTTTGATTGCCACCACCCGTGGCTTAAGACGATATATGCTCCAAATTTGAAAATTCGTCCTCACGAATATTTAGCAATAGATCTTTGAAAACGGTTAATCGACCTATATTTTTTTTACAATAAATGTTCACAACATACTTTATATGTTCGCCGATACACGATTAAAGAAATTAGGCTCGATAGAAAAATTCACAACTTTCTTAAAAAACCTCCCTTGAAGACGTTGCCGTCCATGGAATGAATCAACTCCATTCAATTTCTATGGATGATATTTATACAAAAAAAGAATGCAATGTAAAAATGTAATCCCAACAAATATTCAAATAAATTAGTGAGCTCAGTTATTTCTACAAGCCTACGTCTTGTTTTTTTTTATGCCTATGTCTTTTTTTAGAAAGTAAAATAAAAATTAATAATTTTAAATATTATAAAAATATTAAAGCGCGCACGATGAGTATTTCATGCAACCTTACAGCTTCGCTACCATTTCGCCTTAAGCTTGTATATGTGATATCGTTGCCGCAACTTACTATAGTACCAATTTTCATTCACAGGATGACATAGCAAACGCTAAGTTGGAACTCCACCGCGCTTTAGCGGTATGTGGTAAAAGCGTTCAAGCGGGTGGACAAGGGCATGCCAAGTTTTCGGGACTAGTTGCAGCTGTGCTCAGGCAGATATTACAGAGATTGCCTTTCGGAGGGTTCCTGGCTAGGCGGGCTGGCGATCTTTGGAGGGATAGGTAAGAAACATATTGTTTACATTTGTGGTTTGTTTCTAATGTACAACAATCGGCAGGTTTTGTGCCTAGGAAATAATATACAGAATAGTAGACAGTATTGTGGCCCTGAAAAGGGATGTATGTATGTTAAATGTTATGGTTCCAAATAAATACTATCTCGAGAGAGAGCGTGACAGAGCTTATAGTTTCATGTTCGTGTTCTCCTTGATATTCCGGAAGTCCATATAATATTTTTTTTTTGCTATTTACATTATTTGCTAGATACATTATCAAGTCTATTTTGCATTTTATTGACCTCTTTTTTTAGCCTTCTAGCGTTCTCTTCAAGTATTTCTAGTCTTTCTATCCTTAGTAAGTATATTATTTTCCAGTAGTTTAGCATTTTCCACGGGTTTTTTAAGTCAAGTAACATTTCAAACATTTTATTTATTCTTTTCTTCCATTTTCCTACGTATTTATTATTTTATTTTATATTTTCGCTAGAACTGTTATCGAGATCAACTGATCAGGCCGGCTGCCTACCCACACCATTAACATACCTACTGATCAAATATTAATTAACCATGCTGTGAACACATATTTAGGGCCATTTTATAGCCTGTAGGTACCTATTTAAATGTATCATATATTTTTTTAACAATAAATTAACTATGCTGTTATGTGTGCCAATAAATACTTAAATAAAAAAATATATAATAACAAAAAAAAAATTGACAAAAATCTAGCATGTTTCTACACATCAACATTTCCAATACAATGCACAACTACAAAAACTAAAAGTTACTTAAGAATTTTCCTTTTAATTTCCTTTCATCGGATTCATTTCAGTCACGCAAGCGTTTAAACTATTTGGCGTTGGTAATTGGTGATTAGCTCAGGAATAATAGTAAAATACACTTCATGTTTTAAAATAGACGCGTATAATAATTTCGGTAATAATAAAACGGAACAGCAGTGCAAGTACCGTAATAGTCGTTAAATTTGTCGAGTCGCTAAGATTGATAAAAAATCGTATCGCCCCTAGCAAGTATGGAAGTCATATCGACGACTTATACGTACGATCGTCGATTGTTACGAATTGTTTGCATTCCACATTGCGTCCTTCTATCATTTGAAGATTTCTACGAGCATTTTGCTCTTCTACGATCAAAAGAAGACCGAAGTCTATTTATTTATTGAATACTAGATGCGCCCCGCGGTTACACCCGCATGGTGATGGATGATGACGATGTTGATGAAAATTATCCTATGTGTTAATTCAGCGCCCCTTCTACCTCCATGTCAAACTTCATCAAAATTGGGCCAGCCGTTTGAACGTAAGAGAATAACAAACATCCATTCATCCATAAATACAAACTTTCGCGTTTATAATATTAGTAAGATCAAACTCAACTAAACAATATCCCCATTCCCGTCGCCTGTCGATACGCGTTAAAATCGTTAAATAGACGATCTCAAACGTAATTTAACAGTTCCATGCTAGGGTTATCGTTATAAAAGCTTATTGGATTTGTCTACCGATCGCTTAATTTTGTATTTACTTGCAATGCTCGACAAAAGATAGATATAGCCAGTTTTTTCGAAGTATCACGAATTCAAGACTCAAATTTATCGATCGGTAAGTTCTGTACTTGCACTGCAGGAGACTTACGAGTTGTCGATATCACGAATTACGCTAAACTGGACCCATTGAGGAGCGCACCACACTCAAGATACTGAAGCAATTAAAATAAGTCCACAATCCTTTTGGAATAGTAAAAAACCAAAAAAATTCTAAGCCAACGCAATAAAAAATACGCCCTTTTATGCTGCATATTTTATAATTGCCAGTAAATGAAAGCCCGTTAAATAAAACCCAAACCTTCTCGTTGACTAAAAATGACAACATTTTTACAAGAAGCAAGGAATCATAGTACAAGTAAACTGTATAATTCTAAATGTGAATTATAATTATCACTCATCAACTGCCATGTAATTGTAGTCACACTACCACTATTACAGTTTCGTATTATTCCTCAGTTATTCAACAACTGTATTTACCTTTCAGTCCCGCCCGAAGGGCCACTCGCCACTGGGCAGCAGAAGTCTCTACAGCATCTCACAAATTGGCCCAATTGGAGATCCTCTCGGATCACAGCGGACGCAGCGAACGGGTACTTCTAGCACTGCAAGCGGTCAATTTGGCAGAAGTTTCAGGAAACAGGCAACTTTTGGCCGACACCTATGCCACAGCTGCATTGGTATTCAAGGATTACATGCCAAAAATAGGGAACTGGTTGTGCGGGTGAGTCTTGCTTATTGTATTTCTTCTCATTACATAGAAGACGAATTGGCTCGTATCTTTGCGAGCGGTGAAATTCTAAAAAGTGACAGATGACATACCACTTCTGACAGTTACGCTAATGCCGTCATGCTGCTTTGATATACAATTGGCAATTCGTGTAGATAAGACCTGCGTATAACCCTACCACGGTGGAATGAGAAAAACTACTCTTGACACTGGAAAGAATCAACTTTCTAGATGTGCCAGGTAACAGACAACTCCTGGCAGATGCCAAAGCTTGACAACAAATTGCATAAATTATTGTAGGCTATCTTGCGAATTTCTTTTCCTGTTGGACTTATAAGTCGATACTATTTATTAGACGATAGAGATAGTTACTTTTGGCTGTCTGGAATAATAAATCCTTAGCCGTGTCAAACGTGTCTTTGTGCGACTCATTTGTTTCCTTTTTTGCGAAGTTCCCAGATGCCGACATCGTAGGGCGGGTAGCGTGACGATCTTTACGATAACTATCAAGCAGATTGGTATCAACTAGCAAACCATAGAAAGAAATGAGGGTCACCTTTGCTCAAAAAAGCATACAGCAGGCTGAAAAATTCGACGTAACATTCCCATTTCTTATTTGCATATAGTTGCCGTTTCAGGGCATACCTTTTGAAACGATGATAGGTAGATAGGTGTGTAGTTAAGGTCAGTAGCCGATCACGTAAAATACTATCAAAGAGGTGGCAGCTTCAAGTCAATGAAAGGTTAAGTGAAGTGATTGTAGTTACTCGAAAAGTTTTTTCTGTATTGTATTGTCACTGTGTATTACGACTTGAAATCAGCAGGGCAATTATATATCTCAGTTACAATCCAAAAAAAAAAAACTTGAAAAATGGCGGCTTTATGCAGTTATTAACCGACATTAAAAAGGAGGAGGTTATTCTATTGTATGTATTTTTTGGGTCTGTTCACCGATTTCTCCCCCATTTGTGGAACGATTCTCAAAATTCTTTTTTTGTTTGGTAGAATATACTTCCGAAGTAGTCCCATTTAAATTTAATCAAATTCGGTCAAGCAGTTTTTGAGTTAAACTCCATTAACTGAAAAGTGTTACGCCTATCATTATGATATCATCATTGATGGTGAATGACAATCGGTCCCGTAAGTAGCAGGTTACCAAAATTGGTGAAAAAAAATTGTGTACAAAGAAATGGAACCGACTTGGACAAGCACCAAAAAAAGTTTAAAAGTCGTTATGTACCTATTATTTCAATATTATGTGGTACCGACTTAAACAAGTTATTTCACACTTTTTGGTGTTGAAGTCGGTTCAACTTTTTTGGTAATTTTTTTTACATCTCCGAATTTTTTTTACATTCTTAAGTAAAAAATGTCAGTAGTTTCTGACCGGAGCTGACAAAAGTAAGATACAGCCGCCATTTATTTATTTCTATCAACATTTGATTGCAACTGAGTAACGTAATAGCCAGTCACCATTTAGTGCACACATAGGTAAGACAGGATCTTAATAGTAGATTATGCACCAAGGGAGTAAAGCAGTGTCTTACGTCATGGGCGGTATATTGAACCCTGAGTGTAACGGGGACTCTTGGGTTAATCCGAGCGCAGCGAGGGAGTTATGTAGAGTCCTGAGTGAAGCGAGGTGTTAAAGCCGCCGAAGACGAAGACGGGCTTTTTCCTCGAGGTGCATACTCTACTTTACATACCTACTGCAAAACAATAAAAACTCAGAGCTGTAAAATAGCAGTTATATAGTTAAAAGAAAAATACATTAATAGTTAATATTCATATTGGACACATTTGTACCGTTATAGAGGGACAGAGTAATATTCTTGGAAGGAACATTTTACAAAAACACTGTTCTAGACTTTCGCGGTTGTTAACTAAATTATAATTAGTTCTCACGAGATATAGACCACGATTTAGTAGCTTTTGTAGCTCCCGAAATTTCGTTACAGTTACATGCACCACGTTGAAAATAATAATATATTTTAATTTCAACCAATATAAATAGTATTATCTATGACTTCAACCATGACCTTGAATGCGCAGAGAGGGGCCGTGCGTACCCCTTAGCAACCGGCTCACAACAATCGTGCGTTCGTTTAGCAATAAGGGCATTCATTGGTGGCGTTGCTATTGTTGGCTCTTTTGTTAAAGCGTTCGTGAAGCTCAGTTTTGGTGGCAAAAATAAATCTTTTTTTAGCTTTTCAAACACTGAACAAAAAGCGCCATTAACGATTTCATCCATAGTTTCCCAATTCGAACGCCCTCGTGAGCATTTTTAGCGTTTTTTTTCGCCAACTTAGGGCTATTCGAACGCACTACTTATGGTTAAACCTTTACGCGCGTTTTTTTCTTTTTTTTTCTGTATGCTGTCTCCGTACTAAGAGTATTCCTACAATTAACGTTCAAAATCCAAATAAGGGGGAGTAAAGTACTCCCCAGGGAGTTTCATACAACTTTACAGCTCCGCGTATGTAATGCCTTGCTTTACGTAGAGATTGCGTAACATGTAATCGAAAATTTTCGAGCAGGTGGTATGAAATTTTTTAAATTTTAAACATTGTAGAATTTGTGAAGAATATATTGAATTGGTAAATTGTCATTAAACTAAACGATGTCACTAATATATGGTAACTTTGTTAATAATTACACACAGTTTAAAAAAGTATATTTCGTTGTTTTCATTATGTTTAGGGAGGCACAGTAGGTATATTAAATTGCATTCAACACGACATTGACGGCCAAAATAAATAAATTAGTCATTGTAATTGCAGATCATCTTTCAAAGAATAAAATGTATGGTCAACCATGTATAGGATTTTTTTGTTTAAATTTGTTGATATGTTTGGAATCTTTTATGTATTTTTGAATTATATTGTATATTTTAGGCGCCATAGCAAAGACACTTTTCGCATACAAAGCAGTTTTACGTATAATTAAAATCATTAATGGAATACATATGAGTACGATTTCGGGATCTAGTCACAATTTTGTAAAAGGCAGGATGTTGCTTGAGAAAAATAACGACCTCGTATATGTAAAATGAAGGAAGAGTTAGTATTTAAAAATTTTTAAAGTGAGAACGACAGCTTTCATTACTTTTTACGCCACACTTAGCGCGAATGCATCTTTTTTGACATCTAAACACTTGGTCCCAATTTTTCGCGTTACCCCAAAAAATATTGCATACCTTAATCTAGAGCAGGAGTTCCCAACCAGGGGGGCACGCCTCCCTAGGGGGGAATAGAGAGATGTCAAGGGGGGCGTTTGTATTTAATTTTTTTATATGGGTACCCCGAGCATAGCCCTCTCCATAGCTCGTTGTGCGACTTTGAGCTTTTCTATGAGGCCCATAGTAAGAGACCATGTTTCAGTGCCATAAGTCATTACTGGTAACACACATTGGTCGAAGACTTAATAAAGGGGGATGCCCCCCTTTACATTTTCAATAAAAACAAAAAACATATACATATTATTATTATTAATAGTCCTAACACATTATTAGAGATAGAACATATAGAAGGGAAGAGGGTAAAACATATTATTAATAGTCCAGGGAGCCTCAACAAAAAAAGGTTGAGAAACCCTGATCTAGAGCAACATATCCATGGTAAGAGATCAGTAATGTGGAAAGACTAACTTTCATTGATATCTAATCTATGTTTATGTTTAAATTATTGTTTTCCATCCAGTGTATTATTAATTTTAAGCTATGATTAATTTTGTTTTCGTCATTGAACTTTGACCGCATGACTGACTTAATGAAATTCAATCAATTGATGAAAAAGTTGGTGATGGCGTCTGACACGGATTGCCGGAAGACGCGGGTTCGAATCCCATGTCCGAGGATGTGAATCTTATTTTTCTCTTCTTATTTTCTCTCTAAAAATTGCAATATCACTAAGAAGGCGTTAGTGCTTCAAAAAAGTAATACTATACAATTACCTATATCTACTATGTATCGCAAATAATTAAATATCTATTTTTTCTAGTTACTACCTGAAAGCTTGTCGTCACATAATCACAGACTCTTGCGCCGTTTCTCCCATCCGCCTTCGTTGGGTTGGCAGCGAACGTGGGCTTACGTTTCTACGGAAACGACGTTGGAGCTACGAACGAGCTCATGCTGCTTCTGCTCTGTTCTGTCGTTTGCCTGATCCGGCTGATCCTTTGGCTTATGCGATGCGGGTAAAGTACTCAAATGATCTCCATGGTTATAAAAATAATTTTAGCTGGGGTCCGAGTCACCCACATCTGTAGGAAAGCAAGGTTCAGGAAATTCCTAGTTACCACATGGTCATCAGATGGTTGTGGGTGGTGCAGTACTAATAAATCATCATCAGTCTTAGCACCTCAAATATCACTAGAGCAGTTGTGCCAGCGACCCAGGATCATACTCCGTTATAGAAAGGAGTTGGGATGGCTCGGGTAAAGGCTGGCGGGGGAAATGCACAATACATCCCAAGCGGGACTTCAGTGCAGGACTTAGTGCCCCCAATCAGAATAAGAATACTGTACAGCTTAATATCTGGGGGTGCGCAGTCTAGTTCTGTGCAGAACTTAGATGTTTAAATTTTATTTGGGCTATACTGTGATTAGGCGTGACGTGAGTAGTTTACCATCAGGTAAACTGCTTGTCTGTCCCGTCACTAGTTTGTAAAAAAACTCAAAAAGTCACATCTACATCTCGGTTAGATGGTTGATAAACACAGTTATGCTAGCGCATGACGAATGTTGTAACTGACGTATTTCTCTTGTCAGTGAATATATATTATTTTAGAGAAATAAATATCTTACACCATAACTATTATTACTCATTTTACAAAGACAGGTTCCTGACGTTTCGGCTTCTTTTTAATGTGTTTTTGTTTCCGTGTCAAGGATCACTGAAACGTAGGAAATAATATTATCCAAATTGTATGTTATTTAATTCGTTAAGTAGATATAATATAGGTTTAATTCTTGTAGGCTTACCATTTGGAGCTACTTCAGAAGAGTCTACAAATGCTGTTATGTGCGGATGAACGCAACAACACGCGCGATGTCCTGGACCTTATCAAACTGATCACCGATGACGTTTCCACTGACGGTCCACACCATACAGGTAATCCTATTGATCCTATCCTAATAACAAAAAACATACTAATACTTTATATGAGAAAGTGTGCGCTTGCTACTCAGTACGGCATCGGGGGGCGTGTTTATTGTGACGGACCTTCACCGGGATCATCAAGGGTACTAATCCCAACATTTCTTCATTCCATGAGTCCTCGTTTTCATTCTATGCTCGAATATATGATAACGCTCCAGATGTATTTCTTTTTTCAAATACTTGATGACACTAAGCACTATTTAACGTCCATTATTATGTATTCTTCCCTCGCTTTAGAAGAGACATAATTATTGTCTCCACACAGATAAAACAAAACTCAATAATAATAACAAATCAAATCATTTATTCTACAATTTATATTTATTTTTTCTCAAATCTACAACCGGATCAGAACGCGACCACGACAGAGAAAATCCAGCAAACAAGTAACAATGGAAAAATAACACGCAATTATAACAAGGAATTGAAGGAACTCGTAAAAAATATCACTGAGCAAGTCAAGACAGTGTGAAAACAAATCAAGACTGGTTTTTGTCTGCCTACGAGACGCGCATGGGTATAGACAGGACTAGTGTGCAAACTGTGCTCGTACTTGCTATATGATTTCCAAATTACATGATACTTTTTCGTTAATACATTTCTATGGTAGGTCTTCTATATTCTATATTTGATTGAATAGTGAGTAATGTCTAACAATGACAATTATCTTTATATTAGGTCTATAACGATGAAATTGCCGTTTTTCATGAAATAAGTTAATGCCATTTATTCTTTATATTTTTATTTTTATTAATCAAAGTACTCGTAATTACCCATGCAATCAATGAATATTTGCCAATATAGTGGTAGCTTATTAATGCCCTCCTTAAAAAAGTCTGCTGGACAGGAGGCAACAAACTTTTTAAAGGCATTTTGAACTGCCTTTCGGTTATTGATTTTTTCCCCCGCCAAGAAGTTATCCAAATTCTAGAAAAAGTAGAAGTAGGCAAGGTCTGGTAAATACGGTTGATGGCGGAGAACTTCCAACCCCAGCTCTTGTAACTTGGAGACCGTCTGCTGTGCAGTATGAGGTCGCGCGTTGTCGTGCAGGAGCAGCGGAGCGATTGACCAAATCTGGTTGGAGATGTGCGAGCTTCTCCATCATTGTGCTCAGTTCTTCACAGTACACATCTACAGTAATCTCATCAGCTCATTCCGTTTGGTAAGAAGCTGTGATGAATGACACCAACCCTAGATCACCTAACAGTGACCATCACTTTTTAAGGGGTCAGTTTTCGTTTAGGGCATTGTTTAGTTAGGTGTTGAACCAGGATCTAATCTAACTAACTTACTAAGCGCTTGCAATTGTCGAACAGAATCCATTTTTCGTCGCAAGTAATAATGCGATTCAATATGCCTTCTTAAAATATTCAAATATTCCTAGTTCGCGCTTATGCAATTCGTGTGACCCCAAAATTAACAAATAAACATGTTACATGTATGGTTGAAGTTGACAAATGTTACTGTGAGACATTCATGTTTTACGCGGCGCAGGGCGCAGCTAGTATCATATATATTATGTAAAAGTGATGTGTGTATGTTAATTCTTACCATTACTGCTGATCCAGGTTTTGGTGACGTTTGAACTGGGGATAGCTATTATAGCCAAGATTAGCTATTAGGCAACTTTTTAATAAGATAAACGGTACCTACTTTACGTAGGAACATGATAATCTAAGAAAGCTAATACGTTTACGAAGCCGCGTATTATAATATATTTTGTGTATAAACTGCGTCCTTTATACTCTTTAGTGAATCATCAGGTGAATCAAGCAAACTGTACCTGCTTGGGCCGATTTCAATGTAGATTATAAGAGAAAACAATACTTTGTTTTCTTTCAACAAGCTTGTCTTGGCTTTCGACGTAAACAAACTTTTGCACATTTTTATTAATTTTAAAACAAAAGAACATATTTCAAGTCGTTACTCCTTAACGGTACTTATATAATACCATTATATTTCAATTTTTATATTAAAAGTGAAAGTAAGTATGTTTGTATGTAAGTATCTATATTAGGTCTTTCAAAGCGAACTTCTGAGTCGATTTCTGTGAATTTTGAAGATAGTTATGATGGTAGGAATCATGTTCCTGGTGCGATAGGTATAGTTCCAAGTAGAGTTATTATAAAGATAAGAAACTATGTTTGTAAGTTTGTTATTGTGTTCTTCTAGGCAGCAACGAAGCGACATATCTTCCTGTTTGTTTTTGCATAGAGTTACTCGTGAAATTCTGCTGAGATTGACAAGGGATAACATTTTACTACGGAAATGTTTACTTGTAATAGTCATATTTTATATAAATTAGTGTGTTTGTTTTCATGTCTAGCACATATAATTATAAAATAATAATAATTAGTAAAACATACTCAAAAATTTGTTACTTACTCAAAATATACTTACTTATTATATACTTACAAAAATCAGAATGTTAATCGTAATATACTGTATGTAATGTATATAATAATAGATACTGTGCAAAATGATTACAAGTTAGCTTCAGTTATTTTAGAATTAATGCGTAGCAGAACTTTTTAAAAGATGAAATGTCGATAACTATCTATGTCTACCTTATTAACAAAATGTTTAATTCCTTCATGTTATTACTAATAAAGACATTTGATATGATTTGCGTTTAATACATGTTACAATGTTATATTACTAGGTTGCTGGGACCCAGTGATGGAATGGTGGTCGAATATCGTGGGACTGGCCGCGACTTGGCTTCTAGCTGATACAGGCAAGGCGATCGAAATTGGCGACCGACTCAACATGATCCCCGAACCACTGGCTAATTGCGAAGATCCATTACCCGCGTAAGTAATCATTTCAAATTCAAATTCGTTTATTTCTCGCGCGTATATCATTATGTGGCTCCTTCCAACCAAGGAGAATGTGCTATACGATTCCGCGTGCAGCTGAGGAGAGGAAATAGCGCGCTGTACCATCTGGGATTAAAGTTATTATTATTACCTTTATATTATATTATTATATATTATAATTATTATCACTTAATATGCGTAAGGGTTTCTTCGCACATCTTACGGAAAATGAGTGAATAACGTAACGTGTTTTTTGACATTCAAATTGTCCTGCATTTTCCTCTACAGAGTAAATAAAACAAAAGAGAGCAAACCGTGCGCGCAATTAATTCGTTATTGATTTGATTATTGATTTATATTATATTATTATATATTATAATTATTATCACTTAATATGCGTAAGGGTTTCTTCGCACATCTTACGGAAAATGAGTGAATAACGTAACGTGTTTTTTCCTTGAGAGACATTCAAATTGTCCTGCATTTTCCTCTACAGAGTAAATAAAACAAAAGAGAGCAAACCGTGCGCGCAATTAATTCGTTATTGATTTGTAAATTACTATTTCGAAATATCAAATGCCCAGTATCATAACTTCATAACATCGTGACTCGGTAATATAAAAAACATTTTTTGTGTCATCAAATATACTTACCAAATAAAAGAAAACACCACTTTGACAATGTATTGTCGTACAATGTTACCGCGCGCAGTACTTTGCGAACAGTTGATGTATAAAATGATATTATTACTATTACAATATCAACTCAATTATTATAAAACTTACTAATTATTTAGAAGTACGAGTACCTTAATATGGAGTTCATTATATTGTTTATTTTTAATGGTCTATCGTAAATTAGAATTATACATTACAATATATTGTATTCACAATTGGTAGATTGATCGATACTATCATCTGTTTTTGAGAAAAATCAAGGATATTTTTGATTATATTAATTTAATTGTAATCTAATAATCTGCTTTCCATTTATTGAGACGGTCGAGTGAACCACGTCGTCGTAGGAAGCTAGGTTTATGTGGTGCTAATACGGTGACATACTAAGTGTATTTTGAAAGGAGCTTTTCTTAACCCTTTCTATACCGTGATAATTAAAATAAAAGAATTATGAATGAAACGCACGTACATTCACGTCAATGGTACTCAAAGGAATCTATAATAAGGAGTCTGTTTTGGTGGGATTGTTGACTTGATTGCTTCAGAGCTAAGCAAACAGATTTTTTTGCATGATAATTACCTTACAGTGACTAGACAGGCGAGTTTTTCATCTGATCGAAAGCACAACGCGTGCCCAAGAGAGTTGCAGTGATAACTGGAGATTTGAGATCTGAAGTTTTTGTGCAGCCCTAGGTATTGTTTTTTCAATCTTGCTCCACAATTTAAATTTGTTTCGAATTTTAAATCTTAACACAGTTGTGTTCGCAAGCATGTGCTTTGTGGCAGAATATCTAGGACTGTTGCGGAATCCACCAAGGGGATTTTTTTTCATCGGGAGACCTTTCCTATTAGTCAATTGGGTTTCTTTGGCTCTTACTCGTATGATATGTATCTTCACAGTAGAGAGGAAATTCTGTAACTCCTCCTCACAGAGAAACACTCACACATTGTTTAGACTGCCCAAATTTTGTTTTTGTATTATTTGTACTTCTTATATTGTAACAAATATCATCAATTGATGACGCATATGATTATAACCAATATATGTCCCAGGATTATGTCTAAAGCATTAGACGTAGATGTATATGCAATAATTTAACATTTAAAATACATAAATGAAATCTACAGTTACTACTGTGGTATGAAATCCTTACAATATGTGCTACCTATCAATGCTTGACACTATGCGATTTCATTTTTGCTTTTATTGGATACTAACAATCCGCCCAGACTTCCCACGGTATAATTTAACAAAAAAGGTTTAAAATGTGTAGTATTGTTCTACTTACATTAAACTTTATTTTATACGTAAACCTTTCGTGACAAATTAACTAACTGATGGTGAAATCAGCATCAATCAAAAACTTATGCGTAGGTTAGGAGCAGTTAGCGAATATACAGACACACCCGAAAAGATACTTTATTTTATACTATGTAAGGATAACTCAAAAACTATTCAACTGACGACTTAGATGAACTTAAGAAAGGGGGCCGACTTGAAGGTATAACCTATGCGACAAAAATGAAGCGCACAGCATACACACAAAAACAAGCAGGTGAATTGAAAACCTCCTTTTTAAAGCGGTTAATAGGGTTGTTTAACACACGAGACGTATTTACACTGAGCACGTTCTCACACGTGTGAAAACTTAGAAACTAATCGCGGCGATGTTTATAAAACACCGCTGTATAGTTTATAGTTGCGTTATTGAAAACTATTGTCTTCGGTCAGTGTAAACATGTGATGAGTTATAGGTATTGTGATATTTGTGTCTATTATTGCAGGGCGCTGCACATGGCGTACAAAAGCAGACGCGGCTTGCTCAGCCTACTGCAGTGTCGCGATGACTGCGCTATCGAGAGGACGTCGGAGACTATACTCAAGGTATGTCCCATTATTATTACTATCTAAGGACCGCCCATCAGGTTTTCTGCTCCGAATTATGTTATATTTTTGAAGCCCACGTGATTTTAAGTGGGAACCTTTGCTCTTAACAGAAGCATTTCGTCTCACTTGACGACAGGCATTGCGCTTTGCAATTTCGCTGGCACAACCAGCTGGGAGCTAGGGAGCTGGCACATACCCTTCAAACCAAAACACAGTGTTGTTTAACATTACTGCTGTGCAGCGGAAAATAGATATCGTGGCAGTATTTCGGTGGACGAACTTATTCACAAATAGTTCTACTGCTGGATTGGGATTCAGTGTGGTGAAAGTAACTTCGCTAAGAGTTTAACTCTGTGGCGGAGCGCCAATCGGTGTATTCCGGCAGCTGTCCTTCCATGAACCACAGTCTCCTTTCTAAGGGTTCTATCAGACAGCGGTTACGCGTTCTAGCGTTCCGCGTTTGCCTTCTGCGTTCCAGCGTGCATAGTGGTTCAGCCTGCCTACTGTGTGGGTATGTCTATAAAACGCAATACAATCTATTTATATATAATACAACGGACACAGAACGCGGAACACTAGAACGCGTGACCGCTTTATGTCTGATATAACCATTAGTGTGAGCACCTTTTTCGCATCATCACTGACCAGCAGGTGAGATAGTCAGTTGCCAAATGTTAGCTTATCAATTATACTCGTTTAAAGAAGTAAGCGGTTATCAGGAGGCAGTAAAAATTTACAATTTAATTACTTGTTCCTCAAAAGTGGTGATAAACGAAATTCCCGTAACAAAGCTTGTCTTGTCGATTTATCTTCATCAACTTATTTATGTAAACCTGGTTGCGGCTACAAGTTAGGTGACTTACAGCGTTTTCAAAAACGCTTCCGTGCTTCGTATGTTCGTTGATGTCTTAGCTTAACAGTGTAAAGGTTATGTGGGGTGGCCTTCTGGTGGTATGAATATTCTAAAGCTATGGCTGGCTACTAGCCTAACCAGCAGCATACTGGTTCTGCATCGTGATTTAATCTGTCTATCAAAGTTTGGGTTCGCTTACCAAACGTTAGTATTTATTGAACAGGGTTAGGAATCGATAACTCTTCATGAAAATGAAAGAAAAAAAACTGCATCTAGTTTTATTATTATGAATCTACATTCACAGCTCAGCGGCTAAGAATAGTAAGAACCATAGTGCGATTGACCGCACGACGGCGCCGCTTTACTGCACAGAATATATAGCAGTAACTATGCGATACATACGATATGTACAGTGGTGTACGGAACTAACTAAGGTTGGTGCGGGTCTTCCCTATCGCTTCCCTACAACGGACCTTTATAAAAGATGGAATGTTCTTACAGTTCGGAAAAACTTTATCCTACATATCGTGCTGAAACAACACTCTCTATTAGATTACGATCCAAACCTGTTGAAGGATAAACGCAGGAAGGATAAGGTCTGCGATTTACGCTCCTTTAATACCATCCACTTTCGCAACTTTTTCGACTTTCTTGGCCCTTACTTATACAATAAGACAATCAAAATCTTATCAATCTACCCTTTACACAAGACAAGCTGCAAAAAGGTTGTTTCATCTTGGCTTAAAACTCTGGATTATGAAGAGACAGAAAAACTTCTTACCCCACAGACACGATCTAACTAAACTAGTTGCTTTCCCTAACTTTGACCTATCAATAGTTCTCGTTCTTTCTGTTCTATTCGGGATTCACAAACCACATGCACACAATACTGATCTTCACAACTTTATACATACCATACCTGACTTACACCTACCACATCGTACACACACCTCCACATATAATTAATCACTTCATACACACAACCTTGGCACTCGTATTGATCTATCTGTGATACTTAACGGTAATGATCCGCTAAGTTCTTGTAAAATGTAATGTAAGTAATTATGTATCTATTGCCTAATCTGAAACATTTCTAAACACTTTCATTGATATGTCAACACCCTAAAGCTGCCTAAGAAAACTTAATTTGTGGAGTGAGGCCCTGGTGACTTGTAATACAGGTTTTCACAAACCTACTTCAGGCACCAGTCTCTCACAAAGCAGGTTTACCTAAGTTAAAATATTAGGGTTTAGTTTATCAATAAGAACCTTTGTAGAGAGAAAATAAACAGATTTTATTATTATTATTATTATTATTAACTACTCGCGGATGTTTAAACAGCTGATGTCTATGCCTATTCATATGTCGTACCTATTCTAAGTGGGTAGGTATGTCTCGTGTAATTACTCTTATCTATTATGTGCTGTATTGTTTTTGCGGTGCCATCGTGCTTCCAGTTGCATAATGGTTCTTAGCCGCGGAGCAGTGAATATGGGTTCATAATGATAAAAAAAGTATTTTTGTTCTTTCACCTCACCAGTTATCGATTCAATCTTCTCTTCATCGTCGCTTCGCTCTTGACGGAGCGGTCGTGGTCGTCACTTCAGGTAGTGTAACGCGCTTTACAATGCGTCGCCATTCCTCCCTGCCTGCAGCCTTCCTCGTGCACCCGTGTAGAGGACCGATCGATTCAATATTGTGCACTAATTTATTGACAAAGGCCATATATAATTTTATTAATATGTAAGTAAAAAATGGTGTATATTGTTATAATTTCAGGTGTGCGATATCGCTGGAGCCAAGTTAGCAGACTCTTTGGCGTACTATTGTTGCAGAAAACCAACTCAGCTCATGATGGTAAGTGCATTTCATTAATAATTTTGTTTGTTTATTTATTATATTCTGGTAATTCAACATCGTTTACAATAAACATTTATACTAAATATAAAAACTAATGGCCTTACTTATAAACGCAGCTTAAATTTAAATTACTTCACTTAGTACGGCGCATAACATTTTTCCTTTGCACAGTACTAAATAACGTCATTTAAAGTCAAGTTTATAAGTAAGACCCTTACAGCCTTACTTATAAACGCTACTTAAATTTAAATAACGTTACTTTGTAGAACGCAGAAGAGTTTTCCTTTGCGCAATACGAAATAACTTCATTTAAAGTTAAGCAGCATTTATAAGTAAGGTTCTTAAAATATGGCCAAAACAGAATGACTCAAATTAAAAACAATTAACAGAAAAAAAATTAGATAAAGGACAAAGATAAGATAATGGCACAGATCATATTATTATAATAACAGTGAGAATAGCAGGAACAGCTGCTATAAATGTGAGTTATTTGTGTGTGTGTGTGTGAGGGTGTGTGTGTTACGATGGTTATGTTATAACTTATGACCGCACAATAACTTTTATTTTATAATATATAAATATCTGGACGACTGAGCTTGGTTCGATTTAGATGCGAATTACTTACTGATGAAATATGAACAATATTCGATAAATACTTACCTAAGTCAAACCAAACACTCATCATTGTCTCAATAGTAATATAATAGTTAATTATAGGTAAAACACGGAAAAAACAACGACTTCTAAAAATGAAATCTAGCTAGATCGATTTATCACCCCCGAACCCCCCTGCATACTAAATTTCATGAAAATTGTTAGTGCCGTTTCCGTTATTCAGATTATATATATATATATATATATATATATATATATATATATATCTATTGCTCGTTTAACTTTTTGCGTACCATTGACGTAAATTTACGTGCGTGAATTCATAAATCTTTTGTTTTAATTATCACGGTATAGGAAGGTTAAAGGTATTAGATATATACATGCTGAAGCAATGTTCCGTGAATTATTCAACCTTCTTGTAAAGGATCGTTTTCTAAAAACACTTCTTTCATTAAAATAAATTTACTTCTTATGGGCCACGTTTCGATCTAGCTCTGGAATCTAGATTTTGCTATGCTAGTGTGAACATATATATTAAGTTATCCGTTCAGTTCAGACTTGAGAATTGGCAGGTTGCATAGGTGTCGTAAAAACCGAATTCGGAAATAATATGTCGCTTCGTACGTGACACCAAATACATTACTGGCGAAAATTTGAAGTTCTGGCGACCCTTTTTGTATATAAAGGCGTGATGTTATGTTGTATTTATTATTGGACCAATAAATCCTAATGAATTGTTTTTCACACTATTTCAACCTGTAACATAATTTTACATTCGAAAATCACTACTAATATACTAGAAATAACACTGAAGTTCTACTAACTGCAAAATACACCGAATTAAGTTTTTGTATAAGTATATTTGAGAAAAGCAAAATCAATCGTGACAAACTATATACAGCTGAAATACGCTACGAATTTTTTATAGAATTTTGTTTCAACCAAAATAAAAGCGACTGTATGTACAGCTGACATGGTTGATGTTGCTTAGCACCATTATAAAATAAAATAGAAAAATAATTGAATACTTTGGTAATTTTTGATACCTAGGGTTTTTCTGAAACAACATACTACTTACTAACTATACTTAATATCACGTCTGTGCAGTATTAGACATATTCCTACTAAAACTATACATTTAATAAGCCAACTTGCATATTTTAATCTCACATGAGTAGTCCACAGACTGAACGACTCCACAAGAACGGGTGACGAAAGAAACATAATATTAATAAAAAAAGCATGTCAGTTTTTGTACATCTATATCAAAAATGGCCGAAGTGTACTACATAACGCAAATATTAATCATCATTTATAACAATGTCATAATATTTCAAATCAAAGCATGTTTATGAAAATAAGAGAAAGCTTGTAAAAAATTATACGTAGCATAACCTAAAGCTACGTTCAGACTACGCTGTACTATACATTACTCGCTATTTAATAGCACAAGAATATCTCTTAGTATTTATTATGAGGACATAATATTTGACATATATATTTGGCTATACTTTGAAATATAATAGGGATGTTGACTGTGTTTTGTGTTACCTTTGTTAAAGGTTTTGGATTAGAGAAACCAAAATATGCAATAATTTTTGAAAAATGTTTAAAAACATCAAAGATAAGATTGCCTTTGGTCTTCCATTAGAGACTGACAGCCATGACGGTTGGTTATGGTTATGACGTTTTAGTAGTAACTCCAAAAAAACGTGTAAGAGTTTAAAAGAATGGAATAATAGCAACATTTCATAGCCTTTTGTTTTTGAACCCGTTTCAATTTTGTTTTTGTTCGTGGTCTTCTACTTCTGTATTTTGCTAAGAAATATATTATTTTTGAATTCATTGAACTTCCCTATTAGCACAGCGTAGCTTGAACGTTGCTTTAGATTGGTACGTTTCCCATAGTTCGCTTGACAGATTTCATTTTGCATGAGTTCGGACACCGTAGAAGCATGGAAGACATAGCTATCGCGAGAGTGCATTGTAGTTGCATTGCACTTGTTCCTACCATCTGTGCAATCTCACTACAAGGCAAATCTCGAGTTAGTTGCACTCGTCGCATAGGACATCTGGCGCTCAGTTTTGTAATGGCTTTGGTGTTCAATGATTAGTTTGCTTTATTTGCATGGAATTATTTGTATATTATTCTAGCATGTTATTTTATAAGAAATATTTAATTTGTTAATATTTTAAATTTTATGTAGATCTTATTAAGGTGATGGTATTATATTAAATTATTATAATACAGGTGAGGTTGTATGTATTCGAAATACTCCATTTTTAAACAGACCTCGATATTCTTTTTATATAGCTTTATTGTTACTTAAACAATTAAACGAACACGTAAATAATATATTGATAAAAACAAGAAATATTGCATGAATTTTGTTCTTTTAAAATATTATTATTAAGCAATAGCATTACTTTAGCCCAGTCAAAGCAAAAGAACAAAATTATAACATTAAATGACAATCAACGACCAAAATTTAAACTTAGAACTCGCAATAAAAACGAAATTCGTTTCTATAATAACTGTAAACAGCCGAGTTCACAAATAAATAGAGTCAGTACTGTGAAGAACTGGCAAGAAAAACAGGGGACGTCAAAACTTCACGCCTATTTCTAGTAGGGTTAAGAAGAGTCAGAGAATATCAGGAGCTAGTCATTTTATCCAAGTTTTAGGACCAAGTACTAAAACTAGAATAGGACAAAAATGCTATAACTTTTTGGGACCTTATATCTACAAGCAATTAAACAAAATACTCGACATAGTAGGTGACACGAGACAAACTTGCAAAATCAAAATCCAAAACCACTTACTAGCATTGGGCTTCAAGGGTACTGAAGATTTACTTAGAATCAATATATCGCACATCGGCAAGTAGAGAGTCACAACACATAAAAATACGAAATTGAGATAAGTATGCCATAAGAAAGGCAATCGCAAACTTTACCTGCTAAAAAATCGTCATAATTCTAGTGCGATTCCTCGCCGAGAGATGGCATTTAATACCCTTTTTCACCGAGCCACTTTTCGACCTTTTGTAGCGTAAACAGTGTCACATCACAGTTGATACAGAACAGACGTGCATCTTGTGTGTGTAGTACTGTCACAACCTGTGTAACGACCCTATTAAGGTAAGTAATTTTCATTCATTTGCTTTGATTTCGGCAAAAAGATAGTCACATTATGTGAAATGACCATATTTTTGAGTTATTCTCACCAAGTATTTTAAAATTAAAGAATAGAACTGTCACATCATGTGAAGTGACTATATTGTTGAGTTATTCTCAATATTTATTTTAAAATTATAGAATAGAACTGTCACATCATGTGTAATGACACTGTTCTTGCTTTAGAGTCGGTTGATACCGAGTTAATAAAAGGGTAGAAGTGTTTTAACATGTGATATAACTGTACTACCGAATAAGACAAGTATTTAACTGGGTATTATTTAATATTACGACTCTCATTCTGCTAAAATAGTGTTTATAATTTATCTTAGGACGCATTACAACTGTTATTATTTTTTACTTTATTAGGACAAAATGAAGCGGAATTCAAGAAGAGCGGAGTTCATGATTGATTTAGTTTTACGCGATAGCAGCTTGGATAAATCTGAAACTTCTAAAGAAAATATCAATAATACCAACACGCTTCCTAATATTGACGATGGTAAGTGATAGTTTTTTTTTTTCAAATACGACCTATTTACAAAAAAATATGTTGTGTATAAATGTTTATTACAATTACAAAGGGCTAACTTAGGAATATTAATGCTTTCTTCACATCAATTTCAGCACCTGCATCTACAAGTTTAAGAAAAATTAGTTTACAAAATTATCATTTTGATGACACAGTACCCGAAAATGAATGTTTAGATGACACAGTACCCGAAAATGAATGTTCAGTTAATGAGGACGGTGTGTGTAAGTATAAATTGTTTATTTTAATTTTGTAATTTTTATTATGATTATGTAAAACGATTAAGAATTCTAAAGAAACTAATGATTACATGTTTTTATTTCAGGCACATATACCTTGCCAGTGGAAGCTACAACTCCTTCAAATGAAGACGATTTCATCGAGGATAGTGATGATAGCGTTAAAGATCCCGATTTTGTTATTAGTCGTGGTATGCTCAGAAGAAGATTTTCGCTTAATAGTCAGGATGAAGAAATAACTGGTAGCTTACTTTCTGAATCTAGAAGTATACTACAGCAGGAAGTGCATCAAAATAATCCCGATTTTAATTACGATATGGCTTCACCTAATTTAAATTCCGAAAACATTCCTAATTCTAATCCAATTCAAAATCTAACACAACTGGATACTAATTATGACTCCAATTCTTCTTCTTCAAACTCATCTTCTAGCTCCAATTCGTCGTCAAGCTCTAATTCATCTTCTGGTTCGAGCTCCAGTACTTCGCGTTCAAACTCCCCTATATTACCATCAAGCTCTACAGCCAATGCCTCATCCCCACCGATCGCAGTTTCTTTTCAAGGCGAAAGGGAACCAGAATCCGATCAGCAATCTAATCCATCCAGTTCAATCATCAGTTTAATTAATAACGAAACAAATGCAGCAAAAAAAGGGAAAAAGCGTTTATGTCGAAGCGAAGAGTGGTTGAGTAATAAAACTAAAAAGGCTAGGAATTTAGGTGAGGCTTATATTTCAAGAACCAAGGAGAGAAAAGCAATACCTGCTAGGTCAATGTTGCCTCCATGCAATGAAAAATGCACATTAAAGTGCACCGAAAAAATTAATGAAAGCCAGAGAGAAAACAAATTTGATGCTTACTGGAAACTGGGTGACATTACTTTACAACGGAATTTTATTCATAAATCTATTAAACCTATCATCCCTAAAGTTAGATTTACTGCTAAAGAAAAACCAAGAAGACTCAATCACGCGTTTTATTTAACATTCAATCAAGAAACAGTACGCGTCTGTAAACTCTTTTTTAAAAATACATTAGGCATTAATGACCGTGTCATTCGTACTGTTATAAAAAAAAGTGAAGATGGATTTTTACAGCAAGATCTAAGAGGTAAACATGGTCATCACCATACAGTAGATGATTCTATAAAACAAGGGGTTAAAGATCATATCAGCTCAATACCAAGAATGGAGAGCCATTACATTAGGAAAAATACAACACGAGAATTCGTAGAAGGTGGTAAGACACTTGCAGATTTATATAGAGATTATAAAAAGGATTGCGAATCAAAACAGTACCCTTACGCTAATGAGACAATGTATTCACAAATCTTTAATAAAGACTTTAACATAAGTTTTTTTACCCCAAAGAAAGACCGCTGTGAATTGTGTGCAAATTATGAAAATGCCAAAGGCACTGCAAAAGAAAACTTGAAGCCGAAATATTTAAAACATCTGGAAGAAAAAGAAGAATCAAGAAGAGAAAAAGAGCGTGATAAAGGAAATATCAGTCCAGATAATGTAGTGGCTGTTTATGACTTACAAGCTGTCTTGCAGCTACCTCGTGGAAACACCTCAGTATTTTATTATAAGTCAAAATTAAATAATCTTAACCTAACGATTTCAGAACTGAGCACTGATAGGAATGAATGTTATTTTTGACATGAAGGGGAAGGTAATCGTGGGGCTGATGAAATTGGCTCGTGTGTATTTAAATACATTTAAAGCAAAATGCAGTCTTATGAAGGCCCAGGTCTTGACTTAACATTTTATTCGGATAACTGCTGTGGTCAAAATAAGAATAGATTTATTGTATCGTTATATTCATTTTGCCTACGTAAATATTCAAAAATTAATAGTATATCTCATAAGTTTTTGATAACTGGACATACTCAAAACGAAGGTGACGCTGTCCATTCGACAATTGAAAAACAGATACAGAGAAGGTTAAAATCTGGGCCTATTTACGTGCCAAGCCAGTATGTTGAAGTGATCAGATCAGCGAAGAAAAAAGGGAGACCGTATAACTTGACTGAAATGAGTTCCTGCGATTTTATATCGTTAAAAACTTTAGCACAGGATATGGGCATCCATACACAATCCTTTAAAATATTAGACGTGAAAATATTGAAGATAATGAAAGATTCACCTACAACAATATTTTATAAAACTTCGTTTAATCAAACAGAGTTCCAGAAAGCTGAGTTATCTCGAAAAACAAATTTGGGCGAGATAAATTTGAAAGCAGCCTACAGAACCAAACCTAAAATAAAACCAAACAAAATAAATGACCTAATAAGTTTGGTTGAAAGTAATCACATTCCTCAATTCTATGCGTCGTTTTATAGATCTCTCAATAACAATTAATTTATTTGAAGATTGGCTTATTTGAAGACTGTTGATTCTATGTTCCTATTAATTACAAGAGAGTAACTATTTTATTTTCATAGAAATAATTTAATTAGTAATTTCCATTTTTATTTTCATAAAGATCAGATTTTTATAATTTTGTTATTGCACCAACGGTGTTTTTTCGAATACTTTACTATTTACTCTATTTAGAATGTTTTAGTTATAAACCAAGTACCTGAGTACAAATTTTTGATATTTTTCTCTTCTAGGCTAGGTTAAGTTCACACAAATTATGCCATCCAATTTTATTTTGTATGTGTAAACTATTTTCTAATAATTTCATAATAGTTTTCTTGTGGAGAGATTATCCTATTGTCTGAAAATGTGCTAATTATTGTTTTTATATGAAAAGTTTTGTATCATTTCGTTTCTAATGTAACTAATAGTAACTACCTACAAAGAAACCTACAAAGATATTTAATATTACCTGAATAATTTTAAAGAAACAATAAATATTATTAACGAATAAAAGTGTTTCATTTCATGAATCTTTCATAAATTTTCCGACAAAAGTGACACACTATAGGAATTTAAAAGTAAAAAATTAATATAAAATGGAAAAAATATCTTCAGATTTTAATTTCCATAAAAATATAATAGAGCATTAAATATTCTTCTTAAATATATCTTAAGTTCTTTGATACGGTCTCTCAGAATTTTTTTAATGGAATTATAAGTTCTAAAAAAAAGAAAATCGTGATTTCCCAAAAACTATGTTTATTGTGTTGTGACACTCTACTTGCCGATGTGCGATATAGACACACTAAAGTCATAAAAAAGAGGAAGGAATATATGTTAATTAATTTTATTTGTATTATTATTATTATTTTTGGTGGTTATTTCTATAAACGTTTAAAATAAAAACATCATTTGTTCTTTATATGTAAGAATTAAATGTCTTAATTAAGATAACCTAAGGGTGTAAACTAGCTCTCACAAACACAGGGAGCCTACTGTGAGAGCTAGGGCTGCATGTATATCTTATGTTATTTTTTTTATTTTTAATGTTATGTTGCTAAATTATATTTGTATTAGATGATATAAGAATGAATGTTGGTCACGAAAATAAATATGATTATTAATATTATTATTTATACAAAAATCCATTAGAACGTCAGTTTCATAAATATTTATTTCATAAGTAATGTAATTTTGCAGAAGTTGCGTTTCCCACTTGTGTCTTCTAATAAAATTGCTTCTTATTATTAGTAGCTTATAATTGGCTCCATTGAAGGTGCGTTAACCGCGCCAGGCCTTTAATTCATTAAACCAAAAGAATAGTAGTGTCACGGCGTTAAAGCTCTGGCCACACCACCGCCTCTATCCAGGCCACGTAGTAACGTATGCGCGTGTACATGCCGGCCTGTCCTGGGTATCCGCATGACCGACCAAATGACGTCACGCCGATCAATGCGTACATGCGCAACGCCTCATATTTCGACTGAAGAGGTCCTCCGCTATCACCCTGTTATTTAAAAGAAATAATCTAGTTAAATTAATATGCGTCTAATCTAGTTAAATTAGTATGAGTCTTGAACGAATTATGGCTCAGGGGAGGTGAGGGAGTATTAGTTTCGTATCTTCAATCTTTGTATGGAGGTGATGGTTATTAATTAGAAATACGGGATTACTCACGTAATAATTATCGGATAGGTCCGACTATAGTTTCGACCACATTCGGTGGCCTTTTTCAAGGAGTGTTCGGGACGCCCGCGTCGATGACGTCTCGCCCAGCACTGCGGGCGGCAGCGCCCGTGATGTTAAAGGTTGGTGCGGGGGGCGGGATACACTATGTTTCGTTGGCGCGTTTCGGTGTGAACCCTCTTGATCGTCGTCGCTGGTGAAGCGCCTGCTGGTATGTGAGGGGACGGACCATGGTTCTTACCACATACTTGGAAGCCTTGCCTTCATGGAGCTCATTCTGATGCAAATGGTGTGTCTGGTGCAGATGTAGTGAGCTCTTTTTGCTGGGACATCCCCTCACATACCAGCAGGCGCTTCACCATCGACGACGATCAAGAGGGTTCACACCAAGACGCGCCAACGCAACATAGTGCATCCCGCCCTCCGCACCAACCTTTAATATCACGAGCGCTACGAGCTGCCGCCTGCAGTGCTAGGCGAGACGTCATCAACGAGGGCGTCCCGAACACTCCTTGAAAAAAGGCGGAAAATGGTATAGTCGGACCTATCCGATAAATATTACGTGAGTAATCCTGTATTTCTAATTAAAAATGAGTGAAAACCACGTTTGTTTTTATAACAAAAAAGGTGATTGTTATTTTCTTTTGACCTCTTGGCTAACTTCAAGAAAACTCAACTAACCGAGGCGTTTGCCAGATTTTTCACCAAACCATCATGTCTTACGCTCCGCCTCCGGACAGCGGAAAAATGATCTTAATTAGTCCCTTTACGGAGTAAATAATCTCTATATTATAATACAAGCTATGAGAAAGCAAAAGTACATACTTTACTTGAATATAGGAAGATTCAAACCCACCTGGCAAGTATCTACGGATTTCCTGCGCTCTCCGTAACACATCTGAGTTGTCGAGTCATATCCTTTCTTGAGATGTCGGTGTGCTTGGTATTGGTAACTGCATTCGCTATCGTAAAAACTGTGAATTTTAATCTGGAATGAGGACATATAGCCATATATTTAGTTTATTTTATTACCCAATGACAAATAGTAACGCAGGGTGCTGTGTCGGAAAAAAGCTCATGCCACACATAATTATAATGTACTTTGCCCAGTTAAACCGAGCTGTTACACGTTTTGGCATGTTTGACGGCTCGTGACACAACAACATACAAAATACTAACAGCCAGTTGCAGAAACGATCTTTAACTTTTAAAGACGTCGTCAAATCTTAATCCGTCCTTAAATCGTTGTTCCACAAACGGAAATTTTATAAAATTTTAATGTTTCTTTATATTTATCTAAAGAAACGTCAAATTGTCCTTTATCGTGTATTTTGAGTTGCACAAACCCTCATTAAAGTCCATTAGTGCTTAAAGGAACTTTAAATTGACAAATCAGGGATTAAAATGTAATAGGGTTGTTGACCTTTTTTTAAATGTATGTTAAATTATTAAGGACACCGAAATACACCTAGCATTTTTAATAACTTTTTAAAGATCTCTAAAAAACCAAGTTTTTATTTCAACTATGAAAATTGGCGCTAAAACATTATTCAATGGCGGCGTCACTAAGGCAAAATCAAATAGTGTTGTGATTATAATACGTTTTGCTTGCTTGAACATGGAGATGGCGGGAAAAAACCAATAATGACTATTATAATTTATTTTATTTTGTGTTTATTCTCAAGTTTGACGTTTAATAGTGGTGGATTATGTAATAGTCGTTGATGTTTAGAGCAGACTCTAACTACCTATTTTAAGAAAAGTTTATAACTATGCAGTTACAGAAATAAAGCTGCATTTTAGCCTCATAATTCGCTCGATGTAGGGTCTTCCACCTCAAAAGGAAGAAATTAACCCTTATCACTTTGTTGTCCTTCTGTTCGTCTGTCTGTCAATCAAGACCCTTTTTCATCCATAAAAAAAAAACTGAAATCCATAAATGTGTAACAACACTGATTACAAGAAAAACGGATTATTATTGAATATTTTTATAAACTTAGGCATTTAATTAATATAAAATATATATAAGAAACTTAATATTTGCGGTTGCAGCAATAACCGTGTTTATGGATTCACAGTTTGTTCTTTGATCTAGTATGTATTTAGTTTTAAAGCAATAATATTAAATGCTTTCTTCACTTGCTTGATTGGCAAAAAAATATTCTCCAGCTCTCTCACTCCTTGGGAATAGTGTATACACTCATTTCGCTCAACATGAGGTTATATAGGTATACAGAAATGTCCGCGACGGCATGTCTATCTCATAAGGCTATACACCCTATTTGTATAATTACCAAAAAAAAAATGGGCGGTACAAAAGTGTTAATACATTGTAGATATGTAGTCAAATTTTTTTATTACTTCACAGTGAAATAATTATTAATTGTTAAAGTTTTCGAAAATTCCATCTAAAAGTATAGACACCATCTTAACAAAAATACTACATGCCTATGTACAACTTATTAATGACAACACATGATTCGCGTCAGTGAAAAAATATCTCTCTTACTCTTTCTTACACCCCCCACCCGAGCGTTCGGTGTGAAAGAGATTGTCGACTTTCGGCTTTCGTTCGTTCGTTTTCGGAAGAAACAAAGGCCGCGCGGTGGCAGGGCGGAGGGTGCGGGGTTGGTCCGGTGGCCAGGTCTAACGAGCTAGGACGCGAGTTTAGGTTAGGTTTAACGATTTATTACTCATAAAGAACGTAGTTCATTTACAATGAGCTTAAAATACTAAAACTAGTAACTAATTAAGAACTAGTTAATATTAAAACATATAAAAATATCCAGTTTTCTAGTAAGTCCATACGACTTAAAAAACATGTTCATATATATACTTTTTTAGTTTAGTTTTAAACATATGTATATTTTTACAGTTTTTAACATCGTTAGGTAACTTATTAAATAATTGTGCACCCTCAAACAAAATGTTTCTTTTACCGTAGTTAGTTCTTGGAGTATTTACTTTTATTTTATTTGTATTTCTTAAGCTGTATTTATATGACCTTTTTGTAAATGTTATTTTTGTGTGTATTTTTTCAGATATTATTTTTTTGACCAATACACATGTTGTGTATGTATATAGCTGGTTCAAATTAAATAGCTTGGTTTCCTTGTAAATAATGCGTGTATTAGTTTGGTAGTGATAGTTAAAAATTGTTTTTATTAGTTTATTTTGCGAGATTTGTAGGTTTTTCAAGTTGGTTTTTGCAGCACAGCCCCATATCTCGATGAGATATTCGAGATGTGGTTTTACAAGGGTGTTATATATTGTAATTTGGACTTTGCGAGGTATGCATCCTACGGCTCTCCTTAATGCTCCGGTTGTTGATGATATTTTCGATCTTACATGCTCAATGTGAGCCTTCCATATGAGTTTATCATCAAGTTGAAGGCCGAGATATTTCTCTTGATGGGAGCGGTGGATTATTACACCGTTGACGGTTAGAGGTGTATAAGGAGGTATTTTTTTATTTTTTGCTAAAAATATCATGTATGACGTTTTTTTTTGTGTTTATGGTTAGTAGATTGCTCTGACACCAGATATTAAATTTATGCAAGTCATTCTGAGCCTTTTTTATCAATTCGGGTAGGTTACGCCCAAAGTAAAAAAGGCAGGTGTCATCGGCGTATAAAGTTATATGACCTGTTAATCCAATTTTGCTGATATTATTAACATATATCAAAAATAAAAGGGATCCTAATACTGACCCTTGGGGAATGCCACATATTATTTTTTTTGGTTCACTTTTGTGTTCATTGTCTACTTTTACGACTTGGTACCTGTCTGTTAAGTAGCATTTAAAATTTTTTAGAGCAGATCCTATTATTCCTAAGTCCCGGAGTTTGTTAATAAGTAATTTATGATTCACGGTGTCAAATGCTTTTTTTAAATCAATAAATATGCCTAAACAAAAGCATTTATCATCTATATTGGTTTTAATTTTTGTAATTAAATCAACTGTAGCTGAAAGAGTGTTCGATTTTGGTCGGAAACCGTATTGATGTTCGTATAAAAAGTTTATTTTTGTTAAATGGTCTTCCACTCTATTATACAAAATTTTTTCAAAGATTTTTGATAACACAGATAATACAGATATGGGCCTATAGTTCCCAGGATCAGTTTTACTGCCTGATTTGAAGATGGGGGTGACCTTAGCCATCTTCAAACTATCGGGGAAAACACCTGTACTAAGACAGTCATTTATACAGTTTGTTAATTCAGGAATTATAATCTTTGCTATACACTTTATAGCCTTTGTACTTATACCATCCAAACCGGTGCTGGTGTTTGAGTGTAGGCGATTTATAATTCTGCTAACTTCATACATAGTGCAAGGACGAAGATAACTCGTTTCTATAGATAGTTTATTATTAGTATAAGTCATGGTGTAAAACGTGTTGTTTTGATATGTTTTTGGAATGTCATTCGCTAGTTGTATACCAACTGACGAAAAAAAAGTATTGAAATAGTCACACATATTGTTAGGATCTACTACTGTAATATCGTTTATTATTAGCTTTGAAGGAGCACAACTATCCTTTTTTATTTTATTTGTCACAAGCGAGTTTATTAGGTGCCACATTCTTTTTGGGTTCTTACAATTCTTAAATTCTTTTAGATAGTGTTCCTCCTTAGATTCTTTAATAAGTAAACCAGTTTTGTTTCTCTGTGAAATAAAGTCTTTTTTCAGTTTTTCATTAGTTTTTTCTTTTTTCATTTGCTGCCAGAGTATGTTTCTTGTATTAATTGCATCAATAACAATTTTATTGATCCAGTCATCTCTAGGTGAATTTAAGATTTTTGTTTTTGTTATTTTATTATTGTCTATACATGTTTTTATTAATAATTCTAGCTGAATATACGAACTTCCTCTTATTGACGAAATTACTCCAGAAATGCTATTGTAAAGTTTTGGGTAGTTAATGGCTTCATATTTAATTTTTTGTTTTCGTAACTGTCTCTGATGCAAAAGTTCTAGGACCAGCTGCTTGTGATCAGATAACGATGAATCGAGTAGTGTCAGTTGACAAGATAAGTTTCGCAGGTTTGTACATACGTGATCTAGTATTGTTCTAGTTGTGGTAGTTTGCCGAGTACAGTAATCCTCATGTATCTTATTTATTATATCATAACCAGCCTCCTGCAGCATAGTTAAGTAGTTAGTTGTATCAGTAATTCAGTAAGTCAATATTGAAATCTCCCATAATAATGCATCTTTTCCGTTTCTCAAGCTGTTGCGAATAAAGGTTTAAAAATGATTCTGTGCTCTTTTTATCGGGCTTATAAATTGCACCGATATTCAAAGCAAAATAATGTATATATATCCATAGATAATGAATTCCTTCACTATATAACTCTTCCGATAAATCGTATTTCAAACTATTATGTATGTAAATAGATATTCCTCCCCCCCTCTTGTCCTTTCTATAATTGTAAACATGCGAGTAATCCGGGAGGTCGAAGTATCTTGCTTCCGATTCTGATGTAATCCATGTTTCTGTTAATATAATTAGATGTGTTGTACTTTTAATTGATTTAATGATACACCGCAGCTCGTCAAATTTTCCTTGTTTACGAATGCTACGCACGTTGGCATAAAATATCTTTAGAGAGGATTTTTGCATAGGTATATTGCTGTAAGTACATTTTATAGAATGATTAATATTCAAATTGGTTCCAGAGTTTATGTGGCTCGGTTGACTTTTTCGTTGAAGTTTTTTGATATCTTTTTCGTAATCTTTGGGATTCCTTTAATATATCTTATTATAAGCTCCGATTCGCCATTTTGCACACGGTGAATTAACTCGTCATTAAGGGATTTCAAGTAACTTCTTTGTGACGGTGTTTGGTCAGCATATACGCGCACATCACCAGTAAGTTGATGTTTACTACGTAAAATTAATTTGACGGTATCAGCAGTCTCAAAACAAATTTTAAGCGGGCGATCTTTACCATAGGTATATTTTCCTAGCCTCATTGTATTCACGGGCACCGGGCATTTTTCATAGGCCATTTTTAATACTTTCATTGCTTCAGTCGAGTCATATTCTTGTCGCAGCTTAAAATTCTTCTCGGTTAATTCCGAAATACCCACAACAATTATGTTATTAAGCCTTCGTTGTCGATCTTCGAGCTCAAGGAGGAGCGCTTCGTGTGAAGCGCTAGTGGTATGAAGCATTACCGGTAGTCTAGATTCCGATAGCTCTTCGGTCGTAGATGTATTGATAGTATTTTGTATAATATGTGATTGCATTTTTGCCTCCAAGGTATCAAATTTATCACGAAATTCTTTGTTTTCCGATTTTAAATTAGTTATCTCCTTACTTATACTGGCAAATTGTTGGGTTAAGTTTTTAATCTCTTCTTTCATTGTTTTAAATTCGTCTTTGATTTCGGTTAAGTCATGTTTTATTTCAATCATATTTGCCTTCTGCGCATCTCTAAAATCTTTGAAAAAGCACATGATTTCTGTTCTAAACGAGTTTAATTCCGTCTTGACATCAGTATCATGGTCTGGTTGTTTCCTCTTTCTTTGTTTGATGTTGCTATCATCGTAGGTTGAAGAATATAAGTCAGGTTGTGAACTGCCTCCGCTACCGCTTTTAAGCTTCCCGCTATTCGGTGAATGATGTACACTCATCCTAAGATCGATTAAACCGGTTCCGATAAGAAATGGGATCCTAAGGTACTGGTGTAGGCGGGACGAAATATGTTATCTATCTCGTTTTCGCTCCGCTTGTAGCGTCCGTGGCACGATTACTATGGCTTATTCTGTGTTGCTGTTGCACTTAGCTCATATCTTTCACGTCATATGTTTATGTAAGGTCACAAAACTAAATTCACTTCTGTTATAGTAGTTATAAGATTAATTTTTGAACACTCTGTAATAAATTTTTTGATAATAATTGTGTACACGTCCGCACCGTTCAATTACTGGACTGCGACTGTATTAAGTACCAGCAGCATATAGTGCTGTTTTTTTTGTTAATTATATAAATAGGGTGTATAGTATCATAGATATAATTGCTAATCTATGATACTACTTCAAAAATGGGCTATTGGTCATCACATTGCGCGTGAACGACTATACCAATTTCGATGAAATTTGGATTTTGATTTGAAAAATTTTAACTCATTGTATCATTACTATATACCGTGTTAACTCTTTTTGTTGATACCTACTTACACTCGGCCTTATGCAAAAATATTTTTGAAATAGCAAAATCAATATAAAAATGTTCACTCCTAAGAAGGTTGCATCTGTAACTTGTTCATCCTTTTTCAAAATATTTTGACAACATTATTTAATGGCGACTTTAGCTAAAAGATCATTAAGATGTCAACTTTATATTTTGTACAACTCCATTAAAATAATGGTGTCAATTATCACTAAAGCTGGATTAACTAATAGCTAAAAGCTAATGAAGAGCAGTCTGCAACTGGCTGTTCAACGTTCAATATCTAGGTAAATTGGCAATTGCAAAATAAATAAAAATTATTTACTAATACCTTATTTTTGGAAAATCTAAATTAATTTAGTTTTTATTTTAAACATAATTTCTGAAATATTTTAAAAGTCATCGCATTTTTATTACGGACCTGCTTAACCGAGTTAGTGTATTGTCGTAATTATGGAAAATAACTTGTTAGAATAAATATAGTAATAAGTATACTTACAACTTGGAGAGTGTCAGCGTATTTTTTGTGGTTGCCAAGAGCACCCCAACCGATAGCCGTAACGTCATCAAGTTCCATCTCATGATCCTCGTCTGCAAACATCATGATAGACGCTGGAAATACCGCTCTGCTGAACGTTACACTGGAAAAGAAAAAACATAAGTAGGCTTAATCCTTCCTAAACCGTGATAATTAAAAAGATTTATGAATGAAACTGACTTATATTTACGTCTCTGGGACGCAAAGGGTTAAGCATTTTTTCCGAGAAGAATTTTATTTAATTGAAAATGAATATATTTAATACTCTACCAAGCTGAGTGCTACTTACTGAATAAAATGCATGTATGCGATGAATAATGAAAGTATACGTTAAATATGACAAATAAACATTATATTTTTCTTCCTGAATGTTTGTTGGTTGAGGCTATCCTCCGAAAAGGCTGGACCTAACTAAACGAGACTTTACTAACAGATAACTGATGTTTTATGGAGTACCTGCTCTAATATGGTGTACATAATGATGTGCCGTATTTAAGTTTAATGATACACGAATTATTTTTGTCCGATTTCCTTGACACTACTTCATATACTCGGTCATAATAAAACAAACCATGTGAACATACAAGTGTGCGGACAAATACACAACAACAAAATGGCAAAATAGTAATTGTCAGATTTGACATTCGAATGAAATCAAAATCATTTACTTAATTTAGGCATCATATGCCCCAACACTTTAGATAACACCTAAGCTAGTTAGGTAACACTTAGTAGTACAAAAATGTCACCTAAATAGGCTTAAGTGTTACCTAAAATGTTGGAGAAAACGGGCATATGACACGGGGGTTCCACTTCCTTACTGTCCTGTGGGTCTTAGAAAGATGTTGTCTATGGTTGTGCCACCACGCATTATTCACCACAGTTATCTATGTTCTATTAAACGGTGTCTTCGTTCTCTTCATTTCTATTAGAGCAAAGAGTTTGCGTAATCTCATGATTGATGATTAGACAACAATTTGTCTAATCATCATATGTTTGAGTTGTCATTGATTGACGGACGTATGGCAAAGGTGAAAATACTATGAGCTAAATTATTGTGTTTCTAATCATATATATCAATACATACAATAATTAGCCAATTATAATTAGTCTATAACAATTACAGTTGTTAAATTTATTATTTGAATTGATTTGTAAAACATAGATTCATACTTTTGAAATTGTTTACAGTAAATTATTCCAATTAAAATTAATAATTAAATTGTTCTCAATATGATTTTAAGTTTATTACGATGTACAATTAATTATAAATCACATGCCATCACTTTGTATTGCAATCTTAATGTTTAAAACGACTACGTGCAAGTACGCCGTAACCTATAAAAGCGGTCGCACTGGCGACGGGAGGGCAGCTCGCCGGCGAGCTCGAGGCAAAAATTATGTCTTGGTTAGATTCTCTCCAAATAGTCATAGAGTAAAAATTCATAGGGCCCACTTTCAACGGTACACTTATGTACCAGGGCGATTCTCTCCGACTCCCCTCTCTCCTGGCGACGGCCCAAGCCGAGGTCCGTACCTTAGTGGTGCCCTTGAGCAAGTTGCCTACTCCTCTCCTTGCGGCGAAGCGTCTTCAACGCTCGCCTTAGGCGGTGCGCCCTCTGCGCCCGCATCTGGCTGAGTGCCATCTGCGCTCGCCAACCGTCCAGTGACGCTGTAAATGCCGGTAGAGGCAAACAGCATTAGTCCGTACTAAAAAAAACGACGGGAGTGCATTCTTGTTCGAGCCGCCGCACAGTACGGACCTCTCTGGGACGTCGTTACGCTACCGGTCGAATATACGTATCCTATCAGTGATTTGTGGAGTTTTATTTGGAACAGAATATATTTTTTTTAAAAAACATCATGGAGGTCTCTTCTCCGTCATCAGAAGTGGGATTAGAACAAGCTCTGGTCCCAACCACATCCTCATCGACTTCGGTTCAACCTGTCACGACTGGAACAGCGTAGGGCAGTACCAGGCTGATAGACCCTGCCTCATTGAACACTTCAGGAGTACCAGCAAACAACTTTAATACTGTGCAGCCCATCACAACGGGAATCACCACAGGCATGACGTCCACACCAATCGCTGCGGGAAACCAGCTTCCGTCGGGTTACCATTCATGTCAATGGGACCCACATCTTACAATCAAGAAGTATACCTTCCAGGGGTACCCATCGCTGCTGGATCGTCCAACACAACGAATATGCATCCAACTACTCCAATAGTCGGATGCCCTCCCCAGTTTATGATGCAAATGATGGCGATGATGCAAAGGATGTCCGAACGATTGTATTCTCCACCAGAACCAAGAATCAGGATCAAGGACATCTATCTACAGTCATAATCACGAAAGATCAACTGGATGATGAACTTTCAGTGGAAGCAGTGATAGGATGTATAAGCGATGAACGCTTACGTATTGAGCTGTTAAACGCAAAAGCAAACACAGTTCCAGAACTCATCTCTGCGGCTTCCTCATTAAGAAAGAAGTGCCCTCACCAAAATCCCATCACATCGATGCCAAAACGTGCACGATACCCAGATTCTTCTCAAGCTGCTGCTGTACGTTGCCAAACATGCAAAAGGACCAACCATAGCACTAATGAGTGTAGATTCAACCTTCGGAATCTACTTCAAATCTTCAGAGAACCAATATTACAACAACGGAGACATCTAAAAACGTGATTACCTCTTTATTCTGCAAGAAAACGGGTCATACGTTCGAGACGTGCTACAAGCGTCAAAACGCACTGACATCGAACGTGAACTAGCTGGAATCAATCAAGCACCCATCACTTTTACGATCGGTGCAATAACAATACGTGCCATCTGCAATAGTGGAGCAGAGTGCTCATTGACTCGAGGATGAAGACCATCTGTATCATTGACGCGATAAGCATTGAAATATTATTCTTCTTCCCGATCATGAAATGTTAGCTGACGTATTAATTGGTATGAATTTGATTCATGGCACCAACTTAAGCATTGTGATAACATGAGACGGCACCAGACTGATGCATCAGCAAATGGTTCATCATGTCACAACAAAAAGTAGCACCAATACAGCTTTACACAGACGCAAGCAGTCTTGGATTTCGGGCAGTCTTCGTGCAAATGTTCGACGGACGACAACATGCGGTAGCTTTCATGAGCACGAGGACCACTAATACTGAAAGCCGCTATCATTCATACGAACTGGAAACATTAGCAGTGGTCCGAGCAATAAAGCACTTTCGACAGTACTGAACGAAATAAAATAATTACAGTAATAACCGACTGTAATTCACTTAAGGCGCCGATAAGTAAGTAAGTTCCATAACTTTATGACAAAACTTCATTCAGAGCACAGATTTATTCCTTTTCTTTTCTACTACTACTAACTTCACTACACAATGTACCACAGAAGTAGCTACGACATCAGTGTACCACAGAAGTACGCTACAACATCAATGTACCGCAGAAGTACGCTACGACATCAATGTACCACAGTAGTACGGACACTTACGACTACTTAAGATTTGCTACTTACATTACCAATCATGAATCTTTGCTGAATGAGGGATTCATTATAATTGTACTATGAACACTTTTAGTCCGTGGTAAAATTATAGTAAAACTGAAGAAGGTAACGTCTCTAGCCTTTATTGGTAGGATTAGTTGGAACACTTTTAGTCCGTGGTAAAATTATAGTAAAACTGAAGAAGGTAAAGTCTCTAGCCTTTATTGGTAGGATTCGTTATAAATGTACTATGAACGCTTTAGTCCAGGTAAAATTATAGTCAAACTGAAGAAGATAACGTCTCTAGACTTTATTGGTAGGATTCGTTATAAATGTACTATGAACGCTTTAGTCCAGGTAAAATTATAGTCAAACTGAAGAAGATAACGTCTCTAGCCTTTATTGGTAGATCTCGTTATAGATGTACTATGAACGCTTTAGTCCAGGTAAAATTATAGCCAAAACTGAAGAAGGTAACGTCTCTAGTCTTTATTGGTAATAGAGGTGGGTTACTAGGACTGCTTATGCTTGCCCAAGCAGTGACGATAATTCCCTAAGATAAAGTATTCTGGTAGTTACTTTAGTTTATTTTGTATGATACCTTTTCCTAACTCTTTTAAGTTACATTCGGTACGGCGCGCAATAGTCGACAAAGTCTAATAATGTGTTTACACAACACAAGGATTATCCGATAAGAGTCGTCCTAGCGAACTCGTTTGTTAACTAAAACCGCGTCGCGTCTAGTTTTATTGTCGGGCCTAGGTAAGCCCTGAAGTCATAGTTTAAACGTAAGTTTTATGTAATTAATGCCGCGATTTAATTATTTATTATTTGTTTGATTATTTATTACTGTTATTTATTCGATTAGTCCTACTGCCCTGCCTACGGTCCTAAATGAGATTTCCTATGCTTTCTAGCGGTGTGTATATATGCAAAACTGGAGATAAATATCACATTTACATTTAATTGCGCATGTGGACTTCACCCGAGCACGAGGAAACCACAAGTACGTATATTTTAACTACTCTGGAAATATCTATCAGCAAAACCCTAGCCTATCGGTCCCTGAAATGTTCCTATTCTGCTATAGTGTGTTGAAACTAGAGATAAATCTCACATTTAAATGCGCATGGAGAATCGCCTCAGCTCAGGGATCTCCAAGTAGGTGTTTCTAACTAATCTGGAAACGTTCAGGCGTCACCCTGATACTAGCCTAGACTCCCTACGTTTTACTCTGCAGTGGTTGACCGAAGTCCGACGATAAGGGATACTATAGAGCAAAATAGCCCTACGGTATCATTAAGACAACCGCCACTGCATCTAACATACGATATCTCGGCGCCCTGGGCCGAAGGCACGGGCATCGGAACACTTGCCTTAGACCTCCGAGACCTTCATATGCTAGTTACAATGGAAGAAGGGGACGAAAGTTGTTCCTTTAAGCAGGTAACGCAACTCCGGGCCTGTCCCAAGGTACTCCGCCTAACCCTAACTCGCGGAAACTCTAATCACGGACCGTGCCGTTGCCTACACTGGGAATAAAAAGAATTTGTACCATTCTATCACATATCACTTATAACAACCTCCCGTTTATGAAACTGGTAACCTCTAGAAACCCGCTAAGAATACGATCGCTGTGGTCAGCGATCGCAACTTTAAAATAACGCACACTCCTACCTCCCACATTGTAAACTACCGCGAAGTAAGTTTTAATGAAAATCACAGATTTGTCATGGCTAAGTGTTACTGGCTCGATCTTTCGACCGAATCTCGCTGCTATGCGATACCAGCTCGACGAAAACCACAACTCCTGTGCGTTCCACGAAAACACACTTATATTATAAACTATCACGAAGCACGTTTTTATGAAATTCACAGATTTGTCATGGCTAGTGTTACTGGCTCGATCTTTCGACCGAATCTCGCCGCTATGCGATATCAGCTCGACGAAAACCACAACGCCTATGCGTTCCACGAAAACACACTTATATTATAAACTAACACGATTCTAAAACGCCATTTCTAACGAGCAATGTCATTCTCCCCGAACAGACATAGTCCGAATCGCGATAGAAAAACATAGTTCAAGGCCCTTTTACGTACAACAGGGAATGCCCAATTATCAATAATAAAGCCGAGAAGTCTCAGAAATGCCCCCCACTAAGTTATACCTAATGGTACAAACTCACTAGGTACACGTCTTCCTACAACGATGGTACGAAAATTAATGATCTCGATTTCTCTCCGACTATTTCGCATGTAAACTCAGTAGTTCTCCCACCAACTCCCTTGACAACACTCCACTCGACCAATTAGACGTTTAAGCCAATCATCTACGTTTACAATTCGGAACTCAACTCATTTGCGTATTTTATCCGTCTTATCATACTATTTTAGTTCTTATTTCCACTACGAACAGGTTTTGCACTAAATCTGCGTGGCGCTGCTATTGCACTACGCGGTCTTTGTCAAATCCAACACGAACTGTTTAATTATTTACTATCCATGCCACAGATCTAAAGTTATTCTATTTATTAATAATGTTTTCTACAATTTACTTATACTCGGTCGGGAATATCTTATTTCTGCATTTACAGCATTTGAAATCATCAACTTCCTTATTCCTGCCCGCCAAGATAGCTGACGTCACGCACATATAGTTCACAATGGCGGACAGTCAAACCTCCGTTTTCGTCCTAACAATCACTTTGTTTATGAAAACCATACACGAGATACTTGATAATTCCTGTATGATTATTTAATTCCTAACTGTAATGAGTTTACATCAAAATAATAGATATTTCACGCATTACAAACACGTGGTTTCGTCGACATACTTTGATGAAGTTTATTTTTCCTTCTGAATAGATTTTTGAGGGTATTTTGACACGCGCCTGCTTGGCGCCTCATTTCCGAGAACAGATAAGCGTACCATTTGTTTGTGCCTACTTGTCTACTCATGCGTAACGATTTCTGTTTATCAGTTTGTCTGTCTTTTGAATATTTGTCTTATAAAACTTGACTTTTAAAGAACTACCGATTGCGTCTAGGTACTATTAATAATACTATTAATTGATATCAGTTATTTTATATATTTCATACATTCTGATGTTAGAGGAACTGTATTAATTAATTAATTAATTTATAATTAACGATTAGTTATTTAACTACATTTGTGAACGTAGCGAAACTCTCATCCGGAGGTTCGGTTCGTTACAAGAAGGTAAACTTGCAAGCACAATTTCGAGCGGCGAACGACTGGAGAGATCGCAGCCGGCACACGATACAACGAGCAGAGAAATCCCCAATGTTGACAGCCATTGAGTTGGTTTATTTTTCCAAGATTTGTGTCTTCTAATTTTGAAGTGTAATAGTAGTGGATTATTAACCGTTAAAGCTCGTGACCGTGCACGAGTGTAGACAAGGTATATAAAAACCATGAAACGTTGTTTTTGTCTATTCCTCGTAAATCGTCTTAGAAAGTTTGACTTTGTTTGAGTACTAGAATGTGACTTAGGAGGATAATGACTAAATAACACATTATGTGATTGTGACTTGATTTAACTTCTTGAATACAAATCTCACTTGATGTTGATCAACTATACATATTTACTTTTAACTTGAGTAATGGCAAATGTACAAACTAACGAGTCCACTTATAAAGAGAAAGTATCACAACACAACCGAAGCTATATTCACAAGCTACGGACCCATAAAACCAGAATATCTGAAGGTTTACGTAATTGTTTTAATGGTTTTATCCAGAGTGCTTGGAATATTCTCAATACGCAAGTTCCCGTTGCTGGCTGCAAGGCAGGGTAAGGAAATGGTATGAAGAGGAACAGTGGTACTACCTAGAGCGGGGGCACTTCATCACAGCAATTGGAGGCATAGGTGCCCATAGAGAAGAGTTTACTCACATGGTGTGTGTAGTATCAAATCTACGTATTTCTTATCGTGTAGATAGTGGTCTTGCAACCACGCTCTAGCGGCCTTTTAAAAGGTCGGTTTTAGTGTTTGACCGACCGTCGGTGCGTACCATCGGTTCTTACGATACGCATAACCGATCGTCAGTTTGTACCGTTCAGTGCTCTCCTGATCTACCAAACTGGCCGGACTTGTACAGTCACAAACACGTACACGAAATGGACGCGTTTACAAATTGTTTAATTGCTGGTTACTATCTTCGTAAATATATAAGGAACAGAATACGTAGATATCACGTACACCCAATCGTCGGCCAAAGAGCACTTCAAGGGGAATTTACTACTTGATATTCATTATTGCGCGAAGATGAAATTTTTTTAATTATTAATTAAAATGTTTTGATGAATTATCAGTGAAATTACAAGATAACTTAAACCATCTAAATTAAACTTATACATGCCATGTTTGATCAAAGTTAGTTAAATTAAGGTAACGATACCTATAAAATCAAACAATATTATTGAAATTTTCAACTAATAGATTCGATTTTTTGACGATGATACGCGCATCCGTACGGTCGGTCCACCGATCGGTGTATAACACTGAACACGTTAATGTTTCCATAGCGCGTCGGTCGGTAATCTGATAAAAATAGTACGTATATGATGCAATAGGGATTATAAAAGTGATATAAATTTACGAAATTTATATCACTTTTTTATCAGATTACCGACCGACCGATGCGCGTATCATCGTCAAAAAATCGAATCTATTAGTTTAAAATTTCAATAATATTGTTTGATTTTATAGGTATCGTTACCTTAATTTAACTAACTTTGATCAAACATGGCATGTATAAGTTTAATTTAGATGGTTTAAGTTATCTTGTAATTTCACTGATAATTCATCAAAACATTTTAATAAATAATTAAAAAAATTTCATCTTCGCGCAATAATGAATATCAAGTAGTAAATTCCCCTTGAAGTGCTCTTTGGCCGACGATTGGGTGTACGTGATATCTACGTATTCTGTTCCTTATATATTTACGAAGATAGTAAGCAGCAATTAAACAATTTGTAAACGCGTCCATTTCGTGTACGTGTTTGTGACTGTACAAGTCCGGCCAGTTTGGTAGATCAGGAGAGCACTGAACGGTACAAACTGACGATCGGTTATGCGTATCGTAAGAACCGATGGTACGCACCGACGGTCGGTCAAACACTAAAACCGACCTTTTAAAAGGCCGCTAGAGCGTGGTTGCAAGACCACTATCTACACGATAAGAAATACGTAGATTTGATACTACACACACCATGTGAGTAAACTCTTCTCTATGGGCACCTATGCCTCCAATTGCTGTGATGAAGTGCCCCCGCTCTAGGTAGTACCACTGTTCCTCTTCATACCATTTCCTTACCCTGCCTTGCAGCCAGCAACGGGAACTTGCGTATTGAGAATATTCCAAGCACTCTGGATAAAACCATTAAAACAATTACGTAAACCTTCAGATATTCTGGTTTTATGGGTCCGTAGCTTGTGAATATAGCTTCGGTTGTGTTGTGATACTTTCTCTTTATAAGTGGACTCGTTAGTTTGTACATTTGCCATTACTCAAGTTAAAAGTAAATATGTATAGTTGATCAACATCAAGTGAGATTTGTATTCAAGAAGTTAAATCAAGTCACAATCACATAATGTGTTATTTAGTCATTATCCTCCTAAGTCACATTCTAGTACTCAAACAAAGTCAAACTTTCTAAGACGATTTACGAGGAATAGACAAAAACAACGTTTCATGGTTTTTATATACCTTGTCTACACTCGTGCACGGTCACGAGCTTTAACGGTTAATAATCCACTACTATTACACTTCAAAATTAGAATACACAAATCTTGGAAAAATAAACCAACTCAATGGCTGTCAACATTGGGGATTTCTCTGCTATCCGAGGCATAATGAAATAGAAGCTTAACAATTAATGACATTTAAAACGATAACTTACTGTGTATTATTTTTCCTTTACTCTTTCTAAATAAAATTCCTGACGGGGCATATACAGCATCACTAAAACAAAAATCATAATTATGTTACAAACACAGCATATCGATCAAAGTTCCGCCTCCTTCCACTTGGATCCACAGCTTGGCTCCACAAGTGGATCCGCGGATACCTTTATCTCTTCTTTAATCCACAGGTGGATCCATGGATACATCTTTTTCCTCTTAAATACACAGGTGGATCCGTGGATACTTTTTTTTCCTTTAGAATACCCAGGTGGATCCATGGATTCTTCTTTTTCCTCCTAAATACACAGGTGGATCTGTGGATATTTTTATTCATTTTCAATGTAGCTAGTTATGGCCGAAAATAAAACTATTTCTTGCCCTTCTTCTTGATCGGACTATACTATACCTACTTGGAACGAGCACTTAGTCATTAATTTATTTTATGTTTTATGAGTGCTCTCTTAGGGCCCATGTGAACAAAGTGTGAGTTAATTTGTATTAGAGTATACGCATGCCACTTTAGGCTAAAATGCTTCCTATTTCGTTTTGTTACCTTTCTTAATATAATAAATAATTGATTTAATCTGTTGTTTAAATAATATTAACCTATATTTTATACTGCTGCAAATTTACCTATCTCAAACATCTTCAATCAGACTTCATTCGGCTAGAAAATAACACGGATTTAGGTCAAAGCTCTGACAGCTGTCAAAATGACTATTGATGTCATATTTTATGATTTTAAAATCACTCTTAGACTTCATTCGACTCGACAATAACAACGATATTGGTCTTAGATGTGACAGCTGTCAAAGTGACAGTTCATGACTTATGACGGCTTATTGCGTAAGTTAAACTTGGTCTACTAATCTCTTTAAAATACTTAAATACATCCTCCACTGTCACTTTGACAAATGTCACAACTAAGACCTACATCCGTGTCATTTTCTAGCCGAATGAAGTCTAAGAGTGAAATCAAAATCATAAAATACGACATCCTCTGTCATTTTGACAGCTGTCACAGCTTAGACATAGTTTCATGTTATTTTCAAGTGGAACAAAACCTAAAAGTGAAAACAAAACTATAAAATACGTCATCGACTGTCAGTTTGACAGCTGTCACAGCTAAGACTAATATCGTTGTTATTGTCGAGTATGATATAGTCTAGGTGTGAAATCAAAATCATAAAATACGACATCATCTGTCATTTTGACAGCTGTCACTTCACAATCATCTATGAGAAGCTACAGTATAATAAAACCATAGGGTCTAACAAACATTAACACGGAACCCTATACAAGTTGAATATTTATGAAATAATATTTGGTAGTGCAGTGGGGAATGAAAATTCCCTTCTGCACTACCAGTAGTGCAGCTTGGTAGTGCAGCGGCTCAGACTACATAGCCGGGGAATGGCTGGGTTTATGGATTCAAGTAGCATATTAAAATATTGTTATTTTTAGATCCCCTCGTTTGTGGATTCAAGTGGCATATAAAAATATTAGTATTTATAGATCCCCTCGTTTGTGGATCGAAGTGGCATATGAAAAAAACAGTATTTTTGGATCCCCTCGTTTGTGGATCGAAGTGGCATATAAATATGATTAGTATTTGTGGATCCCCTCTATGGTGGATTTAAGAGGAGATAAAGGTATCCGCGGATCCACATGTGGAGCCAAGCTGTGGATCCAAGTGGATGGAGGCAAAGTTCCTACTTATATTCAAAACCCAAAAAAATACATAATTGTACTGTTTTTCGAAATAGGTACTTAAAAAGTCACATAGTCTACAAGAAATCAAAGATTATTACGCTTTATTTCATGTATTCGACCGAAAAACGTTCTCAAACGTTCAATGACTAGAATTGTATATAATCTGTGGTAGGTATTGACAAATATTGCAAAAATAATTTATTTTCAATATTTTTTCTCAAAAGCTACGCGTCTCCGCATGTTGAAACTTTGCATGTGTGCTTCTAGTAATGTAACCTTTCTGTAAAACATCAACCTCCAACTCGACGGACGTCAATGGAAAGTGTTAAACGTTGCGAAATTATTAACGTATTTCAATTACGTAATTATTTCTAGAAAACAATTTGTTTCTGCAAGTTAATATTTAAAAGTAACCGCCAACTCGATGTTTTATAAACTAAACCTAAGCCATTAAAAATCCAAAAAAATACATAAGAAATGGTTCTACTGTTTTTGGAAGTAGGTACTTAAAGAGTTACATATCATGTATAAACCATGTCACGCAGGCAGCTGTGGTAAACTGTCCCGCGTTCCCGCCAAAAGCGGCAGTGACGGAACACCCCGGGGTTTTGGTGGGTATACGGACTCCCACATAACCACCAAAGGATTTCCCCGGGACAAAAAAAAAAAAAGCAGCTGTGGTAGCTCAGGTACAGTCGCCTGCAATGAGATGAAATTATACACTCCTTAATTTTCAAAACTATGATACAATGCTAAATTTTATAACAGTGTATATAAGTATTATTTTGATCAGTAAAATAATATACAAAACTTCATTTTAGAATATTTTTGATGTATTTTTTCTGAAATTGAATGCTGAGGCACATTTGAAAGTTTTAAAATGTATCCATCTTATTGCAGGCGACTTTAACACTAAATCAAGTACCACACAGAGAGACTGTTTTTCTGTCTGTATGTCTTTATTGTGTTGGCTGTATCTTTTCAACAGTAATAGGGAGCCGTTATTGTTTAACAGATATGTGTTATCTATCCTTACAAATAATAAACAAAACTATAGTCACCGCGCTGCCAACTGAGTCGTGCGGCCATACATCATTCCACTACTTCTATCTCGTTCGCACTTGTGGGTCTTATGGAGCCGCATAGTGATGAGGGTAAGATGGTTATAGGCGCATATCGATAAGAATAAAATCAGATAGAAACATAGTAGATAGAATTGTGGCTCTGAAAAGGGCCGTTTGTAATGAATGTTAAATAAATAACGTTTATTCTTCCTCATCGGAATCTTCGTCCTCTGTATCGTCCTGTAGATTGATTATGAATGGTGCTTGATCTCTTATAATGACTTTCTGTAAGTCAGTGTTTTGAATCAAAGTCATCAATGTTAGTAACACTAACTGGTTTCTTATAATTTGTTCGTGGTTTGCAGGGTCTGCCTGATTGCTTAGCTATTGCTTGAATCAGAAGCTAGTGATAAGCGAGCGCTAATGAGGGTCGAATGCAGGTAGCGGATTATCGATAACATGTTAGGTCGCGTTGCGTTGCACATTCCTATCCCTATTGACGTTTATGGCTCTACGGCTCAGTTGATAACACGGTGACAATAAAAACAATTGTGTAGTCATAAACCACGTATATTTTTAAACGTTATTGGTTTTTGTTGAATTGTAGACGTGGTAATACGTATCATTTAATATTATATACATAATACATAATATTTAATACTGCTTTTTTATCTGTAAAATCACCGTCAGATTTTAAATACTCCTGATTGAAAGCCTTTTTGTGTTGAGTTTAGCTCCGTCAGATGTACTTATAGTGACTGTGATTACATGTCCGTCCTGGCGCTATTATGCAATATTGGAGTCAAACGTAAAATGTGTCTTTATACTACAAACAACAATATTATATTACAAACTGACCCATTAAGGTCTTCACTCACTTGATCCAGTCCATGGGGATACAAAGCCACGTAGAATAGTACAAGAAATATATATTCACAATTTGATATTTCCAAAGAACATTCTTTAGTGGATGCTTACAAATAATAGAGATTAAATGGCAAAATTTTAAGTTGTAGCCACACCGGCGTTAATGAAACAGTTAGCAGTCAGACATAACAAGTAATTATAATGTATGTGTGCATATGTTCTTGTTACCTACCTTATATTATCAAACTTTAGGTCGTCCTTACAGCTGGTGCAGCAGACAATAAGAGTATCTCCGTCGTACGAACACACCTAAAATAGTAGGTACGTTTTAGCACGAATCTATCTCCTCTTTAAATTTCATCGAAAGCGTTCTCAAATTGTGGCGTGACCAAGGGAAATAAGGGTTCAAATATATATATATAGATGGAAAACCTCAGTACAATGCTCGAAGGCCTCCATCGAGTTTCCCAACGGGTAGGTCTTAAGATGAACATGGATAAGACGAAATTTATGTCTAATGCCCATGCTGTACCTACCCCAATATCAGTTGGGAACTCAGTTCTCGAAGTTGTTGAGGAGTACATCTACCTGGGACAGACAGTCAAACTAGGCAGGTCCAACTTCGAGAAAGAGGTCAATCGTCGAATCCAACTCGACTGGGCAGTGTTCCGGAAACGTCGCGAAGTGTTCTCGTCAAAAATACCTCAGTGCCTCAAGACAAGAGTCTTCGACCAATGTGTGTTACCAGTGATGACTTCTGGCACTGAAACGTGGTCTCTTACCGATAACTTAACTTACTGATAAGCTCAAAGTCGCACAACGAGCTATGGAGAGGGCTATGCTCTGGGTTTCTCTACGTGATCGAATCAGAAATGAGGAGACCCGTAGAAGAACGAAAGTCACCGACATAGCTCACAAGATTAGCCAGTTGAAGTGGCAGTGGGCAGGGCACATAGCACGCAGAACAGATGGCCGATGGGGCCGAAAGGTTCTGGAGTGGAGACCACAGACCGGCAAGCGCAGCGTAGGTCGTCCACCGACACGGTGGACAGACGACCTGATGAAGGTCGCAGGATGACGTTGGATACAGGCCGCTTCCAACCGTTCCTTTTGGAAAATCATGGGGGAGGCATATGTTCAGCAGTGGACGTCCTACGGCTGAGATGATGATGATGATATATAGATGAATGAAATGTCGGTCAAAGTTGAGAAGGTGAATTATTACTAAAGTACAAAGAATGAATGTAGCAGAATGAAAATCTCTAGACATCCTTCAAAAGCAAATTTAAAAATAAGTCACAGGAAACCAACAAAGCTTCACCCAGTCCTAGAGGATTTAGAAGAGAAAGAAAAGATGAAATTATTGCCAAATTAGTACCTTCGATAATGCCCGAAAATAGACAACATTTCTGGAACCCTTTACCTGTGTCTCATAATAGCGTTGCTGATTAGGCAACTGAATATTAATAGTATTTGATTGCTTATTTCTAATTCGATCTAACACTATAACATCTTAACATAATGTTGGAAGACTATGTTCACTTACTTCAGGATATAGTTTTTCTCTATGAGGATCCATAAGATCGACTACAAGCATGGAACATGTGTGCATCTTGACGCATGTTCCAGTCACATTGTTTGTTACACATTTGCTGCCTGTGGAAAAAAACATAAACATTATGAATTCGAAAATATGGATGTGTCCTCACTGCTTTTTCGACTACGACGACTAGCGTTTCAAAATATGCGGCATGAATGGCGGTATTATTTTATTGCGTCGACTTAAAAACTTGTTATTTTACAACTCCATGGGTTCCAATTGGATCTAAGTATTTAATGTATTAATTTTAATTCGATACTTCTACGCGTTCCTGAGAAAAAGGGTTTTGACAGAGAGACGGACAACAAAGTGATCATATGGGATCCTTTTTCCACATGAGGCACTGAACCCTTAAAATAATCTACAGTACATTTCCATTTTCTAGTTAGAGTTAATATACTCCAATATTGAACAAAAAAAGTTTTAGTCACTATGAGTCACTTCGACGGGAAGCGTCGCGCATTTTGCGTGCACGCATTTTACGAGAACTCTCGTTCATACATCGTTACTAGGCGTTTATATTGTTCTGAATATGGACTACGGCAAATTAGTGAAGCTCCGAGTGCTAATTTAATTAAAATATGGGTACAGCGTTTTGAAGAGACTGGTTCAACGTTTAAACCACAAGCAAAAGGTCGTCCAAGAACATCTAGGACCGACGACAATATTGAGAGAGTTATGCAGTCTGTACGAGGAGATCCACAAATGTCTACTCGCAAGAGATCGTCTGTCTTACACTTATCGCGACGAAGTTTGCAACGAATTTTAAACTTGGATCTTAAACTGCACCCTTACAAGCTGCAGTTAACACAAGAATTGAAAGAGTCTGACTTCGGAGCAAGGCTCGCATTTACTAATGAAATGCTAAATCGATTTTCCAATTTTGACAATATCCTTTTCTCAGATGAGGCCCACTTCCATATCAATGGGTTCGTAAACCGTCAAAATTGTCGTTACTGGAACTGTGAGAATCCCAAACTCAAGCACCAGAAACCACTGCATAGTCTTAAAGTGACAGTATGGGCAGCAATCTCTGGTAGAGGAATAATTGGACCGTTTTTCTTTGAAAATGCGCGGGGGCAAAACGTCACTGTTAATACCGAACGCTATGTTGCGATGTTGGAAGGTTTTTTGGCTCCAGAGCTTGGAAATTCAAGAATAGTGAATTCTAGGACTTGGTTTCAACAAGACAGAGCTGCATGTCACACATCAAATGACTCCATGGCGGTTGTGAAACAGATGTTCCCTGGCAGACTGATTTCGAAAAGAGGTGATATCCCATGGCCCCCACGTAGTCCAGACGTGACGCCTCCTGACTTTTTTTGTGGGGATACCTCAAGAACAAAGTCTACAGCAATACTCCGAAAAACATCGATCAGCTCAAGGAGAATATCCGTGGTGAAATGGCAGCAATTACACCAGCATTACTGAAGAAAGTTTTCTATAACTTCCGTTTGCGATTAGAGGAGTGTCGTCGTAGAGAGGGTCATCATTTAGACGATGTTATTTTTAAAAAATAAACTTCAGTTATTTCTTAATAATACCTCAGTTTTATTTTAACTATACCTTTTGTATTTATTTTTTAATCAATATTTTAAATATGCACGTTCCATTGCGCCTGTATAAGCGTTGTTTTATTAACGTTTTTTTTTTGTACAAACACTTGCCTTCTGGTAAGTCTAAAATTTCTGCATCGTCTACGGACGAAAAAAGTAACAACAAGACTATAACACTTGCTATGAACATTTTAATAAATATAAAAAAAAACACAACATTGTTTTTTTTTTATATAAGTGAGTTTCAGGTACTATAAATAAATTGGTCTAGACTAGAATACACTAACTCTGTAACTACAGCTAATAAACTAACAATATGGCGCATATGATACATTTTATAACAATCTTGTGAATATTATCTGAATCGCTGGTTAATACGAATTAATTAACTACTGTATTTTTTTCCTTATTGATAAAAGCTCGCAACATGAATGTACTAAATTTAGGTTTTTAATTAAGATCAATGTAATATTTGTTTTCCTGGTAAAATTTGAAGATCGCAACATGACTGCACTAAATTTAGGTATACAATTAAGATTAACATTTTTTACAATCGATAATACAATGTTACAGGTTGCATGTTAATCAATCAACAAAGTCTAGGGATATTGAACATTTCATTGTTTATCTAGAAAACTATGAAAAATTCATTGTAACTGTAAATGTAAGAATTAAAGATAATTTCAAGACCGATATTTAGACATTAACTACACGATGCTACTTTTTATTTTATTATAGTAAAAGTGTTAAATTACTAAAGCCATAGAAAATTACTGAGGAAACAAATACTTTTTATTCATATAAAATTATTAAATCCAATTACATAAATAAAAAACTAATCAAATCTGCGGCACATGGCGGCAACGATTTTTTTTATTGTTTTAAAATTAGGGTGTCAACGTCTTGTTGGGGTATGCGGTCCTAAGTTCTTTGTAAATGTTTGCAAATTTGGTGTTCTATTGTCAATTTGGGCGGAAAAACCCTAAAGCCTTTATTAATAAACGTTGCGTAAACATAGATTAAGCGTAACATGCTTTGTCTTGCTTTCACGCGTGACATTTACTGCAAGCGAAAAATTGACAGATAGATGGCTTAACTACTCCGGGTTTACTACAAGTTTATTAATAAGGCCGTAAATGCTTTTCACTGTAACATGTCCCAGGCGTGTTCAATTGGGTTTGGTCGAGCGACCATGCTGGCCGATCCAATACCTGAACATCGTGTTGGCGAAGGGCGGCCGACATCAGCCGCGCAGTATGAAAAGGTGCGTTGTCATGCATAAGCTGAAATTTTAGCCCCTTTTGGGTTCTCAATGGGACAATAATACGTTCCACTACCTCCTCATATTTATGTGCAGTGATGCTACCCTGAATCCAAATGAGTTGGGTTCGTACCCCGATGCGTATTCGTGCCAACACCAAGATCGTCCCGCCTTGATAAGAATGGACCTCCTGACGATGTCGAAGATGGCTGACTCTGCCTGCAGTTCTCCAAACGCGTACTCGTCGCGAATCTGGATGAAATCCAATGCGATACTCATCAGTGGACAGCACCAATGACCATTGTTGGTCATTCCATGTTAAATATTATCGAGACCATGACAGTCACCAACTGCGATTGCCACTTCGTAGCGCTGGGATTTGTGGCGGTTGACGAGCATGAAGACCAACTTCATGCAGCCGTCTTCCCACGGTTTGGTCGGTCACCAGCAGCTTATAGCCCTCCTGGAGCCTTTGCACTAGTTGTGTGATTTGTATAGCCTTTGGTGGTGGTTGACTAACTAGCGATTTAGTAAATGTAATAAATTTGGTTATTGTGACATTAAGTGTCAATAAATTGTTTCTTAGCCAGGACATTACCTCTTTCAGGCCAATTTCAGCTAGTTCTGTCACTTCATTCCATGTTGTCGAAGCAAAGAGTAAAGCCGTATCATCAGCAAAAACCACCATTTTACCAACAGAGTTCAGCTTTATATCGCAAAGGTCATTCACATATATGAGGGAAAGAGTATTGCAACCCCATAGGTGATAGTGATTTCATAACTTATCAAATCACCCACCCTTACTCTTTGGGTCCTATTTGTAAGGTAGTTACCAAATAGCTGGAGGGCAACATCCCGAATGCCGATACTCTCAATTTTGATATTTGCCGATATTCTCAACATCTTGGTCGTCAGTAGGCAAAAAAGCAAAAGTATGAGCTGAAAGTAAGGAATGACTATTAATATCATGGCTAGCCAGTATGTTATTTGCTAAGTTACTTTCCACATTGGCAAAGTGACCTTTACCAGGCCTCGGACAAATCCTGCAGTAATAAGGTTTTTTTGGTAGATTTAGATGAGTGATAAAATTTGGTATGAGATTTTATCAATTATATTTAGAAAATTTGCTGAAAACCTGCAAAAAAACATGTGGGAAAACATAATCCCATTGCCTGTCTAGACGACGACTTTTTATCTATATATATAAAATAAAAAACGATTGTTAAAAATACACTAAAGTAGACTGACAAGTTTAGTAATGACTACAAAAGTTTACCACTACCCACATTTTATATTTCGATAAATGAGAAGTGTGAGTAAATCCTAAATAAAACCCGTGGCAAAAACCTAGTATAAAATAAAAAATTTAATACACCGGGCAATGGACATAATAACTCCCTCAATAATTAGGAATTCACAGGCTTAGGTCATATGGTTCCCCACATGTTTTATTTAGTTATATCATGATATTTTAGAAGTTTTTACTTATAATTTATGCACAAATCACTAGAAAAACTCAAATTCTACAACATATCAAAAAATTGTACGACTTACCTTTCTCCGATTCGCCATAATGATTAAAAATACGGTGCACTTGTCACAAAAATGTTCGTTTAGCGGCCGACCACAGATGAAATGGCTGCAAAAGTGACATTTGCGTTCCGTTCCAAGTTATTTTTTGTCTTACCATAAATAATATTTCTATGTTGGCGTTTTTGACAGATTGTGGTAGATTCTTTACCAAAACCTGGTAAAAACACTTAAAAATCTAGGTGGGAAATGCTCAATCCATAGCCTGGTTAAGGGTAAAATTCAACGAATCTGTGGGGCTACATTTCAATATAAAAGAATGTTGTTTTCATTTAGACTCACTTTATTGTTGTTTAATTTAGCAACTTTTTTAATAACTTGCCAGGCCTTTTTACTATTTTTCCCTGCTTTTTTAACTTCAGATTCATCATTCTTAGTTTTCACTTTCCTCAATATTTCTCTGCAGAAGTTTCTATATCTCTTGTAAGTAATGGAAAAAGTTTTATTACTAGGGGTAGCAGCCAAATCGAGATGGAGCTTAACAGGATGCTTAATGCATCGCAACAAACCTGGAGTTAGTCATGGCTCAATAATCCTATTACGGCATGGTACATATTTCATCATCGATTTTTTGTCAATGAGCTCGTTCACTAAAATGTCTGTAGCCTTATTAACATCGCGAATTTCTAATAAACTGTTTAAGGCGTCAGTATTTACATCTGCGACTATATTCTCATAGTTAATGAAGTTGAACATTTGATATGCTCGAAACTCAGCTCGACATATTATGTGCTTATTTTACTTACTGTGAATAACTTATTATGATATTTTAATCATGTAATAGTACATTATGGTACTAGTGTGTAACATTGGTGATTACCGTCAAGTGCCATTGAGACCCTCGCCTAAAGCCTGTTATATCTATTCCTTGGAATAGCATTATGCTCCAGAACTAGTACTAGCGTAGAATGATCCGTAATTGATGTAGAAGAACTAAACAAGTAGCTTTCGTTTTTAAGAACATGTGGTCCAAACAATTTTTGTCTAGTGGGAAATTGATGAGCGGAAAGCAAGTTATGATAGGCCATCAAGACAAAAAATTCATCAATTTTGGGACGATTGCCTACTAAATTAATGATTAAATCATCAGTTAGTATTATATTTTTATAAGATTTGATCGAGTTAAGTATATTATCTAAAGTAAGAAAAAAGTTGTCTAAGCATTTATATGATGGTGAACGATAAATTGCTATGATAGCTGCATCATTTCCAATGCGAAGTACCAAACAGTTTGCCCCTAAACTGGGTGGTTCTGTAACCATTGTTGAAATATCCTTTCGGACAAAAGAAAAAAATCACGAAACCAATAAGTAATTGTTGCTAACGCAAGAGCAGACGCCCCAAAAGCAGCTTGTAAATTTTTATTAGATTCCTTAAAGGTTAACCCTCGTTTCTAATCATAGAAAATCATCGCACGCGTAATTATCGCGCATACTCCCGCGAGAAGTCCATTGTTGCAAACAATGGCCAGTGAGTTTCACAAAGGAGGTTTGTGTTGAAATTAGCCGTCAATTCAAAATAAAAGTTTTTGAAAGAAAGTTTCATGAAAGAAGGGGTTGTATTTATTTGGTGGCTATCATTTTTTGGCACAACCTAGGTATGTACACATTAGGTAGGAATTTCGAATATGAGCATAATTGGTCAAGTAGTTGCCGAGGTAACAGGTTGTGAAATACTGCGATAAATTTCTACTGATAAAACTGTGGTCGCGAGGTCTGTTCGCGGAACTGCCACTTAGTATTTATTTGTCTTGCATTTTAATTTCAGTTGATGCAAGTCCTGTGCTGCGACTGGATACTGGAGGTGCGCGCGGGGGTGTGGGAGGCAAGCGGGGCGGGCTCCGGCTCGCATTCTCAGCTGCGCGCCTTCCAACGGGACTTGCACTCGCTCAGACGTCTCTCGCAGCACTTGCCGGTAACAAATATAAAATTATATTATTTCCAAGTTAAATTGGGACACATATATAATATCTATATGTCAAGAGCCAGGTACTTCCTTGTTTTAGTGTACGTACACATCTGTTGCCAAATGACAAAACTGAAAACCGATAATGGCAATTAAGTAAGTCCAATTAGGTAAGTCCAACTTCAACAAGGAGGTCGCACGAAGAATCCATCTCAGATGGGCAGTGTTCGGAAAGCTTCGATCTATCTTTTCGTCCCCAATACCTCAGAGCCTGAAAACCAAGGTTTTTAACCAGTATGTGTTGCCAGTAATGACTTATGGCACTGAGATGTGGTTCCTTACCGGCCGCACAAACAAGCTCAAAGGAGCTCAACTAGCAATGGAGAGAGATATGCTTGGAGTTTCCCTGAGTGATAAGATCCGAATTGAAGAGATCCCTAGGAGAACTAAGGTCACCGACATAGCTCTCAAAATTACGCAGGACCGATAACCGATGGGAAAGAAAGCTTCTCGAGTGGCGACCACGCACCGGAAGACGAAGTTTAGGACGAAGGTTACCCCTCGCTAGGTAGACCGACGACCTCGTCAAATACGCGGAAAATTGCTGGATGCAGGAAGTGAGTAGCCGGTTCAAGTGGAGTTCTATGGGGATGATGATGACACATCTGTTATTAAGAATTATCAAAACGTAATAAAACTATGACAGCTTACTTAGGTTTGGAAGATTATCTAAATGAAAATATATTCATAGAAGTGAGTGATATAACAAAAAAAATTCCGAGCGAGTGAAGCGTCTCTGCTTTAACTGGCCAAATTGACTTATCTGTCCGTATGTTTGTTAGGTCGCATATTTTAACTAATCTTAACGAAACTTGTTATGCATTTTCAGTAAAACATGCATTATTCATATTTTTTTGTCGTGGGAGATTTTTGAATGTTTACTTTTCCTAAAAATCCTAAAAAGGCTGCGGCGTTGCGGTGCTATTTACCGACCGATTTTGATAAAATTTGGTACACTCTGAGAATTTGGTACTCTCTTGGATTTTTATATGAGCATAATTGGTCAAGTGATTGCCTAGATAATACGTAGTGAGGTTCAAAAACTAGTAGATTTTGGTAATATATGGCAAGAAAGAACACGAACGAAATTAATCAAGGTCTTGTCGAAATAAAAATTTGGTAATTTTTTCTAAGCAGATAGCTCAAACTGCGAAAAATTGCTGCTGATAATTATATAATACTCGCGAGGTCTATTTTTCGCAGAACTACTAGTTATACAAATATTTAACTAAATCCCATAAGTCTTGTCATCATATCACCGACACATGAAATATGGAACAACTTAACTAGAGTCTGTGTTTTCCGATAGATATAATTTGGGATTTTTCAAGTACAGAATGAATAGGTATGTTCTACTGTCGATTGCGTCGTCCCTTTAGTTTTGAGAGAGAAGATCTATGTAATTAAATCTTTGTTTGAACATGCAGAGCTATCATAATCAGTGTTCATTATCGCTAATGTTCAATAAATGTCGCGTTACAGTGGGTGACGTCACGAGTGTTCCTGCAATCCGCCGTATGTCGCATGATGGCCGGCGCGGCGCCTCGACGCACGCAACAACTGTTGGACGGCAGTTTGCGTCCTCGGTTCAACAGATCTTCTATAATATGTGGCAAAGGTAAACATTTACATTGTAGAGCTAAGCGAGATCTAACTTCGATTTAAAATTACATATACCTTAACCTTAAGCGGTCGTTGCGGAGCTTGACTTGGCGATCTTAACCGATCAACAAATTGCTGCGGGCAGGAGTTGGATGGGTGACCGCTAGTAGCATTATTCAACTGAGCGCTTCCATGCTTCGGAGGGTACGTTAGGCCGTCGGTCCCAGTTGTTTGTCTTAGGACAACAGTCGTTAGGCTATTTCGAAGGCCTTCGGGCAGCCTGAAAATTTCAACATGGGTTGGCCACTAGTCTATCCACCAAGCCGCACTGGGCCCGAATGGTGGATTATGCCCTAACTCCTCTCTCTGAGAGGAAGGCTCGAGTCCCAACAGTGGGAACATAATGCGCTGATTATGACCTTAGTACTACCTTAGTTTTGTATATATTATGAATGTACTCAGAGCTTTGTAAAAAACATACAAGTTCGTGCAGTTGTGTCTTAAACAGATTTGTATGAAATCATACCATGACGTTCAATAAGGTGAACTGTATGTGAACATTACAACAAACAAATCACCCGGCCCAGTTAAAATTAAATCCCATATCCTTACTGTGCTTTTAACCTTATAAATACATTGTCGATTTTATATAAAAAATATATTAATGTTGGCGAGATGCCTAAAATCTGAAAGGCCGCTATACTCCCATACATAAAAAAGGCTCTAAACGCGAAATTAGTAACTATAGATTAATATAGAAGTATATAAATGAAATATGAAATAATATATATTATATATTATTTCATTAATATATAATATATATAATTGAAAAAAAATTACATGAATACTTATGCAGCTGTTCGGAATACGTTCAGCCCATATCAACACGGCTTTCTGCAGGGGCGATCAACGGTCACTAATCAGATCACATTTACAGAAAGCGTTACCTCCACAATGGACTAGGGCATGCAGGTAGATGCTATATATACTGACTATAGCAAAGCGTTCGATCGTATTGATCATATTCTGGTACTCAACAAGTTGTAGGCATTAGGCATACGCGGAGATCTTTACAGATGGTTTGCATCATATGTGGAAAGTCGTACCCAGACTGTTGTGCTAAATGAATACGCATCCAAAACGTTATCCATTACTTCAAGAATCCCACAAGGGTCAATATAAGGTCCTTTAATTTTTACGCTATTTATAACTGATATTGACCTCTGTTTCCAAAATTCCAAGCTATTTGCTGATGATATGAAAATATACAGAGTTATAACTTCGTCCACCGATGCATCTCTATTGCAACAAGATCTATATAGAATTGAAACATACTGTAAAGCAAACACACTTTCACAATATCAACTTTTGGTTAAATAAAGACAGTACAATAAATCTTCACATATATCACATCATAACTGACACGGACTGTTTCTTTTTAATTGGATTAGTACTTTCAATACATCATAACGTTAATGTGTTTAAACAAATCGCTGTTAATTTTAAAGTTTGAACTTAATTTGTCAGCTACCTATTGTCAGCTACCTATTGTCAGCTTGCCGCTATTCTCCAAGGGTATGTTATTTAGGTAACAAATTTTTTAGAAATCTCTACCCCTAGTTAGAGATCGAACCAACTCCCGCCTTGATTGTCGGCGAATTACCTTTAAGCTATTATGTTTTTAACAACAGAATACACTGACGAATGTGCATATCAAGAGAGTGTTCATACATTAGTATCACTCATTTGGTGGTTTTATTCTTGCAGAGCGAGCTTCGGAAGGCGGTGGCGGCGAGGGTGAAAGAGCTGTAGCCCTTTATATGGCGTGCAAGCACTTACCGGCGGCAGTACTCGCAGCGCCGGGTGAAAGAGCCGGCATGCTCGCACAAGCGGCAGCCACCTTGCAGAAAATAGGACACAGAAGCCGTCTGCCACATTGCTACCACCTGATGAAATCAGTCGGCACTTTACCGAGCGCTCCTTGATGAACATAATCAACATCTTCGACAAGGCAAAGTTTTAATTTATCCTCAACAAATGTTACACACACGGAGTACGTATTAAATTTGTGTTAATCTTATTTTTTTAGTTTCAAAAATGGCGCTATTACCTGGCATTGATAATAGTATGGTCTATTAAAGCATTCTATCTATAAACAGTTCAAATGCAGGGCATTGTTAACGGTATGGGATATGAAATTAATGTTTAAAATAATTAAAATACTGGGCATTGTTAATACCTAGTATGACCTATGAAGTTAAAGTTTAAAACAGTTCAAATACCAGGCATTGTTATTGGTATGTACTATGAAGGTAAAGTTATAAAACATGTCAAATGCCGGGCACTGTTAATGGTATGGACTATGAAGATAAAGTTTTAAAACAGTTCAAATATTCGCTGGCTTCCTGTCAGACAGCATTATAGCAAATATTACTAATATCTGTAGTCCAATTTTAAACCAATAAGTAGTAGTAATTCACTTTGTCAGAGTTCACACACATGGTTTTCAATCTTTCATGAAATCAGTTTGCAGTCTACGTGTTCATAGCGCTTAAATATAGTATATATTGTTATTATTGTGTATTATATACATAAGTTATAAGGTTTTGTAATAAATTTATTAACAAGTATGTTTTAATGTGTTAACTGTTCTATCACCCAATTACTAAGTATTGTGTCCTTCAATGCCAGAAGCATGGAACAAAAGCGTGGTGGTGCTGTTCTTCAAGAAAGGTGACAACACTTTATTTAAAAATTACAGACCCATCTCGCTTTTGAGTCATGTTTATAAGCTGTTTTCGAAGGTCATAACGAACCGTCTCAGTCGCAGGTTTGATGAATTCCAGCCTCCGGAACAAGCCGGTTTCCAAAAAGGCTATAGTACCATAGACCACATCCACACGTTACGGCAAGTTATACAGAAGACCGAAGAGTATAACTTACCTCTTTGTTTAGCGTTTGTGGACTATGAGAAAGCCTTTGATTCGATCGAGACGTGGGCAGTGCTTGAGTCTCTCCAACGGTGCCGTATTGACTATCGGTATATTGAAGTGCTGAAGTGTTTGTACAAAAGGAGTTCACTCACCGAGTCTTAGCTTCTTGTCTGGTTGAAATCTGATCAGAATCAACGAAGATATAACGAGATTATTATTTAAAATATTCGTTATCAAAGCGATTCGGTCGCTCGCGTCTGTTGTTAGCCACGGCTGTGACTCATCATACGCCCCCCGCAGCCTGCCCGCCGCCTCCGACGCCTGCTACCGGTCCGCTGCGCTGTGCTGTATTCCTCAACGAGTAATTCTACACGCTCGCTTGCTTGTCAGCTAACAGTGAAGTATTAAATATTGATGCGTTGGACTTCGTTTTCATAGTAAGTGCCTAAATAGTAAATACATAACAATGAATCGAAGTGTGGATAATGTTACAAAGCATAGAGGAAATGTTCGCCTTCTAGGAAATGTATGGTCGCTCTCCTGTGAGTCAATGGATTCCTTAGCCTCCGATTTAAGTACCCGAAGTATGTTTGATCTTTCTACTCATACCAAAAGCGATGAAATATTAAAACTTGAGAGCAAAAATGAAGAGCTGAAACAACACTTACTGGCGGCGAATGCTGAAATCGATACTTTAATGTTAGAAAATATTACTCTTAAGAAAATGCTTGAAAAATTAAATCAAAAAAATGATCAACTTAAACATATGTATATCACAAGTATGAGCGTTAAAAAAAGCGCAACAGCCGAGAGTTCTAAAACGACTATAAAATCATGTAAATTCAACAGAGCAGTTTTATCGCGACGAAAATTAGATCTGAATGCAGAATTCCACACACCGAAGTCTAGATTTAACACGAGTAGGAGCGAAAAAGTAAGTTCATACGCAGAAACTACTTCTATTTGCCTAGCGAATCCAGTGACAAATGAGAAAGAACATACCCAAGAAGATACACTACAAAGCCAGACATGAAACTACTGCAAAAAATCACTACAAACAAAAAACCTATCGATACTACTGCTAATAATACTAATTACCAGCCAAAGAAAACGTCGATAGTTGCAGAATGCAGAAGAAGAGCATTGAAAAAGGGTAGTATCATCTTATTATCTGATAACCAAGGAGAAGGTGTTGTCCAATCATTGTTTAAAAAGAAGCACAGTTTAATTATAAAAGATTACGATAGAATTATCTCATTTACGAAACCTGACGCTATCACGTGTGATGTGTTGAGTTATTGTAAAGAAATATCTAAGTCCCTGACGAACGATGACAATGTAATAATTATGACTGGATGTAATGATCCTAATGCACATATTTTCTTGACAGAATTGAAAAAAGCTATTGGTTTACTGAGAGGTTGTAATGTTTTTGTGGTAAATGTATTGTACAATGATTTTTTGAAAGAGCAACAACTAAAACTCCTTGTAAAGGATTTCACTAACTGCATTTTTATAGAAACTGAGTTTGACCTAAACAACATTTCTAATAAAATTATACACCATGTAAATGCGGTTCAGTACAAAAACACGTTTTTAACTTTCTCTACTCAGACCATTTCAAAATCAGCTCCACTAAAAAAGGGGACAATACCTTATTACTTTCAGGTTAAATCTAGGTACAACAAAACGGAAATACACAAAGCATCGACCTCCCAAACGGGTAAACATTTAATTACAGATTATTTCCCGGTCACGACAAATAAGAATGACAATACTAAAACTAAATCAAAACCTCGCAAACACATGTTTTTTCGATCCTAAAATTAATACAGTTACAGTCCTCCACCAGAACATTGCAGGAGTTCTGGGTAAAATTCATGACCTAGAAGTTGCCATAGACGATCTTATGCAATTGAACAGGCATATATCCTTTATTTGTCTTACGGAACACTTTATATTAAAGGGAGAGGAGAGCTACCTTAACATTAATGGCTATACATTAAAAGCCAGTTATGCTCGTAAAGACAAGAGACGCGGTGGTTGTCTAATACTATGTAAAAATAATTTAGATTGTAAAGAAATTCATTTTAATATAGGAGTGGACAAGGATTATGAAATCTGCGGGATAGAAATTAAAAGTTTAAAAATGTGTGCCTTATGTGTCTACCGAATACCGACAGGTCACTTAAATGTATTTTTCAATAAACTCAATATTACACTATCTGATATGCAAAACAAATATGATAATATAATATTATGTGGAGATCTCAATATTAATACCATGGTTGAGACTACAACCAGTTTAAAGTTGAAACGTCTTTTGTCAAATTTCGGAATGGTACTACATATCGTAGATCCAACCCGTAAAAATAGTTGTATCAATAACATTATTAGTAACATACCTCACGTAACTGCAGGAATTCACAATCTTCATCTTTCAGATCACAATACTGCTCAAGTGGCCACTTTCCATAATTTAAAATATGTATAAAAAACCTACAGATTATAGCTTTAGATATATTCATGACGTTAATCCAGATAATTTGAGAAAGTTTTCGGATGCCATTGGTGGTTTATCCTTTTCCGACGTCTATGAGCAGCCTCTGGTAAACGATGCATTCAACGTTCTTTATGATGATCTTACATTGTTTTACAAACTGTGTTTCCCAGTCACAAGAATCAAAATGAGCAATACAGGTAGGAGACGTAATAAAATTACAAAAGGTATCCGGTCCAGTTGCAAAACGAAACGAAAGTTAAGATTTAAATATTACAAAAATAAAACCCCTATAACAAAAACAGATTTCAAAATGTATTCCAACATACTAAAAAAATGCATAAATAAACACAATCTATTAAATAACGTAAAGTATATAGTGAATTCTAAGAATCATTGTAAAGCTACATGGAATATAGTTAATAAAGAGATGGGAAAATGTAGACCTACAAACTATATAGACACAGTAATTGATAATGGGGTACGTCTGTCGTCTGGAACCGATATTGCAAACTCATTCAATAATTATTTTATAGACATCACTAGTAAGTCAGCAAACAACCAAACTGGCTCACAAATTTTACACAATGCTATTTTAACAGTGAAATCTTCAATGCAAAGTATATATTTAAAACCGACTACGTCTGACGAAATATCTAAAATGATTAAGAACTTAAATAACACAAAAAACTGCAGGTTACGACAACATCACTACTAGTATGCTTAGGGCTATATGCCCATGTATAAATGAGCCACTAGCATATATTGTAAACCTTTCGTTAGAGCAAGGTTGTATGCCAGAAAAACTAAAAACTTCAATAGTTAAGGCAGTATTCAAAAAAGGTCTGAAAATAGATAGAGATAACTATATACCAATATCCTTAGTACCTGTTCTTTCAAAAGTTTTTGAAAAGATTCTATATACAAGAATAATCTCTTATTTAGATAAATATGAAATATTAGCCCAAGAACAGTATGGTTTTAGGAAAGGTAGATCAACCACATTAGCACTGTATAATCTTCTTAAACAGATTTTAAATAGTATTAATAGTAAGACGCCGTCGTGTGGACTGTTTCTTGATCTAAGTAAAGCATTTGATTTTATCAATCATGACATATTGCTAAATAAGCTTGATAAATATGGTATCAGAGGTCCAGCCCAGGAATGGTTCAAGTCTTATTTAAAAGACAGAAAACAAGTAACCCGAATCACCCAGTATGACAAAGCTTCAAATTGCGTAATAGATTATGATTCGGATGAACGAGTTATTTGCAATGGTGTACCTCAGGGAAGTATCTTGGGTCCTCTATTGTTCCTTCTCTATATTAATGCACACCAGCATACTTTTTGCTGACGACACCACTATTTTATTCGCATGCAAAAATGTAGCCAATTTAATTAATGACACAGAAAATTGCCTTATCAAAATTATTGACTGGTTAGATTCAAATAAACTTAAAATAAATATTAAGAAAACTAAGCTAATAAGTTTTAAAACTATACAGAGTAAAAAGAATAATTTTATGATAAAAAATGGAAATGACATTATTGAGCAAGTAACTAATACACAATTTTTAGGCATCCATATTGATGCTCACTTATCGTGGGGTAACCACATTGACATGATTACCAACAAACTTCATAGTTTTGCTTTTGCACTTAGAAGATTACGATGTTGTGCTCCCTTGAATACGGTACTATCGGTGTATCATGTTTATCTTGTTTAGGTTATTCGTTACGGGATAATTGCTCTGGGTAATGGCAAAGATATCAACAAAGTTTTTAAAGCGCAAAAGAAATGTGTTCGAGCTGTATTTCTCATGGACTGGGCCGAGTCGTGTAAACCAGTTTTTAAATCTCGTAATCTTTTAACAGTTACAGGTTTATACATATATGAAGCGGCAAAGTTTGTCAGGAGCAATCTCTCATTGTTTCCGATTCATAATAGTTTAAGTAAACGGACTGTTATGCAGGAGCAGCTCAAGATGCCGGTACCCTCGTTAGAACTGTTTAGGAATAACTGCACTTACATGGTAACTCTCATTTATAATTCCATTCCGAAGTATTTGCATGAATTACCCGGTCGCAGATTTTACACGGAGTTAGAAAAGTGGTTGGTGAGCGAGTGCTTTTATTCGGTCAAAGACTTTTTGAAAGAAACATCATGTAGGTATTACATTTACCATGACAAATAGTAAACCTTATTGACATTACATTATATAACTTCATTGACGACTTTAGTTATTCTAAATTGACATTTGCATACCTCATACGAGGTTGTTATGGCGAACTTAAATTATTGTTATAGATCTTATTTGTACCCATATTCATGCAAACAAAGTATTTGAATTGAATTGAATTGAATTGAAAAACGCCTACATGTCAGTCCGAATACAGAAGCAGAGTTCGAAGGCAATTCCATTGAAAAGAGGCGTGAGACAGGGAGACGTTATATCTCCGAAACTGTTCCCCGTTACATTGGAAAACGCCTTCAAGTTTCTGGAATAGCAAGGACTTGGCATCAATATTAACGGCGAATACATACACAATACACTCACCTTCGATTTGCCGACGATATTGTAGTCATGGTAGAATCCATGGAAGACCTCAGTACAATGCTCGAAGGCCTCCATCGAGTTTCCCAACGGGTAGGTCTTAAGATGAACATGGACAAGAAGAAAATTATGTTTAATGCCCATGTTGTACCTACCCCAATATCAGTTGGGAACTCAGTTCTCGAAGTTGTCGACGAGTACATCTAACTGGGTTAATCGTCGTAAGAAAGAGGTTAATCGTCGAATCCAACTCGGCTGGGCAGCTTTCCGGAAACTTCGCGAAGTCTTCACGTTAAAAATACCTCAGTGCCTCAAGACAAGAGTCTTCGACCAATGTGTGTTATCAGTGATGACTTATGGCACTGAAACGTGGTCTCTTACTATAGGCCTCATAGATAAGCTCAAAGTCGCACAACGAGCTATGGAGAGGGCTATGCTCGGGGTTTCTCTACGTGATCGAATCAGAAATGAGGAGATCCGTAGAAGAACGAAAGTCACCGACATAGCTCAGTTGAAGTGGCAGTGGGCAGGGCAATAGCACGCAGAACAGATGGCCGATGGGGCCGAAAGGTTCTGGAGTGGAGACCACGGACCGGCAAGCGGAGCGTAGGTCGTCCACCGACTCGGTGGACAGACGACCTGATGAAGGTCGCAGGACGACGATGGATGCAGGCCGCTTCCAACCGGTCCTTTTGGAAAATCATGGGGGAGGACTATGTTCAGCAGTGGACGTCCTACGGCTGAGATGATGATGATGACTACTTATTTATAAAATTATTTCTAAATGTTAACGGAACTGTTATTGGTATAATTTTTAGCAAATGCCACACCGAAATACTAGCTCGTTTAATTTGTAGTGAGTGACGTAGCATCCTCTTGATTTCTGATAGGTTATTTTGGTGTGGCGGGTAGTATCTTGTTTCTGACTGGTTATGAGGTTTGGTGGGAGGTGTAATAGTGTCTCTTGGCGGCAGACGTTGCTATACTTATAAGCCAATATCTCATATTGCCGAGCCTTCTTTACTGCACAAGTGACTGTTGCATCAAGACCTCCTGCTTGTCGAAAGTTAAGTGTTATATTTCTTGTTATAAATACTGCTGCCTGTCTTTGTATTGTGTCTGTAGCGTCCGCACCAAGCCGAAATAGTTGGTGGCTTAACTACTACACTGGGACAATTGCAATAAATATCGTATTTAGATTTCGTAGGGGGGCTGCGAGATGTCAGAGACAATAAACAAATAGTGCGTACAGATCGCGCGGCGAGAGTTTGGCTTTGACCGTTATTGCGCAGAAGTCAAAAATTGGGTATCACAGGGTGGCTAGAGGGACGAAGGTCTCTTGTCTCTCTCTGTCACATCGAAGACGAGGGACTCTTGTCTCTCTCTGTCACATGGCGCGACAGTACCCATGCGCAGTAACACCCTCCACCCGAAGGTCAAAGCCAAACTCTCGCCGCGCGATCTGTACCTGGGTATGCCTCGCATCTCACGCAGCTTCCATCTAATCCACCTTCGATTAGTTCACGAGTCGTCAGCCTTGCGAATCTTCAAGACGATTGAATCACGCACGTATGATGTCCAGACTCCGGAGGTTGTACTGGTTTCCAGCCGATCGTTGGTGTTAAGGGCGATGAGAAAACTGCACTTTTACACAGATAGGAGACTCCATGATTAGAAACAATACGCACTATTCAGCGGACCGAGCGCCGGATATATATTTATGATAACGGAACAGTGTCTTTGTATGGTATCTCTTAAATGTGTCTATATTTGCTTTGTTTCCTGAAATAGTGTGCCTATAAAATAATTTCCTATTACTAGGACATCTGTATCCTGGTATATTAAAATGAACACTGTGTTTCTCGGGTAAAATATATCTCTATATTGGGATCTATTATAATGCTATGCTATGTTACTTCTGCTATGCTATGTTACTTATGTGTTTTCCTTCATTCATTTGTAGAATACGTAGCTAGACAGGTAGTTAAATTCATATTATTATCATTGATCTCTTTCATAGGATATAATAATGCACATCTGCTTGTTACCTTGTGTGTTATGTTACGAGTATGAAACCTTTTAATGTAGTAGTGGTCAACGCCCTCTATCTTGATAAATCTCACAAACGCATTCCGAAATGCGTTCGTTGAAAAACAAATTTAACTGTCTTTTGCAAGCGTTTATATGAATATGGACTTAACGTGAACATAAAAAGAACTATCTACCATAATTTAATAAAAATAAATTTTAGTTCGCTAGTTTAGTTTGTTCGTTTGCCAACCTATCCCATAAAAAAAGCTATCGAGAGAGTGCATTGTAGTTGCATTGCACTTGTTCCTACCATCTGTGAACAGTGAAGCGCAACTATATAAGCGCGGACACTTATATATCGGTCGGAAAGTAATTATAAAGGAGATAGGTACGAGTACTTACATTCGGGCGACTGTAATGAGTCAAGCGGGGCTGGGCAAGATCTGACCGCGAACTCCGTAGGCAGGTGGGCGTTAAGCTGAACTCCACTTTGTGTAGGTAATGTCTCTTTAATAGCCTGTAGGCACTAGGCTGCGTTAGCGCGGAACGCGGAAATACTAACATTGCGCGGGCGTGAACTGGATCGACCGCGCGCGTGTGGCATACACGCGAGTGGCACTGTAGTCTGAGAGTGGCACTGACGACCGTATTATCGATAGACGACGACTGACGATGTGAGCGTTTTCCCCGCAAGCGGGCGTTTTACGTCACGTCAAGGTTCCGGCGCGTTCATCTTCCCGGCGCGGCAATAATGGTGGTGTGGTGCTCAATCGATGGGCAGGCGGGCGATCTTGAGATTTCAAGATGCCCAAGGTCGTCTTGAGTTCCACGACTAGGGTGATTTGTTTTTTATGAATTTAGTGTACAACTGGTACAACTGTAAGGTATTAGGTAAGCAATAACGACGGTCAGAACGATATTATGATGGTTCCCACGGAAAGAATACATTTTGTAATGCAATTACGAAATTACTTAAGCATAACATTAGCCCAGTCAACTTTCTTTCCCAGTCAGTCAACTCCCTGCATTAATAAGTATAGACAGCAGCGTTCAAAAATAAACTAGACTCAGTAAGTACTGGAAAGAATCTGCATGAAAATCAGGAGTCATACATACATAACGTCACGCCTATTTCCAGTAGGGCTAAAAAGAGTCGGATAATGTCAGGAGTTAGTCCTTTTATAAAAACATTAGAACGTCAATTTCAAAAATATTTATTTCATATGTAACGCAATTTCGCAGAAGTTGCGTTTCCCACTTGTGTCTTCTGTTGAAATTGGTGCTTAATATTAGTAGCTTATAATTGGCTCGATTGAGGTGCGTTAACCGCTCTAGGCATTTAATTCATTAAAACAAAATAATCGCAGCATCACGGCGTTAAAGCTCTGGCCACACCACCGCCTCTATCCAGGGCACGTAGTAACGTATGCGCGTGTACATGCCGGCCTGTCCTGGGTATCCGCATGACCGACCAAATGACGTCACGCCGATCAATGCGTACATGCACAACTCCTCATATTCCGACTGAAGAGGTCCTCCGCTATCACCCTGATATAAGAAATAATTTAGTAAGATTAATCTTCACAATCTTATTCCCTCATCTCCTTTCTTTCATCGAACAACAAGACGCACAGGAACTCGTCATCCGTACATGGTCGAAATTCCAAAAATACGCACGAAGCGCTTCAAATCTAGCTTCATAATGCGTACGGCTGAAGTATGGAACAACCTACCAGCGTCTATATTTCCTGACTTATACAATCTGGGAGTCTTCAAATACAGAGTGAATAGGTACCTTTTAGGCAAGCATGTACCACCGTCGACCGCGTCATCACTTTCCATCAGGTGAGACTGTGGTCAAATGCTTGTTTATCAAATGTAAAATAACAATAATAATATTTAAGAGGTTTTAAGGAATTATGGCTCAGCGGAGGTGAGGGAGGATCAGCTTGGCAGATTAGTTCTGATCAAGGAATATTTTACTCTCTACCGAGAGGTTCTGATTAACCAAAGAGAATGTGATTAACTAGACACCTATCATTATCATGTCATTGAATTATTACTTTCTAAGAAGACTTGCTAACCATAGAGGTATAGATATACCTCTATGGTATATCTATATATACATTGATATATATGTATATAGATATGTAATTATATATACATTGCATAGATGTCGGTAGTCGGACTATGAGAACTTGGTATAGGTACCTTTGTGTTTCGATGAATGAAACCAGGTGAACTGGTTATCGTATTTCGACTTGGAGTCGAACTACGCGGTCCTAAGGTTTATTAGTTGGCCTGGTAAGATTCTAAAATCGAATAACTGGAAAAAAATCACGTTGTACGATAGATCGAACCATGCGGTCGAACCACGTGGCCATAGCCGTTTTAAATCTTCGAGCTTTCGAGGTAAAGGTAACATCCTGTTGAAATCCATAGCACGATGGTGGGTATTTTCTCTTGGCCGCTTGGATAACTTCCACCGTCAAGAAAACTGTTACCACCTAACGGCGATTGCTACAGCTGACCTTGTGGGCACGTCGCCATTCTAAGTGTCACTGTGGTTGTAGATGTAGTATGCAGTAAGCCACCACAATTCAACCACAGTGAGACTTCAGTGAACCAAACCATCATTACTTACGCTCTGTATCCGGACAGCGGAAAAAATGTTTTTAATTCCGTCCATTCACAGAGTAAATAGTCGAACTTTGTATTATAATATAACCTTAGAAAAATGTCCAATGTGAAAAAGCAAAAGTATACATACTTTACTTGAATATAGGAAGATTCAAACCCACCTGGCAAGTATCTACGGATTTCCTGCGCTCTCCGTAACACATCTGAGTAGTGGAATCATATCCTCTCTTGAGATGACGGTGCGCTTGATATTGGTAACTGCATTCGCTATCGTAGAAACTGTGAATATTTATCTGAAACGAGAACATATAGATATTTAATATATTATATGACACAGGCGCCTGTCCATAAATGAATAAAGAACGTTGCCCCTTTTGTCGACAATGTTGGCGGTCTACGAGTATATTTTGAAGGGTCGATTAGTGGTTGGTAAATTATCACCTGATTCTTTTCGACCTTCGTACTTACTCGGCTTTTTAAAATGTATACCTTCCAACGATGGACCAGCTAGAGCTAGATGGTGTCACTCTGACATAGAAGTGAACTCAGGCTCTTAAATTATATATAGATATAAAAACAAAAATATAGTATAAAGTCTTAAGCTAAATTAGCTACAAAAAGATAATTCTAAGAAAGGTTATACGAGTACACACGGATTTAGGAAAGTAGGGGATGTTTGAGATGGTGTGGCACGTTTCGCAGCAACAACTACCGGAGAACTGGTTTTAACAGACCCAGTATTTTTCTAATTGTACAAAATATCTCGTTAGAATAATACTAGTTTAAAGTAATAACTATACTTACAACTTGGAGAGTGTCAGCCATTTTTTTATGGTTGCCAAGAGCACCCCAACCGATAGCCGTAACGTCATTCAGTTCCATCTCATGAACTGCGTCTGATAACAACATGATACACGCTGGAAATACCGCTTTGTTGAACGTTACACTGGAAAAGACAGAAATATTTTTTCTGAGAAGTACTTTATGCAATTGAAAATGAACATACAGCTTCTCACTGAATAAAATGCATATGCTATTAAATGCTTTAATAATATAGCTTACAAACTGATATAACTTTACACTTTCTTTTAATATTATCATAGCTATAGAGAGACACTAGGTACTAATATGCTACAGACTACTGTGAAGTTAATAGCAAATCCTAGGAAGATCGTTGGTACCCAAACGGTTTTTATGAGGGGGGAAAATGCGGTTCACTTCCCTTCTCTTCCGCCACGAGGGAGATGGAAGGGGGTACCTATGTGGTTCTCAGACCCACTTAAACTCCCCTGTGAATAGTCCTCCGCTAAGGTGGGGCGAGATGGGGTTGCGCTAGGATCTAACCATCTTAACCCAGCGGTCGGACCGGATTGATCTTAACTAGGTCTCAGCACCGATGATGGGATGACCTTGCTCACCAAGTTCACCTTCAGCCTCCGACCGCATGCATGTAACTTCCTCCTACGCCGGAGAGACTTCAGGATCTCCTCCCCACAAAGTGGTAGATATACTTCGCATTGGTAATAAGCTAACCTGAGGTATGGCGGCGTACCAACGCACTTCTCCCGAAACAAGGTACATTCTTACTAAATACTAACTAGATAAGTACTTAGCGCATATAAAGTTGCAACATCTGGTTAGAAGTACTAATGTATTAAAATAAGGTAAAGTAAAAGTAAGTGTAAAGAATGATTATGAATCATCATCATCATCACAGCCGTAGGACGTCCACTGCTGAACATAAGCCTCCCCCATCATTTTCCAAAAGAACCGGTTGAAATCGGCCTGCATCCAACGTCGTCCTGCGATCTTAATCAGGTCGTCTGTCCACCGTGTCGGTGGACGACCTACGCTGCGCTTGCCGTCCGTAGTCTCCATTCCAGAACCTTCCGGCCCCATAGGCCATCTGTTCTGTTTCTTGTAGATAAGCACCACCATGCTTTTGTTCCACGCTTCTGGCGTTGAACCTTCGAGTAAGACGGTATTAAAGAGCTCCTGAAAGACTTTAAGTACCGGTGTTCCACCCGCTTTCAGAAGCTCAGATGTGATATCATCGTCACTCGGCGCTTTGTTGTTCTTAAGCTGTTTCAAGGCCATTCTAATCTCTTACAGGCTGATGTCCAGGATTGGGTCTTTGGCCTAGTGCTAACTGGTTTAGCGACCGAAGAGTATAACTGTCTGTAGAAACTCTCTACTTCTCGTAAAACTTCTGCTTTGGTCGACGCTACACTGCTGTCATCTATCTTCAGCTTCGTTGACAGGCTTTGCCCAAAAGTCTTGTCTCTTGCAAACACTTTGGAGCCCTTGTTCCGCTCTATCATCTCTTTAATACGATTAGTGTTAAAGATCCGGATGTCGTGTCTCAAGGACTTCCATATTCGTTTATTGAGCAACCTATATGCTTCAGCATCATCCGAAGACTGCAGTTTTAAGAAACGTCGTTCAGCCATGAGGTTTAGGGGTATCTTTGGAGAGTTTCTGTGGCCTATCTGTACGGTGGGACTTAAAAAACTTGGAACCCACTGTATGGACAGTTTCTACTAACCTGTTGTTTACTTTTTTACTGTAGCAATGTTCTCGAGGCAATCGAAGCGATTGGACAGCTCAAGTTGAAAGCTCTCGGGTTTTTGACGATTGATTATGAATAAACGAGCCATTTTTGTGCGGAAACCAGGCATGTGTGTGTGCATGTGTATCTCTCTCTCTCTGCGTGTGTGTGTGTTTGTTTGTTTGTTTGTTTGCTTGTTTGTGCGTGTGTGAGGCGTGGGGTTGAAGTTCACTATATATGTATGGATACAGTACAGGTACATGAAGAATATTAGTGTAAGTAAAAGGTTATTTACGTAGGAACTCTTAGAATATCTTCTGTTCGGCCATAGTCGTTCGTAAGAAGCCATTGTTAAATTCGTTTACAAAATAAATTAGATTTTGGGTATACGTATATTACAAATTTTGTTAATTTTATCTATTGTAATTAAATAAAATTTTCAATGTATAACAAAAAGCAGTTTTACATTGTAAACGGTTATTTACAGTAGGAATGTTTCGTCTACCCGTTAAGAGAAATTTGAGTGTTGTAAGAGGATGATACGAAGTACAAAATATTGGCGCATGGTTAGAAGTTTACAGTATTGAAATAGGGCTGATTATAATTGGGATATTATTAGGCTGATTTTTCGATATTAAGTGGTTTACGTCCAGTCATACCGAAAACATGAAATACATAGTCAATTTTTCCGCCTCTAGCTTCACCTTGTACCACAACTCTAGTATACCAAGGCGAGTCCAAGACTCGCCCTGGTATACTAGAGTTGTGGTAGAGTTGTGTCATCCACGTATGAGAAGATTTTATTATTGACTGGGGCGTACATACAGAGTCGTTAATGTAAATTAAAAAGAGGCTCGGGCCAAGAATGCTGCCTTGAGGCACCCCGTAAGTGAAGAGCTGATGTTCGACGATATTATTAGAATATCATCGACTTTTCACGTTGAAAACGATTGGTCAAATAATCTTTAAGGAGTTGTAACGGTAAACCGCGAATGCCAATTTTTCCATTTTTGTCATCAATAGTCGAATCGAAACGATGTTAAAGGCTTTCGTCAGATCAAGGATGGTGCATAAACATATTTTTCTCTGTTCAAGTTAGTGATTATGTTCAAGATAGTGATAATCATTTAAGCCGGCACTGCATGCTCAGTAGATTTAGCGGCTCGGAATCTAAATTGAGATTCAGCTTTAATAGCTGTTTTTCTTAAACTTTGTTTTTCTAGGTATTTTATTAAACGTTTGTTGCTAGCTGTGAATATCGGTTCATAATAATTTACTATTATAAATGTTTCTCTTTCACATCATTTTGACTTTTTGAGGAGGCGTCATTGTAAAATCATCACTTTCACTATCAGATGAAATTTTGGAAAAAGATATTTTAAGTTATTTGGAATAATTAAAAGCGTGCCGTTAAATTAGTAATTTAGTCAAAATAAAATGTAACAAAACAAAATAAATTGCGGAACTCTTTTTTTTCGTAGTTGCCCGTTTCATTGAAAAAAGAGTACAAATATAAAATTCTACCTCTTTTTTTCTAAATCATTTGATATACACCTGTTTGTACATACATGAGATTCGACTTTTTTTTATTTTTGCTGCTCAAACCAAAATAACGCTAGCATGGCAGAAATGGATTTTAATAGAACATTTCTGTCCTGCTACGGAGGGCAGAAACGAAAATCCATATAACTTTTACCGTCGCACATTTGTAAGGGAGAACATTGCTGGAGCGTTGGAATGTTCTAAATTCAATAAAACCAGTAATAGATTTGATTTAATTTTTCCGTAAATTCGATACTTCGCGTGTTCTATTTTCTAATGTCTATTTTCTAATAATGACAATATTTCCTTGCGTGTTGGAGACAAAGGGTACGGTTCTGGCAAGCGCCATCAATGCTCACAACTGCCGCGCCCCGGTTTGCCGTTCCCTTTGGTTGACAGTGACAGCAAATGACCACTTAGACCCACCTTCGAACCGCGAGCGTTGTGGTCGCGGCGTGAGCGTTTTCGGTGACGTCATCGATGATGTATCGAACGCCGCGAGTTATTACGGCGCTTTCCGGAACATAGCCATAGCACATTGTACACCGCTGCGCGTCGAGCTTAAACATATTATCGAACAGAAATAGAACTTTCTCCTGAGTGATACATAGTATTTGATACTACAGCTACAAGGAAAATAACATAGTAACCTTCATTAGTAAATAATTGTTTTTTGGAGCATTTTGAAAGAAATCAAAGACATATTCTTTTTGGTCGCTTCATCATTATAAAATCATCACTTTCGCTACTAGATGAATTACCTACATACACTTACACAATACAATACTTATATCAAATAGCCGCCATGTTTTTTTTCGTAGTGTAGAAGAAGGTTGCTAGCCTCCTTTCATTGAAAATCTAGTAGGTACAATAAAATAATAGAAACCTCTTTTTCTAGTTATTGGATATAAAATCTTATTGAAATTTGACGTTTGTAAGTAGTTATTATTTTAATGGTCGCTGCAAAAAAGAAAAGAATTTCAGCAGGGCTGAAATTGATTTTCATACAACTTTTCCGCCGCCCATTTATGAGCACTGAGCTAAACAAGTGTAGCATATAATTCAATATTTATGAGGGAGAAATGACGAACTTTGTAACCCGTTTATGAACGAGTAATGAGACATTTTCGGAGTGGGTGTGCTATAATACTCGTAGTACATTATGGTACTAGTGTGTAACATTGGTGATTACCGCCGAGGCGCCATTGTGACCCTTGCCTACGGTTCGGGTCTTAAAGAGCCGAGGACGGTAATCATCAATACATACGTGTATCATACGACGTTTTTCAACACACTTGTGAATAAAATAACAATAAAAACTCATTTTATTTAGTAGATAAAAAGTTTATTTAGAGAAACAATTAGTAAATGTGCAGTTAGTAAAATTATAATTAACTGTTTTTGATGGGTTTTTTTTTAAACTTCACTCCAAAGACTCCAGGACCCGTGCCTTTTTTCAATTTTTGGGCGTTCCAAAACTTACGATTAATTTATTACATTCAACAAATTTACATGCACGGGGAACATATTAAACTATTTACTATATTATATACTAAATTTATTAACTAATACATATAACTAAATTTTATTATTACTATTAAGATTATTCTGAGTTGGTGTAAGCATTCCCAGCAGACCAGTGTCCGCAAACCACCACCGCCGACTTTGCGCTGAAGCAGGGCCTCAATCACCACGCTGTTTCGATCCCTGATTGCCATCTTCAGGTTGTAGCTATAGATGGTTTGTTCGCTCGCAACCATCGCTTGCCTCACAAACCGTCCGATGGCATCATCCTCGTCGTCGGCGTAGTAGACAAAGGTCCTCGTGTGCCGGGAAACCGCTACGACTGCATGCGAGACGCTCTCGTGCAGCTTCATGTTGCCTTTCGTCTTTATTACCGCGACTGACTCGTACGTCAGTCCCTGCGCCTCGTGAATGGTAAGGGTGCGTGATCCTTCGCCCTTTCCATAGCCCTGGCTGGTCAGGGTCTCCTTTTCCTCCTGAGTGTGGACCAGGAAGAGGGTGTTTGGAAGGAATTTGGGGATTTTCGCTCTCGTGTAACTCTCGAGGCGAAGGGACCTTATACTGGGAGCCGAGGAATATATACCGGAGTATATTTCCCTCAGCGCAGCAATTGAATTGAAACCTCCTTGGTCGGGACACATTGTACGAGTACTTTAATAATTAAAAAAAATGTTTTAAACATTGTTTTGTTACGAGAATAATGCTTTAATTTATAATTTTAATTTTCTTAAAGAAGTATGTAAATAAAATATGCCAATAAAAAATATGTAAATAAAATATGCCAATAAAAGTCTGTATTTCATTTCATAATTAGAATATTACCGAATGAGATTATATAAAGTATATTATTAAACGATAACTATTTAGAGATATTAGACAAAGTGCTGTTAATTAGAACTAGTTTAGATATACCATCTTTCCTTTATAACATAAACGATTCGTGAATAACGCAACGTTGACTCCTTGACTATTTATATCGAAGTCGTTAGTATATGCTATATACAAAAAACTCTAAAATAGATCTCTGCGGTACGGCGGTTTTGATTAAAGATTCACATTGTAACACAGTGTTCTACAGAACCATAACACGTTTTTTCCCTTCATGTAGTGCCATCGTTTTTTCTGATAGTAGGGATAACACACTCCTAACCAGTTGGACCGGTGGCGTCCGAAATCATATGTTGGAAACAAAATGTGTAGTACCATACTCGTATAAATAATGAAATACTAGTCCTTTACTTACGGCTTTTCAGTCTTCAATAAGGCTATGTCGTGGTACTTAGAGGGTGACTTGTACTCCGGATACGGTATGATCTTTTTGATTTTGTACGTCTGCCAAAGCTCTTCAGGATCGGACCGCTTTAGAATTCCCAGAGCTGCGTATGTAACTGGACCACTGAAAAAGGATTTGAATCAGCCAGCAGTAACTGACCATACGCATTTCTGTTATGTCAAGAAATATTTTGCTAAAGTTATCCGATTCGTAGTCTTCCAAGGACCGTCAAGTCGTAAGCCAGAATATATAGCTACGTCTGTATATCATCATCTCAGCCGTAGGACGTCCACTGCTGAACCTAGGCCTCCCCTATGATTTTCCAAAAGGACCGGTTGGAAGCGGCCTGCATCCAACGTCGTCCTGCGCCCTTTGTCAGGTCGTCTGATCACCGTGTCGGTGGACGACCTACGCTGCGTTTGCCAGTCCGTGGTCTCCACTCCAGAACCTTTCGGCCCCATCGGATATCTGTTCTGCGAGCTATGTACTTTGCCCACTGCCACTTCAACTGGCTAATCTTCTGGGCTATGTCGGTGACTTTCGTTCTACGGATCTCCTCATTTCTGATTCGATCACGTAGAGAGACCCCGAGCATAGTCCTCTCCATAGCTCATTCGTCTATATAGAGGAGTATATATCATCTTACTCTATAAACTAAAAGATAACTTACAGTCTAGGCTGAGCTGTGCAGTGTGCAGCTGTGAGAATAAAGTTCTCGCTGATCAAGGAGCCTCCACACAACCATTCAACTTCTGCCAATCCAGAACCATAGCCCAAAAGAGCCTGTGGAGCAAGCAATAATTCTTTTTTTATTTCAAACACGACCAGCTCAGTATAAATATCGACGTCGATAAATCTGATAGCATGTCATCTGACGTCATGCTCGATTCGACCAGCTGTTTGGCTAATTTGAATTTCGCTTCCTTATTTTACACTATTTAATTAGAGCTTTAAGCTCAGACAACCGGACGCTCAGACAATGATAAATATGAATTCATAATCAGAAGAGAGAAAAAGAGAGTGCGACAAAATATACCAGTCCACCACCACGAGGTACCAGTCTGGTAAATATATAGTCGCGCTTCCGTTTGTTACGGATGCCCCCGAACTAGGGGCTACGCACGCTATAGCACTTCGGTGGTTTCTTCACCTCGAAAAGAAACTCCAACGAAACCCCGAACTCCGCTCAAAATATGTAGCGTTTATGCAGGAGTACCTAGATAAAGGTCACATTAACCCCTGCCATCCAAACACGTTCCGCGATCAGCCCCACTGCTACATACCGCACCATGGCATTTTAAAGGCCAATTCAGACAAGTTATTTTGACGCTAGTTGTAAAAGCGCAAATGGCACTAGTCTCAACGACACCTTACATACGGGACCGGCCCTGCAGCGAGATATCACGGATATCATTTTAAACTTCCGAACACACAAGGTCGTTTTCAGCACAGACATACAACAGATGTTCAGAAACATCATGATTCAGCCCGACCACAGACGGTTTCAGCTCATTCTCTGGCGTTCATCACCAGATCAGCCCTTATTAACATATGCATTGTCCACCGTGACTTACGGATTACGCTCCAGCCCATTCTTAGCGAACCGCACCATCCAGCAGTTGATCGCGGATGAAGGGCAACGCTATCCCAGAGCCGCTCAGGTGCTCTTTAGGTCAATATTTGTCGACGACGTGCTCACCGGACATGATACTGTCGGTGAAGCCATGAACTTACAAACCGAGTTGATTAGCCTACTCGCACTGGGGGGTTTCCAACTGCGCAAGTAGACATCCAACTCCCGCCGGCTTTTAGAAAGGTTCCCAGATGACCAGTGCGAGATGTCGAAAGATTTTGACGTCAGCCCAGACGATAACTCCATCAAGGTTCTGGGTATACAATGGATACCACAAACTGACGAATTTGCCTACAGTGTCTCAGTACCTACGGTAGATGGATTCACCAAGAGGTCAATACTCAGCACTATAGCAAGTCTGTACGACCCATGCGGTTGGATCAGCCCCGTCATCTTCCGCACTAAAACCTTGATTCAAAGGTTGTGGACCTTAAAACTCGATTGGGACGAACGAGTACCCAGTGACGTCGCTCTTGAGTGTCAGAATATCTATCGTGACCTACCACGTCTCTCAGCGCTCAGGTTTCCAAGAAACATCTGCTCAAACAAAGCATCCACACACACCCTTCAGGGATATGCGGATGCTTCAAAACTCGGCTACGCCGCGGTTATATACCTCCACGAAACTACACTTGACGGACAGGTACATGTGCACCTGCTCATGTCCAAGTCAAAGGTAGCTCCTATTAAAAACCGCCAAACCATTCCTAAACTGGAGCTATCAGCCGCTCACTTGTTGGCTAAGCTCATGGCCCATGTCTCGGCCCAGTTATCAGCTCACATCACCGTTCATCAGCACATATGTTGGTCAGACAGTACCATAGTACTGGCCTGGCTAAACACGCCTGTACAATCGCTTCAGACATTTGAAGCCAACAGAGTCTCCTCAATCAAGGCAAATACATGCAATCTCACGTGGAGACATGTACCCTCCGCCCTTAATCCTGCTGACTGCGCCAGCAGGGGCATGTCAGCTCAAGATCTCTTGAAGCATGACATGTGGTGGTCACCGTCCTGGCTCAAGGACCCACCACAAACATGGCCAGCCCTGCCGCCCGCGTTGGGTCATCACGCCCTACCAGGCCTCAAGCCAAAGAAGGCCGTCGCCCACATAGCGGTACCTGACCTCGACGAGACTCTGCTCACACGATTCAGCTCATTAGATAAACTGATAGGTGTAACGGCGTGTATAAAGCGATTCATACACAATTGCAGACAAAGCCGCTCTGCGCGTGTCGCTGGGCCCATTACGGTCAGCGAACGAAAGGAAGCCCTTTTACATTGGGTGCGCTCAGTACAACACAATTGCTTTGCTGAAGACATACATCGCTTAAGACACAACAAATAATGTACGATACGTGTACAACGCCTGTCACCATTCTTAGAGAACGACTTACTGAAAGTGAGTGGTCGACTCACCCAGTCTGCACTGCGTTACGACGCTCAGCACCCACTGATATTACCCAGCTCAAGTCCACTAGTTGATCTCATTATCGACTACTATCATAAAATTTACTGTCATCCAGGTGCTGACACTCTGCACTCACTCTTACGCCAGCAATTCTGGATATTATCAGCCCGCCGCGTAAATCGCCATCGAGTATACAAATGTATAGGTACATTGTTTTCGTTTCCGCGCTAAACCTAAGGCCCCGTACATGGCCGACTCACCCGCCGACCGCGTAAACGTTCAGCCCGTATTCAGCAAAGTCACGACGGACTTTGCTGGACCATTTTTGATAAAATCCAGTACACTTAGAAACGCCAAGCTATTAAAGGGCTACTTCTGTGTTATAACATGTCTCGCCACGAAGGCGGTCCATCTCGAACCGGTATCTGAGTTATCCACGGAAGCGTTACTTGCGGCATTACAGCGTTTTGTTTCTAGGCGCGGTGTACCGACGTTGATTAGGTCTGATTGCGGTACAAATTATGTAGGCGCTAGGAATGAACTTAGGGAAATACAGGCCTTTCTTGCAACTAATAATGACAGTATCGCACATACGCTTTCTAAACAGCATATAACGTGGTGGCTAAATCCACCAAAGGCACCCTGGTTTGGTGCACTTCATGAAACAGCGGTAAAGTCAGCTAAACAATTACTGTACCGTGTGGTCGGCGAACAACGCCTCACTTTTGAGGAGTTTTCAACTCTATTAGCGCGCATTGAAGCCGTGCTCAATTCACGCCCTCTCAGCCCCTCTCTTCTGACCCTGCGGATCTTGAGGTACTCACCGCGGGTCATTTTCTCATTGGCCGTCCGCTCACCGCCTTACCTGAATATTCGGTAGAAGGCCGAGCCATTTCTGCACTAAAAAGGTTCAAGCTCGTTCAATCCTTATGCCAACACTTTTGGCGATCCTGGTCCAAGCCCTACCTGCACACCCTTCAAACCCGCTCCAAATGGACTTCCCGATCGAGCCCACCTCAAGCCGGGGAACTGGTACTGATAGTGGACGACCAGGTGCCGCCGCTACACTGGCGCATGGGCCGCATCACCAAGACGCTCCCGGGGAGGGATGGCGTCACCCGAGTGGTGGAACTCAAGACGACTTTGGGCATCTTAACGCGACCTGTCCTCAAGATCGCCCGCCTGCCTATCGTTTGAGCACCACACCACACCTTTGCCGCGTGGGGAAGATGTTCGCGCGAACGCGACGATAAGGAGGAGACCCCCCCGCGCGCGCCCCGCCGCCCCCGCGCGACCCGTCGCTTGCTGGCCGGGAGCGGTAAAAACGTGAGGCGAGGCGACTCTCGCCCGCGACACTCAACCGAAGGAAGCAAGCGCGCGCGCACGCCGAAATTGGTAGCCGTTAAATACCTCCGCGTTTACGCATCAGCACAAACCTCCGCGTTAACTCGACACCCCTGTGAACGTGAGTGCGTGATAAAACAATACAAGGACTTTATACCTACAAGTGAACAACAGTTCTTCAGCACGATGTCCACAGCAGGACGCCTCCCAAGGTCATCAGCTCCCATCAGATCCAGAGTCACCCGACATCCCGTCAGTACCCCACATTCTTACCTAAACCCACATATTCCCCTTTAAATATTTCCTAACTATCGTATGGTTGCAGAACCTGCTCAACCATGAATAGAATAAAACAGGGATAGACGCTGCAGTAGTAATGTAAAACACTGCTGAATAATTATTTGACTTTTAAAAGAATATGATACTGTATGAAGTTTATAGTTATTGATTCAAACGAATTAAAAAATGTACTTATTGATTAAAAATATCCCATCTACTATGGTTTTTGTATTGCTTTTGAAAAATTAGTATATTATCTAATCTTACCTTACAGTAATTGTAAGTCTTTCTTCGGCGGAAATGGATCTTCTCATGTGTGCGTCTTTCTTTTGGATTTTATTCCGCAGCAAACATAGTAATTCATGATATGCTGCTACTGACATTATGTAGTAATTGAAGAATCTGTCAGGGTACTGTTGTAATTTTATCGCCGTATTATTAATTATTAGTGTAGTATTTGCGTTTGCATTTTTTTTTATCATTTAGAGCCAAAAGTAATGTGATCAGTATTAATTCCTCTTCCATAAGGTCGTGTGCATGTGCCGGGAATAACGAGACTACTGATCAATCTGATTTTTTAAGATATGTGTGAGGCAAGATGCCGGAATTAAGATTATGAATTCCAGATTATGAATCCAGAGAGCCATTCCGGCTGTCTGAGGCCAACTTAATTTAAATACAAACTGAATTAGAAAATAATGATTTAGTTGTAATGTTAATACCATAAAGTATCGGGGGTAAAAAATCTAGTAAATTTAAACCATTTCAAATTCCCTATTGCATACTATTTGTATAAACAATGACAGTAGAAAAGGGACGGGCTACTCTTACGAAAGGATGCCGCGACTTGAATAAAGCGAAGACAAGTACAATTAGAAAATGTTTAAACTGACTTCCATTCTTTTAATTCAGATATTGGAGTGTAACTCAAAAACTACTAGACCGAATTTAATGAAATTTAAATGGGCCCCCCACTTACAAATTGTCATATTACATTTATTATTTCTGAAATATACAACCGTATCGGAACGCAACTACGACTGAGAAGATCCGGCAAGATACTCAGCGGGCTTGTTTTTTTCATATATTTTTTATTTGTTTAATTTTTTATCGCCACTTAATATAGGTATTTAACAAATGTTAATTTATTTTTAGCTCCAGTGTGTTACCTTGTAAAAGAGATCATAATAATGGTAGGGCAAGCCACGCTACATTTTGAGATCGTAGATTTTTTTCTTTGAGATTGCAGATGACGTGTCTGTTATAGTGACAGATCAAAATAAATTGACATTAAATAATCATGTACATACGTTAAATCTAACTGCAGATAATATTTTGGAATGGTTAGAACGTAACGATTTACGAGCTAACATTGCAAAAACGAAATGTGTTCATTTTCGAAATTATAATTCAATGGAATCTTCTTTTGATGTTACAGTTAGAAACCAGCCAATAGACACCACGACTAATTATAAGTTTCTTGGCATATGCGTTGACCAGCATTGTAACTGGAAAGTTCACATTGAGCACATTTGTGCTAAGCTCAATCGCTTTGTATTTGCGTTAAAAAGATTACGACGCACAGTAAATGAAAATGCTGCGCTCACCGCTTATCATGGTTATGTAGCATCAGTTCTTAGGTATGGCCTTTTACTTTGGGGAAACTCTACGGACATTACCAAAGCGTTCTTGGTACAAAAAAGGTGCATAAGAGCAATATGTGGTGTGGGTCCACTAGACTCATGTAGACCACTTTTTAAAAAACTAAAGGTTTTGACCTTGACCAGCTTGTATATAATGCAGGTTGGAGCTTTTGTGAAGGAGCATCCTGATAAATTTGTAAAATTTGATAAAAGCGAATTTTCTGAAATGCCAAGTAGAGATCCCACAAGGTTAAGAGTAATTTATTGCAAAACAGCTCTCTATAAACGCAATTGCAATGCAATGGCTGTTACAATATTCAATAAACTTCCTAGAAGTATTAGAGAGCTCCCATTAAAATTATTTAAAATTAAGCTTCACAAGTGGCTCGCTGAAAATTGCTTTTATAATTTGAAAGAGTTCTTCAATTTTAAATGTAATAGTATATAATTATAAAAATCATGTACTTGTTATATAATTAAGGTTTGGGCATTTTTATAAATAAGTTGTGACATATTTTTATTTTTAATTGACATTGACATGAAGTATATAATATTGACATTTTTATAATTGAATTTGAGTGCTATAAATTTAATATAATTATTAATTATGTCATTATTAAATTGTATATCGTATTAATAATTGTAATTCATTATGTATTCTTTAATTTCAAATGTGTAAATTTAACTAATTGACAATATTTTGTATGCCAGTCTATGGTGGAACATGCAGAACAAATGTATAAAAAAAACACCTAATTGTAACCATGTTTCGTACAATAAATCGATTTCTATTTCTATTTCTATTTCGTAATACACGTGTAGGTAGATCCGGAGTGATAATTTATTTTTACGCAGAGTAATCCTTTATGAATACCACCGTGCTCCCCCCGGGGCCGGTGGTATCCATAAAGGATTTCATTCAATTGTATATTGGTTTCTACTGGTCTCACATTTGGTGTCGAGAACTTTATACAGTTAGTTTTCTTCTTATTGGGGAGAAGATTATTTGTATGGAACCAATTCACAACTTTAGTGAGTGCATTGGTAACATCGTCATATTTTAATAACTGCCTTTTAATTTTAAATAACAGTGAAGTGTCATCTGCAAACAATACAATCTCGTGATTCTTCCCTATTCAAAATTCAAAATTCAAAATTCAAAAATTATTTATTCAGTTTAGGCATCATAGACACTCTTATGAACGTCAAAATTTTTAAATGATTCTACCGCTGTCTTCAGAAAAGAACCACCGCCGAGAAGAAGCAGCAAGAAACTCGTGGGCCATTATTTTTTCAATTCTTTGTACATTGAGGTTACATATGAGTAGTATTAAAATAACAAATTTATTCAATAGTTGGCTACTAGGCAGAAGTGGAAAGCTTCCAGGCATCTTTGTCTTCTAAGTAGTGACTCAATTTATAATAGGCTTTTTTCATTAGTATATTTTTGACACGTAACTTGATTTTCCCTTCAGTGAGCTCAGTAGTGTCTTTCGGGATTTTATTATAGAAACGTACACAATTGCCTAAGAAGGACTTATTTTTAGTTTTCGTGAGTCTAAATTTAGATACAGCTATCCTATCCTTATTTCTAGTATTAATATTATGCATATCACTATTTTTTCTAAACTTCTTTATATTTTTACGAACGTACATTATATTTTCTAGGATATACAAAGATGGAAGAGTTAATATGTTAATTTCTTTGAACATTTGTCTTAAGGATTCGCGGGGACCCATTTCGTAGATGGCTCGAACTGCCCGCTTTTGCAATATAAAAACTGTCTCTATGTCCGCCGCTGACCCCCACAGCAGGATACCATATGACATTATGCTGTGGAAGTAAGCAAAGTAGACCAGTCGAGCAGTAGCTATATCTGTCAATTGCCTAATTTTATGAACCGCATATGCAGCTGAGCTTAGTCTTCTAGATAGTGCATCAATATGAGGACCCCATTGTAATTTAGAGTCTATGCTAATACCTAGAAAGACTATTGCCTTGTCAATTTTCAATTTATTTCCGTCGAGTAATACGTTTGGCTCTATATGTCTTACATTAGGCATGGAAAATTTTAAACATTTCGTTTTCTTTGCGTTGAGAAGCAGGTTGTTTGCGGCGAACCAATTTGAAACAATAGTTAACGCGTTGTTGACTTGAACTAGTTCTCTATCTTTCCTATCTACTTTAAAAATCAGAGAAGTATCATCCGCAAAAAGAACTATGTCAGCAAGGCCCTCAACCATATGTGGTAAGTCATTGATATATGCTAAGAATATGAACGGACCCAAGATCGACCCCTGTGGAACCCCCATTCTGACCAAAGATCCAGAAGATGTCACGCCATTAATGCCAACTTTTTGCTGCCTATCAGATAAGTATGATTCTACAAGATTCAGAGCAGCTCCACGAATTCCATAGTGGTGTAGCTTATAAATTAGAGTGTAAAACTATAAAACTATATAATAAGACGGTTGACTCCACAAGGTCCAACCCTGTTCCATTCAATTGTATATTGGTTTCTAGTTGTCTCACATTTGGTGTCAAGATTTTTATACAATTAGTTTTCTTCTCATTGGGGAGATTATTTGTATTGAACCAATTCACAACTTTAGCAAGTGCATTGTTAACATCGTCATATTTTAATAACTGTCTTTTAATTTTAAATAGCAGTTAAGTGTCATCTGCAAACAATAAAATCTCGTGATTATTCCTTAAATAATAAGGTAATTCAATGGTTTAGATTAAAAACAAGAACGGCCCTAGTATTGAATCTTGTGGAACGCCCTTTGAGATTAGAGAGCCGGGCGGTTTTTTACCATTTGTGTCAACCCTTTATCTATTATAGATAACCCTTTATATAATTCTATCGTTTAAAACTAAAGTCAAAAGGTTGAGAGTCATGTTCCTGATATCGTAGTGTTTCCTGATAAGTATATCATGTCGGACGTAGTCAAATGCCTTAGACAAGTCACAAAAAACATCTAATGCATCCTGAGAACTTTCCCATACACCAAACACATTTTTTATAATTTCTATATACCTGCGTCTTTAGTAGATTAGATTCTATACATACCATGTGGGTAAACTCTTCTCTATCGGCATCCATGCCTCCAGCTGCTTGGAATTGCCACTGCTCTAGGTAGTGGCACTGTTCCTCTTCGTTCCATGTTTTCCTTACCCCGCCTTGTACCCAGCAACGGGTACTGGCGTATTGAGAATATTCCAAGCACTCTGAATAAAAACATTAAAAAAATTACCCAACTTTCAGATATTCAGGTTGTATGGGTCGTTAGCCTTTGAATATAGCTTAAGCTGTGTTGTGATACTTTATCTTTCTGCCCCCCCAAAGGTTTCCGCCTTGTCGTGGCGGGGGGCTCAGTTTCCGTGGCTTGGGTCGCCACGGTGAAGCTGGGAGAAGCCAATAATATGGGCCTGCCAGTGATGGCCGATGGCTGGCGGGCCCGAGGTGGGACCGCTCCTGTGGGCTTTGCCCTCTAGGTCCACATGGGAGCGGTCAGTGTGGGCTGCGGTGTCGTGTGGGCGGCGCCGCGGTTGATAGTTAGAAGCCGCGGCGGGAGCAGAGTGCCGGTATTATGGTGAGCCGCTCTTCCTGCCTTCCGCGGCTTTGACGGGGCCGCCACCGTTGGATGGCGGACGCGGTGGGGTCGCGGGGGAGGGGGATTGTCGGTATTAAGAGGCGTACGCTGAGTCCCTGTGCTCTGCGGCCGAAGTGGCGGGCGGTGGGGCTGCTCACCTGACCCATCGTGGGGGGACTTAGGGCGCCCGGACTCGGAGGAGTCTGGGGTCCATTTGCGGGTTTGGTCCCCTGAGGCGGTTGCGGCGCGCCAGGTGTTCTGGCGTGCTGCGGGGGAGAGGGGTCCGGCAACGGACAGCCGCGGCGGGTTCGCGGTCGTGTGTGAAATCTGTCCCGCGTTCCCGCCAAAAGCGGCAGTGACGGAACACCGCAGAGGTTTGGTGGGTATGCTGCCCTTCTGGCAGAGACTCCCACATAACCACCATGCTCCCCCCAGGGCCAGTGGTATCCCAAAAGGACTACTATGCGTAAAAAAAAAACTTTCTCTTTCTAAGTGGACTCGTAAGTTTGTACATTTGCAATAGTTACAGCGACACTTCAAGCGGCAGTGACCCGCATGTGCCTTATGTGTGTAAACTTAGATTACGCTGAAGCGGCGTGTGGCTAACGGCGGCCTCGGCTGCGCGCGAAAAAAGATCTCTTTTTTTGAGTCAAATTAGTACCAATCTGTAGGTCTGTAATAGGTAGATAGGTCATCTGTCAGGTTTTTGGATAGGTTTTATAGGTACTTCTTCTACCGGTAAGCACTGTTTCTATAGAAAATCTTACTTGTCAGTGCTACATAATATTTCTAAAGTTTTGGCGCGAAAAGGGCGTGCAAAAGAACTGCAATAATGACCAATTTTACTGGTAAAAGTCAAAATGAGTTTATAAGAATTTTAAATAATTTTGCTTTAGTTACTATGTGTAATGTAATAAATAGTTTCGTAAAGTATACCACCGATGTCTTACAATTTTTTCATTGTTTTTCAATTTGGAACTCTATTCCTATTTACGTTTGTGTCTATTTTCATATGGTACTTTTCGAAAAACACTTATAATAACAAGTTGTCAAACATGTGGCTTCAAATATATCAATGTGTTTCTATGGCAGGTCGTAAATTATATTCTTCGTTTGAATGAATAGTGAGTCGATTATGAACAATGACAAACATCATCACAGTTGCTTTACATAGTATTCTGTGTATGTATACCAAATGGTTAGTTAATTTCCCTGAATGTTTCTCTTTTTTTAGAAATAGGTACTTATCATAAATAGTCATAGCCAATTCTGAAACTATATAAGGTTATATCCACGTACTATTTACGGATTCAAAGTCGATTCGATTCAGTATAGTATTTTCTTAACGATTTAATTTCCAGACGCGCGCGCGCGAATTATATTTTTTTTCGCGCGCATTTGCAAGTGCATTGAGCCGCAAATCAGAAAATAAACGTAAAGCTTAAAGGATTAAAGTAAATATGTATAGTTGCATCAAGTGAGATTTTTATTCAATTGTCAAACTAAAACTTTATGGCGGTTAACGAGGAATAGACATTGTTTGTCTATTCCTCGTTTCATGATTTTTTACAATTTTCCTACCAGTAATAAGCAATGTAAGCATTTAACGGCAAATAACCCACGACTATTGCACGTCAAGATTAGAAGAAACAAATCTAGATCTAAAATTTAACAAAATCAATGTCAGTCATTATTGAGTTTTTTCCGCTATCCGAGGCTCCTACTAGCTCAACAATTAATAACATTTAATGACTTACTGTCTATTACTTTTCTTCCAGTCTTTCTATATAGAATTCCTGACGGGGCATATACAACATCACTAAAACAAAAAGCATAATTATGTTACAAACATAGCATATTGATAATAGTTCCTACTTTAATACAAAATTTAAAAAAAAAAACATAAGTATTCTTTCGACTGTTTTTGAAATTTTAGTACTTAAACCATGACTTAAAAAGCACTTAAAAGTGACAAAGTCAAAGTCAAAGTCAAAATCATTTATTCAATTTAGGCATCAAAGACGCACTTTTGAACGTCAATTTTTCATTATAATGTACTTTAAAGCCTACCGCCGCGTTCCAAAATACATAGAGCCAACCGAGAAGAAGCGGCAAGAAACTCGGGGCCATTCTTTTTATATAGATGTTTTTACAATGTTTTTACTTAGGTACTACAAATATTAGCTCCAGTGTGTTGCCTTACAAAAGAGAACATAATAATGGTATCAGTAGGGCAAGACACGCTACACTTTGACATCTTAGTACACGAGTAGATAGATCCTGGAGTGATCAGTCCCAAGCTGTTTTATCCTCCAAGTAATCCGAAATTTTGTAATAACCTTTTTGACAGAGTTTAGTTTTAATAGTAATTTTAAACTTATTAATAGACATATTATGCATACAACATGTCACACAGGTAGCTGTGGTATTGCACAGGGACCATTGTAACAAGTACCACACCGAATGATACTGTTTTTCTGTCAGTCTGCCCTTCATATGATGGGTGTAGTTCTTCAACAGTAATAGGTACGCCGTTGTTATTTTCAGAATATGAGATAATGATCCGAACATATACTATACAAAACAGTTTTGGTTTATATAAGTAAATAAACACAAGAGTGTGGTCATAATCAACGGGTATTTTTAAACGTTATTGGTTTTTATTCAATGGCAATGCATTTAATTTTATATTTAATCATCTTCATCATTACCAGCCGGAAGACGTCCACTGCTGAACATATGCCTCCCCCATAGAACGCCACTTGGACTGGCTACTCGCTTCCTGCATCCAGTGATTCCCCGCGGTTTTGACGAGGTCGTCGGTGCACCTAGCGGGGGGCCGGCCCACACATTGTCTTCCGGGCGTGGTCTTAATAAATTTTTAATTAGTTCAAATTTAATACCGCATTTTTATCCGTCAATTTTGAAGGTCCGATGATGTTAAATACTCCTGATTAAAAGTCTTTTTGTATTTTGTGAATTAAGCCGCGTGTCGACTTCGCGCTCCAAGAGGACAAACCCATTTTTCACTTCACATTTTGGAACGCGCGCCATGTGTTCGTTGGAGCGCTCGAATGTGAAGCGGGCTTTTGTGTGTTTGTTGCGTTCCGAGAATATGATAAAATACTTAAAAGATAGGTACCTACTTACGTGACTTGACTGCTCTGCAGAGAGGAGCGCGCGTTTAAGCTACACTAGTTAACCCAACTAGTGAAACCGATACAGAAATAAAGGGATTTTGGACCGACGTGTAATGAAAAGTGGATTCTTTAAGCCCATCACACACGATGAAGATACTATAAAATATATATTATCTTAGAGCAGATTCGGACATATCGCTCACCATATAATTCAATGAGCGACCACACACGGTGAATATACTATAATATCATACCTTAGAGTAGCTTAAGATGCTACCGATATTCGAAACGCATGTTAAAATAAGCTAAGACTACTGCAGATAATGAAGATTGTAAGATCAAATACAGACTGTTAACAAAACCGTTGCATTGAATGGACGTCTGGTCTTCAGTTACCGACCAAATTTATATTTTCACAATAAAAACTAATAAAGCTTCACATTATCTTAGGTACTTACCTATTTTGTTTCGAACCTGTAGACATATTTTTTGTAAATAAAATATATGAACTAACGTTTGACTTACACGAATCAACTTGGTCAAACAAAGCAAATCATCGAAAAAGTGAGGCTTTCTATCTACTAACCGAAGTAGCGGTATGGTTAAAATCAAAGTTATCTTATTAAAACTTTTAAAAATGTTCTATGGGCCTAACCTCCATAGGTTTTTCTAGATTGTAGGTAATACGTATAGATCAATCAAACCAGGTAACTACTAAATCGATGTTAGTATTCTTTGATGAAATTAGGCTATTTTATATTATTAGACTAGCTCCAGCCGCGACTTCGTTCGCGTGGCCCTTTAATTAATTCTTTCAATATAAACCCCATCAAAATTGGTCCAGGCTTTTCTGAAATTACCAGGATTATAGAGGCAGACAGACAAACAATTTAAAAAGTTGGCAGGTATCGTGCAAATAACCACATGAATGTAAGAAAAAGCTGTTTTTTTTTCATAAAGATCTTTGATAAGTTTAAATTCACCTCACTGTTTCCTGTGTTTTATGTGATCGTCTATCCAGATTCTTCGTTTTTGTTACTTTTAGCTCATATGACGGTTATATCAAATTCACGGTCCCAATCATAATCTGAGGAACTGTCCAACAGGTCTAGCAACAAAATACGTTTCATCGCAATATCAAAAATATGAACACTCTGTATATTACAGTGTAAAGGATCGAGACTTGCGGCTCCCGAGACGGATTCCGATAGAATGTACGCTTGCGATATATTATAGTATCTGCGCCGTGTGTGTTATTAAGTTAACATAACTTATACATTCGACGCTATAAAATATATTATCTTAGTCGTGTGTGATGGGCTTTACGATAATCGCAAGCGAACAACGCAATGATTAACCTAATGCAGGTCAAACGCCACGAAATTGGTAAAACCGGCAAACACTTAAGTTTATCATCTAGCCGTTATACTCCGACCGGTGTTCGGGCAGTACGTACTGATGCCCATACTCATGGAGAGCGTGGTCTAGCAGCCACGTAATTTTTCCTAAAGCTAAACTTCCCCATAGAAAGGTGATTGTAACGGTTTGGTGGTCACTTAATGGTGGAATTCACTATATCTTCCTCAGATCGGGTCAGGATGTCTACTGTGCAGAACTCCGAACAATGATAGCGAAACTCGCAATAAAGTCCCGACTTGTCTATCGGTCTTCACCATTAATTATTGCTCTATGATAACGCAAGACGTCACACTGTTCAACAATCAGTTTTTCCGCGATTTGGACAATGTTTTGCACGGGAAACAATTTTCTTTCCAGGGAGCAGTATAAAATGCCTTCACACAGTTTGTGGAGTCGTGGTCCCCAGAGTTCTATCGCAAAGGTTTGAATGATTTTCCGATTAGATGAGAGAAATGTATAGCTAAGGCGGGTAAATACTTTGATGAAATAAATATATATATTTATATTCTACAAAAAATTGTTTAAATTATTCTGTACGAAATAGTAATTTCATTCTTCAACCCCTAATATATATATAGGTATATATTATTGTTACCTACCTTATGTTATCATACTTTAGGTCGCCCTTACAGCTGGTGCAGCAGACGATAGGAGTTTCTCCGTCATACGAACACACCTAAAATATGAGTAGTAGGTACGTTTTAGCAAGGGAAATAAGGATTATTTTCATACCTATATACAGATTATGTTGACTTACTTCAGGATATAGTTTTTCTCTATAAGGAGCCATAAGATCGACTATGAGCACGGTGCATGTGTGCATCTTGACACATGTTCCAGTCACATTGTTTGTTACACATTTGCTGCCTGCGAAAAAAAAACACATAAACATTATTTATACAAAATATGTGTATGTATGTAACGAACGTGACGTTGGCCTACGATCAAACAGCTAGCCAGGCAATAGGGGCGTCTCAATATGGAAGCTTGGCATACCAAGCTTCCATATTGAGACGCCCCTTTCCCGCCAAGCCAAGCCCGCCAAGACAACCAACGGAGTGGGGATGTGTCAATACAAGCCAAAGCCACCCATTTTATCGTGCTATTCCTTCGAGATTAAAAGGCCTCAGTGGAACTCCGCCCGTTTTTATATTCACCCGTTTGACTCAGAAGTGGGATTGGCAAAATAAAGCGCCGTGTACCCTCGCTGGAACAACACTATCGGTCTCTGAATTATGGAAGATTTTGAAGTGTTTGCTTAAACAATAGGTTCATAAGGCTATACGTGAGCTGCAAGATAGCTCTGGCCTCAACAGGCGAAAAGAGCACCGAGCTGCCTCTTTCATCCCAGAATTAGATCCTGATAGTGAATAATGTACATGCAAACCAGGGGACGATCAAACAAATTAGTGAAATTCATGGATGGGACGACAAAACAAAGTCTTTACTGACAGACAAAACTTTCAAAATTTCTTTGTCAGATAAAGCCAGTAACTGTCCAACCCGGGGATCCACCCAGGACCTCGAGAGTCCAAAACGGCACTTCTACCTCTACACCAAGACCAAGCGAATGAATCCGCTGGCGGGTCAGCCAGTGGTCAATAGTTTCCGCAGCGTACGTGATATAAGGACTTTTATTGTTATTATTGCCACATTGGGTTACATTATCGAAGTTTTCATACGGATCCCATACTTTTTCGAAAATAATATATGGCCTATGTTCATCAGGATTCTAATAATGAAAGAATTTTTCAAATCGTTTCTGTAGTATTCAATACAAACAAACAAACAAAACAAATATTTCCTCTTTATAATATTAGTAAATAAATAAATATTATAAGAATATAAAAATACTCTCCGTCTGGCCGATTTAACACTCGTGCTTCACCCTCGTAGACAAAAAATAGCGATAATGCTATAGCACTTGCTATACACAGTTTTATAATCAAAGTATTAGCATTAATTACAATTTAAAATTATTTTTAAAAATTGAGAAAATATTTTTGAACTATTCAATAGTGGTACAAAATGCAATTTCCATAACGACTGCTTCTGACCATTACAATGGTTCAAATGATTCACTAAATTAGAATCTTGTGAAGTTGAATATTATCTCAGTGGCATAAACAACAATAACAACAACATACCACAAGCTAATCGTACATTATGGTACAAGTGTGTAATGTTGGATTACCGCTGAGGCGCCATTGAGGCGTTTGTAACGAATTGGCTAAAAAAGTACTGGACCGATTTAAAAAATTCTTTCACCCAAGCTACATTCACCCTGAGTAGCATAGGCTATATAAGATAGAGAGCCGAGAACGGTAATCAATAGTACACACGTGTATCATACGACGTTTTTCAACACACTTGTGAAGAAAACAATACTTAAATAACATTTTATTTATAATGACTACTTACAGACATTTTAATTAATAGAAAACTGTAATTTAACAGTGAAAACTAATTGTGAAAATTTTTTCGCAATAGCAGGAAAAAAATATCAGTTTTCCTATGCGCGCGCATCGCGATCAGCCACAGACTAAAGGGATGAGGTTTTTTTTTATTTTACGCGCATAGGGTTTGCGCCTATTCTGCCACGTACAAAATGGGGAATTTAAAGTTTATTTTTATTATAGAGAAAACAAAAGTTACATTTGAGTGAAAGTTTTATTTATTAAACACGTACGAGTTAAAATTACCTATTTAAATAAGAAGTTGCATGAAATGAGCAAGCAACAGGAACATTAATTTATTTGTTCTATTGAACACGATCTTTTTTTGAATAAAAACTTTTTTAAGAACAAAGCACCACAACCAATAAAATTAAAAAAAATAAACCTATAACTCACTAGTGAGTTATAGCAATAAAAAAGTCACAGTTTGATTATGGGTGTCATTCTGTGCCCAATTGCGGTGACCATAGAGCCACTTTATGAGCAAGTGTGTTGAAAATAGTTATTATCTTGTTTTTGCCTCTTAGATTATATTGGGAAAACCAGGATCATGCAGTTATCTTATTACAGTCAAGTACAGGCACACTAATGATTATAGGTTTAAAAAATACAATCTGTATACGCAATGTTAGAGGCCAAAGGTTATGTACCTACATACACCGCAGTTGTTAAACTGCTTACATTAGTAATGCGATTAGAGTACTAAATGATCGTCCCTCTAAGATCTAAAGAGTCCCATTCGAGTTCAAGGGTCTTGGAAGAAAATGCTCGGTCATACTGCTTCGGTGAGACACTATGAAAACTCTAGGTATATTATGCTCTCCCAATATGTACTTTGTGGCGTATTTAGATTTTTTAATGAATTACGAGCGACCCACCCCAACATCGCAAGGTTGTAATTTAGATGCTGATGATGCTTTTTTCTATTTACATAAAAAACAAATTTCATTAGGTATTTTATTAAGAAATGTTCTGAAAGAAAAACATGTAACTAGGGAGAAAATCTTACAAAAAAGGGTTTCGTGATTTAGGAGGAGGTAACGGATATACAGACAGACGGACGTACTGGAACGCGACTTTTTAAATTATACCATGTATAAGATTGAAAAAAATATTTTTATGCGTTGTTTTTTTACTCCCTTACAATTACGAGACTACGTTGAGCTTTACCGGTCAGTCGCTGGTCACAACCTTTATGGATTAGGAACAGGATTCACGTGGGCCTAGTGCTTGTACCATCTCCAACAGAATAAAAAAATACCCATTAAAAACAAATATTAATAAACGCATGAAGGTTTGTTTACTTTAAAT